>CM066727.1:187108433-187729933 GCA_033961575.1 Aselliscus stoliczkanus
AATACAAAATTTATAAGCAAAAGTTTGATCTGCACAGCCCCCTCATTATGATAATCTTCCATTTACTAATTCCTAGAAGTTAATTTTCAGATGTAATACAGAAGTCAAAAATAAGTAGAAGCTAAATAACCAGTATCCTCAACTCACCAAATACTTTTACCACAACTGGAGGAATTTTTTTAAAGGCTGTCTCCTGCGGCATCCTGCTTTCCAGACCCATTAATACCAATCCCTTATACCAGTTGCATCTACCTCTGCAACTTGGGATGATTATAACTAAAATTTGCAGGAAACTTCTGAGGCATTTCAAAATTTTCAAAACCAAGTATTTTCCCAGTTTGCCATTCTCATTAAAGAAACCAAAATGCAATCAGTTTGAACAAAGGTGGAAACAGAAGGTTTTTTTGGCGAATTCTGAGTTAATCAGAAAACTCCATTACAGCACCCTGTGTTTTCTAATACCTAGGTGGTTATGTTTTTTCCTAAACATCCTTCTTGAAGAAAATCGCCCAATTGCCTCCCTTCTTAACTGATATCTAACATAAAGTGAGGTAACAGGATTCCACTGAGTTGCCAATAATGACTCACCTTCTATAATAATTTTGTCGTCTATGACTTCATGACTCTGTATTGGGTTACACTCAAGTGACATGTCCATCTTCTCCTGCTTATCTCTAGTCTCTGAGGAAGAATCCGTTTTTCTCTTCGAGGTAAACTCTCCTTCTCTGTACTCTCCATTTCATCTCTTCAAGTCTCTTTCAGAACCTCGTTGCATCAATTGTGCCCTCTTCTATGTTGATTCTTGCCTGTTCTGTTGGCTATCTCCCTTAGCCTAGTAACATGCTCAAGTGATCTTACTTCATTAAAAATTAAAAAATTAAGACCATCTTCTCCCAAGTTACCAACTCATCTCCATCCAGACTCTTGGGTAACTACATCCTGGTGTCCACACTGTCACTCCACACACAGCTTCATCCTTTGATCCATTTTCCACCGTCACCAACATACTGAAATATCTCTTAAAACTCACCCAAGCTAAACTGCCTCAGGTTCTATTCAACACTCTCAATCCCTCTCTCCACCTTCCATGACCCTGCATTTTCCTGGTTCTCCTGCTCCTGTCGGGAGTTTGAAATGCCTTCGCATCTTCTAAAGAAACAATACACATCCTTCAAGGTCAACTGAAAACACCGCATTGTCTATAGAAACTTCCCCGACTCTGTCCAAAAGAGGAAGGAATCCACTCCTTGAACATACCCCTTTAAAAACTCTTATCACATCAAATGGAATTTTCTTTCACTAATTCACCAAATATTATTGAGTATCTTCTTGGTGCCCGGGACTATTCTAGACACTTGGGACATCTCAATGAACAAAGCCAAGTTCCCTGTCTTTAAGTTGCATTCCATTGGGAATAACTGTGACATATAAGAATATTATATATAGTATATTAGAAGGTTATACACTCTATGGAAAAGAAAATACACCAAGGAAGGGAACAAGGAGCAAGACATCAGGACAGCAGCTGTAAGATCAAATATGGTGTTTGCATGTATATCTCCTCTGCTAGATGGCGATCATATGGAAGGCAGAAGTCATGCCTTATTCATTTTTATGCGTGAGCTTAGCCCAGTGCCTGGCACATGGTATATTACACCTCCCTGGAAGAACTATGGCTTTTAAACCTTACTGCCCATTAGAATCATCTGGAGAGCTTTTCAGAAACACCAGTGCCCTGGTCCCACCCTCCACAATTCTGATTTAATTGGTTTGGGAAGGAACTTGGGCACCGATATTTTTTAAAGCTCCTCAGACTATTCTAATGGACAGCCAAGTTTTCTCTAAACCCTACAAAAAAAGAATGCCAGGTCCAAATGAAATGTTGAATTCCAAACAAGCTTTAGGATGTAGCCATTGATTTAATTCTTGAATCGCTCTTCATGAAGAATTGTGAACAAGTGCCCTCTTTTGCAAAGGCCTGCTGAAAAACACTTAAAGAAAAAAACTACTTTGGTGCCGTACACTGAAGAAGGTGGCCTTTCAAAGCAAACACTACTTAGACCCATCTTCTGTTCACAATTTCTTTGGAGAAATCATTGGCTGTAGCACATGTAGGCCCCCACAAGTCATAGCAGGAAAATGCTCCTCTGTCATAAAGGCATTTAGAATGACTCTTGAAATGATTTGGGGCCTATATGCAAAAGGGTGAATTATACCTCCCCATCACGGTACTAATATGAATGCATAAGCCTATTGTGTTCAGGATTCAATAGACCTGCAAAGATTTAGGCAGAGAGGGTGTTTGTTAAGCAGAAGAAAGGCTGCCTAATTAGAAAACAAGGAACAGGAAAATAAATAAAGGGGTTGCACAAAGTCAGCTCCGGCTCTAATTTGCCTGGAGACATCCTAACACTTGCTGCAGAATAAATCGAACTTTTGCTGTATACATTCAATATTTGTTAATAAGCTGCCAGGTAGCTTTTTTTTTTTTTGCTGTATTTCCTGCACAGGCAGGGGATGGTGTGCTTATGTGAGGCTGGCACATGCGATGAGCCACAGAGAAGCAACTCCCAATCTATAGAGGGGCAGCCTGGCTCAGAAGATTGTCCCCAACTGGCAGACCAGGGATTGGGGAGCAGGGGGAGTGGGTGAGAGTCAGAAGAAGAAAGCACAGGTGAGATCCGTGGGCTTCATGTATTATCTCAAAGGAGAAAAATAATGATTTTTAGAGGCAATTTGACAAGGAATTTCTATCCTGCTAGCCTGGGTTAGCGTTGCTGAATGTGATAAATAACAGGGCTCTCGGACAGCCCATTTTTTCTTTATTTTGATGCCCTTACAGCAGTAATCATGCCTCTTGTCAAGTGTTATAAAGATAAAGACAAATGTTCCCTATTGCTATTCTGTCAATGCAGCTCAACCCAAGTCAAGGAAAGGCACCCCTGCCGGATGTGTGGAACATACCATTCGTCTTATCTCCATCACAGATGGAGGCAAATCCTGCCCCAACAGGATCTTCAGGTCGCAAAAATAGAAATCCGCTGCTGACAGTGTCGAGGCTTGCATGGCCTGCTCCAGAAAGTTGCGCCCCATGTGCGCTCACTCCACACCAACACTGAGATTTATCTTCCTTTTCTGGGACTATCGATTAGACCATGCAACATATCCGTAAGGTCAAATCGCATAAAAATCCCTTTGTCAAATAAGATGGGCTCTGGCGTCAGTGATTTTTTTTTTTTTAATCAGAGATTCCACATAGTCATCATTTATTGATGATAGCAATATTGGAAGTACATAAAATGATTTCAAAGATGTCGTTCAGGAGCCCATCTGAAAAAAAAAATTGTTTATGCCATAACAGATGGAGTTTGGCTTAATTGTTGAAATCAATTGCCATATGGAACAAAACACAGCTGATTATTGCATTAACACTAATGTTAATATGCTTCATCATTCTGTTGTCATTGTAGCTACAGTTGTCACCAGACTTTAATCAATATGTTGATGAGGGCACTCAAATTATGGAACTTGATTTCAGAGATTGTCTAGTCATTTTGCAGATGAGGAAACTGAGGGCTACGGAGGATGAAGGATCTGTATAAAGGCATACACCTTACAACCTGAAAATGAGAGATATTCTACAAACATGGGGCACAATGGGCAAAGGATTCATAAAGAGAAAGGGCACTATAACACAAGATAAAAAACCACCACTACTGCAAATGAGCATGAATGGAGGTTTGGCGCCATTAGATGAGATAGGCAGAACTACCTAATTTGATAAGATCCTTTTCATGCCTAGTATCTCTTAGTTAACACCCAAAATATTATATATCTACTATTTCTGAATTTTTGCAATGATTTCTCAGCTAGTGTCTTCTTCCCAGGATATTTTCAATATTGAAAAAAAACATTGTGGATGGTAGAAGGAAAACAAGACACAGAGGATTGTGGGGAAAGAAAATGGGACACGAAAACAACGAGACATCTTCCATTTCCAAGGTGTAGTGAGTGGAGTTTTTTTCCCCTTAGTTTTTCTCATAACTGTTGATCCTTCCCTGGTCCTCCTTTCTCTGTAAAGTGGGAAATGAATGGGAATTGATCTGAAAAGCTATTTCAAAAGTTATTACAGGATTGTCAGTAATCCTCTAATCCTAACCTCCATCCCCACTGCCACCCTTAAACCCAACACACAAAACCCTTTCAAAGACTAGTGTTGGAAATCTGAAGTGAGAAAACAGTAAACCAATGGCCACCCTCTGCCCCCGCCCCAGCTCGAGGTCGGTGACCCAGAAACAAGTGAGAGACGGCCTTCCAAATTCTTTGAAAGTAATTGTACAGGTACATTGAATGGATGCCTTTTTTTTCATGATTCGTTTCATCCCACTGCAGCAAACTTTTAAGAGATGTCCAAATCCTTTCATTTTCTGTGGATACCACCCCTGACAGAGTCCTCTGTTACAGTACTCTTCACCATTAATTTCCTCTTTTTGTTTCTTTTTTTTCTATTTTTCCCTGCTCATTTGCCAGCTCCTGCTTCCCGTCCCCCCAAAATGTAATTATGCAAGTATGTACCTAACACACGGTAGGAGCTCAGGAACTGTTATTGAATAAGTGCATGTATCTAGCACATATTGAGCTCCTGAGTTTTAAGTGCTGTGTTAGGCAGTGTGTGTTTATGTGATTGTGACTGTTGTGACTGTTGAGTATGAGTTAGGGTAAAAATTGAGCTGATATAAAAAGGAGACCTGGAAATATAGTGGCATACTTAAGACAGAAGTGCCTTTTTCTCATACATACCAGATCAGTGGTAGGTGAGTTGTCCAGGGTGGGTAAGTAGGGCTGGTCTGCAACGTCATCCTGGGACCCAGGCTCGTGGACTATCTCTACCCTGCACACACATATGGCTTCCTTCTCGGGGTCTAAGGTAACTTCATTTCCCAGCCTAAGGAAATGGGGAGAGGGAAATGAGAGAGAGAAGTGTAGAAAGCCAACGGCTTTCTTAGCACACATTTTCTCCACTCACATCCCATTCGCCAAAACTTTTTCACATGAGCACACCTTAGCTACAAAAGAAGCTGGGAAATTTAGGCTCAAGTTTGATAGCCATGTGCTCAGATAAAACACAAATGTGGGGAGGTAGGGGAAGGGGGTTACATCTGTTAATAAAACAAGAAAAAGAGAAAATGGATGTTTGGAGACTAGTTGTCTCTATCACAGTGTGTGTTTTGGAGCAAGGAGAAACAAAAAGAATATATACTTTGGACTTTACAAAATATAATCAACTAAGAGAAATATGAGATGTGTCAGCTAGATTTTTCTGTCTTAAATTTAGCACTTAAAACATTTATTTGGTCACAATACTATGGATTAGCAATTTAGGTTAGGCTCAACTGGGGTGGTTCATCTCTGGTCTACATGCTGTTGGTCAGGCTCAATCATGTGTCTGCTGGCTGATAGTGGTCTCATTGGCATGTCTTGTGGTTAGCTGGCTGTTTGGAGTGGCAAGGAAGTAACTAGCCATATGTTACTCCATCCAACAGGTAAGCCTGAGCTTGTTCACATGGTCACAGTCACAGGGTTATCAAGAGCAGAAAGGGAAGGTCCTGTGCATAGTATTTCTCAAGGCTCTACTTGTGTTTATGTCCCATTCGACAAAGTAAGTCACACAAAGTAAGTCACATTGTCAAGTCCAGATTCAAGGAGTAGAGAAATAGATACTACCTTTTGATGTAAGTTATTGCAAAGCCACATCACAAAGAGGCATACATACAGGAACAGGAAGAATTTCTGACCATTTTTGCAAACAATCTACAGCAAAAGCTAGACTCGAATACAAAAAACAAAAAAGAGAAGAAGTATGACAGAACATTCTGCAAAGCTCTATAAGAAAAGGCATGTCCTAAAACTGTTGGCCAAATTTTGTGAAAGGAATAATTACATATATATTATCTGTAATATCATCAAAAGTATAAATCTAAGAATGAACCATTTCACTCTCTAAGTTAAGAAATAAACTCTTTTTTAAAACAATCACAGGAGCAATGCCATAATGAAAACCAAAATAAATCATTTTCTGGGTAACAAAAGTGATGCTCCTCAGAAAGAACACCTTCTGAGCTGAGCAAATAAAATTATATTAGCCTTAAAGAAACTTAGAACATTTTATGTAGCCTCCTATTTTACCTTTTTCATTCAATTCTACAAGCCTGTATTGTGTATCTACTGCCTACTAAGCCCTGTGGCAACTGTGTAATTATCCAATTCCTAAGTAAAAAACTGTCTAATATGAGTTTACACATTTTTTATTTCTTTTTTCTTGTTAAAACATTAATAAAGTAAGTTATTTTAACATTAATAAAACATTTATTAAAATGTTTAATTAAACATTTATTAAAACATTAATAAAGTAAGTTATTTCCCATTTTTTTGTAGGGAAACTGAGTAAGAAGGGTGCTTTACTAAAACTAAGGATACAGCATCAAGACCCAAGACAGAATCCATAGCTGCCTCTGCAGCATTCTGGGGCATTCACTGTTGATGAGAAGCAGGCAAGCAAGCCAAAAGAGGGCTGGATGGGGGACCCCTCGTATTTTAGGAATTTGTAGATGCAAAACTAGGATCATGAAGTACTGGATGCAAGTTATAAAATCAACTCTATGTGGTTGATTTTATTATTTATAACATATAATATGATTCTAGAAGCTTCTCATCTCACTCAGAGTAAAATCCAAGTCCTTACAAAACCTTTCAAGGGCCTGAGAGACCTACCCGTTCCTCTGACCCCATCTCCTACCACCTCCTTCTCCCTCGCTCCCACCAACCTGCCTCATGCTGCTCCTCAAAAACACTGAGACGTCTCACCTCAGGGTTTTGTACTTCCTGTCCCCTCTGGCGGGACCACTTTTCCGTCCCAGGTCTCTGCAAATCTTGCCCTCAAGTCTCAGCTCAAACATCACCTTACTAAGGCTGTTCTTCCTAAACATACTATATGAAACATAACCTTTCCTCTACCTTTCTTTCTCTTTCCCCGTAACATGTTCTTTATTTTTATTCTTAGTACTGACTTATTATCACGTGATATGATGTATATATGGTATTTATTGTCTCTCTCTTCTACCAGAATATAAGCTCTTCAGGACTTGATCTGTTTTTGTTGACTATTTTTCCCAATACCTAGGACAGTTCCTGGGATACAGTAAGTGTTCAATAAACATTTGTTGAATGAATTATTTGTCACGGACATACATGCATGCATGATATTATGTATATGTATATCTATGCATATGTGTATAGATATATATTCCTGTACATCAATGAAGAATAATTGCTTCAGGGTGGTGCTGGGCTTCATTAACAATCTCTTCTCATTAGGGCATCATTGTCACTCTAAAATTGTCAACTTTATGTTTCCACCTGGTTCCTGTCTTTTCCTTTTGTGATTCTGCTGCACCAGTGTTCATAATTGGTTTCTGATTTGTATTTCACACAGATTCGTGAACTTCACCTTCTTTTGTCAGACCAGGAATAACTAATTAAAGAGAATCTGCATGACCTTCAAGTGCTTAAAATGCACTCTTTCCAGTAAAAAAGAATGTCTGCCTTGCCAAATACAAATGCCATCTACAATCGCTGTTTCTGTTGATTTAGGCACTCCCTTTCCTACTGGCTTTTACACAAACCAAGACAATGATGATCAACCCTGCTCTCCACGCCACAGACGCTGCATCACAAAATGCCCCCCACGAAATTGCTGCTACACAGTATCTATTGCAGATACGTAATGACGAGGTTTAAATGCACCTCGCAGAAGTTTGGTTCCCTTTAAGAAAAAGGAAACGAGGGCCGGCCGAGTGGCGTGGTGGTTAAGTGCAGGCTTGGGAAGCCAGCGGCCCAGGTTCGGGTTCCACATATGAGGGCCAGTGACACTGCCCTCAAAAAATTAAAAAAGATTTTGGGCCGGCCGAGTGGCTCAGTTTGTTAAGAGCTCGCTCAAGAGTGCGAGTTGAGCTCTGAACAACAGCGGTTCGATGCCAGCCCGAGCTGAGTTGCCAGTTGAGCTGCCAACAGATGGCTGTTTTCTGCTTTTAAAATATCCCCCACCTTAAACAAGTGCCAGTAAGAGCTGCCGGCTTCTAGCTCATGGAAGGCTTGCCATTTCCCCCTTTCATGCTTAGATACCTGTGAATTACTGAGTAGTGATGAATCTACACAGAGAGAATTCCACAAGACCTGGGATCACATTGCTTCAACAACCTTCCATGCTCCCTATTGCTGGTAGAGTCAACTCAGCACCCCTAGCAAAACACTAAACCTCTTGCTGGTCTAATCCCAGGCTGTCTCCCAATTTCATTTCCCAGTACACATCCTCATTCGGCATCAACGTGCCAGCAAAAAGGAGCTGCCTATCAGGTACTTTCTGTGTTTTCTCACTTTGACTCTTTTTGTTTCTTCCACCAAGAATCCCTTTCGCCATGTCCGGACCACAGCCAACCTCCTTTGGGAGGCCTTCCCTGGTCCTTTCTGTTGGGATTAAATGTTCCTTCCTCCATACCCCTCTGGGCTCTACTACTCCTCTGTTGAATATTCATCATCCTCTTCTTTGTTATTGGTACATGTTTTAATCTTCCACACTAAATTGCCAGGTCTTTAAAAGGTATTCATCTTCGTATTTCTTATGGGGGTGTGGGAGAGAGGCTCTCTCCTGGTCAAGGGTACCCGCACTTCTGGGAGTTGGAAGAAGATATGTGGAGCCACAGGAAGCGACATGCTTCATTCACGAACTCTCTAGGCACCACTGGCCTGGTACAAATGGCCGGGTTTTATACAGCATGAGAACAAAGGTGGCACTTTGCCAAAGGTGCTTACAAAAGGCACATAACATAAACATATTGTAAGGTGGATGGCTGCCTGCACTGCAGTCCACCTGCTTCGGTGGGTCACTGCATTGCCACCGGGCAGCCAGGTGAGGGGGAGCCTGACCGACTCTTTCGGCCCTACAGGGGTTTTCCTATGCCCTAGGCATGACATCTAATGCTGCAGGAGTGTTAGGTGTTTTGTTTTGTTTTTAATTCCCATAACAACTTTACAAAGTACATACTGTTATTCCTATTTTCTTTTCTTTTTTATTTTTATTTATTTATTTTTAAGCTTAGCCATCTGCCATCTGTTGGCAGCTCAGCAGCAGCTCAGCTCGGGAATCAAACCAGCAACTCTGTTGCTCAGGGCTCACACTCTTCAGCGAGCTCTTAACCAACTGAGCCACTTGGCCGGCCCTGTTATCCCTATTTTATAAGTATGTAGACTGAGGTACAGGCAAATTAGGTAATTTGCCTACCCTCATAAAGTTAGTAAGTGGTGCAGCTGGTCAAACTAACCCCAGAGTCCATATACTTAAACACTATGCTATGCATATATTTAAATTTATCCAAAGAAAGCATTTAAACAGTTCTGAAGACTGATAGAAAACGCTATAAAAGCAGGTCATAGAAATATTAGGGAATAGCTCAGACTGAAAAAGCCCAGAGAAGGTAAGCTGCTTACCCAAATTCACACAGTGAGTTACTGGCAGAGACAAAATAAAATCGGGGTCTCCAGGGGGTGGCCTACGCTCCTCAAACTAGACCATGGCTGCCACATGTTTCCTATGGAGAGAATGGGAAAGAAAAGAAGAGATGAGAAATGTAATTGACTCTCATGTTTGTTAGAAGTAATGAGGTACAAGGATGGACCTCAAGAAACTGCAAGCAAGCTCCCCAATAAACACATCTTTGCAGGTGAATTTTCTTAAACTCTAAAATGCAAAAACCTAAGTCCACCAATCTAAGTAAAACTTGGACAAAATGCAACTGGACAGAGCCTAAAAGAAAACGATAGCAACCCTTTTTGTGGTATTTACCATAGGTTGGCAGCAGTCTAAGCACTTGTTCTAATTTAATCCTCACAACCAACAGTCTATTATTATTATTATTATTTGCTGCAGAGAGGGAAACAGTCTCAGGGAAATCAAATGATTTCCTAAGGTCACAGAGCAGGTAAGAAGTAGCACTGGGGTGCATTTTCCAAATGAGTAGATTTTTCATATAATAACAGAAGCTTATTCCTTGAAACCCTAACACCATTTTGGATTCCAGCACTCTCCTGTGTAATACACACTCTCCGGCCTTCCAAGAGAAACAAGTGAAACACATTTTAATCTTTTACTTTGTTCCCAAAGTCATAATTATGTGTGTCCCTATGCACCAGCTCCCTTCAAAATGGTTGTAAAGAGGCAATTATCACACAACAATGCCTTATTGAAGCAGGTATGTCTAGTGTCTGACAATAAGTGGTCTCTCTTTATACTGTTTTTGGAGTACGTCTGCCTGTTTTTATGGTTTTCCCATCTTTTCATCAAAACACAGCAGCTATTATTTCTTGCAGTTATATGCCTTTGTCACCCCTACCTCTTTCTGTCATAGGCTGGAAAACCACAGAAAGAGCGTTGTTAGAATTTGGTAAAAATTCAGAGCTGTTAAAATTTCAGCGAGGGTTTGAATTGCTACGCCACAGGTAAAGTTCCTGAGCAAAAGTGAAGCCCTGTGTTTTCTTTTTACTGGTCAAACCCCTTTCTTTAGCTGTATCCCTGATCATTTAAATGCTAAACAAATGCCAGGAGTGTGGCAGAGGAGGGTGATGACCATATAACGTTCCATTGTAATGATAAATTTATCAGGACGAATAAAAAAAGCAATCATTTTAAAGAAAAAAATTATAGACTATTCTAATAGGATTAGATTGTAAAAATTCAAATGTTGCTTTTAATCTTTATTAAATATTAGAGAGGTAATGTGGTGAGATGTAAGAACCTGGACTTTAATCCCAGAAATACCTAAATTATAATCTCCCTCCACTGCTTTCTGAAAATGGACTTTAGACAAGTTACTTAACTTGATCTGAGCCTTCATTTTTTTATGTTCATATCTTAAACTGTGGATAACAATAAAAGCTATCTCATAAAGTATGTAAAGTACCTGACACATAACAGTTAGCTTTAAAATCCCATATAATAAAGTTGAGATCATATTTTTATTACTTGAATTTAAAATATACTTAGTTTCAAAGTTACATTCATGGTCTAGAATTTATAACTCATAATTATGTAGTACAGAAGTTAAAGAATTCATATTGTCATCTTATGAATTCTAAAACTAACAGAATTTTATCTTCAGAATATTTGTGTGGCTTGAATTTACCAATCACCATTTGAGCCAGATCACTTAAATTCAGTAGTTCCTTACTGAAGATCTGTCGGATAGATGAATAGATGGGTGGATGGATGAAAAGAAATACCAACACTTGGACACAAAGTTAATATTTAAAGAGGATGGATTATAGATGGATATATATATATAACAGTTTATATATATATATATAAATATTTTATATATATATTTTATATATATATAAAATATGTGTGTGTTTGTGTGTGTGTGTGTGTGTGTGTGTGTGTAACTGCTAAGAAAATTATTCTAACTAGATTACAAGCATCATTTAATACAAGATCAACAGTATGAAGGGACTTCCGAAACAGGGAACTGGGAAAAAGAAGAGAGAAACCAGGTGGGGTAAGAATGGAGGTGGGAGTAGCACAGAGGCTGGCCCAGGGACACAGGCAGTTGGACAGCCTAAGGCTTAGATTCCAAGGGTTGTATAGCAAACTTGTCACAATTCAGGAAACTGTTACCCCTGGTTAAGCTGGTCTGATAAATAGAGTGCCCAGGAATGGCGCCTTCAAAAAGGAGGAGAGCAAGAACTCTCAAGAAATGGGAAGAGGACAATACTGGCAGTCCTAGGAAGTCTAACCATTCCCTGTAGAGTTGGGGCCTGTAGTCTGATAATACCAGAATGATGCCCCCACCCTCAGGAAAGAGACTGGAAGGAAGCAAACAGGCTGATGTTTGAAGCCAGTGGGCCAGAGGAAATGGGCACAGGCATGACGACAAAAGAGTGAGTGCTGAGGCAGAAGCCTGGGGGAAGGAAGATGCCAGAGGAGGTAAAAGAGATAGAGTAGCAAGTACTGTAACTGTAGCCACGTGACAGCAAAATCATGCCCATCCCAAGACTAACTTTTACGGAGAAAATTCAAGAAGGCAACATGGCCCAGTACCCAAGGCTGGGCTCTGGGTCTTGGGTCTTTTGTCCAGGAGTGGACTCATTTTCAAGTTCTCCTAAATAGTGGAAATGAGTCTATTCCTGCCTCACTCAGGATTAGATTTAGAATTAGGACATAGCTGATGCTGGGTGGGGAGAATCAGTAGCCCTAGTTATGAGAAATCGGGAAGGCAGAAGCAAGAGGAACAATGCTAATAACATGTTTGGGACATAAAAATATTTTGAAAATCTACTTGAGGACAGGAACCAAGCCTTCTTTATCAAATCCTACCTTGTAACACAGCGCTGGATATGTAGATAAGCATTATAGTTAATCCTTAGCAAAAGTTAAAGGAAATCTATACTCATGGGTACAAATTAAGTATTCCAGCCACTGTTTAATTGTTACAAGTACCATTTACCTTTGTTTCTCCTGTGTGTCTATAAACAAGGATATCCTACCATATCCCCTTGCTTCTCAAAAATTTTTTCATAGCTTTTGGCTTTATATCTGCCTGAGTCCTGACTGCTTTTCAGAGGAAACTGTTAATTATTCCCATAGTGTTAATCTTAAACCCTCTTATCAAATGTATTTTGTCCCATATAGATGACAGCTCTGAGCTTCCGCATAATTTTCTCTTCATAGTAGTGCTAAATTTAATTTAAACAAACATTTGGGGGTTAGATGAAAGGATACAAAGGAATAGCAAGTATTTGGAGCAAATATGGTTATGACAAGGTCCCTGTCCTCAAGAAGCTTTAAAACTTGTCAGATAAGCAAATACCAACAATGAAATATGCTAAAGATGAATGGAACAAATACTAGAATGAAGATGAAAAGAACACAGACACAGAAGCAATTGACTCTTACTCAAAGTGTGTATTTACTAATCTCAGTGCCACCTCCATTACGTATTCCCTGGACCCGCCAACAAATTGCATTTACTGTCTTCTCTGTAACTTCATACTATTTATTCCAATCTTTGAAATAACTGTCTTAGACTTTCTACTATCTTAGTTGCATGTCCCTCACATTCCAAGTAGACCGAAAGCTGGTTGAGGGCTTTTGTGTCTCTGGCACAAATTCTTGCATGTAAGGGCATTTAATCTCCATTTCTTGAATTTAACAAAAAGACATACATGTACACACATACGCACATACACAAAATGAATGACCATTGTTTGGGAAAATAATGATTATTCTTAAAACTTTGATTCAAAAATACCCCCTCAAGCATGCATGATTAACATGTTGAAATAGAGATGGTTTATCTCACACTAGCTTCAAAACAACAGTTTCAGCTATTTTTAATAAAGAAAATTATGAAATCATCATTCAATTTCCTAAAGTGGCAGTACAAATAATTTAGGGGAAAATCTAAACAAATCACTACTTTAAGACATAAAATGTACAATATCCATAAAATGAAATTTTAGCTATAGTAGGCATAAAAATATTCAATAAAAAGTTATCAAATAACAGAAACCTACTCTTTGCAGAAGATAATAACTATAGTCACTGAGTTATTGATTTACACCAATAATTAAATTCATTAAAAGAAAAGGCAATAGTGTAAACCATGTATATTAATTAAAAAGAATTAAAATCTTAAAATCAAGGCCCAATCCAGAATGTGGAACACTGGAATCAATAAATGCATAATCCACTAAAGTATTATTCTCCTGCAAGCCACAGAATACAAATGATTTTTGAGGTAAACATTTCATTATAAAAAAAAAACAAAAAACAACCTATCTCATTCATACTAATGTAAACCTCTTTCCCTGATCACACTTCCCATTTGGAGTCCAACAGCTGGAATTTAGTTTCCACATTCAGAGTTCTTGGATCTGCAATATTTTCAAGTTATTTCCTCAAAGAGTTTGATAAACAAAAATGGTTGAATAAATTACTTTCCTCTTAATATGACTGTGGTAGAGCTAGAGGCCCTAATAAACATGTGTGGAAGGAAGGAAGGAAGGAAGGAAGGAAGGAAGGAAGGAAGGAAGGAAGGAAGGAAGGAAGGAAGGAAAAGAGGGAGGGAGGTTTACAATTTATGCAATGGACTTAACATTTTAATGTCTAGAAATTTTCCTAGTGACATACAGCAAATGAGGAAACAGTTATTTAAGAAAAATCTAATAAATGTTGATAAGAACAGCAAGAACTAGTGGCATTTGAGCCCCAATCTGCTCATTCACTCTACACCCCAGCTTGGTGCAACAGAAGCTCTGCTCTGGGTGACTACAGCCAAGAAGATGAGCAAGAAGGGATGAATGGAGGGAGGGAGGGTAATGGTTCATTGTATGTGTCAACTTGACTGCACTCCAAGGTGCCCAGATATTCGATCAAACATTATTCTGCTTGTTTCCCTGAGGGTGTTTTTGTATGATATTAGCATTTAAATCAGTAGACTGAGTAAATTAGATTGCCCTCCCAAATGTGGGTGGGCCTCATCCAATCAGTTGAAGGCTTGATTAAAACAAAAAGGCTGACTCCCCACGTAAGGAAAGATGAAATAGATTATATAACATAGTGAATATGAGAATTGCATTCGAATGGTTAAGTAATATTTCAATAACTGGGATACAATCTTCATCATCGTTGATTTGATCCTAAAGTTGTCATTTATTTTATGATAGCATGCCTAACTTTTCTTTGTCACTGATTTTAAAAATTATATTTGATTTAATACTGTACCATTAAAATCCTCTGGATTTTGGTACTCAATTAAAACTAAGTTCTGTGAAAAACTGTTGGGACCCCCTCTTTCCAATTGGTGTTGAGCCATGGGCATCTCTTGGGGCAACGGACACAAGCGCCACAAGACTGGGGGCAAGAGAAAGCCTTGCCACAAGAAGCAGAAAATATGAGCTGGGACGCCCTGCTGCCAACACTAAGATTGGCCCCCGCCACGTACATAATCCATGTGTACGGAGGCAACAAGAAGGAGCGTGCATTGAGGCTGGATGTGAGGGACTTCTCCTGGGGTTCCAAGTGTTTATGTGCGAAACAAGGATTATTGATGTGTTTACAATGCATCCAACAATGAACTGGTCTGCACCAAGACTCTAATAGCTGCCTCCTGCTCATTGACGGCACATTAGATGACAGAAAGAACTTACTCAAAGATAATAATATAACTACCCCATTTACAGTAAAAAGATAAATATGCATTCATTTACTCCCTTAATACCTTCTCCAAGATCTGGAAATAAAATACAAGGAAGTATGAAAAATCAGATGCCAACCCCTTCCTATTCAGATTTTGTAAGTTACCATTGAATTTGAAAGAAAAGGTGGCTAGAAGATGAAGATGAGATTAAAATTAAGTTGGAGGAGAAGCACTTCGCTAGTGCTGGTGTGAGAATACCCATGGACCTTCTACCCTGCAAAACAATCATAACTGGTAAAATTTATTTTTTAAACAAAGTATCTGTAAGTTGTCCTAATGGCATACAGCAAATGGAAAAAACATTTATTCAAGAAAATCTAATAAATCTTAATAAGAACAGCAAAAATATGTGTCATTTGAGACTCATCCATGCCATCACCTCACACTCCAGTTCATTTCAATAGAAGTTATATAATGAAAAGAGCAACCATAATAAAGTTAAAATGGCTATACTAATATGAGACAAACTACTAGACTTTAAAGGAAAACTATGTTACCAGGGATAACAAGGATCATTTTATAATAATAAATCAATCTATCAGGAAGATATAACACTTATAAACATATATGTATGCACTTAACCACAAGTCTCCAAAACACAAAAGCAAAAATTGAGAGTTTGAAGGCAGATATAGACAATTTTATCAGTACTGTTTGGAAACTTCAATATCCCACTTTTCATAATGAATAGAACAATGAGGCAGGAAATAAATAAATGTATAGAAGAACTGAATGTCTCTATAAATCAAGTAGGCCTAGCAACCATTGATAGAACATTCTACACAATGAAAGCACAACACACATTCTTGCACACATGGACCATTCACAAAGATAGACTACATGCTAGACCACTAAAAAAAAATTCAGTAAAAATAAAGAGATCGAAAGTGTACAAAGAATGGTCCAACCACAATTGGGATAGAGTTAGAACTCAGTAACAGAAGGAACTCTGACAAAGTTATAAGTATACAGAAATTAAATAATACTCTTCTAAATTACCAATAGGTCAAAGAAGAAATCACAAGGAGAAGTAGAAAATACTTTGACATGATGAAAACAAAAACAAGCACATCGCAAAATTTGTGGGATGCAGTTAAAGCAGAGCTTAGGGGAAATGTATATAAATAAAACAGCATTTGGAAGGAAGTTATAATAAATGCCTGTGTTTTGTTTTTTGTTTTTTTAAAAAGGAAAGATCTACTATCAATAATCTAACCTTCTATTTTAGGACATTGAAAAAAGAAGAGCAAACTAAACCCAAATCAAGCAGAAGAAAGGAAATAATAAAGCCTAGAGCAAAAATAAAAGAAATAGAAGGTAGAAAAACAATAGTGAAAATCAACAAAACCAAAAGCTGATTCTTTGAAAAGGTCAACAAAACTAACAAACATTTAGCTGGATTCATCAACAAAGAAACTCAAATTACTAGACTCAGAAATAAAAGAACAGGCCCTACTACCAACCTTTCTATTAAAAAGGATTGCAAGGGGATATGGAAAACTGCTTGCAATAAATTAGATAACTTAGATGAAATAAACACATTTCTAGAGAGATGCAAACTACCAAAACTGACTCAAAAGTAAATAGAAAATCTAGATAGATCTAATAGAGATATTGAATTAGTAATTTTTAAAATTCCCACAAAGAAAGCCCAAGACCAAATGGCTTCACTGATAAATTCTACCTAACATTGAAAAATAATAATAGTAATAACAATTCTTCACAAACTCTTCCAAGAAAAAAAAGGAAGAGGGCATGTTCTAATTCATTCAGTGGGGTCAGTATTACCCTAATACCAACACCAGACACAGATATAATAAAAAAAGAACACTATAGACACATATGTTAAAAATATAGATATAAAAACCCTCAACAAAATACTATCAAACCAAATCTTGACATGTAAAAAATATTATACACCATGATCAAAGGAGATTTATTTAGGGAATGCAAGATTGCTTTAACGTCAGAAAATCAATTAATGTAATCCACCATATTAATAAAATGAAGGGAAATATCCACCTGATCATCTCAATAGACACAAAAAACACAATTAACAAAATCCATCACCTTTCAAGATTAAAAAAAAAAAGAACTACATAAGAAACTAGGAATAGAAAGGACCTTCCTCAATCTAACTATGAAGAACAAGACAAGGGTGCCCATTCTCACCACTTCCATTCAATATGGTACTAGAAGTTCTAACCAGGGAAAGTAGGCAAGAAAAAGAAATTAAAAGCATCAAGATTAGAAGGAAAAAGTAAAAATATCTCTATTGCAGATGACATAACTTTTTTATGTAGAAAATCCTAATAAGTTCACTAAAATCTATTAGAATAAACAAGTTTGTAACATTGCAGATCAATATACAGAAAAATCAATTATGTTTCTATAAACAAGCAATGAATAATCTTAAAATAAAATTGAGAAAACAACTCCATTTAATATAACATTGTAAAGAAACAAAACTTGTAAAAATAAATTTAACAAAAGAAGTACAAAACTTGTACTCTCAATAATATAAGACATGTTGAAAGAAATAAGAGGAGACCTAAATAAACAGAAAGATAATCCATGTTCATAGATTGGAAGACATTATTAAGATGGCCATACTCCCCAAATTGATCTACAAATTCAATGCAATACTTCTAAATATCTGAGCTGGCTTTCTTGTAGAACTTAAGAAGTTTATCCTAAAATTCATATGAAAATACAAGGCACCCAGAACCACCAAAGCAATCTTCAAAAAGAACAAAGTTGGCAGACTCACACTTTCTGATTTCAAGACCTACTTCAAAGCTACAGCAATCAAGTCAGTGTGGTACTAGTATAAAGATACACACACAGGTTAATGGACTAGAATTGAGAGTGCACAAATAAACACTCACATTTATGGTAAATTGATTTCTGACAAGGAAACTAGGACAACGCAATGAGAAAAGAACTGCCTTTTCAACAAGTGGTGTGCAACAGTTGGATATCCATATGCAAAAGGATGAAGTTGGACTACTTCCTTATACTGCACACACACAAAAAAAAATAACTAAAAATGGATGATAAACCTACATGTAATTGCTGAAACTATGAAACTCTTAGAAATAACATAGGAGTAATTCTTCATGACCTTGGGTTAGACAAAAGGTGCTTAGATTCAAACCAAAAGCACAAGTATATTTTTGTTTGTGGTAAGAATAGTTAATATGAGATCTACCCTCTTGACAAATTTTCAAGTGTGCAATACAGTATTGTTAACTATCAGCACTCGTATGTTGTACATCAGATCTCTAGAACTTATTCATCTTGCATGACTGAAATGTAATTGAACAGCAGCTCCCCATTTCTTTGTCCTCCCAGGCCCTGGTAACCACATTTCTATTCGCTGCTTCCATGAGTTTGACTGTTTCAGGTACCTTGTATAAGTGGAATCATGCAGTATTTGTCCTTCTATGACTGGCATATGTCATTTAGCATAATGTTCCCCCAGGTACTTCTCTGTTGTCACAAATAGCAGGGTTTCCTTCTTTGTAAGGCTGAATAATATTGTATGTATATACCACCTTATCTTTATCAAGATCCAAGACCCTGAAAACATTCTGCAGTATGGTCATTCTTCCATGATACAGTAGCTATATGACCTTGGGCAAGTGACTAACATCTCTGAGCCTCTCTCTCCACCTGTCAGATGTGAACAATGCACGTCCCACAAAGCTCTTGCTCAGAGTTCCTGAGATGATGTATCTCCCATACCTTCCCAACCTACAAGTATTCAACTTGCTACTTCTTCCCTTCTTCATTCCCTCTTTACGTCTCCCAGTTCAATTTGGACACAAACACAAATAGATTCACAAATATTTCAATTCTTTGGTGGTGGTGGTGGTGGTGGTGGTGGTGGTGGTGGTGGTGGTGGTGGTGATCAAGAGTGAAATGAAGAAGTTTTTTTTTGTTTTTTGGTTTTTGTTTTTGACTTAAGCAAGCTTGAAGGATGGCAAGGTAACAGATGTGACCAATAGATCTCCATTTTTATATCAATACTGAGTTTTGTCTTCCTGAAACACGGAGAGGCCCATCAGGAAAAAAATACTTTATGCCATGGTTTCCCCATCTGCAAAATGGGAACAATTATAATTCACTTACCTGCCAAACAATATTTTTATAAGAATCAGGTGAGTTAAAAAATGTGACATAGTAGGAAAAACATAAAGAAATTATAGTAACACTCTTCTGTCACCTGTCTACATACTTCACTCAGTGAGAAACTGAATTTAAAACAGTTAAGTTCACACACCCCTCCGACCCTCCACTCACACCTTCCCTAATCAAAAAAACAAAAAGAACCCCAGAAAATTATCATCCATTCTTGAACTAAATTGAATGAGGATTTTGTTTACTCTTCAGGAGAGTATTGCTGTGTTAGAGCAAGAGTAATAATTCATACACATTCCACTGTTAGCATTTCTAAAATCTTCAAAGTCAGAACTTGGGAATTTATTACAGCTTTAGGCCATGCTAAAGGTGCCCCCACAGCAATAATTGATGCCCTGAAAGCATACACAGAGGGGAAAAAAATCATCTGAATTCTTTCAAACTGTTTCCCTTCAAATTTATGAAATATTGATAGAAAAAATTATAAATAGATATTAATGCTGTTTTAGTAAAGATTTGGTGTAGTAGAGACAGAGCATAATTGATTTCTAGCCTGCAGGACTAACACTGGGATTGCCACTGATTCTGCATTAACAGCCAGTAATGTGTTTCATCAGTCTCTGCGCTCCAGGTTTCTCAGACAGGAAATAAACCTGGAGCTTCAAAGGCATGTCGCTGGAGGACACTGCTTAAAGATCTCAACTCCTGAACAGTTTCCCTGCCCACAAAATCATGGGTCAGAGATTCCATTCTGTCCTGTTTCCATTATATCCCTAACGCCTACCTATATCAGTCAAGGATTGCATTCAGTTGTGTCTTAGAAAACCCAATTATCAAGACTTATACAGAAAACATGAGATTCATCAGGTGAAGGATATGAAGGCCATGGTCTCTAATTTTCTTCATGATCATGATGTGGCTGCTAGAGCTCCAGCCATCACATTTCTATTCGAGGCAGGAAAAAGGAAGATAGGGTGTAGAATAAAGGCAGATTACTGTCCATTGTATCAAGAAAGCAATGGCCTTCTCAGAAGTCTCCAGCAAGATTTCCTACTTGTTTCATTGGCCAGAACAGTGTTCCATGACCACTCATAACTTCCAGGCAGTAAAAAGATGTGAGTGTTTTGCTTTGTAACTTCTATGAAAGGAACAAGGGAAAAGAGTGTGAAATGAATGCTGAGAGAGTTTACACAGTATCTGAAATGTAAGTTCTAAATTAATACTTGAAAGATGAGTGAGATCATCAGAACTGATTCTTGCCTCACTGATAGAGACTCAGAATTTTGTGACTTCTGGAACTACCTTTGGCAGACCCAAATTAGGGTTCCCCAAATGAAATTATAAAGGGGGATGGATCGTAATACAGATAGTACCCTGACAGAAAACTTGGATGGATGGATGGATGGATGGATGGATGGATGGATGGATGGATTGATGGAAAAAAAATGATAGATAGATAGATAGATAGATAGATAGATAGATAGATAGATAGAACAGGTACATTCTTTATTAAATGGAATAAAACTTTTTTGTTATTTAGCTCAAGCTTCCTAAATCACCCTTCCTCTCCTCAACACCCCACTCACCCTAACGTGCGCGCACACACACACACACATCCCAGATATACATCACATTGAAAGTATAAAGGAAACAAAAGTAGGGGAATGTTAAAAAGAGCCAACACACACACCCTAAACCTTATGCATGTGTGTACATTTGGTGAAGGGGTATAAAATAGACACGGAGAAGCTGATTACGAATTTTGCCTATTTATATCTCCTCTCCAGAATGTAGGAGATAATTTTTCATTCACAGGAAAAAAGAGCAAGCCTGTAGGATCTTAGTTCCTTCCCCATGACTTCTACTTCCTAGTCCCTTCCCTTTCTTCCTGCTCCCCTCACCCACTCCCAGTGAAGAGGACAGGAAGTCAGGCAGTGGAGGGAGGTGGGGCAGAAAACCTGTGTTGATGAGCCCAAGTCCTGTTCCTTCCACCTCCTTCCACCTCCCCAGACCACCCCGTTCCTTTCGCGCTGCACGGCCTGAGTTCATGCCTGAGCCTTCTCTGGCCCCCGTCACTGGAGGGGTTGCCTGGAAACTGGTCTCCCTGCTCCAGCGCTTGATTCCCAAAGAGTGTATATACCGGGGTGCCAAAAAAATGGATACAAGTGGACACTTTGACCAACGTTGCTCAAGCTGTAGTTCACCATAATCAGAAGTGTCTGGACACTGATGGGAACCACTTTGAACACCTCTTGTAATTGCAGAAGTCAAATGTGACTTGTATTCATCTTTTATTATTGGTATATATTGAGTATTACAATTTTAATAAAATATATACATTTTTTGGCACCCTCATATATATGAGTATATTCGTATATACACACACATATATATACACATATATACATATATATTTATGCATGTGTGTGTATTCATATACGTATGCACACATATATGCATATATACACATAAAATGTGCATACATACATACATAAATACATTTATGCATACATAACATGTATGTCTAAAATATTGTTCTTATATATACATATACCGGATTTTTAAAAATCAAACAGGAATCAAAGATTTAAAATGACAAACAAGCATCTCCCTTCTCTCCATATACCTCTCACCTTCAGGCCCACTTCCTAGAAGCAACCACCTCAGACTTTCAGCTGCTTCTTTCGGTAGTTGCCTCGTGTTGCTAAGTAATATGCTTCTGATGCTCCTTCTTGATGTATCAGCTCGAAATCACCAATTTTTCTTGTTATCTTCCTATGGCACAAACCTGATCGTGGCTCTCTGTCACCACATATGGCTGTGCAAGCTGAGTACAGCCAATCACCCAGAGGCACCCTTCACTTTCATATTTCCTGGAGATGGGCAATATGGCAGCCCTGTCTTTCCCCTGGATTGCAAAGTCTCTGAGAGCTATGTGGGTCCTGGGCTAGCCCTGCCCCACTCAGCCTTTCCTGGACCACAAGCCAGTTTCAGGGTGACAGCATGTGATGGTTAATTTAGGTGTCGACTTGACTGGGTCACTGATACCCAGATAGCTGATTAAACATTATTTCTGGGTGTGTGACTGAGGGTGTTTCTAGAAGAGATCAGCATTTGAATTGGTGGTGGCCTGGGTAAAGCAGATGAGACTTGCTGATGTCGGTAGGCAGCATCTAATCCATTGAGGGTCTGAATAAAACAAGAAGGAAGAGAAGGTTGATTCTCTCTCTCTCTCTCTCTCTCTCTCTCTCTCTCTCTCTCTCTCTCTCCCCCCCCCCCCCTTCTTCCTTCCTTCCCTCTCTCCCTCCTTGACTATACTAGTTGGTCCATTGATCTTCTCCTACTCTCAGTGTTTCTGGTTCTCAGGTAGATTCAGACTTCTACTGGAATCTACATCATCAGCTGTCCAGCTTTCAGGCCTTTGAAATGTACCACTTTCCTGGGTCCTCAGCTTGCAAATGGCAAATTGTGGGCCTCTGTAATAAGTGACCCAATCCTTAAAATAAATTATAGACATAGATTATAGATCTAGATATGGATATAGATATAGATATAGACATAGATATGGTTGATAATATAGTTATCATCTATAGATATCTCCCATGGGTTCAATTTCTCTGGAGAACCCTAATATACTGCACATATCTGATGCCTAAGATGAGTAGCAAACATGGCCCTAGAACAATAGTAAATTAGGCCAGAATTTGGGAATTAGATCTGAGTGACATGTAGGTTATACCGAGGCTTGAGAAGGTGCCTCTAAGGGCTTTCCAGTACCCGGTGGTCTCCATTCTCGACAAGAGACAATCATCACCACCACACCATTAAATCTCTGACAAGGGAACTGGAAGGATTCTAGAAACTCTGTTTTCCCAACAGTCTCTAAGCCATAAGCCATCTCGTGTACTGTGTTGAAAACCCTGCCATTTGTATTTAGCTCAAGAAGACGTAGCTTATGGATGGTATGCATCAGAGTGAGGACCAGTTTCAGGACAGGGCCATGCCTGCCTTTTTGACTGCGGTAGATCTGGCTCTAAGCCTGGACGTGGTAGATCTGAAAGGAAGGGGCACTGTCTCTGTGTGAAGTCATAAAAGTTTGCTTTCTGCTTCTGTCTCTTTCATAGGGACCTTGACCATCCCCCCAAAAACTATGTCCCATTTCTATGAGAGATAAGAATCTGGGGGTACACAGTTTCCTCTTTCTCTCTCTTTCTCCCCCTTATTTTCTTCCCTTCCTTTCTCCCTCCCTCCTTCCCTTCCTTCCTTCTTTCCTGCCTTCCTGCCTTCCATCATTCCTTCCTTCTCTCAAATTTATGTTTATTTTGAATACCCATACAAATTTTTTGTGAACTGGACCTGATCTAAGGACAAAAATATATGAAACTCTGATCCAGGTAAATAAGCAAATCTTCTAGCAATCAAAATACATGAAGCAGTGTCTAGTCTTTATAAAATAACTAAAACATATAGTACTTTTGTCAGTAAACTAAGTATTTGTGAGTTAGAATTTTGAAGTAGCTATTCAACAGTCTCCTCAGTTAGATAAGGCTCTTCTTCTATGCAATATGTAACTCACTGCTGTAAGGACTTTGGTCAAAGCCATAAACTCAGCAATGTCTCAGAATAGGATAACTAATGTTAGTTATGTCATAAAGATGGTGGTGATAGGAGACACATCTTCAAGCATAGATCAAAATGCCTGGATTTGAAAGAATACAAGTTCTGACCATTATGCTCACAAACTTGCCACCGTGAGCTTACACAGGCAGCCCTGTACAAACAGCTCAGTAAGGTTTCATAACCTTGGTATATCAGTGTCTCACAGCTATGTTTGTGTTGATGAGTGGTGGTGTCTTGCTGAGTGGAGTTCATTATTGCTGTTGTGTGTTTTTGTGTGCCATCGAGAGAATGTCTGAGCTTGAATTAGAGCAACAAACAAACATTAAATTTCTTGTTAAACTTGACAAGAGTGGAAGTGAAATCAGGGACATGTTAGTCCAAGTTTATGGGGATAATGCCATGAAGGAAACAGCGGTGTACAAATGAATTAAACGTTTTTCTGAGAAGGGAGAGAGCGTCACTGATGAAGAGAGGTCAGGGCTGTCGGTAATTAGCAGAACTGAAGAAAATATTGCAAAAATTCATCAAATTGTGCGTCAAAATTTTAGCTGACTGTGAGAAGCATAGCAGACCAAGTAAACATTGATAGAGAAACAGTTAGGAAAATCTTAACTGAAAATCTTGGCATGAGAAAGGTGTATGCAAAAATGGTCCCAAAAAAGCTCACCAATGAACAAAAGCAAAGGAGAGTTGAAATTTGCCAAGACCTTTTGGAGGGAAAGACGATGTTTGGGGACGTGTTATCACTGGTGATGAAACATGGGTGTACCAACACGACCCTGAAACAAAGCACCAAAGTATACAATGGCAGTCAGCCAATTCTCCACAACCAAAAAAGTTCCGTCAGTCCAAATCAAAAATTAAAACAATGTTGCTCACCTTTTTTGATATCAGAGGGATTATTCTTTATGAATTTGTACCAGCTGGACAAAGAGTGAATCAAGTTTACGATTTGGAAGTGCTGAAAAGGCCACATGAAAAAGTTAGACGAAAACAACCTGAACTTTTCACCAACAATTCATGGCTCTTGCATCATGACAATGCACCAGTTCACACGGCACTGTCTGTGAGGGAGGTTTTAGCCAGTAAACAAATCACTGTATTGGAACACCCTCCTTACTCACCTGATCTGGCCCCCAATGACTTCTTTCTTTACCCAAAGATAAAGAAAATACTGAAAGGAAGATTTTGATGACATTCAGGACCTCAAGGGTAATACAGCGACAGCTCTGATGGTCATTCCAGAAAAAGAGTTCCAACATTGCTTTGCAGGGTGGACTAGGCATTGGCATCTTTGCATCGTTTCCCAAGGGGTAACTTTGAAGGTGACTGTAGAGATATCCAGCAATGAGGTACGTAGCACTTTTTCTAGGATGAGTACATGAACTTAACTGTCAGACTTTGTATATGCATAGATGGTCTGTCTAAATTCATATATCCTTTTGTTTTCTGAAATTTCTCCACTAGACATTCAGTGCTTACCATACATATTGCCCACTGCCTGCATTTAACATGCAGCTATTTCTGAAAGAATTAACATATTAGGTGTCTAAACAAGCACGCATATACTACAAGTGACATAGAAATGGGAGGCGAAATGCAACAAAGACCCATCCCCCAGGGTTTACTCAAGGGCATTTTTAATTAGGTTTCATTTTTTGCAAATGAAAAGTAATTAAAGTAGAAACCTAGTAAAGACTTCCATCAAATATTTTTAAATGAAAAAAAAATGAGCATTTACAATGATATTTGATTAGCATTTTCATTACCAAGTTTCCTTTATCCTTGTCCACAAATGACACCATATAAACTGGGCCTCTTTGGTTTTGCTTTCTCATGTTTTAAGCCCAGAAAATCTGGCCATTAGAAATTTATTTTTAAATGGATTAACTGCTCTCCCAGGAGCAATCTTTAAACTTTTCCATCTATATTTTGATAAAACTTCACATGAAGTCAATAACAAATTAGAACATAAATATTTAAGCAGCTCAAAGATAAAATGAGAGCTTCTCTCTTTCTCTCTTTTTTATGTTGCTGGTAATATGCCAAACAGAGAGGAATTAAGTGTCTTGGGGAATATGTCAAAAGCCTTTGCTTGTGCAAACAAGAAAAACCAAGCAAAAGGTCACTAATCCAAGAGAGGTTGGTGTCACCTTGGAATTGATCTCATTCACTTCAGGAATCCCTAATACTCTTAAGCAGCTCCTCTCCACCTTTTTCCCAGAAGTTTTTAATGCAAGAGCAAGTACACAGATCATTTTTCTGTGGGGCTTTTGCCCGTAATGAAGTCTTGCTATAAAACACTGCTTCTTGCTTTTTTTCTTTTTTTCATGTACAGGAAATTCTATTTATTTTCAAAGGACACATAAAGAAGAAAAGGGTCCTTCACTTCAAAAATGAATCAGATGAAATAAGGAGCAGACAGAGTGTCCCCCATCACAAGAAACAAAAATCTGTCACATGAACGTACACTAATATATGCAAAGACAATTTCAGAAAGCAATGAATTTAAACAGATAAACCCTCCCCAATAAGCCACCCACTTG
Organism: Aselliscus stoliczkanus; assembly: GCA_033961575.1. Classification (NCBI taxonomy): domain Eukaryota; kingdom Metazoa; phylum Chordata; class Mammalia; order Chiroptera; family Hipposideridae; genus Aselliscus; species Aselliscus stoliczkanus. The sequence goes on from CM066727.1 coordinate 187,135,051, forward strand.
CTAAAAATCACTCGGACAAGACTGTTTACAGGGATCACCTGTGCGTGGAGATTGTCTGTCAAGGAATGAATCTTATCTGTTCTGTGTGCAGAGATAAGATCTCATGCCAGGGAGGATTTTTCTTGGGCTTTCATGGTAATTGTAGATATTTGATTGCAAATCAGATTGTTTGTTCTACCTAATGAACAAAAGCACTGGATTAGTCAGAGCTGGTATTAAAAGTTGTTTTGTTTACAGCCTGCTTTAGACTTTAATGTTCTCTGAGCATTCAAAGAACATTCTCAAATGTCATCTGTGTACCACAGGTTAGTTTCTACTTTGAGAGAGCTGGAAACTCACAAATTAAGTCTCCACCGCCCTTGACTAACATAAGCTTCTCCATGCTCTGCTCCAATAGGCCAGTGTGAAGAACGGGGTGGAGACAGTGGTTTGTCCTGATTCCCTTCCATTTCACTAAGAACAGGAGAAAGCATTCAGTGTCCTGTCATGTCATTAAAGGTGTACTTTTGGAGGTAATTTCACAATGTTTTCATCTAGCTTAAGACTAATAACATTGAATGGGCCTGTCCAGCCAATCTCTTCAATCTATTTCCATGGGATGGTGGAGTGACTAGAATGCATTCATTCATCCATCCATCCATCCATCCATCCATCCATCCATTCATTCAACATATAATGACTAAGCAAGTGCCAGGTACTAAGCTTGACATTGAAGATGCAACAATCAGAAAGCGAAACCTATTCCCTGACCATCTCCCCCTCACACACACCTGAACTGATGAGTACATTGTACTGCTGTATGAAACCGGAACAAACATGAACATAAAGGACACGGGTTTTATATCCAGCTGTCAGTTATTAGCAAAGTAGGCAGTCAGTATCTGCCTCACAGAAACCAGAATGTTAGCCTTGAGAGAAAAAATTAGGACCACCCCTTTGTTACCGGAGTTGATGAAATAGGATCAGAAAGGTTAAAAATCTCACATGGCTAATTTAATGGTGAACTCAAGACTAGAACTGACTTTCTGCTCTTCAGCTGTGGCTTGTACATCACTCCCTCAGGACCTCCTTCTCCCCCTCCCCTATCCCCCACCATCCATGTTCACTTCAGAGAAAGAAAAGGTCTCATATTTTAATGATGGCTGCATAAAATACATCACGATATAGTTAATGCTACAAGCAAGACTTCGACACATGCATACTTTAAATAACACAATAGGTTTATCACTGCCAATGTCTGTAATTATGCCAAGTCAAAACTGGAGAAGGTCTAATGGGAAATGCAGATTACTTGTTAAAATTATTAACAGAGTTAATGTGCTTACATTTGTTTATGTGTACTGGAATCGGCTCAGATATTTGACTCCTATGACAATATGTGTAGAGATCAATTAAAAGTCATAGAGATGAGATATTGGATTTCCAGACCTTAATAGGATTTCATCTGCACTTGCTATATTATGTTATACAATTATAATTGAGCTTCCATCAAACCACAGAATCTGTCACCTCACCAATTTGTTTTCCAAGCATTAATGAAACTTACTTCCTGTTGAGCATGCTTTCAAAGGCATAACCCTGAAAAAGAAAGGTGGCACAAAGGGTGATAAGCCTGTATTTACTTAGCAAGCTTAGGTAAAAACTTGGACATAAGTAAAATAAATTTGACAGCATTAGGAGGGTCCTCAGCAGCAATTTGTTCAGATTATAAAGAGCATGTAAGTGCTCTCGAAAGAAATTGTAAACAACACATATCACTCGTGCTCACTTTAAGCCCGAACGGCTGATTAATTCTCTGTCTTTTTATTGTAAGGTAGTCAACCTAGAGGCAGAGTTGATATAATGTTTTCCTCTGGATCTTTCTTATTTTTTCCCCCAAATTGAAGTAATGCGTTGAATTACAAAACAAAGTTCTGTGAAAAAGAACTTAGGGAGATAGCTTTCACTAGATAAAATATGAATTCTCCTTCCAATTTTGTCTAGAGAAGTAAAGACAATATCTAGAGACCTTAGTGTCATATAGCTGTAAGGTGGCAAATGTCTGGGATGCCAGAACAATGATACTCTTCGGAGACACTCAAAGCTCCTATAATAATAATCTTGTGCTCCTCATACTGCCTTGTGATAGCACAGCCACGAGTGAGAGATGGATGTCTTCCTCCTGGTGGTAGGGAGTGTAATTCCTTAGAATCATTTATTTACAGGCAGTCATAAAGAATACTAGAGATCATGCAATGTGGTCCTCAGCAGGAAACCCCTCGCCAGGTCTGCTTCAACATATCCAGGAATGAGGAGCTCACCGTCCTGAAAAAATTGCCCGACAATTGTCAGAAAGCCTTCCTTGTGCCTTGCTGATATCTGCTTGCTTGTAACTTCTAACCTACCCTCTAAAGCCCCAGGCATTCTGGTCCGCTCAGTTCAAGAAGCACTCATTCTGCACCCATGTGTGACCAACAGAGTCCTCAGACAGCCAGAGCTCAGCTGCCCTACTGCTCAGCACCCCTAACTCCTCTTCCTCGCTCCTGGCTTTGTGCTGGGGAACATTTGGACTGGGACACAATCCAAGGCCTCTCCAATTCTACAGTGCAAAGTGTAAGTTCCTAGAACGCATTTTATTCAGCTTGTCTCACTGTGTCAACATAATATTTTAGTCAATGCACTCTTAGCTGGTCACTCTTTCAGAAGGAGATGATAAATGTAATCGAACCATTTTCAAACAATGCTATACTAAACATTTGAACATGCTATCTCTCACATCTCCACTTCGCTCTACTTCTAATTACATATGCTCAATTCTCCTAATGAATTAATTCTCAATTCTCTAAGACAGAGTTTCCTGGGGTACCGTGGTCACCCCCTACATCCAGTCACTAAGTCCTACTGATCGTAACTCAGATACTTCTTCACCCCATAGCTCCACCTCCTTCCAGGCCTCAGGTATTCCTCACCTGGCTATCAGAGCAGTATCGGCCACGTCTCTCTGCCTCCATCCTTGCTCCCTTACAATTATAGTAGTCCCTCTTTATCCACAGGAGACATGTTCCAAGCCCCCAGTGGATGCCTAAAACAGCAGATGGTACAAAACCCAATATGTACCATGTACATATGCCATTTAAACCACATCACCCAGAGCTGAGCACAGTATTCTAAGAAAAGTGAGGAAGTGAGGCCTGGCAATTGTCTCTCTGGGCCTGATGGTGTTGTCCTTAGAAGACACAAAATTCTAAGGGAGCTTTGGTCACTTATTTATTAGGCAAATATTTATTAGGCATTACATTGGAAAATATATTTCATATCATAAATACAGTTTAGAATTGTAGTTGAGAGCCGATTCCAGAGCCTGAATGTCTAGGTTCACAGCACAGTTCTAGCATTTACTGTGTGACATTGGGCATGTTACTTCACCTTTTTTGGCCTCACTTTTATCATCTGTAAAATGACCAAAATAACAAGGGCTTCCTGGTAGTTCTGATGACTAAATCAATACACACATGTGAAGGACTTGGAATGATGCTGGCTCGTATTCAGAGCTTTCCAAGTGCTTGTTTTGAATGCTAGATAGCACCCCACCAAGAGCACAGCCAACAAGAGTTCTCAATAAACAATAGGTATTTTCTCTTGAAAAGGTGTATTACTAACTTAAAATATAAAATACAGCACCTGCTGTAGGGTCTGTGTTCAATAAATTATATCTACTATTATTATTTTATTTATGTAGTATATTATATATTATTTTCTATATGCATATATTTATAATTTATATTATAAAGTCCATTTTAACATTGGTTATAGTATTATATTTACTTACTTTCAAGAAAGTGTAAGTTAAACCACTAGGCTGTCTCATTTATTCCTCAGACGCATTTTCTATGAAAAATGAGCAGCTTTGTTCTCAATTTATAACTGAAGAAACCTAGATTCAGCCTTGAGTGACCCATGACCCTAGCACCAAAAAGTGGCTTCACATTCTATTGTTCCATTTGAAGTCATGGTACAGAAAAGACACTGAGCTTAACTGGCCATGAAAATGTCTCATCGAATTCTTACAACCATCCTGAGTGGGGGCCCTGCTGTCACCATTTCACAGATGCAGAAACTGAGACAGAGCAGGTCATGGCTTTGCCCGCAGTTCACCGCAGGCCCACTGCAGAGCCTGTGCTCTCCGCGCCCTCACTCCACTGGCAACTCCCAGAGCTGGCTGACATTCATTCCTTAGGAAACATAGGATACTCCCCAACTCCCAGAGACTCCAACTCAGGTCCCGACTGTGACCTGGGAATCCAATTTTATGAAGCCCCTTGATGACCCTGAATCACTGATTTGAAAACACTAAGCAGCCATTTACATGATGGGCCTGCTCCTGTGAGCCCCAAATGTCCGAAGGACAGAGGATAGGGGACACAGACAAGGGCAACCCTGAAGATAGACTCTGCGTTCCTCGTCATTTTGCCCAAGGTTGACTCTGGTGACTTCCTATACCTGTATTGAACTACAATCCTTTAAAGTTGGACTGTCAGCAAGAACGTAAGTGTTATCTATTGAATTTCAGCAGAGCTCAATTCCCCTGACATGCACTATTTATTTAGATTTACTTTATCCTTCTCTCCTAACCTACGAGCCACAGCATCATCAAAAATGAAACACCACTGACAATTGAGGGTTCCATTTGCCTTAAAATTTTCCCTTCAAGGCATGGATATAGGTAAGCTCACCGTGGTTACTAAAAATACTGTAACCTGCACAATTCATAGTAGGTGGATCCTGGTTACCGTATTTCCATGATGCACATAAAATGCTGGAGTGGTATTGGATACATCATCGTGGAAATTGTTCTCTGGCCTCCAATGACTTGGACGGAATTGGGACAAGGGCTGTGAGATTTAATAACATGATGGTTGCAACTGTAGTTTAAACCCATAAACCACAAATGCATGTCTGACCAGAAATAAAAAGGATCTAAGCGTTATATCCTCCTAAGCGGGTTCTCCCATAGTCATGTTGGGGAAGAGTCTAGCCCCAAGTGCTTAACTTTGCAATTCAAAAGAGCTGTGACTTAGCTTCCTTTATATAACATGGGCAGCTTTTCATTATGTTTATTTGATGCAATGTTATTGAGGCAATATTTCATATGAATAATTCATTTCTACTCCAACTTTATCTAGCAGAGTCAAAAGCAGAATCCTAAATTTCAAAACAGATCAAAGAGTTTTTTAAATAAATTGGAAATGCCATGAGTTGCCTGCTTTCTGAATCTCCCTGTCTTGTCTCTGCATTCAGCAAGCACTTACTATGGACAGTTGGATACGAACATGACTAAATGTTCACAGCTTTCCTGCATTTTCTTCAGCAAAGATGAATCTTGGTGCCCCAGTTTTGCACTGTTTCCTCTTGTTCTTATCCAAAAATTGAGTTCTATGAGAGCAAATCACATGTAAGTAATTTTTTACATATTTTTAACTTTGGCTGTTCGTGCCTGACTTTCTGAGGCCGTCTTGGCCCTGATTACCTTCTGTTCCACTGGGCAGTCTGATGAACACAGCGGGCAGGCTGTGGCGAATAAAATAGAGCAATTACATGCGGACGCTCAAGACTGCTGGGGGATGTCTCACCACAGCCTCTCCATTGTGGTTATCCTCCTTTCAGATCTTACCAAGTCATGCAAGAAAGTCGCCCTTCAAAATGATTGACAGCCAAAGAATTGCCCCAGCTTTATCCAGCCACTGAAGCTACAAACAAGAGTGGAGCAGTCAGAGAGAAAAATTAAACATGGAAGAAAAAAAAAAGTATTCAGAATCACTGAATCATACCTAAGCACACTTCAAAAAAAACCCAATGGTTTCAGATTGATAGGAGAAAAATAAAAACTAAAAGAATCAAAGAATGCTCACTCCATAGGTGACAGTGTTGGGAAAAGCCTTAAAGGCAGTAATGTAACCATCTTATTGACACTGAGAGGAAGACCATCTTTCCTGGTTGAGGCAGGTGGGCATTTGGAGAAGAGTATGGTGGAAATAAGAGTGCAACAAATATAAGAGTCAGAAAAATCTAGCTTCCAATCCTAGCTCAGCCACAGACTGGCTAGGGTGCCTTAGGCAACCTGCTATACATTTCTGGATCTCCATAATAGAGGTACAATGCAACCTAATTCATGAAATGTTGGAAAAATGTAAATAAGCTTATGTTTGTAAAGTGTCCAGTATATAGCAGGAAATGGTAACTCTTATTCAGTAATCTGGATCAAGAGTTTATTCTTCAGATTTACATAAAGATACTCTTCTAGTGTTGTCTACTGTTACTACCGAATCAGTACTACATGTTGAAAACAAATGAAAATATCTACTCTAAATATATGCCTTTAGTCACACGATCCCTGAAATAGAGAGTATTTAGTTGTCTATCCAACAGCCAGTTTCATTCCCTGCTTCTAACGGGCACAGCCTGCTCTATGATGGAAGCTTGAAATGCCATATACTCATTTCCCATCATCCCTTTTGGCTAAGTATAAATGAAAGTTGCTGGAGATTTCTGGGATGGAGTGTCATCCCTGAGAGAAGAAAGAAGAATGTGAAGAGAAAACCCTTTTCTGCTCTCTAACCTTTCTGTCATGGAAGAATATCCTACAGGCAGCTGCATCCATCTTACATCTGGAAAAAACAGCCAAACAGACTCTGACCTTGCTCACTAACATTAGGAGCTACTGAACTAACCCAAAACTGACCTTGCACCACACTCCTTCTTTTTTTTTTTTTTTTTGGTTTATTTACTTTATTTTTTTTAAATTTATTTAGTTATTTTTAATTAGTTTCAGGTGTACAACACAGTGCAATAGTTATACATTTTACCCCTCAAAGTGACAACCCCCCACCCCCAATTCGCCACCCCACTCCGCCCCCATATCATATATATCTATTACTCTTCCTCTGACACTCCTTCTAATGCGAGATAATGAAGTACTGCTATTGGTTAAATCCCTCTCGCTCTTTATAACTGAACAATACAGTCCTTGTTTCCTTGTCTTCCCCCAGGGCATCGAGAGACTTCTTCCATTTTGTTTGAGTAGTTGAACAAGAATATAAAGATGTGATTCAACATGGGTTCATCTTGAAAACATTAATTAATTTTCAGAGAGGTTAAACAACTCATCCAATGTCACACAGCCAAAAGTGACAGGAAATAAATGGAACTCAGGTCCATTTGCCTCAAAAGCCAGTGTTTTCTGAACACTGCTGCTGTACACATAGCTGTTAGCCAGTCCAATAAGAAATATTTCAGTAGATGACGTTCTTTTTTCTTTTCTATCTCTCCTTTCAAATTATTTTCTGAGCTGCATAATCTTGTGTCTCCCAAACTTTAACATCTTTAAGCAAAGTCATGTTCTGAAACTTCCCCTTCTATGCTCTCCTTTCCATCAAAATTTGCCTATTCTGGGTTCCCTTCCCTGGAGAAGCCAATATACTTTATAAGGTTAAAGCCAGAAAATCAGTTAAGTGAATTTCTTTTAATGAGATCCTAGTTTGGCGAATGGCTTCAATGGAAGTTTTCAATGTCCTAGTGAATTAGAAGGTAAGATGTTTCTTTCAAATTGCGGAGTTAGATACCTTCCTGGTGCGTGAAGAGCTGGGTCTGCCGATGAATGTTAACCAGGATATGGCTCGTGATTAAAATTCATTTATTCCTTAAGCAGGTACCCATTAGACAGCTCTCTCACTATGCTAGCAGTCATCTAGGTGCTAGGGATAGAGCACAAAACAAAACAAATTTCTCCTTTTGTGAAATGCAAATTCTAGTTGGGGGAAAAGATAATTTAAAATATATATATATGTAGTATTTCAAGTGGTGAAAAATGCTATAAAAGAAAATAAAGCAGGCTAACAAAGATAGATTGGTAGGGGTAGACTGTCTCATTGAGAGTGATCAGGACAAACTATATGAAGGAAAGGATGTAAATGTTTCTCAGGACAATAATGTCCTGAGAAAGTAAAATGAGAGAAAAAAGATGAACGAAACTATAAGAAAACTATTACCAGGGCCGGCAGAGTGGCGCGGTGGTTAAGCGCTGGCTTGGGAAGCCAGTGGCCCTGCTTTGGTCCCACATATGAGGGCCAATAACACTGCTCTCAAAAAAAAAAAAAAAGAAAAAAAGAAAACCATTACCCTCTCCTTATAAAGTAGGAAACCCAATAATACTGCTAGAACTTAATTGAGCAAAAAAGAGGATTTTCACTACAGTAAATTCTCACTTAACACCATCAGTAGGTTCTATGACTTTAGGAAAAGCAATATATAATGAAACTAATTTTACCATAGGCTAATTGATATAAAGAGTTAAGATCGTATGGCATCTCATCAATGTCATTATGAAATGACTTTGAACAAAATGATGTCATTTGAAGACCAACTGTATATGAGTATTAAAGTTACAAAGATGAACAGTTGAAAATTTAAAAGTCCTGAAGAAGAAAGGGCAAGAGAAAGAATAGTATGAGTTAAATCTTCATTTTTCATTTCTATGAGTCAATAGAAACTGCTGAATTGGGAAAGTAGGTTTTATCTCACATGCTAACTTTCACTGACCAGTGGTGGCTGCCTGGGGCTCTCCTGTGTAAAGCTCCACACACAAGACCCTGCTCTTTGAGAAAGTGTTCTGTGATCAGTTAATTAGTGTCATCTGCCATGGGTGTAGAAAAGATCAGTGACAGCACATAGGCCCAAAACTGTCATCTCCACTTAGAACAACAATGGGTCATCTGGATATGGGATGGCCAAGGGCAAGGAAAAAGCAATAGCAATCGTGAGAATAGATTATATCAGAATATAGGAAGAGAAAGGCGATAGTAAGGGGTTTACTGAGATGATGGGTTCTTATGTCACAATTTTAGTTTGGATTGACAACATTCTAAAATGTACAAACTAGAGGCCAGCCGAGTGGCGTGGTGGTTAAGCGCTGGCTTGGGACACCAGCGGCCCCAGTTTGGATCCCACATATGAGGGCCAGTGACACTGCCCTCAAAAAAAATAAAAATAAAAATAAAATGTACAAAGGAGTTAGCTTTACATATCTAATATAAGAGTTGGGTGTGTTGGATTTCAAATCCTGCCTTTCCCAAGTCTTAGGAAAGACTTTAAGCAACAGAGTTTGTACACATGTGTCTTCCTTGGCTGGACGGTATCCAGTGACTCATTTAAAGGCAGTGAAATGTATTTTGGGTATTGGAAACCTTCAGTAAAGAAAACTTACCGTTGGTCCAATAAAGCCCTCCCTGCTGTACCAATTACCTAAACAGAGGAAGCCAAGATACCAGGGTCCCAGCTGTACCATCATGCCAAATCCTGGGAACACAAACAAAGCTGGAAATCTTGTCTCTAATTAAATCATGTGGAGCCTGGTGACTTTGCTGGCCTCCTGCTCAGTAGAAAACCACGTGAAACTCTGAGCAGGCTCCCTTGGTGGCTAATGTCTTTAATACAAACACAACCCCCAGCTTGTATCTGTGCTCCCCAGGACTAGCACCAAATGAAGAAGACAGGAACACTTGTGATTATCAGAGGGGCACAGAGAGCTGTCTGCTCACTAAACAAGGTGACAGTTAAGCTCTGTATTCCTTTGGCACCTTAACTCCTTCTCTGCCTTTGTGAGTAGTTACTATTGCAAACAGCCCTACACTGGAGTTCTCACTCACACCCCAGCTCAGATACCTTTGGTTACTCACTCAACCAAAATTATGCCCTACCCTGTGCTGAATGGTAGATAACCTGGTCACTCTCATTTCAGTATCTGAGGCTCCCCCAGGAGCCAGGGCAACTCACTCTACAGTGTTAATACCAACAGGCATTACCTGCTTCCAGTGTGGCCAGACAGGCTGTCCCCAAGCTGTGAGCATCCTACTGTCTGTGTGGGATAATTAAAGGAACCTTGCCCCAAACACCTCTCCCACTTGGTCAAGGAACCCTAAAATTAGATACTCATCACTTTATATTCCTTATTAAATGCCCTCTGTAGAAATGGCTCAGCTTAGTTATCCACCATTAACACCTTAGCATGACATGTTTCTAGATGAGAGCCTACTGTGTGCCATGACCTATGCTAGGTGCCTTAAATATATTCCATCATCCTCAAAACATTCTAGCAGGGTCTAACCATTTAACACATATGAATGCATGCACACATACATACTCGTACACACACAATTTTTTGAGGTCCTACTATGCACAGGGCATTGTGCTCAGGTGGAAGATGTTTTTTAGTAAGCAGTAAAGGTAAATCATGTATGGCCCTGAGTATCATAAGAACTATAGGAGTGATACAAAAGAAACATAAACAAATATAATACAGTGTACAGTTAATTTATTGCCATGACAAATGTACAAAGTATTATGTTTGGGATTGAGATGTGCTAAAGATCAGGCAAGGACCTAGTCCTATTCATTCAACACATATTTATTGTGCACAAATAGACTCACTTGTACAAGAGATTATGCAGGGCTAAAGACAATAATATAAGACAAAAAAGGGGAGTATATATGGGGTATGTATGCAAATCAGGGGTAAAGAAGGAGAATATAGAGAGAACCTAAGAAATTCAATTTAAGATGGGGTTCATTAAAGGGGAAATGGGATAAAAAAAAATTAGATAAAGAGGGGCCAGGTCACCAAAGATTTTGTAGGTCACACTACAGAGTTTGGACCTTATTCTACAGTCAATAGGGAGTTATCGAACGTTTTTGATGACTCTGCTTTCTAAGGATTAGCCAGGCAACAATATATGGAGGCAACTAAACTAAAGCTAAATCAGGTAGAAGACCAGAGCGGAAACTATTGGGTGCTCTCAGTAAGAGGGAATAAGGGCATGAGCTAGAACCTTTGACAGTAGAAACACAGAGGAGGATAAATGCCGGAATTATTGGATTCTGAAATAGGCAGCCTGAGTTCCTTAAGTCCAAGTCTCAGTCATATTCCTACCAAGTATACTGCATAGTGCCTGGCACAGAGTTGGCACAGGAAAAATGTCAGAAGTGGATAAGTAGATGGTTGAAAGAGGAAGGAATTAAAGATGGTTTATGATTGGGGCTAGATGTCTAGTAACATCTTTGGAACAGGTTTGAGAATATGAACCATGATGGATCCATGTTGTTAACTGAGGGATATGAAAGATTAAAAAATATCTGGATTAGGGTCGGCTGAGTGGTGCGGTGGTTAAGCCCTGGCTTGGGAAGCCAGCAGCCCCGATTCAGTCTCACATATGAGGGCCAGTGACACTGCCCTCAAAAAAAAAAAAAAATATCTGGATCAGGCCGGCCGAGTGGCACGTTGGTTAGGACCTGGCGTGGGACGCCAGCTCTGAGCAGCAGGGCCCCAGTTAGGATCCCACATATGAGGGCCAGTGACACTGCCCTCTACAGCTAAGATGGTGAACAACAGTGCCACCTGGTTGCCTCTATAGCTAAGATGGCCAGCGATGGTGTAGGCTGCGGCCCCTGCTGCAGTGGGCTGCCATAGGCTACAGTGAGTGGCCAGCAGCCAGTGTGAGTGGCTGGCAGCCAGCGTGAGCTGCCAAGAACTGCAGTGAGCAGCCGTCCAGAGGCCGGTGAGCGACTGCCTCACCCAGGAAGAGTGCAATGACGATACCAACATGGGCCAGTGAAGCAACGTCCTCCACAACTAGACTGAAGAACAAAAGGACAGCAACTTGTCTGTTCCCCTTCCCCAGTTCCCCAATGCTGTTACCTTCTCCCAATTCCCCAATAAAATCTTAAATATATATGATATTTAAGGGACAGCACAAGAAGGCTTGGATTTAGGCAGAAGGACAGAAGGCAAGAACGAAGAACAAAGGGCTGGTAGTTGGCTGCATCTCAGAAAAAGGGTTGCAGACATGATATCCCATGGTTTTGAGAGGTGGCTGACCCCTCCAAGGATACAGATGACAAGGAGGTTAACAAGTATTGCATCATGATGAGTGCTGGCATGAGACACTGGTTCCAAGACAGCATTTGCAGAGAATTCCAACAGACCTGTACAGGAAATCTGATTGTTACTTATTTAACCGGGTCATGCTTTTAGAAATGTCTAAGTCTTGATTTGCTCATTGCCAAATAGAGGTAATCTTAGCAAATGGGATTATTCAGAGGATGGAAGAGATGGCAGCTGTCCACCAAAAGTCTTCATTCCCCCAAAACTTGAAGTGACAGTTGTTACTGGGAGGAAATTCTCCAGCCAGCACTACATTTCCTAGTCCCCTTTGTGACCAAATATTTCATGTTTTGGACAATAAAATGTAAAAAGGAATCACACATGCCTCTTCTGGCCAGGACTTTTTAAGGAGCAGGTGAATCTTCTCTACTCAGCCAGTGGATGCAGAGATTACTGGATCAGAACCATGGACAGGGCCAGGGTAGCAAACCATCATGCAAAGAGAGAGCTTCCTTAGGACCAGGGCTCTGGTTATCGGAAAGCTATGGGTTCAAGAAATAAGCCTCTTTGGTGTTGAACCACTGTGATTTTGTGGTTTATTTGTTATGGCAGGAGGCCTCATACTAGCAAATGGAGCAAGGATTACAAGATAAATAAAGATAAAGCATGTAGCACTCTATCTATTCATGGTAAGTACTCACCAAACAGTAGCCAGGAAAAAATAAAAGAAAAGAAATAAAGAAAGGAAGAAATAGAACTTTGACAATGAGCAGAGAAAGTGGCTCTCTCATCGAGAGTGGCTTAAGGAGCTCTGAGATCTGTGGGTTCTGGCAGCTCTTTCTTTTGTTAGGGGCCCGAAGTACAGATCTTAATGTAGCAGAAGTAAAGATACCTTTGAGAATCTAAAGAGAGGGAGGGACACTTCCATAGGAATAATGAATGAATGGGAGTTCATGGCCCTCCTGAAGCCTATCTTTGTAACCCCCACACACACACACACATACACACACACACACACACACAGACACACACACACACATCCCCCCATCCCCAAGCCAGGTTAAGAACCCTTGGCTTTGAGTTTGGAGCTCCCTAGAACCTCTTATGTCCTAGCCCTAGAGCCTACCTGCCAGGCCTCTTTCCTGTGATAGGCAGAATAATGGCCCCTTGAAAAATGTCTATATCCTAATCCCCAGAAACTGTGAATGTGTTACCTTACCTGGCAAAAGGGATTTTGTAGATGTGGTTAAGGGTCTTGAAATGAGTAGATAATCCTGGACTATCCAGGTGGGCCCAGTGTAATCATAAGCATCCTTAGAAGTGAAAGAGGGAATCAAGAGGGTCAGAGTGAGAGAAGTGTGACAGTGGAAGCAAGGTCGGAGAACCAGAAAGAGATTTAAAGACATTACACTACTGGCTTTAAAGATGGAGAAAGGGGGGCCGGCCGAGTGGTGCGTTGGTTAAGAGCTGGCTTGGGATGCCAGCCTAGGTTCAGATCCCACATATAAGGACCAGTGACACTGTCCTCTACAGTTAAGATGGTGAACAACAACTCCACCTGGAGCTGGACTGTGCGAGTCCTGGCGACGGTGTAGGCTGCAGCCCTTGCTGCAGTAGGCTGCCATAAGCTATAGGGAGTGGAGGGCAGCCAGCATGAGCGACCGGAAGCCAGTGTGAGTGGCCGGCAGCCGAAGTGAGCTGCCAATAGCTCCGTGAGCGGCAGTCCAGAGGCTGGCAACCGATCTACCTCACCCGAGAAGAGCACAATGATAATACCAACATGGGCCAGTGAAGCAACGTCCTCCACAACTAGACTGAAGAACAAAAGGACAGCAATTTGTCTGTTCCCCTTCCCTGATTCCCCAGTGCTGTTCCCCTCCCCCAATTCCCCAATAACAATCTTAAAAAAAAGAAAAAAAAAAGATGGAAAAAGGAGCCACTAGCCAAGGAATACAAGTGGTCTACAGAAACTGGAAAAGTCAGGGAGACAGATTCTCCCCTGGAGCCTCCAGAAGGAACCAGACTACCAACAGTTTGATTTTTGCCCCATGAAATGGATTTGGGACTTCTGACCTCCAGAAATGAAAGGTATAATAACTGTGTGTTGTTTGGAGCCACTAAATTTGTGGTGATTTGTTATAGCAGCAATAGGAAACTAATACATCTCCCCAGAACCAGCCTGCATGATCTGGCTGTTGGGCTCCTCCCTGCCTTGGCTTGCTACACTGAACCCAGAGAAATAAAAAGCCACTCTGGGATCTCAAGCCTTAGTCACTAACGCAGAGAAGCAAATCTGATGCTGATGTACAGAGCCTCTTCATAGCACAGATGTCCAACTCTGTGATCCAGCTGTTATCCATCACAGGCCAAACCAACCATGACAGCACATGAGATAACTACCAGCTCTATTAACTGGGAAATGACTTCTTGACAACCTAAAGGATTTCACAGTCATCATATTGCTAATCTATTACTGGGAAGGCTTGACATTTTTCCTTAAGTTCTTCGTTAGGTAGCCAATTAGGCAGAGGACATCAGAAAATTACAATATTTTTATTGAAACTTCTATCTCGGCTAGATTTGTTTCATGTGTTAAATAATATAATGGGTGAGTTTCCAAATTCACTTCATGTTTTAAAAGATTGTAATGAGCACATAATTCACCTGGACTCACATAGCACCTCCTTAAGTAGATTCACATGAGCCCCCACTCTATCACCCTTCCATTGCTAAAACTGGGATGACAAAGTACGGGGTGTTCTAGGCTGAATTTCATTTCCTCCAAAATTTATATGTTGAAGTCCTAACCCCCAGTACCTCACAATGTGACTCTGTTTGGAGATAGGCTCTTTAAAGAGGTCACTGGGGTGGGCCCTAACCCAGTATGATTGGTGTCCTAATAAAAAGAGGAAATTAAGACACAGATATGCACAGGGGGAAGATGATGTGAAGACCGAGGCAGAAGATGGCCATTACAAGCCAAGGAGAGGGGACTCAGGATAAACCATACTGCTTAAACCTTGATCTTGGACTTCTAGCTTCTGGTACGCTGAGAAAATAAATTTCTGTTGTTTAAGCCACCCAGTCCATGGTATTTTGTCATGGCAGCACTAGCACACTCATTCAGGCACTTTACCTTTAATAGTACCCTAGAAGGATTCCCCTCCTAGGCGAAGAGCCAGGATTAATGCACTAAGATCTCATTTCCAATATATTCAACTCTTACAAAAGTAGCAAATTGGTATCTTATATTCTATTCACCGCACCAACTAATTAAGTGAAAGGAACTAACATTTTTCAAGTCTCTGCTATGCACCAGACTCTGTAAGAGGCTCTTTACATCTGTTATCTCACTTAATTCTCACAAGAGGCATTGTTATTCCTTAAAAAACAAACAAACATATACACAGATGAGGAAACTAAGGCTCATAGCAGTTAAATAACCTGCCCGAGGCCATATGGATGCTTTGCGAAATTCTAAATTCAGCACAACCTTCTCCACACAGCTGCATATTATCTTTGCACTGAAAGTGGTAAAAGCTCCCAAGGAGGTATGAAGATTAATAGGGGCCCTATTCTGCCTCCACTGAGCTTGGGAGGTATTTCTGGGGAGGGGGTACAGAGTAGGAAGAGGATGAGAAAAAAGCAAAGCATCGTTTCTCATGTATACATAGGAAACAAAAATCCGGCTGCCTATTGAGAGAGTATGTGCATCATTTCCCCTCCCTTGGTAATGCTGCTGATGTTGAAGGTGCTTCGGGAGTGCGATAAACAAGTTGTAATATATTAGCTCGAACAGTTGCAGCACGCTCCTATAGCTGGCAGAATTCCTGAGAAATGGTTTTTATGGCACCGATCTCCTTGGAGACCTTAAATAACAGCCTAAAATGTATGGTACAGAGATCACAGGGTTTATTACTTTAGTTTCTGCCTGGTGTTCTGCAATTTATAGTTTTCCTGATAAATTGGGATCCATTCAGCTGGTACATATTATGTGGGATGGTGGAATTGTCTCTTCTGCATTGAAGGATTAAAATGGGCAGATGCCTTGATTGGGTAATAACGGCACCAGCTCAAGCTGTGCATGTCAGACAAGGCCCTGGCTGTGCATTTGGGCTCATTTTAAAGACAAATGGGCTCCCAGGGTAGGGCTGCACCTCTTCCTCCATCTCCCAACACCTAATCCCAGAGGAGCCACACATGGAATTAGTAATCTCATACTTTCATCAGAAACTGGCTGAAAGTAAACAAATTCACCATATCATTCTCCTTTTTTGGAGGGGAGGGGTGAAGAGGTCTCTACTAAAATATTCAAACTAAAATTACACTTCAGAATCTAGCAATAGCAGGATGGTTTTTGTATATAGAACCTCAGAGTACAGTCTTCCTTTTTTTCCATGGATTAAGTTAAATTAACATCTGCTTTTAGAGGCTGTGGCTGCTCTATACGCACTTAATTTGATGTTAGAATCAGATTTCACAGGCCATGAATGAGGAGCCCATGAGAAAGAGCTGAGCTCATGTTCTAGTTTTCAGTCAGTTGATCAGTCTGTTGGCTCAAAAAATATATTTTTTAAGAAAGGAAACGGACATCAGTTAAATTTTGTTGTGTTTGTTGTTGCTCCAGTGTTTTAAACATCAAGCTAGTATGCAAGAACAGTGACTTTCAGCTGAAAGTCTGGTATAGATTTTAGCATTTGGACACTGGAGCCCTTTCAGATCCCATCTGGCTGTTAATCTGCAAAGGATGAAGGATTTACACAAAGTGCCTCAACTCTGAAGTGTCATTAAGTTCTATTGGGTCAATAAGTCCTGAAAATGAATTCAAACTAAAAAGCTCAATAATTCTACAGACATGGTGAGCCTGTTTCTTTGGAGGGGAAAAAGAGAAAGGACATGGGATTGGGTATGAGAAATTGGGGAAAATGGTCAGAAGAAGCCTGCCCCCACCACCCGACCTCGTGAATTCTAGATCTTCTTTTGAGCTCAGAAGATGCCCAGTTTTCTGTAGTAAGAAATGTTTTGCAATGTGGGAATGCAGTTTGTGGCTCAGTCCTGGATAGCCAGCTTTCTTCCTAATGGGTCTGGTCCCAAGATGTTAACAGCCCTTTATGATGTCATCGGGCCCCCTGGGAAGGAGTTGGAGCAGAAGATTAAATGAACATCCGGTGTTGTAAGAGTTGCTGCATCCCATGCCTCAGTAACACCAACTGCTGCTGCAGAACCATTCAGAGCCAGTTCTGTTAAAGGTCCATGCCTGGACAGGTACAAGGTCATGAACATCCTCACAGGGTGTTTATCAAGGATCAAGCTAACGCTTTTTGAGAAATGGAAAGACAATCCTGGTTGCCTACTGTTTTATAGCCTAAAGCAAGATTCTCAATGGTCTTGTCTCTCAGAAAAGATGCATTCTGGAAATGACTCCTCTGGATGCAAAGGTCCCATGTGCAATGGCCATTCAAACAGAGAGGGATAAAGGGGAGAGAGTGGACAAGACAGAGGCAGAAGGATGCAGTGATTGGCCCAAAGGGTCTGTTCTAAGTGTCAGCCAGGAAGCACTTCTGAATCCAACAAAATTCCATGAGGTAAGAATTGCCACTATTATTCCCATTTTACCCATGAGAAAACTGACACTTAAGCAAAATGACTTATTCCAAGGTCCACAAGTGCTAAGTGATGGCAGCATGGTTTGAAATCATGAAATCTGCCTCCACGGTGCACATGTGAAGTAGTAGGGTATGCCCTTTGGTGGAGAAAACTAAGTTTATGAAGTTCACTAACCAATCTGAGGCCCAACTTTGGGAACATAACTCATTCATCATGAGGGACTGCCTATAGAGTAATGCAATATAGACACATTCAGATATCAAGACATTCTAGGGACAAGAAAAGACCCACTCAAAACTCAAACATCTTCTAGCAGGCAGATGATTTATAACGACCATTTTAACTTTGCTGTGCAACCATCAAAAGTGGAGCTTCTTTAAAAACTTCCTCCTCTGTAATATTTTTAATAACATTCCCATCTGTCCTTTGCCCCCACTCCCAAGTTATCCCTCAAGGGCTAATCCCTTTCTCCTGTCACTGGTTCCTCTCACCCTGAACACTTCCGATTACTGAGATGTTCACTGGAATAAAACAACCTCACAGACCCTTCGGGGTAAGACCAGAGAAATGGCAATCACCACTGCAGGCAAGAGATGGCCTCATCTTAAAAAAGAACAAATCAAAAGCACACAACCTCACATCCTGATGGCTTCTCAGAGGCAAGCCAGTCATCAGTTGGAGCAATTCTATTTTCTTCTTTCTTTTCTTTCTTTCTTTCCCTCCCTCCCTCCCATCCTTCCTTTTTTCTTCCCTTCCTTCTTTCTTTCCTTCCTTCCAAGTAAAACTTCCAGCCACACTCAAACACATAGATAAACACAGCCAGGAAAACCATTAAAATTACAACCAACTACTTGAAGCACTAGGGGTCCTTCAAGTTCCCACAATGATGTAACTTAGCCACTTTCTAAAGAAATAGTAAGAGATCTCCTGTGACTAGAAGGTGAGAAGGTGCCACCTTGTTCATTAGCAGCCTGGCATTCCAATTCAAAGCCACTCTTCCCTATCAGTGGGGGGAGATTACAAGTCAAGGCCTTCGCACTTGATATCTTGCTCAGAGACAAGGCCCTCCCATACCCATCTTCCTGGTGAGGAATTAATTTCTCTGAGAATGGGGGATAGGCAGGGAGAGTTTAAAAGGCAAGTTATCTACCCCTCATATGAAACGTGGGAGAAGACCAGAGACAAACTCTCAAGAAGTTTCCTCCAGCCCAACACTCTTCTATCAGCTGTTCCCACACTCTCTTGGGCTTTCCTTAGAGGGACACTGTGGAATGGTCCTCCCAGCCTTTGGAGATGACCTGTATGGATTCAGATTATGTATACATTCCTTCAGCAAAGATCTATAAGGAATACTTGTGATGTACCTGAAAATGGTAGTGGGGATCAAAAACACCAAAGACCCAGTGCCGCCCATGGCAAGGAGCCTGCAGACTGGTTGGGGAGAGGAATAAATAAGCAGAGGATCATACTAAAATACAGTAAGGGCTATTAGAGAGCCGGCATGGAGTTCATGGGCACAGACAGGGTGGGACAGCACATCAGACAGGCAAAGGAGAGATACCTGGAGGTGTGGGGTAAGTTGAGTCTTAAAAGTCAAATAGGATCTTGAAAAAATAAAAGG
Source organism: Aselliscus stoliczkanus (assembly GCA_033961575.1). NCBI lineage: Eukaryota > Metazoa > Chordata > Mammalia > Chiroptera > Hipposideridae > Aselliscus > Aselliscus stoliczkanus. The sequence continues at coordinate 187,154,190 of CM066727.1, forward strand.
GCACCACAGGCAGATGGACCAATAATTATTCTTAACTTGGAAATAATATAATTCTGTTATAGGCTGAATTGTCCCCCCACTCCCAAATTCATATGTTAAAGCCAAGTACTTTAGAATGTGACTGTATTTGGAGATCAGGGCTTTAAAAGGGAAATTAAGGTAATAGGAGGTCATATGAGTGGGCCCTAGTCCAATATGACTGGTGTCCTTATAAGAGGAAATTAGGACACAGACACACACAGAGGGAAGACCACATGAGGACACCAAAAGAAGACGGCCATCTACAAGTCAAAGAGAGAGGCCTCAGAAGAAAGCAACCCAAGCAATCTTGATCTTGGACTTCTAGTCTCCAACACTGTGAGAAATTGCTGTTGTTCAGGCTACCCAATTTGTGTATGTTGTTATGGCAGCCTAGCAAACTAATACACCCTCTAAGAGAGAAACTAATAAAAGAGTATATCACAAAGGCATTTCTCATAAGAGCAACAACCTTGCCTCCCTGTCTATTCTAGCCCTCAAGAATGGTAAGTGCCCCATAAATATCTGTTCCCTGAATATGCCAAGCACACCTGGTCTCAGGATATTTGCACTTCCTCCCTCTACCTTATATGTTCCCACCCTCACATCAGCATTGCTCACTTTCGCTCTTCCTTCTAATCTCTCTCAATGCCTTTTCTCATAGCACCTACCACCTGACATAGCACATGGCTGTTTGTTTACTGTCTGTCTCCTCATCTCCTACCCCCACCTCTGCTGGCATATAAATTCCATAAGAGTAGAGACTTTATTTTGTGTGTGTGCAGTTGATATCTTCAGCAATTAAAAGTACCTGGCACATAGCAAGTACCAATAAATATTTGTTGAACAAATAAATGCATTGTTCATATAATTACATACCCCCTCAAAGTTTTCCTCATCCTTTTTCTCCAATCTGTGTTCATCAAACCACCCTATAGTCCTAATTCACTGATCTTAATACCAGGAGGAGATTTCTCCGAAAAGTGATTCTTTTTCTCTTTTTCTCTTTTTTTTTTTTTTTCACTTTAACAATAAGACCCAGACAACAGAAAATAGTTTTATAGGTGAGTTCTAATAAACATGGAAGGGCTTCTCCTTGTCTCATTCTTAGTATGACCTATGCTCTTTGTGACCAGGCTCCTGCGCTCTCTTCCTCTTTCACTTCCCCTACTCTAGGCCTCTGACTTTAGACTTTGACACATGGAGTCACTCGTGACCAATCCATTCACTCACGCAACACTGAAGGGATCTCCTCTGTGCCCAACACAGAAGTTTCCTACAGAATGACCTTGTGTATGCTGTTTCTTCCTGCACCAACCTCCCCCTGGCTTGCCAAGTGAACACACATGTGTTATCTCATGGGCAGGTCATCAGAGCTGAGATTCAGACACAGAGAAACAAGCCCAAAGGAAGATCAGAGAGGACCAGCAGGCAGGCTGGTCTCTGGGTTGCACGGGAGCATTTAGGACCATGAAACCTAATCCCAAAGAAGGCAAAGGGAGACCACAGATACTTCATTTATTTTTTGTGATCACTTGATGTCCTTTTTTTTTTTTGCCTGCATTATCCTTCATTATCATTCCCCATCAAAATTTGTAAAAAATAAAGGGTTGTGGTGATTTAACTCAATCTATACATTTCACCCACAACAATGTGTAGATGGGAATTTTATGAAACCTTGATTGACATTAAATGACAGCAAGATATCATTTTACATTCATGAGATGAATAAAGTTCATTGAATGCATTGGCAAGGAGGTACAAGGGTGAGTAATCTGTATTTGCTGCTGGAAGTGCTGGGATCACTTTGGAGGGCACTCAGCTCAGCAGTTCTACCTCCTGGCATCTACCCTAGCGAGACATGCCATGTGTCCAAGGAGACACATATGAGGATGCCCATGATAGTATTGTCATAGCCAAACATTGGAAACGATCTAAATGTCCACCAATACAGGGATGCTAAATAATTTCCACATGCCCACACGATGGAATACTACATAATCTTTGAAAAGCATGAGCTATATCTGTTTGTACCACATGAATAGATTGCCCATGTAAACACCACGAACTCAGGGAGTTTGATTTCTCCTGTTGGTTGCCGCGTGTGTTCCTACTAATTGAGGACAGTGCCTGGCACCTACCTAGCAGATACCCAATAAATATTTATTGCATAAATGGAAGCTGAGTAAAAAAGCATGTTATAAAGTATGTACGGTATGATGCTTTTATATGTGATCATTTGTATTGGGGAAAAAATAGTATTGTATATGAATGCATATGTGTGTGCTAATGCTTAGGAAAAGATATGGAAAGATACAAACTGGGGATATACTGTGGGCAAAGTGGGGAGGGTCAATGGAAATTCTAGCTTTAATGGTAATGTTCTAATTATTACAAGGAGAATATTCACATATTACTTGGCTAATAAAAAATTAATTTTAAAAAATTTCAAATGCTTGATTAAAACTATGATGCTTGCTTCTGAGGGGGAGGAAAACAATTAGCTGAGTGCTCTTTAATTTTCCTCTGCCTAGAAATGGGATGAGTCCCAGAATTTGAAGATAGAACCCAGTCTTCAGGTGCAGGAGAATTGAGGATGGCAGGGCAGGAGTCAGATCACTGCAGGGCAAAGTGATGTCCGTGGAAATCAGGATGAAGAAATGGGTCCCAGAAATTTTACCAATAAAGAAAAGTAAGGGATAAAGAAGAAGGATGGATCATAAAGAATTCCAGAGTAAAAATGACTAGCACTGTTGATTTACCAGCAGGTGTACTATTTGGGAAAAAGACTTTGCTTGGATGGGAGACAATTAGAGGTTTTGGAAATTCTGGGCTTGAAGTGACTGTGAGATGTCCAGTTGGATACATCCAGTAGGCAGGGGGTGTGTTTGTGGAAATGCAGCAGAGGTGATGCCAACTTGGAAGTTACTTATATAAAAGGGATAATGGAGCAATGGAATTTGAATGAGCTCCCCATTGGGGAGAGTATGAAGACTAAAGAGCAGAGCAGAGGTATCTAGTCAACAGCCATCCCAGTTAGGAAAATTCACAGGTATGGTGCCTGTCTAGCAGAGCCACTGTCCCATCGCTCAAAAGGTCAAGCATTCAGACAGCCAATGACTACACTTTGACCAATGTGAGTCCACAGGAAACAACTATTAGCAAATTCATTAACAAGAGCCCTGTTTATATCTTTTGTCAACTGCAATCCATTGGCTGGACAGAGATGTCCTTAACTGATAGGTCAGCCCTACCTGTAAGAGTTACAGCTTGTGTGAAATGCACCAATCTTGTGTTTCCAGGGAGAGGCCTCTCACCTCATGTAGAACAAGACTAGTTAGTTGTACTAGACTACCAGGGCAGATTATCCGCAGAGGAACACCAAGTCACTCCTTCTGTACCATCATTTCAGGACAAGGATTCCTCAAAAGAAGCATCAGAAAGGGCCGGCCGAGTGGCGCGGTGGTTAAGCACTGGCCTTGGAAGCCAGCGGCCCCGGTTCAGTCCCACATATGAGGGCCAGTGACACTGCCCTCAAAAAAAAAAAAAAAAAAAAAAAAGCATCAGACTGATGCCCCAGTTCCTTCTCGCTCAGATCCTGTTCTCAGTTAGCCTGCATGTAACCCTCAAGGCAAAGGCACGTGGAAAGTATACTGACTGTGGAGTCAGCCCAACTGGTAGTCAAATCTCAATTTAACTGCTTTAGCTCTCTGAGCTTGCCTTACAAAGCTTCTATTTCCACATCTGAAAATGGAGTGATAATATGTATCTCACAGAGTTGTTACAAGAAATAAAAGAAGCAATGTATGTAGACCAAAGGGCACGTGATAGCCCTAGAATAAAGAGCAATCCCTCATCCCCTGTCCCCTCTCTGAGGGAACAAAAGGAAACAATTCCTGAAGGCTAGAGGTGAGAGAGGCATGCCTGATCTACCACATGGATTTACTCTATCACAGAGCTCCAGACAACCCTAAATTATGACTTTGCTGATAACTCATCCTTGATGAGGCAAGTCTGTGCTCACCTGGATCATGCATATCACCAAAGAAAAACGTCAACCTGCTAGATATTAAGAAAGGAATGTATAACTAAGCAGCATCATAAACCTTTTTCTTGAACCTTAGGTAAGAGAAGAGGAAGAGGAAAGAATAGTGTCAGAGTTCTTTTCTGGAAGAAGACAGTCCCAAGGCATCACCATTTCACACTTGATCACAAGCTCACTAGGTTCCTTCTCCTGCTCTCCATGATGAGGTCACTCCAGCATGTGCCAGAAGTAGAAGGCTTTAGAAGAACAAGAGGGGCAAGAACAATAATGAGAGTGGAGCCAACAACCTAGGGCCCATTGTCTTACTGCTCCTGCGTGGTGCAGAGCACCTGGCTTCATGGTGGAACAGCGCAGCCATGTTCCATCCACATGATGCCAGAGCTTGAGTACCTGCCCAAACTTTTCATGTTGTGTTTGCATGTACGGTTGTCAAATGACCCAGTCATTCTAGAGGGCTGGAAAAAGATGAGGGAAAGAAAAGGATTCCTCCTTCGTGTACCTTTCCCAATAACCCTTAGACAGAACATGAATGCATACAACCTAGTCACCCACACACACTATTTAAGAGACATTTTAACCAATCTTCCCAGCGTACCCCACATTTCATTACATTATATACGAGTATAGCCAAACATGTGGTGACATTTAAGTAGATTTTGATGATGACATAGAGGTTAAGAGAATGGGTTCTGGAGCCTAAATAACACAGTCCATTTCTGCTTTGCTATTTATTAAATTGTGTGACTTTGGGCGTGTTACTTCATTCCTCTGTGCCTCAGTCTCCTCTTCTGTAAAATTGTAAAATGTGGTAATATTTACTTTATTGTTACAACCTATGTCATAGGTTTATTTTGAGGACTAAGTGAATAGACATAAAGCTATTAGGACAGTAGATTCTACTAATGCAGTAGCATAGATTAGGTATATAGCTAGAACTCAACAAATATTAGTTATCATTAGTATTATTGTTAATATTAACAACATTTTAATACCATGAGATTATGAGGAATTATAAGATATTATCAATTCCCTGCACTCTGAGTATTATTTTCAACTTCTCATCAATCATTCTATGGTCTCACCTAATTCTATGATTAGCCCTTATTTTTAGGATATCCTTGAGTGTATATATGTATATATTATTTATTCATGGCTTTGTAAGGCTGACAAAGTATAGCGCAGTAACCACATGTCCCAGTTTTCCTTGGATAACCCAATTTTATTCTTTTTTTCATAAAAGACAATTTGCTAAATGCATAGCTAAATGGGGTTTAATTTTTGTATTACCAAGATTTCCAAATACATAATTTTACAAATCAAGCAGAAGTCTTGGGTCCTGGCTTTTCATACTAAAAATGGCTATAATGAGCATATGTAATTTTAAAAGAATAGGTTCTAATGATTCCCATGTTGGTAACAACACATCTAAGATTTACAAAAAAAAAAAAAACTAGTGAAAGCTTTTGACCTAGAGATTTGCTTTGTCGCTAAGGAAGCTGGTTTGCAACTTGGTCAACAGAGTGCTTTTTGCAAGGTGTAAGCAATTAGAGTACAACCTTTCTGATTCCCACTAATGACCACAAGACCCAACGAACACATGATCTACTGACTTTTGCTTATTAGCGAGAATGTGAAAAGATGAGATGAAGAACAAACTGGCTATTTTCTACAATAAAAATATGAGAACTACATCTCAGTGTTATTTGTATTTAGTTATTTTCCAATTTAGGATATTCATGCCCAAGGCATTCAAGAATCCAAAGCTTCTCTACAACAAAGTAAATTTTGTCATCCTTGCCATTAATTAGTGTGTGTAGAGGTTGACAGAAAAAGATTAAGTTGGCTATATGTCAACAGGAAAATACTTGAAGAAACTACTTTTTAGGTTTTGAGAGAGAAAACCTAGACTCTCCATTTCTGGCTGCCTCACAGACCCACTATGTGGCTTTAGGCAAATCATACACTTATCTTTATGATTGGACTGCAAGACCACTGAGCTCCTTTAGTACCTAGGAATCTATGAATCATAAGACTGCTTCATTTTGTTAAAAAAAGAAAAGTCCTGGTACTGGGTTCAGGGATTGCTTAGCTACTTTACCTTATTTAAATTGCACCCCTCTCCCAAAAGCTCCTCTCTGGATAAGGCAGAAAAAAAAACACAGCCCCTTTTAGCCCATAGAAATCCCCACTGTTCACCCAATGGTCATGAAGTAAGTCCCCTACTCTAGAGCCGTGTTTTTGCATTTCATTCAATTCAACTAATGCATTAAATGGCTCCAAGTTGGAAATTTCTGCTGGGTGCTATAGAAATAGTCTCACCCTCAAAAACTGAGTCTTATGCAGAAGAAAGATACATAGGTTCATAAATACTTCTGCCTCAGATATATTATGGTAAGTTCTACTAGAGAGGTACAAGACAATCTGAGAGCTGGAGAGTAGAATCCCTAGGGAACCCTGAGGACATTCCAGGGAAAAGCAGGAATTTGGCTTAGGTTTCAAAACTGGGTTGGAGTTAGACAAGCTGAAATGCCAGGAGAAAAGGTTGTTACTTTGAAGCAATACAGTCAGGGGAGGGCAGTGTAATGAGTTGAATAGCATCCCCCATTCCCAAAGATATGTCCAAGTTCTAACCTCTAGTACTTGTGAATGTGACTTTCAGAAATAGGGTCTTTACAGATGTGGTAAAGTTAAGGGTCTCAAGATGAGACATCCTGGGTTTAGGGAGGGCCCTACATCCATTGACAGGATGTAGAAGGAGACAGAAAAGGAGAAGACTCAGAGAGACCAAGGGGAAATTGCCATGTAATGATGGAGGCAGGGATTAGAGTGATGCTGCCACAAGTCAAGGAACACAAGAGCCACCCGAAGCTGGAAGAGGCAGGAAGGATACTTCTAGAGCCTTCAGAGGGGAGTGCAGCCCTGCCAACAGCTTGATTTTTGACTTGTGGCTTTCAGACCTTTGAGAGAATAAATTTGGGGGCGGGGGGTGCCACCTAGTTTGTGTTAATTTGTTATGGAAGCCACAGGAAACCAATACAGGAGTTGTTTTCATGAGTAGATTATGAGGACCCACTTGGCTGTCTCTTGATCGGTGTTTATTGGAGAGGTGGAGAATGAGGTGAGAAAGGAAAGAGAATAATGAAAGGATAAGACTTCAAAATAAGGTACAAATGATGTGGCAGTCTCTTGAATAAGAATAGAGAAACAAAAACACTTGAGACACAGAAGGAGTATCAAGACTGGGTAATTAAGGTTCTCTGTGAGACAGACTTGCAGGGGAAGCAACTAGAGATGAGAAATTATTGCAAAATTTCCAGAAAAGTAACACAACATTCAATGGAAGCAATGGCAACAGAGTTGAGATCCAGCAGATGTTGGAGGGATCTGTGAGTAGCTGGATGGGTTAGGGGGAAGGAAAGAGAAGTCTAAGTAATTCTTGTGAAAGCTCCAGTTTTAAGGGTTTAAACAAAGGAAGAGATGCCAGTTAATGAGAGCCAGATTTCATTAGAGAAGGGGAAGGAGAACTAGTGGAGTACAAAAGGAGAATGGGGATTGGGGTACGGGGTAGGGGGCATTGTCTAACATAACGAACGGGGCTTAACAAAGAGAGTTGGTGATTAGGTGGCTGGTGTTGGTTTTTAAGAACCAAGTATCTGGGGGAAATAACAGGAATTAAATACAAATTATGAGAGAACACCAAAGGAAATGGACATATCAAATACAATGTACTCCCTTGAGATAATTTTCATAAAAAAGAGTAATGTGTAAAATGTAACTTGAAGTAAAATCATGTGAAGAAAACATCCTTTGGACTTTGATCAGGCTTCAGCATGTTAACACGCTACCTCCATAGAGCCCCTGCCAACCTGCAAATGATATGGAAAAAACTAATTCATAGCATAAATGTGTTTGCTAGATGAGTTAATTGTCACTCAGAAAGAGCTATCCTTCAAGAAGAGTGCCTGAGGGACTGGAGTATAGCATGAATCCATGTTTCTGAGGAAGGAGATCAGGGCAGACTAGCTTATGTGTTATCAGAGTGTATAGCTGATGGTCCTAGAGAGCTGGGGGGTTGGGGAGAGGGGTAGCATGAAGCCGTAGAAAAACTAGAGGCGGAAAGTGGGAATGAGGGAAGGCAAACCAAATGTGCCAAATGACAACTTTGCCTATTGTGCCATTCTGTCTAGGGACAGCTTTTGCCTTGCAGGTCCTATAGGCACTCAGTGATTTGTTCTGGTAATTATCTAGGAAGTATCCTCCAAAGAGAATTCAAGGAATGGGTAATAATCTGAGAGCACACACTGCCTCTGGTTCCAAGCCTTTTCAGACACTCAAGAGTATTTTTCAAGGGTGTTCAAAAAAGCAGAAGACAATTGCTGCCAGTCCAAGATTTTGTGAAAGATCCTCACAGAGCACCCAAATCAGAGAATTTTTAAGTGGGAGAGACAAGAGGTCACCCAGCCCTGTTCTTGCAACAGTGCAGGTCATTATCCAATATGTACACCATGAATGAACCCTTAGCTCCTTGTTTCCTGCTGTTTGTTTACCAACTTACATATTAGGGTCCGTAATGCACAATTTTTCTGATAGTAGAGAATATCCAGAAATATAATGACAGTTGTAAAGAAATAGAAATAAGGTTAGAACATCAGGATATCTAGAGGCCATCTGAAAGATCCGTCAACCTCTCCTCTTCCTAGCTCAGGGACTCTGCCTCTGCCCTTGAAGACTGGTAAGAGTTTATTGCAGTATTAAAATGTTTTCTTCAAAAGTCCACAGACATTCAGTAGCTGAGAGTTATATAGAAGAAGGAGGCATGGTAAAATAGATGGTATCCATTTTGTAGAAGATTAGACAATTCATGATAATGGTTGACTTGGCTATTGCAAGGTTTGAATGGAGACTATAATCTGAATGACCACCTACAAACTCAGGGTTTTGTGGAACACAGGAGTGCCTCAACCTGCTGGGAGCCTCTGTGAAGAAGATGGTAAGGTTGACAGGAAAGATCCTGTGACAATGAGATTAAGACCTGAAAAAAAAAGAGACAAATATTTACCCAAACTTCAGAAGTCAGGAACCTCCATTCATTCAGCAAATATTTACAGACTTCCTGTCATGAGCCAGACGCTGGACTAGAAAAGCAAGGAACTCATTATGGGTTAGGAAGAAGCCCAAAGATTTAGCCCATATTCTAGTGTGGACCATGTTTAATGTGACATTGAATGGTGTTCCTCAAATGTAGAAAGAATTTTCCTCAAGCTTCAGAAGTGGTGAAGCACAAGGGCAAAGGCAGAAGCTATGGGACAGATGGTGGCAATGGACCACAGAGTGGCTGGAGATGAGGCAGAGTCCAGCCTCCTTTAAAAGTAGTTGCCTGGGCCAGCCAAGTGGCACTTTGGTTAAGAGCTGGCTTGGGAGGCCAGCTTTGAGCATCAGGGCCCCAGTTCGGATCCCGCATATGAGGACCAGTGACACTGCCCTCTACAGCTAAGATGGTGAACAACAGCTTCACCTGGAGCTGGGCTGCTGTGAGTCCCCAGGATGGCATAGCCACAGCTCCTGCTGCAGTGGGCTACCATAAGTTACAGTGAGTGGCCAGCAGCCAGCAAGAGCAGCCGGCAGCCGGTGTGAGCTGCCAAGATCCTCCATGAGCGGCCGTCCAGAGGCCGGCAACCGATCTGCCTCACCCAGGAAGTGCGCAATGACGATACCAACATGGGCCAGTGAAGCAACGTCCTCCGCAACTAGACTGAAGAACAAAAGGACAGCAACTTGTCTGTTCCCCTTCCCTGATTCCCCAATGCTGTTCCCCTACCCCAAGTTCCCAATAAAATCTTTAAAAAAGAACAAACAAAAACTAGTTGCCTGCATTGGGAGGGAAAGGAGTAGACTCTGAGTATTTGTCAAATAAGGACTGTGGTTGTCCCATTGTCCCAAGCCTGGGTCCTGCATAGATTTTCTGACAGATGGCTCTTGTTTTTTCTTTCCAGTATCTCATCTCCTTTCTTCTGCTAAAAGAATCCCTGTTTCCTCTAGAAAAGATATTCTGTGTGATTTAGATGAGACTAACCTTGCCATAGGTCTGACCTTTCAGAATACCCACCACCCTGGTTCCTATGACCAGACTAATCAGAGTCCCAGACTTTACTGTCAATGCTCTCTTTCTGTTGGGCTAGAGAAAAAACCTGTCCAAGAGTTGGAGAGAAATGTGGAGCCATGAAGACATTCCTGGAACATTTGGATCCAACTTTATCTGAAGCCAGAATCTACTCCTGGATTTTTTATTACATGAGACTTGTCTGCTTTGAATCGGATTTCTGCGCTTGCAACTGTACAAATCCTATCTAATACAAAAGAAGGCGATGCTCCAGGTGCACTCCTAAACCAGGCTTGATGAAAAATAGTAAGATATGGGGCGGAGCTGAAGTCAGAGTCCCATTTCCAAGCCAGCAATATGATAGGCCTTTGAAATGTTCTCTGTTTGATGCACAGCTTCAAACTGTTCCCTTACCAATAACCCTGCTCAGTATCAAGCTCTTCTATTTATTTTTATGATTTTAATGACATTTATTAGGACTTCTTTTAATTACAAAAGTTATATATTTATCATAGAATGTGTTGAAATATTTTTTAAAAAAGTATATTCCCACAACCCAGAGGGAAACAGCACTGAACTGTTTAACATACTTCCAGCCCTTTTTAATACATATGTATTTTTTCAATTATTCTCCCCCTTTTTAACTTATATACAACATGAGCATTTTCCCCAATCAGTCAATATTTTTATACAGCATAACTTTAATGAAGCATAATATCCTATCAGATGTTCCATAACTTATTTAACCAGAACCATATTGCCAAAATATTAGGTCATTTCCAGTATTGAGCTAGGATATATAATATTATAAACATTAGAAACTTTTACATAGATCTTTATCCTTAAGACATATATTCCTGGAACATAATTGCTTATTAAGGGTATGAACTTTTCAAGGTTTCTGATAAATGATAAATTGTTAAAAGACACCCAGAGAACTTTCCAAGGCTTTTGATAAATGATAAATTGTTAAAAGACACCCAAAGAACTTTCCTCTTGGCCCTTTTGGTCCAACGGAAAAGAAGATTCAGCATTCCTGGCACAGCAGTTTTGGGGATATGTATCAGTTTCTTATTGCTACAGTAATATTACCACACACTTCATAGTCTAGGCATCCATTTATTGTCTCATTGTTCTCTAGGTCAGAAATCCAGCATGCTTGGACAGGCACTCTGTTTAGAGTCTCACAAGGCTACAATCAAGATATCGGTTGGCCTGGCTGCTATCTGGAAACTCTGAGGGACAATTCCGGGCTCCTGCCATACTCATTCGGTTGTTAGCAGAATTTATTTTCTTCTCGCAGTTTCCAGGTGACTCCCTCCACCTTCAAGCCAACAACTGCAAGTCAGGTGCTCGTTATGCACATCATGTCCCTGATTTCTCCTTCTGCTCCATCTCTCTAACTGCTGCCCAGAAATCTCTTTGCTCATAGGGGCTCATGGGATTAGACTGGCCCAGACCCAATAATCCAGAATAATAGCCCTATTTTAAGGTCCATGACCATAATTACATCTGCAAAGCCCCCTTAGGCAACATACTCACAGGTTCCTGGGATTGGAGTACGAGCACTTTTGTGGGTGGCCCTCCTGTCTGCCACAGGGTAGAGCCACTAAACAAACTGCACTAAATAACTCTATCTTCCAGGGTCATCTGACTAGCCATCTGTCCTCCCATGGCAATGTTTAGGGGGACTAGTTTAGTTTTTTCAAGCATGGTATGGAGAATTGTTCTCTTCACACCTACTGCAAGCATCCCAGCAAGTTCCCAGTTGGTCAAAGGATTATCTTGCAAAACTTTCCAATATCTCTTGTTGCTAGGAAACCATGGTCCCATTCCCTCAGGGGCAGGCTTCCCTTTGGGTTTACATGCAGTGCTGTACCATTGTAATAAACTACACTTTCTTTATCATAAGCTCAGGCTGTTGCCATTAAAAAAATAATGTAAAAATTCAAGTGTTTTTATATACAAATATAAGCCTATGAATGGTAAGTCTGCCCCCAAACACATGTATAAGTATCTATGTACATATAAATGTTATTGTGACCTATTAAGTTGGGTTTTTTTCCCCCCTTGAATCTAACTCATTTATTCCTTATTAGCTTCCTGCAAAGATTTTCTTCTCTATGGCTAATTTCGAAGGAAATAGTGTGAGAGTTTTTCAGCAAAAGCAGTTGCCATGGCTACACTGATGTCTTACTAAAAATAGTACATGATGTAACCAGCCAAACTTTAGTAACTAAAGTCACTAGACAAAATGGATCTGCATTTCTGTAGGAAGTTTGTTCTGTCGTTCAAGCTGTGTCTATGACACATGAAGAGAATAGTCTGAATTATTTTTAATGCCCGAGATTCCAGCTCCTCAAATACCTTTGTGGGCAGCTCCCAAGCTGTTGAGATTCTGGGATTATTTCTAACATTGTGTGAGGGAGAAAGGCAGAGAGACAGGGAAAGAGGGCAGGAGAGAAGGGAATAGGAGGTGAGTACTTACCTGCTTCATTTATCCCCATCAGATAACATCTCCCTTTTCTCACACAATCCCTTTAAACTCACTACCCTGTTGCCTAATGTAGGGAAAAGGCATTACTCGCATTTGATTAGTCTACACTCTCAAAATTCTACATCTCTACCTACTCAGCCTTCCTCACTCTGTCTCGTGGGCTTTCTCTTGAGTGATTGCCTCAAGGTTTGGTACCAAAAGAAACTACAAGAGGGACACATTCATTTTATTATTTCTCTTCCATTATTTCTGCTCACTGTCTTTTATAGAGGAGTGCAGACACTTGAGATTAAAATATTTTTCCTCTTGCGTTTGGTGTTCTTTGTCCTCATTATGTTTGAACTGTCACTCTGCACAGCTGGGTCTCTGTTTCCAATATCCTTTATCCCCCACGCTTCATATAATTAGAAAAGAGAAACAAGAATGGACGTCTCATCTGCTTCCAAGGCCATTTTCCCTCAATATCTTGGAAGCCGGAAGTCAAAGAGGTAGCAGCATCTTGACCCTTTTGAGTGCCACACGCAGCATCCTCTTCTGTCTGAACACAAAGCCGACTCTGGCCCCTGAGACTGCCTGATGTGTTATTTCTGTCACAGTGTGTCCCTCAGATGCCGTTCCCTTTCTCTTCTCCATACAGTTGTTCAAGGGGACACTCTCCAAACAAAATTCAACCTCAAAAACAAGTCTTTGTCTCTTGGTGTCCATCTTAGGAAAGCCCTAGAAATATTCCTGGTTTCCTTTTGGAGCCCAAACAGCAATGTTTGTTTCTTGTTAGTTGGGGGACTCAAAAGGTCCCTCTCAAAAGAACACCAGCATTTTATTTAGAGTCTGTAGCACTGGAAGAGAGAAGGCTGGAACTTATTTTTAGAAAGCCATAGCTATTGCATATGTTGGCAATTCCTTAAGTGTATTTTTAGATCAGGGACATTGCTAACAACTGTAGGGCCAGAGCAATTTGAAAGCTTACAGATTATGCTCGACTGAACTAACATGACAGTGTTCCTTTAAAAATGCTATCTTCCTAAATAACTGGCTTTAGAAGAACACTTAGAGCTCACATTTTTTAAGTGGCTTTTTATGGCACACCTTGGTGATTCATTTATTTCTCAGTACCTTCTGTGGAATACTAACTCCTGAATATAGTCTCAGAGATGGTACCAGATCTGGCCCAGGAACTCTCAAAGTAATACACACACACAGTATAATTTGAATATAAAGTACATCAGGTGAGAAGGAGATGCAGGGAGTTGAATGTATTGAAATTCTTAGTTTTATTTATCTACTTAGCTACTTGAATGCACACATTCAGTGAAGGATTCTCATTTGAAGGCCTAATTAAAGAAATCCATTTTAAAGAGAGATGGAGGCAAGAAGAGAAAAGATAAATGGAAGCCGAAAGCCAATGTTACAGTGATGAGAGTCCAGGTGTTCCAGGTAGGGGACTGGAAGATGGAAAGGACTTCTTCCTGCATGAGATATGTGTATTGAGAGCAGGTGTTCAGTAGGGAAGTACCAAAACAAGCATTGTGCCCAAGATCTTTACCGATTATAGAGTCCCTCCGGTGTACTCTAAAGCCTCCTGCAGACTGCTCCCTGCTGAGGAAAGCTATCCCTGAGTGGGCTTCATCAGTGGGCTTCTGCACCTCCTGGTTTCCAGCTGGGTCGGTCTGTGGGGAGTCCTGATAGGACATGTGGGGAGTAAGAGTGGGAGGAGAGTGAGGTCAGAATATTTATTTCCTTGGTTCCTTCACTGTAGGATCTTTTCAAGCTAAAACCAATAATCAATGTTCCCCTAATCTCTTCAAACCCGGGGGTCTTAACAGGGTCACTATTGGTAGCACCAGGTTACTGCATTACTTCTTGTGGTTTCCACACCTGACTCAACTGTTTGTTTAAAAAAAAAAAAAAAACCCTCCCCAAATTGATCTAATTTGTGTCATCTATTTCTTGTTGGTACTCATACCAGAATGTCTAACAAATAAACCCTTATCATAGTCCGTTCTGGCTGCTATAATAAAATACCAAAGACTGGGTGGCTTATAAACAACGCTTATTTCTTATAGTTCCGGAGGCTGGAAAGTCTATGATTGAGATACTGGCAGATTCAGTGTCTGGTGGTGAGAAGTTCATAGAGGATATCTTTTCTGTGTTGTCACATGGCAGAAGTGGCAAGGGATTTCTCTGCTTTGTTTTCTGTTGTTGTTTTCATTTTTCAGCTTTATTGAGGTATCACTGACAAATAAAATTGTAAGATATTTGAAGTATACGGCATGATGATTTGATGTGCACATATTGTGAAAGAAGTCCCCCCCATAGAGTTACTGAACACCTCCATCCCTCACATATTTACCTTTGTTTGTTTGTTTGTTTGTTTGTTTGTTTTGGTGAGAACATTTAAGTTCTACTCTCTTAGCAAATTTCAACTATACAATACAGTGTTATTAACTATAGCCACCATGTTTTACATTAGATCCTCAGAACTTATCCATCTTATAACTGAAAGTTTGTACCCTTTTATGAACCTCTCCCTATTTCCCCTCCCCACCCCCACCCCCAGCAACTTCTTTTCTCTCTCTCTTTTTTAAGATTCCAAATAAAAGTGATCCATGTTGTTGTCTTTGTCTAGCTTATTTCACAGCATAATGCCATCCAGTTTTATCCATGTTGTTGCAAATGACAGGATTTGTTAATTTTCTTAATGCTGAATAATATTCCATTGAATACATATGTCACATTTTCTTCATTCATCCACTGACAGACTGAGATTTTTTCCATTTCTTGGCTATTGTGAATAATGCTGCAATGAAGATGGGTGTACAGCTATCTCTTTGAGATAATGTTTTTGTTTCCTCTGGGTATACACCCAGAAGTGAGATTATTAGAGTACATGGTCATTCTATTTTTAATTTCTTGAGGAAATTCTATTCCGTTTTCCATAGTAGCTGCACCAGTTTACATTCCCACTAAGAGTGTGCACAACTTCCCTTTTCTCCACATCTTTGCCAGCATTTGTCATCTCTTGGCTTTTTTATAAGAGCCATAGAGTCTCTTTTATGAGATATGATCAAACAATACAGTGACTGTTTAAATTAAAAAAATGTATTACAGTAAAAGCACATTGCCATCAATCCCCCTGAAAATACAAGTACACCCCCTTGCTTTGAACACACTTATCCTATCATTTTTGCCACTTTCTGAAGCAGCTCTGGAGTCCTGTTTTGCACTGCTGTGGATGCCTTGATGTCCTGAATCATTCTGACTTTGGGGAAGAGCCAGACATTGCATGTTGCCAGAACTGGTGAATAAGATGGATGAGGACACACTGTGATGTTTTTATTTGACAGAAATTGCCATATACTGGAAGTGATGTGTGACACGGAGTGTTGTTATGATGGAGGATGATTTACAGCACACTTTAAAACATACCTTCTCTCAACCATAGCTCACACCCAACTGACTGCACCAAACAAGTTGAAATGTGTCACACACTGTTAGTAAGGTTCGATGTACCACTTCCCATACTGAAGATACCCGCCTTTCCATTGGATGGCACTTGGCAGCAGCATTCACCATGTTTTGTGATCACAACAGAAAGGCTCCATGGCACACATCGCTTCTGGTATGGCAATTTCTGTCAAATAAAAACACTATAGTGTGTCCTCATCCACCTTATTCACCAGATCTGGCACCGTGTGACTTCTGGCTCTTCCCCAAAGTCAAAATGACCATGAAAGGTAAATGTTCTGGATCGATTCAGGACATCGAGGCAGCCACAACAATGCAACTAAAGACACTCATGAAAGAGGACTTCCAGAACTGCTTCAGAAAGTGGCAAGAACAATGGGATAACTGTATTTGAAGCAAGAGGTGTGCTTTGAGGGGGACTAATGGCAATGTGTCTTTTACTGTAATAAATTTTTTTTATTTAAACATTCACTGTAATTTTTTATCACGCCTCATATGAGGGCACTAATCTCATTTTTTATGTGGGCCCTGACCTCATCAACTAATAACCTTCCAAAGGCCCACCCCCTAATACTATCACATTGGGGTTAAGTTTCAACACAGGAATTTGGCGGGGGACACAAACATTCAGCCTCTGGCATGTCTTGACCCTTGATCATCTCTTTCCTTGAATGTGTGCTCTATGAGGATTTGAACACACATATTTTTAAAAACTGCTTCAGAATAAGGAGTCACATGAGAGACTTAAAAGTGATGTTGAGAGAGGAACACAAAGTATAATTACTAGCACCTTGAAATAAGGAGAGAGGATGAGGACAGAGTAGAAATCAGTAAGATTCATTGGAATTAGATGTGAAATACAAAACTGGCTAAAATATAGGGAAAGGAGAGTGAGGTCATTTTATGTGTGATGTATTATCAATATTAAGCCAAATTACTCACTCCACATTATTGTTTGTAATTTTTAGAGACATATTACCAACATGTTATTCCTTAAAAATAAGTCCAATACTTTGGGAGACTCTGATGCAGTGTTATTTAACCTGATGATGATGATAGTAAACACTGTAATAGTGATACCAACTGCCAACCATTGAGCTCTTCTTCTCTTCAAGATCCTTGACTAAGCCCTTTGAACTCCTTCATCCTTACACCAGTTCTTAGAAATGGACATTGCTTTTGTTCCCACTGTCAGGAAAGTGGAGCTGAGGAAAGCTGCAGGCTATGGCATGGAAGTGAGGAACTGGAATTCCAAGTCAATTCATCCAAATATCTCTCGATTCCACCACTTCCCCAAATCTGTTCCTTCCTAGTATGTCCCATCTTTATGTTGGAATGTATGCACATTTCCTGTTGTTCAAGCCAAAAACATGTGATACATTCTGGATCCCTTTCTTTCCTCTGTACCCCGCTCTAACTCATAGAAAGTCCTGTCTTGAATCTGACGTTTTACCAGCTCCTTAGCTCACCACCAAAGCCCAAGGCATCATTACCTTTTGTTTAGATTATTGCAGGAGTCTTTTGACTGGTCTTGCTGCTTCTAATCTTACTTTCTCAAAGGCATTTAACCATACACTAGATAGAGTGATCCTTACAAAAGGCATATCATATTAGCCATTTCCTTGATCAAAACTTCAGTAGCTCTCAGAATCAATTCCATGGCCCCTCGAGGGCCTGGCTGCTGCTACCTTACTGTCCTCTTACCAACTCTTACCAAGTGCTGCTCCATTCACTTCACTCTAGATGCAGTAACCATATTGATATTTCTCCAAAATACCAATCTTTCTCACACCATGGCCTTTGCACTTGCCATTCCTTCTGCCTGAAATGTTCATCTCTGAGATCTCTCATTTCATGTAGGTTTTTGCTCAATAGCAGGCTTCCCTGACCACTCTCAAAAATCTGTTTATAATCCTTAACACCTATTACTCTCTATCCTCTCTCCTACTTTCCTTATCAGGATATTTTCTCCTCCCTGACATCCTGTCATAGGTATATTTACTTGTTCATTATTCATTTCCTTTACTGGAATGTAAGCTCCATGAGAGCAGTACTTGGTTGGTCAAGTTTTCCCAAAAACCTAGAACTATGGTTGAACCATTAGGGAACTCATCAGAATTGTCTAATTAATAAAAGAAGAAGGAAGGAAGGAAGGGATTCTGGAGCCTATTGTGGTATGCAGTGTTACTGCCCCTCAAAGATATTCACATCCTATTCCCTGGATCCTGTGAATATGTTATAGATGGAATTGAAGTTACTCAAAAGGTGGCCTTAAAATAGGGATCTCATCCTGGATCATACAAATGGGCCCAATACAATCACAAAGGCCCTTAAAAGTAGAAGGAAGCAGCAAAGGAGGTCAGAGTGGAGTGATGTGAGAGGGGCTAGATGCAGCATTGCTGGCTCTGAAGATGAGGAAAGGGGCCCATGAGCCAAAGAACGTGGGC
This sequence comes from Aselliscus stoliczkanus, assembly GCA_033961575.1. Lineage (NCBI taxonomy): Eukaryota > Metazoa > Chordata > Mammalia > Chiroptera > Hipposideridae > Aselliscus > Aselliscus stoliczkanus. The sequence goes on from CM066727.1 coordinate 187,172,762, forward strand.
AGCCTCTAGAAACTGCAAAAGGCAAGAAACCAGATTCTTCCCTGGGGCCTCCAGGAGGGAATAGCAGTGCCAACGTTTTGATTTTAGCCAGTAAAACCCACACCAGACTTCTAATCAACAGAACTATAAAGATGATTATCTGTGTGGTTTCAAGCCACTAAGCTTGTGATATAATTGTCATAGAGGCAATCGAAAACTAATACACCTATATGGTCCTATATGCTTACGTTCTAGGTGTACCACCCTTCCTGATTTTCCTTGTTACTCTCTTAATAATTGGGGACTATTCTGTTGTCAATATAATTATATCATCATATTGCTCTCTTTTCCAACACACAAAAGGGACATCCTCCATTTCCTGCCTATACAATAGCTATTAAAAATAATAACCATATTTCTAAATCAAAACAGGACACTGAAATGAAAAATGTAGGTTTATTTCCTAACTATGTGATCTTGGACAAGTTACTCAAACTTTCTCTGCCTCAGTTTCCTTACCTATAAAATGTATGTTATAATAATAGTTTACTCTTCCCAGATACTTAGAAATAGATAAATATTCAATATATACTAGCTATTGGGTTGCCGGAAATGTCATGACGCATTTTTGCAATGAAAAACATAGAAAAAAACACATCATGACTTTTCCAACAACCCAATACTATTATTACTAATATATCCAATAGGAGAGAATATTAATATCAAGCCTTATCCAGAAAACCCAAGAAGCAAACATAGACCCTGTTAAGCCATATTACCAGCAAATTCTATTATTTTCAGTATTTTTGCAGTCAATAGCTTTCTCAGGCTTTTAAGAATGATTTAACCTACCATCTGAGCAAAGATTTTAAATTTGACACTACTCAGTATGGGCAAAAGTGTGGAGAAATGGGCACTGACACACTCTTAGCCTGAGTGTTAGATATAAGTCAACTAACCTTCTATCTTACTTTTGCTTTTTTGTATTGTTCAGATTTTGTATAAGTACAAATTATATTTAACATAAAAAAATTAAAAGCTGTTTTACTTTTGAACAAAACCATTTAGCTTCACCAATAAAAGTTTGTGAATTGTCTCTCAGCCTACACACACACACTCACAATTCTGAGAGCAGGAGGCTGTAAATATGTATGGAGACAAAAATCATCTCTGTTATATCTCTCCCATAAAGAATAAGATTGTTGTAAAACTTGGTAATATAGCTCTTTTTTACATGGTACATAGAGTCTATGGGCTACCCTGTAACAATGAAAAACCACAGCAATAAAAAGAAGTTAGACATTTGGTCTAATTGTTTGAGGCAATTCACCTCTTTCAGGCAAACCAAATTCATTAGCAAGTATTATGAGGATATGCTAGTTATACAGCTGCTTCCTGTATTTCAAATTTGACACTGGATAGTGCTTCTGACAGGTTTCTGAGTAGTTCTGCCAACTTTTGAAAATTAAGAAACTCACTTTCCATGGGTAGTCTAACTAATATTATGGGGAATGGGACTGGGGTGTTGAATTGGTCAGCAAGATTTTAAATAGTTCACTCTGTCGTTGAACCAAAAGGTAAAGATTGATTCTTTTTCTTGATTTATTATTTTATTCACTCAGTTACACATTCATTCATTAATCTCAATTAAACGGTTGTTTGTGATCCAAACACTGTGCTCAGTGCGGGCGATGCAACAGTGGACAAGATAGACGTGGTGGCTTCCTTACCTTTTATGTAAAAAAGGAAGAATCAAAACTAAGACTTCCTTGGAAACCTGCTGACGAGGACTAGTAAATATTTCCAGTCCAAATGCTTTGATTCTTCATATTCTTCCAATTTCATTAAAAAGAAAGGAGACCTATACATGTCTTCCAAAAAGGACTTACGAATATGTGACAAAGTGCAGTAACAAAAAAAAAAAAAAAAAGACCATCGGTGGGCATTTCATCCATTTATTAATTCATTTACTCTTTCAAAAAAAAAAAAAGATTGGTGGATTTCTTATATGCCGAGCACTTTTCTAGGTAGTACGGATACAGCAGTGAACTAAACAGATAACAGGCCCACTGAAGGGTTGCTTAACATTCTAAGGGAGAGTGTTAACTACTAAACATTTAGGAAGATTAAATATTAACATTTAATAAGAGAGTGAAAATTTTAGGAAAGTAGGTCTCTGAGTGCCCTTATTTCTCCATTTTTGCCATTGAAATGGTGCCTTTTTGTGAACACTCAGCTAAAATACCAACCTGGCCATTTTCCTTCCTCTGTATCCCCTTTATATCTTGTTGATTCAAAGCATTTTATGTTTCGTGTTCTGTTCATGTTTTAAACCCATTATAGATTATAAACTCCTGTCCATCTCCTAACACAGCATATGGCATAGCCTCAATAAATTCTCCTTCAATTAAGCAGATGTAAAAGAAAGGATAAAAATATCAAAATAGTTAAGCGTATCCCTTCCCTTCCTAAAGGAAAATTAGATTAGATTAATACTCCAGTCCTTAAATAAAATTATTTTTATGATAGAATTTTCAACCTGCTTGCTATAACAGTAATATTAATGACAATTATATTTGACAAGTCTTCCCAAACTCAAGAGTCAAAATTAAACTTTTTAATTTGTTTCTAAAATCTACTTCTCCTATTGTTTTCCTTCTATCATTTAATGGCACTGGTTGTTCAGGTTAGAAACTTCAGTCCCTCTTAATTTACCAAGCTATTTTTTTTTTGTTTCTTTACTATTCAATACTCACCAATTCTATTCTCCCTCATGAATATTAATTCCATCACTTGGATCTTTCTCTTCCATCACTCGGATCTTTCTCCATTGCCACTGCCTTAGCAAACCTAATTCTCTCTTGTTTGAATTACTGAAGTTGCTTCCAGTTATCTCCCTGTCAACATTCTTTACCATCCTCAATTTCATCTCGCACACATTTTATGTCACTCATAAAAATCTTCAAGGACTCCCAAATTACAGAAGATATTTCATTGAGAAGGTGTCCTATGGTGACTTAATTTGGAGGGCCATTGGCTTAAACACATTGAAACAGGTTTCTTTGCTGCAGGACTTCTCAGAGACTTTGATGCCTTAAACTACATGTGAGTCTCCAAGAGAAAGAAAACATTTCCCAACATATTTGATGTGACTTTTTTTCATGGAAAACTGAGTCTGATATTGTCCGTTGGCTCACTCATCCATGCTAAATCCTTTATTCTCTATGTTCTATTATAGAAGTTTGAAAAATAAAAATACTCATTTCCTAGGCTTCTTGGATTCCCAGTGTACCTAAGTGACAATTCTGGTCAAGCGATGTAGACAGAAGACATAGAGAGCACTTCCTTTAACCCCTTTCCCTTCTTCTCTTCCTGCCTATAGTAAAGATGTAATGCTAGAGGGATGGCAGCCATCTTAAACCACCACTAAGGATGGAAGGGAAGGAAGATGGGAGGAGCCTGTTTCTCTAATGACATCATTGACCCATGAGCTAACCTTGGACTTCCCACAAGAAAATTAAGCTCCTTTATCATTTAAGCTACTGTGTTTTGGGTGTTCTGTTACTTGTAGCTGAATGCAATCCTAATCAATACAAACATCTCATACACGCTGAGCACTGTTTGGGAAATAATGAGATACCAATAAAGTTTATTTATTAATATCTAAGTTGACATGTAACCTACTAATTTCCATACGTCTCGCTCACTTCCACCCCTTCAGAGACACTAAAATTTTTAATATTTCCAAATCTATGACTTTATGTAATGCATATAATAAGTATGTCATTACCAGGTCTGTTCACTGTGGCTCCAAAATTTTGACTGCAATCATTAGTTGTGTTCTTCTGTTTCACAGGCCTCTCTTCGATAACAACTATAAGCACCATTTATGGAACTAACCACAGCCGTATCTGTTGCTGTTAGTAACTCTTTGCACATTGGGACTTCAGGGAATACATCTTTCCTTTACTGCTCACATGAAAACTGTGCCTGCTACAAGTGCCGAGCAAGGTCTTCTACTCCCCCCTGAATTAGAAGTTTTGTTGCCCTCTCAGATCTGTGGCAGTAGACCTTTCCAGGCTGAGCACTGTCTCATGGTATTTTTCTGCCATTACTCCCTAGACACAATCTCTGAGCTGTACTATCACACTGCCCCACTAGCTATAGTGGCCTAGCTGTTACTTTTCAGTTGTTTTATACACATTAGCTTTCTTCCTCAACCTGACCTAACTTTCTACCTGATAAATGACTCCTCTTTCTGACACACACACAAAAAAAAATGAGCTGAAATTTCACCTCCCCTGTGAAATCTTTCCCACAACATCCAGAGTTTCTTGAGTCTATTTCCTCCCTTAGCCTGTTAAACATACCTCTACTGAAGTACTGACCACAAGGTATGTAATTTTCTATTCCTGTGGCTCTTCATCCTAATAATCTATAAATTCTTTAAGAAAAGATATCACATCATTTTTATATTTGAAACTCCAGTGTCCTATGCATTGTTTGATATATACTAGGTATTCAGTAAATGTTCAATCAATGAATAAATAAATGACTCAACTAATGAATGATGTGTAGTTGATAAGAATATGGTGCTTGCCAAGACTGCAATTTGACCAAGGTTGAATTCCTTCCCTTGCCAATATTGTGTTAATCACCAAGAAGACTAATAAAAGGATAGAGCCAAATTCTAAACTGAGTACACAGTCATAGCTTTATCATTATATATTAGGCAATACATACTGTCTTATGAATTATCTATAATATATATGAATTATAGCATCACTGTTATAAAAATATTAAAAGTTTCTGCCTACTTGAAAGAACAGGTAAGTTATCAGTTGAAATATAATTTCTAGATGTTAAATGCCACTAGTAAGAAATGCTCTAAAAAATAACAGTCCAAGTAAAATCATATCTCTTTCATTGTTACAAATAATCACATAAGTTCTCACCTGCCATACAGTCAGGAAATCCAGCATTTTCCCATTAAGGTGTCTCTCTGCCAGTTATCCAAGAACTCCAGAGAACATCCAGATGTAAATGCTTTCTCCTCTTTTTCCAGGTGCAGAGAGAATTCTGGAGGTCACCACCGCCATTGCTCCTCACCCTCACACAGTGACAGTGTTATCACCCATCCTTATATAGTCCCACAATCCGTGGACTCAGGTCCACTCTAGCTGATGCCATGTCCAGTTTCCATGGTTCCATCCCCTCAGTGCCCCAAGACTGTAACTCTAGTGGACATCTTTTTCAGTTCCCATAACTCCCACTTCCAAGGGTTCAAGCTGTCATAAGGGCAGCTAAATCCATCCCTTCTCCCCAAGGAGACGAGGCCTAAAACCTATCCCTAAAACCACCCTTAGGACCCCAAAGGGAGGCCTTTTCCCTGACACACAAAACACACAAAGTCTCCTTACACACTTCTGTCCTGATCATTCAGGTTGCTTTTCCCATATAACTCTACCAAGAGAAGCTGTTAGTATTTTTATTGTGTCTGTTATGAACTGAATGTTTGTGTCTCTCACCCCCTCCAAATTCATCTATTGAAATCCTAACCCCCATTGTAATGGTACAGACATGTGCTGCTTAACAATGGGATAGGCAATGCCATCACTGTGCAAACATCCTAGAGTGCACTTAGACAAACCAAGGTGGTATAGCCTAGTATACACTTAAGCTATATGACAATACCACCATTGTGTAATCGTATATGCAGTTCATCGTTGACCAAAATGTCCTTATGCAGCTCATGACTGTATTAGAATGTGGGGTCTTAGGAGGTTATTTGGTCATGAGGATGGAGCCCTCGTGAATGGGGTCAGTACCTTATAAGAGGCCCCCAGGAAGCTCCCTCTCCCCTTCTACCATGTGAGGACACAGAGAAAAGATGGCCATCTATGAAGAAGTGGGCTCTCACCAAACACTGAATCTGTCAGTCACTTGATCTTGGACTCCTCAGCCTCCAGAACTTGGAGAAATAAGTTTCTCTTGTTTATAAGCTACCTAGTCTATAGTCTTGTGTTAAAGCAGCCCTAATTGCCTAAAACAGCACCCAAAGCTACCTTTATGAGAAAAGCTAAAATTAATGATTACCACATGTTAGTCCTTGCATAATCTGAGCCCTAATAATCAATTTCTGTAAGTAAAGAAGTTCAGAGTAGGCAGGGAGTCCCTGGCATGACACTCCTCAGGTAAGGCATTCATCTACATAAAAAGGAACATCAGGCCTTTGAGGCAGCTGTTTCATTTCCATGGAAAACAAGAGAAAGAAGGAAGTATATCAAGAGATGGTATCAGGCTAAGAAGATGAGTCTTCAATAATGCAGTGTGCTTCCGAGTGCATACTGAAGCAACATATTAACTCTGGGCAATGTTCCTGGATAATGGTGCTTTAATGACTATGCTTCTTTGGAGAGAGACGGTCAAGCTCATTGTTTAAAAACCCTGACTAATGTTCTTATCAACACCTAGTTTCCCCTCCTCAAATCTGATTTAAATTGTCTAGAAACAGAGATTGTGCAGTGAGATCCTGATATATGTCATTAAGTGTGATTTGCTTGTCAGACATGTTTGCTTGAAAACCAGAATTTTCCAGATAGCAAGATACAGAATGGACTTTCCAATATTTCATCCCCTGATAAACATTAATAATTTTACTATCTGCTAAAAGAGTCATTAAGTTAGATGTCTTTGGGTGATTGAAATCCCTCTGTATGCAATGTTATTTACTGGCTAAAGAGTTTTGAAACTGATTCTATTTTTTAAGTCTCTCGCAGGTGAACCGTCACTCAGAAGCCACAGGCTATGAATTGGGGTAAGGGAGGAGGGGCCTTTTATCATTCTTTTGATAATGCTCTTCACAGTTGACAAGATGACAAGATGTGTTGTGCCAGAGGGAGTCTTTTTCCTACAAATCGTCAATAAAGAGTTTCAGAACCAAAACTAAAAATTAAGACACATAACAATGTTCTCCTCCTCCTTTCTCTCACTCTATCTCTATTTCAATCTCTGTTTCTATCTCTGTCTTTCTCTTTCTCTCCTTTATTTATTTTCCTCAATAATCCTATTAGGATCTTTCTCCCTTCAAGTTCATTGACCTCTGAAATCCTATAGAAATTGCCTGTGGAAATAAAAAAACAAACAAACGTGTTTTAATATTGGTACTTGAGCTAATTTTGGTAAACCAAAAGCTCTTAGAACACACATAACTTTAAGGGCTCAGACTACACTTAAAGCACACTTTTCTGTGGTACCCAGAATCCCTTTCCCTACTGTGATACTAATTTATCTGATAAGCTTCTTTGATTACAAGAAATCGAAAGCAACTCTGCTAACTTAATCAAAATGGATTTTATTTGAACTACTCATATATGGAGGAATTCCTAGGTGAAGGACTTGGCTTGGAAAGGCCAGAAAACAGGGAAACTCTGGGAATGCAGGTCCAGCACCCTGACCAAGAAGCTCTTCGGGCTGCCATCAGTAAGGATGAATCAGCAATTCAGGCTTTTTGTAATTTTGCTCAGGGTTGTAATTCCAAAGATGGTACATCCAATTGGCAGTGCTTCAGCCTGAGCCCACTCTTCATTAAGGAAATAAGGGAGCCTCAATTCACAATTCTTCCATATTGCAACTAATGGGTAAATTGTAACTACTCAAAATAAAAAGGGGTGTTGTTACTAGAGAAAGAAAGAAAGAAAGAAAGAAAGAAAGAAAGAAAGAAAGAAAGAAAGAAAGAAAGAAAGAAAGAAAGAAAGAAAGAAAGAAAGAAAGAAAGAAACAGATACTGAGGAGAAAAATAAATGGCCAAAACTCCAGGTGACCTGAATGCCTTTACGAAGCCTTACTGTGTTTATTTCTTTGGCGTTTCCCAGAATACCAAGGCACAAAGATAAGTGCAGAACACAGTAAGAACTCAATATGTATCTTACTAATTGGTTCCCATCACCCCTTGCTAGACTGTTACCTCCCTGAGGGTGACACCATATCTTTTCTGTATTACAATATCCTCAATACCCAGCAGAGGATCTAGAATAGAGGGCCCTTAATAAATATTTGGAAAATGAATGAATGAATTTTAAAAACTATGCCGAGTATTGAGATCAGTTACTTTCCTTCCTCTGCAACCTTTTTCATCTATTCATTCTCCATTCATTTTTCTCATTTATTCATCTTTGACTCTCCTTAGCGTTAGCCTGGGCCAGTTTTTATATCAGAGACATAAACACTCTTAAGTGTCCAAATTTTAGAAACAAGAAAATTCACAAGATCAAAGAGCTTTACATGAATGTCATGTTGGTGGCAGTCTGGATTGTTCCATTGTATTTCTTATCATCTGAGCAAGAGAATCTGTAATAATAAATTCTTTAAAAATTTATTTTGTAAGCAAATCTTAACAAAAATTTCCTCTCAGCCATTCACCACAGGCAGACCACATTTTCCATATGCTTATAACAACCTCAGGATTCAGGGAAGCTGCTTATTCTAGGAACAGAAACCTAGAAAACCCCTTTTATTAGAAAAACCCCAAGCCAGAAATATCATAGAGATCTATTGGGTTGTTGGAAAAGTCAAGACACGTTTTTGCAACAAAAAAACATAGAAAAAAATACGTCATGACTTTTCCGACAACCCAATAATATCTGAATTTGGGCTTTAATGTGCCCAACTTTACTTTAAAAAGAAATAGAGAAATGGTAATAACAATAATTGTGTTTTTGATAGTTCATTTAAGTTCAAATTTAAATTACAGTTTGTCATTTGAAAAGTTACACATTCCCAGGGAACATTCTCTCTGCACAGCTTGTCAGGTGGCCTTCAGGTCGCAATGAGTCTCACTAGACTTTTGTACAATTAACAGCATTCAGTGGGTGTCATGGCTGCCACTCTGACATGACCTCTGTGTTTTGACAATGCAATTTCTATTTACAACTAGACATGCTAACATGGGGTGAAATCTTAGGGGGAAGGTCAAGGGAAAGCTTTATTAGGAAGCCTCAGCCTTTTTCTGTCTTCTTTTGAAGAAAAATGTTTGCAGATAATATGGACCTTAGTTCTCTTTGCAATTTTAATGTACAGTAGATTTGGTTAAGTAAGTAGTGGGAGGGAAAGGTGAAAAAAATAACTTCAAAGTCCTAGAAAGTACTACAAAGTACTAGACTCTATTAGTACTTTCCAAGCTTTAATGTGCATACAAGTCGCTGGGAGAATTTGCTAAAAATTCAGATTCTGATTCAATGAGCAGGTTTAAGAGTCAGCATTTCTTTTGTATATGTATATTTAAAAAATAAATAAATAAATAAAAGAAAGAAAACCTTTATATCCTTTACTGGAGCAAGATTCCTGACCAGTATACAGTGATGGATTTACTAAACAGAGACCTGTGCAGAAATTACATACTATCTATCTAGATAGATTTTCATTATACTTAGACTATTCATGGAATAGTTCCATTTATAAAGTTTTATACATCAAAAAGCTTTCAGTTTGACCGGTCTATCCATTGATGTGACTCTGAAAAAGTGAAGTGGCATTTAATTTTAGCTACTGTATTTTACAGCATTAAAAAGCTTAGGCATTAGGTAGCTTCTCAAATTGTTATTCTATGCACGATGGCATTTAGCAGGGCCGAGCTCCTCATCTCACCCAGATTCACACAGATGGGTCTCATTCGAGAACTATATGCTACATAGCTGGTGCTTAGAGACAAAAGTAGTCCACATCTGGGTTTCTTACCACCAATATGGACTTCTTACTCTGAAAGCCTGTCTTCTTGCATTTTATAGTGCATTTTATAGTGCCAGCGAAGACAGGCCAGCAATTGCCCCATGTGTAACTCAGCATTAGAGCACCAGATCTGAGAGTCCACGTTTCTCACAATTCCACATAGAGCTGCTGCAAGTATCAAGAACACGAATCATGAGTTCTGATCCACCCAAGGCATTACAAGTTGTTCTGATTAGAACATTCTCCTTTTCGCTAAAACCATTGACACACATTCCTCGTGCACCCCCTTTTTTTTTCAGGCTTCAGACTGTGAAAATTAACAGATACAAACAATTTCCTCTTCAATCCATCATCCCTATGTTTTTTTGTTTCTGAGTTTCACATTCCACCCTCATTTTGCTTGAGCTCTGAAACCTAACGTTACATTACATTTTCTAATTTGCCTCACACCTCAAATTTCATATGAATTTGAAATTCTTCATGAAAATGTGGTAAGACTTTCCCCTTTCCATGATTTCTTTCCTAATAAAGCTCTTCACTTATAAAAATAAAGGGCACTCTCAGCTATACATATGGTATTACTTAAACTATTGCTTTGTCTATTTATCAAAGAGGGGAAAAAAAGGGCAAGAATAATCAACCTGCTCCATAAGATGAGCCAAGAAGGCTAGTTTATTTTTAAATTTCAATCCGCACCCACTGAGGGCAATAGGATCTCTGCTTTGCTTTTAGTTCTCCCACCTTTCACAGTTCATTGTTACGCAGTGGTATTTCTCATTTCTGTTCAGAAATGGAGATGACTTTCCATCCACAGAGAACATCTTTCCACGATGCAAAGAACTGATTTCAAAGAAGCTCATTAGCTACTGCCAGGCTCTGCGCTAATGAGGGACTGAGACAAAAAAATAAAACTCTGCCAAAGCTGTTGCCATGTCAGCTCACACAGCATGTCCTTGGGAGATTTCCTGGAGTCCTCCTGGGACCAAAATAGTTAAGTTCACGACTCCTCCTGCCCTCTCTACTAGAGTAGATTGATGGCACGCTGCTTTTTTCTCCTCCACAGATGATGTTTGTCACCAGACAGGGGGATCAGAATTGTAATCCTTCTTAGATTCTGTTGAATTGAAGTTTACTGCCTTGACCTTTGCAACAATACATATTTTTTTTGAATGACTGCATGTTCCATTTCTTCAGGGGATTTGAAGTGATGAGGACGAAAGAGCTCACAGTGAGGAGGAAGGATGCTGGGGGAAGGATCCAGAGTGATGGTGATGTGGTTTTTGACCTTCTAGACCGGAAATTTGTACTCTTGTGACTGAAGATATCCTTTGGCTATACAGATAAACACTGCAGAGGTTAAATGGCAAACCTCAATTGCATGTAGCAGAAAACTGGGGAATTTTTCAAGTCTAACCAAGTACTGTATTGAGGACAATAATATCATCTATAATGGTTGTCTGGCACACCATGTCAACCTGGACTATTTTTCTTCATTTTGCACCCTCTGTTCTAAAAACTACACTGGAGTTATCCACATGACTGGATGGGGCATTATTTCATCATCAGATAAGAAGCCATGGAATGCCAGCAGAAGTTGACCAGGAGTAGACATGCTGCCCATGGACATTTTTGTCACTCTGACCAGGTAACCATATGCCAACCTGGAGAACATAAAGCCACAACATAGCACTACTAACAGCATGCTTTTCTTAGACTTCTTGATTTTTCAGATCCCACTTTGCAAGGAAAAAACACTGGCCTCCAGATTCAGAGTCAAGAAATGTATGTAGGTGCCACTGTGTCCCTAGCACCTTACCAGGCCTGAGAAAGCCTGACAGGCTCCAGGGATGGTTAATCCCTAGGGGTTCTGAGGATCTGTCTCACTGCATGATCTCAGGCAACTACTGAACTGGGTTTCCTCATCTGTTAGAGAGAAACTAATTTCTATTTCACAGAGTTGTTATAAGAATTAAATGCTTAGATCGATGATGATGATATAGATAGATAGATAGATAGATAGATAGATAGATAGATAGATAATTGATAGATGATAGATAGATGATAGATGATAGATAGATAGATGATAGACAGATGATATACATCAATATAGATATAAATATATCACGATAGTAATGTAAGCTATTATTATTATGAATGTTGCATTTAATTCTTACAACATTGAAGGCAGACTTTGTTTTGCTTATGTCTTGGTTTGTTCAAGCTGTTATATAACAAAACACCATAGAGACTAGGTGGCTTATAAACAACAGAAATTCACTGCTCACAGTTCTGGAAGTCCAAGTTCAAGGCCTGGACAGATTTGGTGTCTAGTGAAGACCTGCCACCTAGAGAGAGCTATCTTTTCACTGTAGCCTCATATGGGGAAAGGAGAGAGAGGGCTCTGTAAAGCCTCTTTTATAAAGGTACTGATACCATTCATGGGGGCTCTACCCTCATGAGCTAAGCACTTCCCAGACCCCTCCCCCTCCTGATACCATCACACTGGCCATTAGAATTTCACTGTATGAATTAGGGGTGAAGGACACAAGCATTCAGACCATAGCAGCCCTTTTTTACAAATGAGAAAATTAAGCCTCAGAGAGAGAGAATAAGGGAATTGCATTAACTCTTTCAAGCCATTTGATGTCCTGGAGTTAGTACGTCCAAAGAAAGGAATAAAGGACTTTGCAATGGTGCCAGAAGTTGTTGCATATTCCAGAATCCCAGCTTAGATGATGTTCTGTAAAATTTTCCTTCACTGGGCATGTGCAGTTTCTGCTACTCGCTAAGGCTTGGTTAATCTGAGTAATATGGTAAGTTAAAGAAAATTCTTGTGTGTTGATGCTTGGGGTATTACCTACCCATCTTTTTATTATTATTATTATTGTATGAATTTATTTCATAGATAAAGTCACATGAATTTGCAGAGTTATGTGTACAGGATGTTTCTTGCATCTTTCTAATCATAAAAACAAATACATAGATACTAAAGAATAGCTTGAATGTCCATCAAAACGTGGCAATGTATATTCATTATGGTACATTTCTTTTCCAGGTTTTTTGAGACATTATTGTCATACAAATGTAAGTTTAAGGTGTACAACATGATGATTTGATACATGTATATATTATAAAATGATTACCACAATAAGGTTAGTTCACACTTCCATCCCCTCATGTAATTGCCATGTTATGTTTTTTGGGGGGTGCGGGGTGGGTGATAACATTTAAGATCTCTTTTTATCATCTACCCATCTTAATATCTGGCCCCATATTCCCTGATGATCAAAATCTCCCAGAGATAAGTTATCCAGGGGAACACCTAAAATGTGTGGCAGGGATTGTATTGCGTGTGGCCTGTATTGGATCTGGTCTCACTGGACTTTGTTTTTTGTATTTTATTTTCTTTACGTTACTCAGCATCAATTCAGAGGATAAATGCCAGATTTACTGGGGATTTCCATATTTGAAAAAGAAGCCCACAATTTCTGAATAAGTCTTGGATAGAGAGGAATAAAAATAAACCTATAGAAACTTGGGAAAGTTAGGAGAGACATGTTACATGTTATTTGTGGCTAGAAAAAGTCTTCCTGGCAACAAAGTGAGAGGTAAGGTTCGCGAAGACGGACTAATGCCAAGGCTTGAGATGATGAAATAATCATTGGGTTGCCAGTCTGTAGTCCAGTTTCTTTCTTTTTTTTTTTTTTTAATTCAACAAATGATTATTGAGCTCCTTCTCTCTGAGACTCTGTTCTAGGAGGGTCTTGAGAGCGCAGGGATGAATAAGAAGCTGAAGAAGGAGAACGGGTCTCCTTGAAAAAGGGGACCTTATAACATAGGGTCCTACCCTTCCAGCTGATAGCCCACTCCTAGTCTGCTCTGCCTGAGTTGCTCCTTAAGCTTTAACCACGCAAACCAACCTGCCCGCTCTCCTCCGTGACACCCTTCATCATGTCACACTGACTTGGGCATGTCCTGGGCTGCAGTGCTGGTTTTGTCATTCAGTAGTTGTGCTACTTTGGGCAGCCTGCTTAAACTCACTAAATTTCTGTTTCCTCCTCTGAAAAGTAGGGTTTATAAGACTCACTTCTTCAGAAGATTATTATGAGTGTTACAGAAGGTGTATGTCAAGAACTTAGAACAGTATCAGGTATATACTAAATGGTCAATACACGGTAGGTATGCTCATTAATACATCCATTGTGGTTGGGCTTTTGAGTTATTAACAACAACAAATACCATTACTTGGAATATTGTTCTGCCATGAGAAACAAGGACACCCTGCCATTTGCGACTACATGGACAGACCCCAAGCTTATTATGCTAAGTTAGGTAAGCCAGACAGAAAAAGACATGTGCTGTATGATATCACTTATATTTGGAATTTGAAAAAGTCAAACCTGTAAAAAACAGAAAGTAAAATAGTGGTTACCAGGGGATGAGGAGAGGCCTAAGAGTGATGGTGTTTAAGGGTACAAACTTGGAACAAATAGTAAATAAGCCATAGAGACCTAATGCACAGCATAATAAATATAGAAAGTAATATTGTACTGTAATTATGTAATGTGATAAATAATGCTACAATGGCAGTCACATAATAATATATAAATGTATCAAGCTAACAGGCTATACACCTTAAACTTACATAATGTTACATGTCAAATTTATTCAATAAAAAATTAAAAAAAAAACAAATATCATTATTATTTATTGTAAAAAACACTTAGCCCACCTTAAGAAAATGGCCTATTTGAAGGGAACAGCTGTATCCATTTCTGTGCCCCTGTCAGCCTCAAACTCAGCTCTTTCTTCACACAAGTAGCTTGTTACATAAATGGCAGCACGCAGGGTGATTACAAGCTTTGGGCCCAGGGTCAGAGTGCCTGGATTTGAAACTCTGCTCCTCCCCTCACTCACTGGGGAACCCTAAACACATTGAAGGACATCTCTGTGCCTCAGTTTCCTCAACTATAGCATAAGGTAATAACAGACTTTGCTTGTATAAGTGCCACAAGGATAAAATGACACCATCGTAAAAAGGGCTAATCTCCTAGCACTCAGTACAACAATGTTAACCATTTCAAAACTGTATTGAATGAAAAAATACTTGCTGGGAAATGAAAAGCTCCAACATGGAATAATAGATCAAGTGCCCCTCAGAGTGAATAGGGGCTGCCGAGACCCAGAAAGCTTCCATTGTCTCCCTTTTGGTCTTTAGCCCCGCCATCTGTGAATTAACAGACCAGCTAGACAAGATGGTCTCCAAAGGCCAATTGCAGCTCAGGTTTAAGAAATGCCTTAGAGAAGCATCTATCTTTCAGACTCAAGTGTGGGAACATCCTGGTTCAGATGGGTGGGAGAGAGCTTTGGTGGGGTTCAGGAAGACAGGCCATGAGTGTGACCTCTCCCCTTCACAATCCACCCCCACACACAACATGGCTCATACTTGTCAGCACCCTCATTGCTGACTGCTCATTACTTTGCAGAAATAACTTGACACACCTTTCAGCCAACATACAAAGTTCTGTAACCTTACATAGAAAAGCAAAACAACATATCACTCTGGAAATTGAATGGTGTGGCCAAAATCTGGCCTCGTTTGTAGTCATGATTAGGAAAGAAACACAGGTCAAGTAGATATCAGCAGATTATAGGCCAGCCCCTGGTGAAGCCACGTAAAAACAAATGGCTAATAATGGAGACTGGCCCACTGCTGAAGAATAGGGTCCCCACAGACAGGCACTCGGGCCCCCACAGCAGCCCTCTCTGAGTCGGAGCGCCAGCCCACTGCTCATAATTTCTGCCTCTCCCACACTTTCAGGTATTTGGGGATGGTTTTACTTTTATTGTGATATGAAATGATTCCATGACTCAATTCTATTGTTGTTCTGTGTACAGTGAGCAATGAAACATTTTAACGGCATCTTTTGGGTGCCTTTTCCTTTGATTTTTCCAGCTTAATGGCATTATTGGGAGGGCTTCAGGGACTGTTATGCAGATGCACTTCCTAGAGAAGTTGCTGCTTCAGGAGAAGCCATTACTTTTTGTGGAGCCCACAGGCACTGGAGAGGCCCCTCTCACAAACAGCTTCCTGCAACAGTTACCTCATGAAAAATATGTTCTGTGTCAAATTAGCTTCGCAGTGCAGACCTCAGCTAAGCAGACCCAGGACATCTCCCTAACGGAGCTTGAAAGGTATCCAGAGTTTTAATTAAAATCAAGAATGTAACTGTGCTTAGTTTACTCCTCGGAGATTATCCACAAAATAATATGAAGCTCTTGCCTTCAGTTTCTGACAGAATAAATGAAACTTGATTTGTTCCTCCCTGTAATGTTTATTACCAGGAAAACTACATTTTAATTGTTGTTGACAAATATTCTGATTTATGGGGTGCATAAAATGGAATGCAGTCTAGATAGCATGTGCCTACTTCACTTTTTCTTTGCAAAATTTTGCTTCAGGAGGCAGTGCTAGCTGTCTGTCATGGGTATTCTTTAGGCCAAAGCATATTAAAGTAAATCACCAGATTGGATCTTGACTAGTAAAAAGAACCATCTGTTAGGGAAAGATGTAAGCAGTGGGCGACGGTGTTGGTCCTTGCCAACCCAGGGAGGGCAAAAAGATCAACTGGAAGAAGGCAGTGTCCAGGGGATTCTATCCAGAAGCTAGTTAGCTTTCCAGCATCCAAATCATGCATTTTTAATTCATCACATGGCAAAAAGACAAGTCAGACACTAATTGGCACCATAAAAGAAAATTTGCACCATACCAGGAACCATTCAGTCAGGGGGACGTTGCATCCATTCCTCATGGACAATTTTGTATTCTGTTTAAAGTTTTGAACTGAAACCTGAGGATGCAGACATGGTTAAAGAATCTATTTAAATCACAGATTCCATGTATAATGCTAGTTCATTGCTAGAAAAAAAACATTTGGAGGTGAATTTGCCCATGACCTCTTTCCAAACAAAGTCAAGACATAGTAAGTAACTGGTATATATGTAGGATGTCCCAATTCATCTATTTTTTTTTTCAGGAATATGTATTATGTATGTTTAATCTTTCAAGTGTTAATGACAGAAAGTATTTGCTACCATATCAACAATGTGTTGGTTCTCACAGTGGTCATTTTTTATATGTGTGTCTTTAAGGAAACCAGAATTTTTTAATGCTACATGTTAAATGCTATATATGAATATATTTCAGAACTATTAAAGTGAATCATCTTTAAGACTTTCAGTGTTTCTTTCCACTAGGGATTGTTTTGCCTCAATCATATACAAATTACTGTTTTGTTCCTGAGGTCCTTGTCCTAGAAAAAGCAACACAGGTGTCAGTTGGGGAGTAGGGGAGGGGAGCGATCCACTTTGCCCCCAGTAAGGTCGTGGGTGATTACAGACTTTGCATACTTCGGTTTCGAGATTTATCTTATGGCTGCTTTCTCAAACTTATATCCCAAAGTGCAGCTTTTGCTGCACTTTAACCTCAAAAATCTCCTTCAGGCATAATTAAATCATTTAATGTTCCAGAGTGTTATTTCCCTCCTTAAAAAATGCAATTTCATGTCATTTCTTTAATGTGAACTCCTATCAGTGTTTCTGCCTTAGAATATACCTGCTTTTAAGAAGTTCATGCAGGGACGTTTCCAACGCCTGAGATCTTAACAAGTTAACCGAGAACTGTCCCTTGCTACTCCCACTCATGCACTTTCTTTGCTCCATTTTGAGCCTTGAAAATCACGGTGGGAACTCAGCACTACATCTCAGCTGAGTTCTCCAGCCCTGTCTCCTGGGGGAGAGAACAATGTAACAATCAAACCTTTTCTTGCAGTTGACATTTGCAGAGTTCAGGTAGAAAAAATGCAGTTTGTCTTCTTTAGCTTTGAAAATTTTTTAAATCTTATGGCAAGTTTGGAAAAAAAGTTAAAGAATTTTGATCATAGAGGCATGAAAGAATGTTTGGCACTCAGAGGGACCATGTGCAGACCTGGAGGAGAATTTGGGCATAACTGCTCAATTTGGCAACTTCCCCAAAAATAAAGCAGTATCAAAAACAGCTGCTGTCTGGGCCGGCCGAGTGGCGCATTGGTTAAGAGCTGGTTTGGGGATGCCAGCAGCCCCGGTTCGGATCCCACATATGAGGGCCAGTGACACTGCCCTCTACAGTTAACAACACCTCCACCTGGAGCTGGGCTGCGAGACCCGGCGACGGTGTAGGCTGCAGCCCCTGCTACAATGGGCTGCCATAGGCTACAGTGAGCGGCTGGCAGCCAGCATGAGCTGCCAATAGCCACGGTGAGCAACCATCCAGAGGCCTGCGACCGATCTGCCTCACCCGGCAAGAGCACAATGACGATACCAACATGGGCCAGTGAAGCAAGGTCCTCCACAACTAGACTGAAGGACAAAAAGACAGCAACTTGTCTGTTCCCCTTCCCCAGTTCCCCAATGCTGTTTCCCTCCCCCAATTCCCCAATAAAATCTTTTTTTTAAAAAACAGCTGAAAAAAAACAGCTGCTGTCTTCGCTCAGACTGTGTGGGTGTTTTATTTAATAATCTAAATCTCTGTTTTCTTATTTAAGTATAGTTGATATAAAACATATTAGTTTTCTTAGTGACGGGTGTACACTATAGTGATTTGACATTGTTATACTTTACAATGTGATCACCATGCTAAGTCTAGTAATCATCTGTCAGCATGTAAACTTATCACAATATTATTGACTATATTCCCCTTCATCTATTTCACACATGCCCCTACCCCCACCCTTCTTGTAACCATCCCTTTGGTATCTGGTCCTGAGTCTGCTATTGCTTTCTTTTCTTTGTTTGTATTGGTTCCTTTTAGCTTCCACATTGCAGTGAAACCATACAGTATTTGTCTTTCTCTGTCTGACTTATTTCACTTAGCATAATACCTTCTAGATACATCCATATTGTCACAAATGGTAAGACTTCATTCTTTTTTATTGCAGTGTACTATTCCATTGCATATATACACCACATCTTTATCCATTCATCTATTGATAGATACCTAGGTTGCTTCCATATCTTGACTATTGTAAATAATTGTATAATGAACATAGAGATGCATATATCTTTTTGAATAAGTGTTTTTGCTTTCTTTGGATATACCCAGAAGTGGAATTGCTGGGCCATATGATAGATCTGCTTCTAGTTTTTTAAGGAGTCTCCAACTGTTTACCATAGTGACTGCACCAATTTGCAGTCAGACTGGGTGGCCTAAACAACAAAAATTTATTTCCTGACAGTTCTGGAGGCTAGAAGTCCAAGATCAAGGTGTTGTTGGCAGGTATGGTATCTCCTGAGATCTCTCTCTCTCTTGGGTTTACAGATGGCCACCTTCTCACTATATCCACACATGGCTTTTCCTTTGAGGTTGCCCATCCCTGGTACCTCTCCATCTTCTTATAAGGTCACCAGTCATATTGGTTGAAGGCCCATGCATAGGACCTCACTTAACCATAAATACCTCTTTAAACACCTTATCTTCAAACACAGTCATATTCTAAGGCACTGTAGGTTAGGACATATGAATTTTGAGGAGACATAATTCAGTCCATACAGCTGCAAATGCTCTTAAGTGTGGGAAGAGCAGCTAGTGGGAAAAACGTTAATTAAATATGCCCAAGATGAACAGCACTCCACTGGGCAACGTGAATAAAGAGCAACCTTTGGGGTTGAAGTATTTCATTTCTGCCCCTGACAGAACTACATGAGGATCTGGGATTCACAGCCCAAGAGAATATCTTCAAGAAAGAGAAAGTTTCAGGAAATGGATAATTAAAGCTAAGTAACTGTTCACAGGATGTTCCTGGTTAATCTAGCCTCCAATCTATTCTAAACGCAGTATTAGGGTGTCAGATGATTCCTCTCGCAATTGCTCTAGACCTTGAGCTCCTCTGAGACAGGGACTCTGTCCTGTCTCCCTGTGGCCCCTGTGCCCAGCAAAAGACCTGACACATTCTGGGGATGTTTCCTGAATGGAAGCAAAGCCTTTGTTAGCAGAGCAAATGAGGAGACTGTGGTGAGCCTCGGGTCCTGTCGATTTCATTATATTGGGTGGAACTCTCTGGTGTTTCTTTCAAATTAGAGCTTTTTCTGCCAGAGTGGCATTTGAAATAGAATGCGTGACAACTGTGAATAAAATGAAGACTTCGCTTTAAACTTCAATTTATTCATTCTTAGTGTTTACTCAGAAAGTATTTGCAGAACATACAAAGAGGCATTAAAAGTTTCAGAGGGATTGACAGCCCACTTGGAATGTCAGGGGCCTTATGGAAATGATCTAAATATTTCCCCAAAACTCGAATCAAACTGCAGCACACCATTTCTTTTAAATTTACATCCTTTCTTAGAGAAATATGACATGCTATTTATTTTCCTATATCTATATCTCCTATATCTGTATGTTCTGTATCTTTTTACAATTGTGCCTGATGGAAATTTCCACTAACTCCTAATTTTGCCCCTTATTAATTTTATCAAATACCAGCCATTCAGCCAACTTACCCTCAGACAAATAATTGCTTTTTAATAATGAACTCTGAAAATCACATATTAGCATGGCAATCAAGAGAATCTTAAATGTTTTATGTCTACTGTATTGGCTTTTTAGTTGAAAACTTAGCTGGTAAACATGAGGCAGAGCCCATGAAAGCATCAGGCTCATCCTTTAGACGCCAAGTGTGTTCTTAAAACAATAGCTGGTGTCAACCTTGGCTCTACTGGCCAAGGTTTCTTTTATTTCTCCTAAAAGCTCAAAGCAATCTCACATGTGTTCTCTTTTATCTTTACAGTATCCTTCTCAGGAAAACCAATTGAAGTGCCTCTGTTCTGTGAATGGAAACACTCACACAAGGAGATGTGTTTTCTTACAAGCTACATTGTGCATAGAGCTGGGTTCACGCTCTGCTAGTTTCAGTGCAGAACTGACTTTAACAGTTTACAATGGAACCTTCTAGAAGGCACCTGTGCTCAGACGACCTCCTGGCATTTTGTCGGCACTCAGCACAACACAACTGAATGTGGTAACAGATTTCAAATCAATGAAGCTTCAATTAAAAATTATCTACAGTGGTTAAGGACAATGTAGAAAACGAGGCTCTCCTGCTAATATTGTTTTCACAAGAGAAAATTACCAGGTAGAGCCACACTTAGCAACCTGGAGATGAGAGCTGGAAGGTGTTAATAATCCCTGCTCTATAAGGAACAGAATAGTGACTACTACTTAAAAGATAGAAGGGACTTATTCTCTCACTGTAGATAAGTCATGCATGACCCACTTCAGGACTCTCTCTTCAATGCCTTTGTTGACACTATTTCTAGATGAAGCTTAAGTTAGAACCATGTAAGCATGGTTGTAAGGGGTATTGAGGAGCATTTTATCCAGCATACCATCCAACGCTTGCATTGGACTCACTCTTAGCTTAAACATTTCCAATACTGAAAGGGGCCATTTCTCCTTTGAACATCTCTGACTGGTGAGGAACTTCCACATGTTTCATTGTCATACAACGAATAGAAATGTCTTACTCTAACTTGAACCTGTCTATTCTAGTTCCACCTGGGGAGGGGTCCCTGAAAACTGATCCACAAAATAGTACTTTTAATAGTTGGTGATACCCATCCTGTCTCCTTTACTCCCAGATAAACAATCCCAGCTCCTCCAACCACCCTTAACAGGACATGGATTCAGGCTACCACCTCTTCTTGTGGTCATGCTGCTGAATACATACAGCTCAATATTTACTCATTTGACAGATATATATTGAGTGTCTACTGTATGCCAAGAACTCTCTCAACACATCCATGATCTTTCTTGTGAAGCCAGGAACTACAAATCATGCTATAGATGTGGTCTAAAGCTCTACTAACAGACTACAAAAACTTGATCAAGTCAGTTAGTATCTTCTTGCATGAGTTTCCTCCAGAATATCACTTCCCATTAATCTGGATGCTATACTTCTATGGATGTAACTGAAGACTGTGGCAGTTTTGTTTTGTTTCTATTTTGGGTAGTTTTTAGTCAGGAATAATGGTGGTGTTCATGGTAACAATCCCAAAATCACCATAGCTTAATCCGTTCATGGTTTGCTTTTTGCTCATTTCTCTGGTGACATGAGGTCACAGGTTGGGAGGCAAGGGAGGGGAGGGGCTCAGCTACTCACAGTCTTTTATGGACCCAGACTTGAGCACCTCCTTGGGCCTCAGAGTGTCCCATTGCATCCATCCCTAAGTCGGGGGAAAAGTGAAATTATGGAAAAGGCCTAACACTCTTAACTACCTTGGCTCAGAGGGGAAGCACATCTTCCTCTCATGTCCCACTGGCAAAAACCAGTCACAAAGGAGATTGAGAAATACAGTCTAGATGGGTGCCCAGAAAGAAAAGAGAAACTGAAGTTTGTTGATTAGTGCAGTGTCTACACAGCTTTTGGGGCAGCTGTCTTCTACCATGGCCTTGTATAAAATTCACTATCCGTGTAACCCTAAATCTCTTACAAAAAGCCATATAAATTATATTGTCCTGAATTTGTTTAATTGGTTTACTGGACTTAGAAGTAGACATACTTATTAAATTTTTGTCTGATTCTATTTAGACTGTTTTATTTTGTTTTCAAGATTTACTGTCACAGGTACTATGTATTATCACTTCAATGTTCATGTCATATTATCATCTGTACATTTCATAAAATTGTTATAGCCTCGACAAAGACATTAATAGAAAAGTTGAACTACCTGAGGCAGAGGATAGAGCACTATGACATATTATTAGAAACCCCCTTTCAAGGTAACAGAAATGAGCATCCTTTGTATTTAGTCATTCTTCCAATTATGAACACACACACACACACACACACACACACACGCACACACACAGAGTCATCCTGCTAAAATGCATATTCTTCATCATTCCCTTTTAATCCACGACTCATTTGTTGAATGAACAATTTTTTAACCTTTACTGTGGGCTACATACTTTGCTAAGCTTTTGATACATTTCTCTTTAATCTTCACACATACCAATAAAGTAGTTATATTCATCTTACAAAGAATCTAAAACTTAGATAAAGAAATCCACTCAAGCTATGTAGTCTAGAGTCAAAATTTAAACCCTGGTGTCTGCCTCCAAAGCAATCTTTTTCATGCTCTTCACTACCTTATAATGCCTCAGCGTGTCTTCTTCTCTGTTCTCCTTCCTCTTGGGGCCCTAAGGGGATGGGGTTGGAGAGAGATGGATGTCCTCAATAGTACATACCTCAATTATTCTCCAGGGACCTTGTTGTGGTTATTGTCGCTCATTATTTCCCAAGATCAAATGCCAAATAAACCAAACCGTGGGCTTCTCCATACCCAGTAGACTTTTGTGCTGGACTTTTCTCTTGGTTTATTTTGACTCTGTTGGCCACTCCTGCTCTCTTGAAATACTTTCTTTCTTCAGCTTCAGTGATACCTCACTCTGCTAATTTCCTTCTCCCCTTCTGTCCATCCCTTCTGTCTTCTCTTCTACTTAACATTACTTGTTCTTCCTTTAAGGTGGAATCTGGGCCCCATCTTCTCATCCATGCCTGTGGCTATATCACCACCAATATACAGATAAGTCCAAATGTACATTTGCCATTTCCTCTCAGCCCCAGACCCAAATATCCAGCTACTTTCTGGGCTCATTATATTCTACAGACCAAAAGCAGACATGAGCTTTCTTAGCAAACCCAATTTTCTTCCGTGATTCTCTTAGCTCACTGAACAGAACCCCTACACACACCAGAATCTGAGAATCACCTGTCTGCCCTCACCCATCATCATCCTGCCATTTTTATCTCATAACTACCTTTATATTTATTCATTCTCTCTATCTCTGCCACTTTCACTTCAGGCCAGCCCTTCTGTGCTGTCTCTTCTGAAATAGCCTACTGGCTGGTCTGCCCACATTCATGCTCATCTTCTGACAATCCACACCCCACACTGCAACCAGAGTCATCTCGCCAAAAACCTAAATCTATTTAGATCTTTCTCTGCTTTAAATTCCTCAGTGTCTCCCCATTATTCCCTGAACCCTAGCCACACCGACCTTTTCTCAGCCACCGTTAGATGTCATGCTCCTCCCTGCCACAGGACATTTGTACACGTTGTTCCTTCTGCCTAAAATGCCCCTTCCCATGGATGTCCCATCCCCTCTGCTGAAATAAATCATATTCATACTTCACCTCAGAGAAAATATAATTTCCCAGGGAAGAGATGTCAGTTTCCTTATCACATGCTCATACTTACAAACCTTTCTTCTTTCTGTTGTAAGAGTTATCACGGTTGTCAGTTTACATTTATTCTGGTGATTCTTTTATTAATGTCTGTCTTCCCCACAAGACTGTAAGTTCCACAGGGACAAGGCCTGTCACCTTCCCCAACTCCCTATTGCATTCCCAGTGCCTAAGAGAGTGCCTAGCACATTTCTGTTGAATAAATGAATGATCCAACATACACTTTCACTCTAATCATTTGATTTCCAGGAAACTGCCCTGATTTAAAGAAAACTAAAATATCTACTTATTATTAAATTTTGTCTTCATGAGAATTCATGGTGGGTAGGCCAGAGCCAACATTTCACCTCACCGGTAGAAGCATATTCGCTCGTGTGTGTGAAATTCACCCTATTACTGCACAGCACACGAAGAAACAAACTCCAACGCTGGAATGTTTTTCCTATCATGAGCTATTAATAATTTAACAAAATTAATTCAAAACACTTCACTCAACAGTGAAACAGAGATGAGGAGGAAATGATGCGTGTACCAGTCTTCCAAAGTTGAATTAAATATGGCAAACAAGAAAAGCAAAAAGCCATTGATGCTTGTTTAAAGACCCCGTTTAGAATTTAAAACAAGTTTTATGTTTTTCTAAAGATATTAAAGAGCAAACATCAGAGACATAAATAAAAATCTTTGCTTTACACAGGCGAATGATTAGACATGGTAATAGTCATTTGTCAGACTTCAGAAAAGGAAAGAAAAATTGAAAGGAATTTTTTTCTTCAACATGAAGCTGTAATCAAGTCAAAGAAAAGCCTTCAGTAATTATTATTATTAGGAGTAATCATTAGGAGTAAAAAGTGAGGCAGACAATCCACAGAGCATAACATTAGCTCCTACCCAGAGGATCCTACAATTTTCACTAGAATGGCACGGGGAAGCAGAAGACATTTATGAGAAAAACAGGTGAGCGAGGAATGGAGCAAAGTTGGCCAGTCAGCATTTTACTTTAGACTGGGAAACCAGCTGAATTCTTGACCCAGAGACCCAGAGTGAAGAGGAGAAAGATGGTGAGCAAGCTGTCATAATCATTACCCAAAAGGAGAGGTGAAGGGGAAAACAGATGAGCAGGAGTCAAAGTAACGCTCACCAGTGAGAAACACTGGTATACAAACCACTGTCCCCAAACATTAGAGCATCACAATCACGTGAGGCCTTGTTTAAATGCCCAGGAATCTGCACTCATAGATAATCCTGCTGCTGCTGCTGCTGCTGCTGTAGGGATCCATCCTTTGAAAACCACAGGCAAAACTTCTAACAGCTGTGAGTGCTTACACTGTGCTGAGGGTTTTACATATGTCATCTCATCTTTATAACAACACAGTGAATGGAGAATAAATATCCCCATCTTACAGTGAGGAAACTGGCTTGGGGCAGGCATTAGGTGGTGAGCCAGCCCAATGAATGGAACATTCTATCCCATTCTAGAGCTCAGTGATCTTAACTGCTGTCCTGTACAGTCTCCTTAGCATTGACCCCGATTTGAGAACCTCCCTTCAAACTAGGGTACTATCAATGCCAAATAACTCCTCACTGACACTGCCCCCCAATTTTTTTTTTTTTTTTACCATTAAATTGACTTTCGAAGTCTATAGCAGCAGTAAGCACACACACACGCACCATAAGGTGGTTACAGTTAACATCTTGGTGCTGCAGTAATGTACTATGAAATGGATAACTAACGGCATTGCCGACAGTAACTAGATATATGTGCCAGGCCCTAAGTGAGAGAGACATGGAATAAGAGAATGGAAGGCTCGAAGGGAATCAGGTTAGGGACTGAGAGGAGTGGACCTTTCCGTGAATGAGTCATAGTGAAGGCAACTGGGGAGGCATCGAGGGCCCTGGAGAGAAGATGTGACGGTCAAAAGAGGA
This sequence comes from Aselliscus stoliczkanus, assembly GCA_033961575.1. NCBI lineage: Eukaryota > Metazoa > Chordata > Mammalia > Chiroptera > Hipposideridae > Aselliscus > Aselliscus stoliczkanus. The sequence goes on from CM066727.1 coordinate 187,198,669, forward strand.
CGGAGTTAGAAATCAGAGATCAGGACATGAGGAGCACGGCCAGGGTAAAACATGACCCAAGCAGGGAGGATGTGGAGGTCTGCTATCTCACGTCAATCAGTTCTTCTCATAGCGCCCCCTTGCCCTCCAAAGAAGCCTACATCCTAGGAAAAGGGAGTAGTCAGGAGAACATCTTTGGAGTATAACAGACTGGGCCTGGGTGACATTGGTTACAAAACATCTCTGCCTCAGTTCCTCCTCTGTTTAATGGAACTAATAATTCCTAACTCAAAGAGTTGCACGAATTACATGAGATAATGTCTGTAAAGCCCTTAGCAGCTGGAGCATCATACTGGCCTAGAATATGTTGGCCCTTTTAGCATTCTTGCTATTGCTGCTTGGTCATTATCATCATTAATATCATCCTCCTCAAGGGAAGAGCAATTATTTCCAAGAAAAAAATATAATGGCCTAGATAATCTTCAGTGAAAAGTTCACAGGTATTCCTCCTGCTAATCAAAAGCTTAGCAGTTTGTGTCATGTGGTTTCCAATGACACAGGTGCTCCTGATAGAATTCGCAGAAAAAGTAAAATAAAATAAATAAAGCAGCATTTGGTGCCCTACTTTTCTGCAGCACAGTTTACGTGTTCTCCTAATTAAATTTTTGAGTAAACTCTGGTCCGCAGCCGTGCTGGGCAAACTCAGATGCGCTGTAGAATGATTCATAGCCTCCATAGAAACTTCACTCCGAGTGCCAAATTCCTTGCTTGTAGGTGTGATAGCAGATTTCATTAATTATTTCACTTAATTAATTCCATTGCCAGTTACCTGTTGGTGATGGACTTTGGTTGACAATGCTGAACAAAGTTTTAAGCCAAATAGTTTTAATAACTTGTTTACTGCTGGGTGGTCTGTCACTTTTGATTAAACTTCATGAGGATTTATAACCATCTTTTCTCCCACATGCTGGTAACCTTTAAGGGAAGTCTGATAAAAAGCAAAGGTCATGGGTTCCAAAAGCCCTTATTCTAATAAATATGTTAGACAGCTGATCCTGAACACGCAGCTTTCTCGTCCTCTCTCCACCCCCCTCACTTATTATTATTTTTTTAAAATATTTCCCAACAAGGATAAAAATTAACACAAAAGGAATTAATGGTTTAATTTTGCAAGAGAAAGGAGAGAGTTTACGATGTCTCCTCAGGGAATGGGGCTCCTATCTTTGCTGATGACCCAAACATGTCTGCCAAGGAGAAATATGGTGTCCAGTCTCCCATTGAACTGCCACAGGAATGGATTGGCCGTGGCTACTGGCTTGACAGGTGCAATAAATATTAATTAGTGTGCTTGGCTACAGAGGGAGTAATGATATACACTGTTCCTCTGAAGCGTTAAATTGTAGTGTTAGTCTTGATAATGCCTCATCTTCTCCATCACGGCCAGAAAACCTTTTGAGTTACATGTCTCCCTGTATAGGCAAAGGAATAAAGGTTTATCTGCTGTCAAGAATTACATATACAAAAGTGGGGGCTCAGACGGATCGTGAGTCAGGCACTCGGTTTTCCCTATTGGGTTGTTGTGTTTGGGTTTTTTTAATCATCATTTCAAGTGGTACAAACAAACCAATTTCTAAAATGTTTGCTGTTGTTAAGGGATAAAGCTGAAACATTTTGCTGTTGTCAAGATATTTGATTGCATTGGAAATGGAGTTAAAAACTCCTCGTCTAAAACAGCAGCCACAATATGCATTAAATATTAGAGGAACTGTGTCTATTAGACTATGGGAAGTTGATAGGTTTATGCAGTTAGACTGAATTATTAGGATGAGTGTTTGTGAATAAGTACCTATAACATCCTGGGAGATGGATGCTTTTGGGAACTAAAAATAAAATTGCTCTTAAAATTCAGCTCTGATAAGAAACAAAACAAAAACAAACAAACCAAAAAAATAGGTGAGGAAACCACGATAAGCAAATTAACATTAGCGCTGGTTCTAGGCTTGCAAAAAACACATTTTTGAAATGGGTATGTTTAGTTGTTTACACCTAAAGTTACAGCAAAACAACAGCATTTCAGCAAGAAAAGAAGCTCTAATGAAGTACAGATATTTTCCAAATCCTTAATTATAATGGCTTACAGTTCTGCCTAAGGGCTTCTCTAGGAGCTAATTTGCTGGAATATTACCATTTACACTTTTTCATTTGTTGAACATCTTGCTCCCTCGCGAATTGCCTTTTTTAGTTTATTATAACTTCATTTGGCATTCTCTTTCTGGGAATGTTTCCTACCCCCTGTATAGGAAAGACTAGCAAGAAATTTGGCAAACAAAGTTTCATTCTGTGGAATTCTTCCCCCTCCTGCATGGCTTAAATGCGTTGATATCTGTTTCTGTGCTGCAGCTGCAAAGAAATAGTTTTTGGCAATGTGAGTGTACGCACATTTCTTATTCTCTCCTGGAGCTCCGAGTTCTAGCAGCACATCCCCAAGCAAATGTTTCTGGAGCTACAGGGAAGCAGCACCCAAAGGGCACTGAAATATTAACAAATGATGAGTTGTCCTGAATCAGCAGGTGCCTGGGAGCTGGGGCCAGACCATTTCTGCAAAGCAGAGCTGCCAGGCAATGCTCCAGTCAGCAGGACATGCCTTCCCCAATTCCTTCGTCCTTCCACCCCTACAGCACTTCCACCTGCTTTCCTAGAGAAGGGCAAAGTTCATCTTCCTCCCAGGACCTCGGAAAAGGTTTCTTTACCCTCTGGTGGTGAGCTCTATAATTATAGTCCTCTACAGTTCTTGCTTCCAAGATCCTTAAACACAGGGACCACTGAGTGTAAGCACCTGATGGGGAGTGGGGATGAATATGTGAACAGTCACTTCTTGTCCCCAGCATGGCATCAGATCTCTAGAACTGGATCCTTGGCAGGTGCACCAAGAGGTGAAGAGGGAGGCCCCGTGGAATAAGAGTGGGGCTCAGTCTCCAGTCTTGAATAAAAATGTGCTCCTCTGTCATCCCCTGGACTAGAAGGCTCTGTCTAGTTCTATGATAAAACAATTCATAGAGGTAGCCAAGTTTCTAGCTGTAATCAATATACAGATAATTAATGAAATCCTTGAAGACGATTGGAATGTGGATCTTAAGGTCCCATTATTAAACACTGCTTTCCTGGGATGGGCTTCCTACCTACTTTGAAATTTTTCAAAGTTCAATGCCCTCAACAAAAAAAAAAATCAAGGTATATCCAAAAGCAAATCCAGAGAGAGTATTCTGGAGCATAATGGCCCCATGAAAATTAAAAGTCCACCAACTGAATATTGCAAAAATTATATATAAAAACTGAGCAAGGTTTCATTCTTTCCTTCAAGCTCTAGAAATTCTTTAAAGCACTCTTTCAAATATCAGTTTGCATATCTTCATGAGTCTTGGGCTATGACTTAATGATTGGAATTACTAAGCTTCCCCTAAACATGCTTAAGAGGCTCAACTAGAAAAGCATCCAGTTAGATGCAACTATGCTTTTTCCCAAAATAACAGAAAAACCCGCTTTGAGACATCTAAAAACTTATATATCCCAAAAGCATGTCTAAATAGGAGGGATTTAGAATAGAAATGCTAATGGAATTTGGAACCAAACGGATCTGGGTTTAAATAAGCATTCAGCAGGAGTTGTGCTATCTTGGGTAAGTCATTTGAGCCTCAGTTTCCTCATCTGTAAATTGAGTACAGTAGTACTTCTCTCAAAGAACTATTAGGAGGATCAAAGAAGATTATGCTTATGATGTTTGGAAGTATGCTTAGTGCTAATAAACAGATGCTATACATAGTAGTTACATGATATTAGTAATTGCTATATTTATTGCCATCAAATTAAATTGCAAAATCTTTGCCATGACCCATAAGGCCTTGCATCATCAGATTCCTGTCCATAGTTATACCATGTGGTAAGCAGAGTTACAGCCATCAAGAAAATTCCACATCCCAGTCCCCAAGATCGTGAATCTGATGAGGTATCATGCCCATGGATGTGTTACGGTGAATATGTTTAAAGAGCTAATCACTTGATTTTTAAAATAGAATCAGGTATTATCCCAGTGGGTCCAATAAAATCATAAGAGCCCTTAAGAGCAGAGGCAGGCAGAGTAGTCAGAGAGATTCCAAACCTGAGAAGGACTTAACCTGCTGTTGCTGGCTTGAAAATGGAAGGAACCACATGGATAGTGTGGGGAAAAAAATAAATTCTGTCAACTACTAGTGAGGACCCTGAGCCCCAGATGAGAACTGTAGCCTGACCAACAACTTGATTTTAGCTTTGGGAGACTCTAAGCAGAGAACTCAGCTGGGCACAGACTTCTGACCTTCAGAAACTGTGAGATAATAAATGGATGTTGTTTTAGACCCTACATTTGTGGTAATTTGTTACGGCAGCAATAGAAAACTGCTGCAGCCATCTATCCCTTACCAAAGGAGACAGTCTTTGAATGTATCATGCTCTTTCTACCTCAGAGCCTTTGCACAGGCTGCTCCCTCTGCCAATGATCTCTTTCCCCAACCTTTCACCCAGCTAACACCTTTAGTTCACAGCTCAAATTTTACCTCTTCATGGAGGCAGTCTTTGAATTTCCTATCTAAAGTGGGCCTTCCCCATTTAAATCTTTCAAGACCCTGTTGGTTTCTTCCCGAGTTTTTGACAGTGTTTGTCATTATCATACTTGTCTTTCTTATTTTTTATTTTTTATTTTTGCCTACTCAGCTGTAAATGCAGCACATGCTGTCACTCAATAAACAGTTGTTGAATGAACATGGATTAATTCTATATCACTCAATCCTTAAGTATTGTATGGAAGTAGATACTATTATTATTCCCATTTTACAGATGAGGGACCTGAAAAGTAAAGAGATTGAGTAACGTTCCCAAGATCACACAGCCCCTAAGTGACTGAACCCAAGCATGATCCCAAGGTTCATATTCTTAAACTCAGAGCTTTGATGCCCCTCAGATGTAAGTTCCACAGGCAGGAAAATGTATCAACATCAGGGTAAGCCAACACATTTTATTCCCCCAAATTCAGATATTTGGAGCTCTCTAAGGTGTAACAGACCCTTAAATCCAAAACTTTGCCTCATGTCAGAGCAGCTGAGGCACGGTCTCTACATCAGTGTTCTAAAGCTGTCAAAACAAAATGGGTGGCTTAAAACAACAGAAATGTGTTCTCACGGTTCTGGGGGCCAGAGTCTGAAACCCAGGTGTAGGCAGGGCCATGTTCCCTCTGAAACCTTTAGGGAAGAACCCTTCCTTCCTTCTTAGATTCTGGTGTTTGGCTATAATCTTCAGTGTTCCTCTGCCTCCATTATCTTGTGGTGTGCTCCTGTGCATCTGTCCAAATTTCCCCTGTACGTAAGGATACAAGTCATATTGGATCCTTCCCCGGTATGAACTCATCTTTGCTTACGAATTACATCTGCAACATCCCTACTTCCAAATAAGGTCACATTCTTAGGTGTGGGGAAAGGGTTAGGATTTCAACATATGATTTTGGTGGGGGAACACAATGTAAACCCTATAACAATCTCCAAACTGCAATATCTGGTTTTGATGTGTACCGGAATGAGGTGTGTTCTCGACGTCCATGTTGGTCCCACTCCTCTCCCTCTGCTGATGTGTGACTTCTTGATCCTCAGTAGGCCACAGCGACTGAGATCAGAGGCTGCCACTGCTGCCACTGAGGCAGCTGCAGCAGGAGGGGGCAATTAGAGAAAGGGCTTGTTTGTGAGAGCCAAGCTCTGCCTCCTCATTACTTTCTCTCTCACTTCCTGCTTCATCCCTGCTCTCTGCCCAGGCTCTTGGGTGGTCATTTATGCAAAAGCAGGTGACCAGCAAGGATAACTGTTCAAGTGTGATCTCTGTCTTGGACATTTGATTTTTGCAAATGACAGTTTTACAAAAGCATAGGCAGAAGCCTGGTTGACGCCTTTCTTGACGGTTCTAACTGGAGACAAAAATAGAAACAGGGACAGCAACCACCAAAACTAATGGAGCCAGATTATTAAAACATGAAAATGCCTGCTCCTGACTCGACAGCCAGTCACGACTCATATCTGTTTTATTGTACTAGCAAGAGGCCACTGAACAGCTTGAAGTACGGCTTTGAGGTCACTGAACGTGGGGATTCTTCAACTGCTTTGCGGCGACCACAGGTGATTAGTGTAGAGCCTGCACATTTGCAGGAAAAAAATCTCTCTGTTTTAAAATTAGCCAGCAAAAATTTTCTAATAATAGAAAAATGTAAGATGAAACCCAGGAAATATGCTTTAGGGCACCTAGGATATACTGGGACTGGAACAAAGGACCTCCAGCTTTTAGTAAAATACGTGTTGTGTTTCTAGAGCTGTTTGTTCCCACTCATCTCAGGCTCCCCTGTAGCTCTTGGCTATCAAAGGAAAGCAGTAAGAATAAAATATTCTAATATCTGAACCATGATGCTGTTCTGCCATTCTGGTTCAAGTGTTCCAAAGTAATAATTAGATATTTAAAACTGGCCACTGGCAAGGAGAGTGGGCTCTGCCCTTTGCAGTAGAGGGCCAGGTATTAACCCTTTAGTCCTGCATCTTGGAGGAGGTCTGAGGGCTTCAAAATAAGGATCAGGGTGGCAACTTCACAAGGGGCATGCTGGAGACACAGGGCCATGGTTATTTACCGACTGATACATTTTATCAGTGTGAAGACCAGCACTCTGCAAATTCATACCCCAAAGCGCAACTTAAATACAACAACCTGTAGATGCAATTTACCACGAAGGGTAGGGGTAGGTATTTTCTATCGGGTAAGATGTGAGTCTCCCAGCTGTTCCTTGCTACATACAGTTCCTCAAGGTTGTTAAGCCACTGAGGTGTGGCATTGCTTTACCTGGACATTCACCATCCATGTGAGGATCGCTGAGTCAGAAGAGACCACTGAGGTGTGGCATTGCTTTACCTGGACGTTCACCATCCATGTGAGGATCGCTGAGTCAGAAGAGTCCCTAAGTCACTAGAAAGTTAGCGCCCCATTCAAAAAAGGTGGTGCTTTCCCAGACATTTCCAATACAAGTGACAGCATTTTAAACAGAAAGCACTACTTTTACAGGAAACAAATATATTCAAACACATTCATATGAACAGATTTTCTGTTCGATAGATGATTCTCCCTTGGAATTTGGCTTCAGATGTCCCCTAAATCATTTCCCATTACACCCTTTGATGTGGCTGTCACAGGTCAAAATGGAATAATGGTTAATGGTTAATTCTTATAAGTGAAGGAAAGACAATTGGAAAATCCATAAACTGTTTCTATTTAGCTTAGAGGAAGCAAACTGATAACCACAAGAATAATCTATGTGCTTGAATTAGTTGTCAACCATTAAAACTCAAATTTTCCATTTAAATGAAATTTGAATTTCCAGATTGGCTTTAAAAATCAGATCATACAACTACCCTGATCCTACAGTTCTACATTGAAACAACCAGAGTGGGGAGGGCTGGGGTAGTGGCCAACTCCAATTCATCACAATCCCCACCTCCTTGACTCATTTCTGTTACCTCTGTAAGCATTTCAGTTTCCAACCCTTGATTTTTGTCTGTCTGTTGCTATGGCCAATTTCTTTCTATAAGGAAAGACCTCGGTATTGATTAAAAGTTTTCAGGACATTAACCTGAATTTTCTTAGTCTTGGTCGCTGCATGTGAAATTCAATACTCAAACTATCCCAAAACATCCTCAATTGCTATTCAAGTCAGATGCATTTACTTAAACAAGCAATTAGCCTTGGCAATAAAAGACTGAAAAGAAATTAAGTTCATGAATCTGCTACTTGTTCTTCCCTAGATGATGCCATTAGTCAGTGTCCAAGTGTCGATGTGCAGCAAATATTGTGCCAATTCTGGTGCCAAGGAGTTTGGAGATAGGAATGTCTAATATTTCAGAAAACTCAAAAAGGCAGAAGGTGGGGTTGGTGGAGAAATGGTAAATGGATTTACTTAATTTCTAGTGAGCATACAACACTCTACCAGGCAGACTTGGGGCTTGTGGGCTTGTGAAGATTGGAGAATGGACTCAATATTTACATAGTGTATATAGTATATATGAATAGTAAATATATGGTATATGTATTACATATATTGGGGATGCCAAAAAATGTATACAAGTGGACACTTTGGTCAACGTTGCTCAAGCAGTAGTTCGGTGTAATCTGAAGTGCCTGGATACCAATGGTAACCACTTTGAACACCTCCTGTAATTGCAGAAGTCAAAATCATTTTTTGTTATTGGTATATATTGAGTATTGCAATTTTAATGCAGTTTTCCTTTCTTAAAGTGTGTATACATTCTTTTGGCACCCTCTGTAATATATATATATATATTACATACTTGCCATTGATTAGGAAATATATATATATATATATATATATATATATATATATATATCATACTTGCCATTGATTAGGAAATCAACATAACTGTAAAATATATCTGTAAATTAATGACTGATATTTAAGGTACAAGTATAACTTAAATATTTTACAGCTTAACTATTTTTCAATTTAAAAAAACAAATTCACTGTTATCTAAGGAGTTTCTTTATAGAAGATTGATATACTGTCAAATGTATGCACAAATATACTGAAAAAAATTCAAAACTATACAGTCATTCTCACCTTTCTTCATGGAAACAAGTCTTACCTGTAGACTTTTCTCTATAAAACCCGATTTGGGTTTCCCAAGAGGGAAAAGATGGTTAAATTAAAAGGCCATACATATTTTACCATTGTCTACAGTGAAGGGAAAGGAAAGATTTTGTAGAAATCGCTTACATGTTGTCATTGGCCTGTTTATTTTGTCTAAATCCCTATACTTTCTCCACCCTGGAAGGCATCCTCACCAAATCCAATATCCAACACATGTTCTCGCTTTGGGAATTCACAAGCCATGAACTGGAGCTGAAGTGACTGACTGCTTCTTCTCTTGGATAAAAGGTACTTAATCTCCAAATATAAGGCTTCATCCAGAAATAAACTCATGCCTATATGGTCAATTAATCCGTGACAAAGGAGACAAGAATATACAATAGGGTAAAGACAGTCTCTTCAAAAATGGTGTTAAGAAATCTGGACATAGACAGATACAGACAAAAAAATGAAACTAGACCACTCTCTTGTACCATATACAAAAAAATAATAAATTCAAAATGGACTAAAGATTTAAATGTAAGACCTAAAACCATAAAACTCCTAGAAAAAAAAAATGGACAATGAGTTCTTCAACATCACTTGTAGCAATATATTTTTGGATATGTCTCTCTAGGCAAGGGAAACAAAAGAAAAATAAACAATGGGACTATATCAAAGTACAAAGGTTTTGCTCAGCAAAGGAAACCATTAAGAAAACTAAAAGACACCATACTGAATACATCTAATAAGGGGTTAATATCCAAAATACATGAAGAACTCATATAACTTAATATCAAAAAATAATCCAATTAAAAATGGGTAGAAGACTTGAATAGACATTTCTCCAAATAGGACATACAGATGGCCAATAGACATATGAAAAAATGCTCAATGTCACTAATCATCAGGGAAATGCAAATTAAAACCACAATGAGATATCTCATAGAATGGCTATTATCAATAAATCAACAAACAAAAAATGTTCATGAAGATGTGGGGAAAAGGGAACCCTGGCACACTTTGGTGGGATTGCAAATTGACGCAGCCACTGTAGAAAACAGTATTGTGTCTCATCAAAAAATTCAAAATAGAATTACCATATGACCCAGCAATCCCACTTCTGGGTATTTATCTGAAGAAATCCAAACACTAATTCAAAAACATACATGTACCTCTGTGTTTATTGCAGCATTTTTTACAATAGCCAAGATATGGAAGCAACCTAAGTGCCCATCAATAAATGATTGGATAAAGAAGAGGTTGTACATATATACAATGGAATATTACTCAGCCCTAAAAAATGAAGTCTTCCCATTTGTGACAACATGTACGGACCTAGAAGATATTATGCTAAGTGAAATATTTCAGACAGAGAAAGACAAATATATGATTTCACTTATGTGAGGAATCTAAAAACCAAAATAATTGAGCAAACAAAACAGAAACAAACTCAAAGATACACAAAACAAATTGATGGTTGCCAGGTAGGAGGGAGGTTGGGAGGTTCGGGTGAAAAAAGTGAAAATGATAAAGAAGTGCAAATTGCCAGTTATAAAATGTTATGGGGATATAAAGTACAGTATAGGGAATATAGTCAATAATATTATAACTATGTATCACCATACATAGTGTCAGATGGGTATTAGACTTACCTAGGGTAATCACTGCATAAGGTATATAAATGTCTAATCACTATATTGTATACCTGAAACTAATATAATATTGTACGTCAACTGTAATTGGAAAATAAAATTTAGATTTAAATTTAAAAATCAAAAGACTTGAAAGATAATAACTATTAAGAATAAACACTAATTTTAAAACACATAGAGTAAGCCTTTTCTTTCACAATTAGGCACAGGTTTGACTGAATCAGATGCTCTTGCTAAATTGGAATGGCAAAAAAAAAACACATTTTGACTCAGTAATAGATTGGGGTGGAGTGAATTTGTGTATGTTTACATTCCTTACTTTATTAAACATTTAATGATTACTTACTGTGTGCTCAGGTTATATGCTAGATACTGGGGATATAAATATGCAGCCCCTGACTTAAAGGAACTCAGCCCTACAGGAAAGTCAGACAACAAGTGCTATAATGACCGTATGAACAAAGTGCTATGGAAGTATTGCAGAAAGAAGGATAGAAGATGTATCAGTTAGCTAGTGCTGCATAACAAAGCACCCCCAAAATTAGACTCAAAACACCAACCATTGATAATTTCTCAAATGTCAGATGTTGGATGGCTAGTCCAACATAGCTTGGCTGGGTCAACTTGAGCTCACTTTGCTCTGCTTCATGTGTCTCATTTTCCAGTAAGATTCCCTGGACATATCCAGAGAAAAAGCAGAGAATCAATGGGAAAAGAGAAAAAAAGCAGAAACTTGTTCATACTTTTTTTAAGCATCTGATTGAGTCAAGTTCTATTACTATCCCATTAGCCAAAGCAAGTAACACGAACAAGCCCAGTGTCAGTTTGGGAAGGAACCATCAGGCCAAAGAACAAAGGACATAGACACAAGGAGGCCATTTAATTAGTGTCAGGGATGCAATCACTCTACCACAGTGAAGAAAGAAGAAAGAATATGTGGGACTGTCTTCACAGGATGAGTATAATTTTACAAAGTGCAGACGGGGAAATGATATCCCAGGTGGAAGAGGCACAAAAATGCAGCTTCTTCAGTGTAAAGGAGAGCTTGGAAGAAAGAGAGGAATTGGAAGCTAGGAGACCAGTTAAGAGCTACTGCACTAGCACAAAGCAAAATAAAATAAAATGGGGACTTGAGCTAAGGTGGCAGGAGTGGTGAAGACAGGAAGGGAAGAGACTGAGAGGCATGATGAGAGCATAATCTCCAAGAATGAATGGTGAGAGGAGTGGGGAAGAGAGGAGAGTTCAATGTGAGCTGAAGTATGTACGTTAAGCACCTGAGTTAATAACCATGCTAGTTACAGGTCATAAAAGAGAAGCAAGTTTGGAGGTAAAGAGAGAGGATGAGTTCTGTTTTTGTCATGTTCGCTTAGAGGTACCTGCAATCGTAGTAAGATCCAGTAGTCTGCCACATAAAGAAGAAAATTTTCAAAGATTATTGAACACTACCAAGGGCAGTTGTGGTAAATTGTAAAGAACCATGAATATAGAGCTAACACTGCTGGAGTCCCCGCTCTTCCCCCTTATTAACTGGGCAAAAATCTGAGGACAAAGCAGAGAAGAAAACATGGCAACCCAGGGGGTTACCATTGTTCACTTACTGATACGTTTTAAATCCTTGTCTTTGCTTTTGCTTTAATGCTGCCTCTTCCCTCAGCCTACATCCCCTGTTCATTTTTTTTTAACCAAGGCCATACCTACAACGTTCTACAGGGGGGAAAAAAAAAAAAGACCTGTGCTTCCAGAGGGACCTGCCTTTCCCCTAAGGTTTTACAAACCATGTGGGATTTTTTTAGTATCAATGAGCTCTGTTCAGATAAGCTACTGCTATAATTTCTTTCTGTAAACCTTTTAAATTACTGTAATTTTTTTTTAAATTACCTTAGCTGTTTTGCATTTATATGACTTATTTTTGCATTATTATTTCATCAGGAAAATCTTGACTCAAATAATGTTTAGATATAATTTCAAAAAGATTACTGAGTTTGTAAACATGATTTGATTGGATTTGGGTGCTAAAAAGTTTTCCAGAAAAAACATACATACAAATTTATGTTGAAAGTATGTGGAAAAGCAGAGGGTCATTATACCAAAACTGACTCCACAGTCTTCCTTCAGGAATATAACTACTCCAAAAATTCAGGTTAAGTCCACAGCAAAGAGCACAGAATTACTAAGGACTCTTTGGAATAACCAAGTCTTGCCAATCATATTCCTGGATGGGACTGAATTTGAGATGGGTTTGAGGGAGCAGAGAGAGATAGGTTGAATGAGAGAAAGGACAATGCAGAAGAACTGGTGAGGGAGATGCTTTGTTATTTGCAGTTTAACCAGCAAACATTTGCAACTGGAATAAAAAGTTGAGTTGAGCACAGAATCCCAAGACCATTGGAAGTCCCTGAACTGACATATGAAAATCAAACTCATTAGCTTGGACTCCCTAGATCTGTCCCTTTCCTCTCTAAGCTTCCAGCTCCCTACTCCAGTTAGATGGGTCCACTTCCGTATCCTACCAGCCCACCATACTTCAGAACTAGGATTGGCATCGTCTGCCTATGATAGAAAGTACAATTCTCAACACTGGTTGTGCATTAGTGTCACCTTGAAGCTTTGTCAGCCTTGCTATTTGTTTTTAATATAACTGTCTTCCCTCTCCAAAAGAAAGAAGACAGATATATTAAATTTCTTAGCATCAGAGTCTAGGTCTCATGCAAGTTTGTGGAGACAATGAAGATAATCGACATTTGTTTTGAGGGTGATTTTTATGAGTCTGATAATGATTGACACCCCCCTACAGAAACATGATCCGTAGTTCACCAAGAGGGACATGAAGTTCTCCTCCTGATGGCAGATTAATGACTTTTTGAAAGCCACCCTCTTCAATAGGCTGCAAGAAGTATGTGAGAGACTACATAAGAATAAAAGTCAGTGATTCTCTCCCAAGCTTTCAGCATTTTGCAGAAAGGCTTGCTTGGTCTGTAACTCAGTTGCATTCACTGTGGGGCCAGGCTCTAAAAAAAGGAGTTTAGGCTTCCATTTTTCTCCCTTTTGAAGGAGCTAGCATGATAAGAGCCTTGTAAGCAGGGCAAAACAGCCAAGGTTTTGTTGCCCAGTAGTCGGCATGTAGGTTTATAGAGATGTTACAAACACAAGGTGCAAAGATGAGAGCAAGGACAGGCCCACCACTGAAAGGAGGATGTTGTCAAGGGTCCCCAAGATCACCCTTTGTTTCAATGATTCACTAGAAGGACTCTCAGGACTCAGAAAAGCTATGATACTCGTTTTTATGGTTAACTACAGTGAAAGGATACAGGTTAAAATCAGCAGAGAGACCAGGCACAAGCTTCCAGTGTCCTCTCCCAGTGGGATTATATGCACAACACTTTAATCCTCCCAGAAACAGTGTGTGACAACACATACAGAGTACCGCCAACCAGGGAAGCACACAGAGTTCTATCCAGGTGTCCAGGGTTCCATCAGGGTCAGTCACGTAGGCATGGCGCACCCTTGTGGCTGACCTTCATTTCTCAGCCTCCAGGACCTCCAGAGGAGCAGGGCCAAGAGTTCAACCATAAATCCCTTTGTTGGTGTAAACCATCTGGTGTGGTTCAAGGCCACAGGCAAACAACGACACTCTTGTCAAATGGGATATTCCGAAGTCTTAGAGGTTCTCTCTGGAGCAAGTCAGGGGCCAGACCTGTCTTTGGAATGTGCAGGGTTTGAACAGCCAGGGCCCGCTGAGTAACACCTTCACAGCACTGAAGAGAAGCAACTCAAGATACAGTCGTAAGGCCATTAACTGGAAAATCCTGCTTGTATTTCCATGGAGAAAAGGGTGTGCTGCTCTGGGGCCCCCACATGCCCTAATCTTAGCATGAAGGCCAAAACTCAAGTCCAATTATACAGATCTTTGAGTTCTGGATTTTATGTCCACAATACCAATACTTTGCTGTCGCACATATAATAGAAGAGCATACGTATATGCTGAAAACCCAGAAGGAAACTCAGTCTTTCAACATTTCCTATTCTACTTAAACTGCTAAATGTTTTGAAAAGTCAAGAAATAGTCTTTAGCCTTGAAATAGTCTTTGGCTTTCAGTGTATTCTTTCCTTCTTCCACACAGTTGACTATCATATTTTTAAACATACATTTTATAAAAATATCTACTTTTTCACAGAAAATTCTAAAGACCTTTGTCCATCTTTTGCTGCCTCGTTTAAAGTACTTGCAAATTAGACCTGTGCTCTTTGATCCAGGTTGGTTTCTTTGTGCCTGTATTTAATACTTTCACCAAAAAGCACTGGCAGCTTCTAGATATCCTGTGAATCCTATCTTTTTATGGTGTTGAGGGGAAACAATCTGTAACATTTAGAGAACTGAACAAAGACTGGAAGTTTGCTTTGAACCTGGGACTCCCACACTGTCCCCAAGCCCGTGCCAGATTTGTACAGGTGTGCACGACATGAACAGATGAACAAATGTGATTACATGAGCTCTCAGGATGCACCTGAGCCCATGATGCATTTCTCCCAAAGTGGACTTGTGCATCTGTTATAAATATGAAGTTTTTTTTTTTTTTACTTCCCAGCAAAAAGTTACTTAAACTGCTAAATTTGTACCCCTTTAGAGCTTACGGTTTAAATATAAAAAAGAAAGAAAAAAGGACATGATGAGATGACATGACGGGGTGTCACAGTGTATTCATGTGAAAAGTGTAAGAGCTCAACAAAAGGGGCACAAGACGTGAGGTGTCCTAACTTTTGGAATGTGATGGTGATCACTTTGCCATCCCTTTCTGCTGGGAATTCATTGCTACTTGGGAGGAATGTTGAATTGCAAAAGTTATTGAAAGTGGCTCTTATAATAAGGATTGTTTGGAAAACAAATATGGGGAAGATGTTCCCCACTCCAGACCCTCGATATTCTTAAAGTTACTGTCTTTATATAGTATAGTCCTTCTCCTCCTCCTCAGTAACACCCATGACCTAGATTCTTGATCCGCTCCCTACTTTGCCATCTCCTAAGCCTGATTTTTCCCCATACATTCCTCCAAGTTTTCATTCACTTGACAAATGGCTTTTAGTGCCCACTCAATCAATCCCTGCCCCATGGAGCTTAAATTCAAATGGGGCAAAACAGATCATTAACATAATATACATGCAAAGTAAATATGTTAGAAGGTGCTGAGTGCTCTAGAGAAAAATAAAACAAGGTGGAGGGGATGGGAAAGTGCCAGAGGGTTGAACCAAAACTTCTCCGCATTCCTTCCATTTGCCTTTGTACTTCTCAGCTGTTCTAATGTACTGATTCAGCTTGGGGAAAACAAATTCTTTTCCTTTCTCCCTGCCTTCCTGCTAGTGCATACAATGTGTTAATAATAACTAATATTTGAATGGAACCTTCATAATCATTTTTTTAAATCCTCAAAACAACCTATTTGAAGAAAACAAGCCTCAGAAAAGGTTAAGGTCAACTACCTACTAAACAACAGAATAGGAATCTTGAATCCAGGTTCTCTGAAACCAAGTTTCCTAAACTTTCACGCACGCTGTCACTTCCATTGTTTGACACCCAAAAGAAAAATTAAAGGTATGAATATCAGGCCAGGTGCAGGAAAGAAACATGTCAGGTATAATGGCAGAAGAATCATTCTTGAAGGCAATAGGCAAACTGTTTTGGTGCATATGATGGGTACTCAAGCAATCAATCAACAAATGTTTATTGAGTATCTATTATGTGCTGGGTATTAAGAGTCACTATCTACTTTGCCTGCAAATAAGATATGTTAGATTCAGATCAATATAGAGCTGAGGAATAATGTTTTAAATGATAACAGGTTTAATAATGGTCTCAGGGGTCTATTCACTTTAATAGAGGTCTAGAAAAAAAGTTACTAAGATATGGAGAAGAAAAAGAAATAAAGGACATAGAAAGTGTAAATAAACTAAATTTAGAACCAAGGGCAGTTCAGTTTTCATTGTTAAATCAGAGAGTGATCACCACCACCTTAATAGTCAGTGCAGTTGGGGGAAGTAACGTTAATCACTAAGAATTCCTCCCCAAAATACTTAAAGAGAGACTTCATCAGAAAGAGTTGTAATAATGTAATGGATCAAGCACAAAACTTAAAACTTTCCAATCCTGGCTCTGTCATTTAGCAGTTTTGTGACCTTTGTCTATAAAATGGAGTTAATAATCCTTACCCAGCGGGGTTGGAATTATATAAGGTCACACATGTGAATGTGGCACCAAGTGAATGTTTTTGTCAGGGCTCTTGCAACTGCAGGGGACAGAAATATAACTCCAAAGGTTATTTATTGACTTGCATGAATAAAAAGAAACTCAGTTCTAGTGCTTTAGGTATGTCTAGAGGCAAAAACTCAGCTGATGTCACCAGGAGCTCAGCTCTCCCCATCTCTTGACTATGCTCTCATTTGTGCTAACTTTATCCTCAGGTTGGCTTTTCTCGTAAGGGAACAAAATGGAGGCTGGCAGCTCCACACTCAAATCTTCATAATTATAGGGCTACTTCACCATAATTCCACCCCCAAAACCTTAATAAAGCCCTCCTTGGCTTTATTAATGGTCACAGGGCTTTCTCTAAGCCAGTCATTATGGACAAGGCATTCTGTACTCCGATTTGCCTTGTCTGGGTCTTTTGCCTTACTTTGGAGACAGAGACAAAGTCAGCCTCCACTGGTCTACAAACCCCAAAAGAGAGAAGGATGATAACCCAGAGGAAACCCACAATGCCATTGTGAGAAGGAGGGATATAAATGGCAAAAGCAAACTAAACCCACTCATTCAATTCGCATTTGTTGCACCTGGATCTGCTGGATTTGGATAGCATGTCTCTGAATGGATCAGAAATACAGCACTCAGCTCCTATGCCAATCATGTTTTCTAAATAATGTTTCTTCTGAGGGAAATATAATAATAATAATAATAATAATAATAATGCTTTCTCTGAGCACAGAGCGTGCTCTCAAATAGCCTAGTGCTTCAGAAAAAAATTTGTTGCTATAAAAATGCATTTCTTGCTTGGCTCATGAACTGGGAAGAGGATATTGGAATATTAATATTTAGTACATGCGCCTAGAAATGACCCTGTATGCATAAATATGCCTTAGCATCCCCATTTATACTTACATCAAGGAAAAAATTAAATTATGATATACTGCTGTGAAGAAATGAAATGAAACACCACACATATAATAAACTTAAAGAATAGAAATGAACCCACAACACAAGAATATTTGGAATCTCACATACTCCGCTTTTCTTAATGTGCATCTCTGTGCTTTCCTGTCTGTTTCTATTGACTAGTTGTAAACTTGGTGATATATAAAATTAATAGCTTTTTACCTTTCGCTTTGCCTGAGGAACTTGATAAAGCGAGTCTCTCCCATTTTAAGCACATCTTTCTCTGTCTACCACCCAATTCCTCTCTTTCTTCACAGCTGCAGTTCACACCCCATTTCTACTTTCTCACCCCCAACCCCTGTTCACATACAAAGCCCATGAACACCTAGTTTCTGCCTCAACAACATGGAAACTGCCCTCACCAATGAACTTTTCCAAGTTCAACAGATATTTTCCAGTGTTTATCTTATTTAATGTACCTATATGTTGCTTTACATTTTCTCCACTATTCCTATGTCTTCACTTGCCCTTACTATGCTCATGGTCCCCCAAATCTTTATCTCAAGCCTAGATCTCTATATCAAACTGCCATTGGACATCTGCACTGGACTGTCCTACACTTGCATAGATTATAAAAAGAGAAGACCAGGAAAAGAGTCCTGGAAACAGCAATATCTAAATGATATATGGAGGGAGAAGAAGACTGAGAATGCTCAGAGACGTATAATGAAACGCGGGATTTAGGGATGTCCTGGCAGCCAAAGCAAACATTTCATTTTTGAATGAAAAGAGGGCACAAAGGTATTACGTGCAAGATCAAGTGACAGAAGGACTGAAGCCTATCCCTTTAAATTGATAGCTAGGAGCTCCTTAGCGACCTTGACAGGAGACATTTCAGGGGTTAGAGCAGGAGCTAGAGAAGGTGGGTTAAAGAGTCATTAAGAAATAAGAAAATGGATATACAGAACATGAGCTATTCTTTTAAGAACGTGACCAAGAGTAGAAATAGCTAAATGGAGATGAGGAGTAAGGGGGTACTTTGTTTATTTGGTTGATTGAATGGTGGTAGTTTTTAAGTTTGGCAAAAGTTGAGGCTATTTAGTAAAGGGGGAAAAAACAATGTGGAACTAGAAATTGGATACTCAGGAATTGGAGAAGGAAGGGAGATGTTAATGGCGGATACACTTTCCGCCACCACCACTGTGTTCTGTCAAAAACACAGTTTGCCTGTGCTTCACCACCTTCGCTTCTGACACTTTCAATAATTCTTCACTGGGCACAGGTTAAAGTTTAACCCTCAGCCTTGCATTTAAATGATCTCCTCAAGGTCTAAATTCATCTTTCCCACATTACATCCCACAAGTCCTACTCAAAATGATGCTGGAAGCCTTTCCCTACCTCTTTCTCTTCTCTCTGCTTGTTTATAAACTCCATCTATTTCTTAAGACCTAGTCCAAGTTCAGTGTCCTCTGAGTGTTCCACCAACCACCTCAGTTCATAGCAATTACTTCCTTTATTGAACTTCTGTAGCATTTATATGGCTCTGCACTTTTCCTGACTTGCATAATTATTCATCCAGTGATGGACATGTTCCTGTTTCTGAATCAGTTGTAAGTCCATGACCGTTTTGTCCCTCCAATGTCTGGCAGAATCCCTAGCTTGAATTTTGGGGCCCTTCTATTAGAGGCAGCTGCAGTAGAGTGGTCTTGTAAGCATTGGGAAGGGCTGACATTCACTCTACCTCGTGAGAGTAATTGACAAGTAAAGTAGGGAGCAGCAGAAGCTAAATAAGGTGTAAGATACATAAGAAGGAGTGCACACTCCTAGAAGGGTGCAAGTCATTCATTAAATACTTATTAAGCAACTACTATGAACAGTGCACTGTCCTAGACATGAAAGATACAACAGTGAACAAAGCAGAACATTTTTCTGCCCTCATAGAGCTTAGAGTCCAGAATACCAGATGGACATTAAACATATACTTTCAAATGTGACAAGTGGAAAAAAAAGGAAAGAGTAAAGTGAGATAGTATTTGTATCCTGTATATTCCTGGTGGCTTCAGCACATCTTTATACACTAGGCACTCCCTGTCTGAAAGAGGGAGGGAAAGAGGAAAGGAAGGAGGGAGGGAGAGGAGAGAGATGAAGAAAGGAGAAAGGGGGTGAAGGGAAGGAGAAAGGAGAAGGGATATTAATTATGAATCTGAATACCTCATATGTTATTGATAGTATGGATAAAAACTGCAAAGTTCCAAAAAAAAAAAAAAGAAAAGGTTAAATTCATTCACTCACAAAACAGAAATTTATTAAGAACTTACTGTGTGCCTCATACCAGGATGGGGTTATTTTCTATTTATTACAGGTGAGACATCTACTGAATAAGATTTTAGATTGTGGTAAAAACAAAAGGAAGCTTTCAGCTAGATGATTTCTAGAACCTCTTTCTTACTTCTCTAAAATCCTGGACCTTAGCCCTCAACTCTGTTTAACAGGGTCTTGCACACATTTGTTGTACACAGACACTGCTTGAGTTGAACTACTTACACGGAGTTTTCTCAGTTGTAAGTGCAACAGATGAACTGTAGCACTCACTAACTTAAAATTTTCTCTTTGTGAGGCAAAGGGGTATACTTCTCTTTTGTTTCTAAAAAGGACCAGATTTGGGGATACTTCGTAAATATCCAAATCCTGAGAAGGGAAAGAATGACATGTTTGTGAGACAGAGAGAGAGAAAGAGACACCTCCAATTGAGCAGCTGTTGGTAAACAGTCAGTTACCATATCTACATATGAAATTGTATCATGTGTCACATTATTTGTCATTTTAATGCAGTAATATAACCACAAGATTACAAAGTTAAATTTATGTAAATCATGTTTTGGAAATTACTGGAGCAGACTGTGGGGGCTGTTTGTACTCAATCTGCTAATGAAAGTACCCATTTTACAAACAAAAATTCAAATGAAGGAAATATTTTGCTGCACTTACTTTTGTCTATTTTGAAGATGTAAAGGATTCTCTTAAGAATATTTCCCCCAAAGGCTATCACTTAGGAGGGATGGGGAAGAGAGAGAAGCCTGTGTTCATCCATTGTTAAGAGGCCACCTTGGGAGCTGGGGAATGTTCCCCCTTGGGTTGTTGTCTATTCAGCAAGCCTGGTGGAATTTTTGCTCCCAACTGATTAATCTATCAAACCCCCAATGTTCTCAAGGAACCATAGACTACTCAGGCAATCCTTATGAGAATGATGTTACTGCATTATGAATCTAACATTCATTTTCATAGATGGCAGCATGACTAATGATGATGCTTCGCATTTCTATAACAATTTACAGTTTCCAGACCACTTTCACATTCATCATCTCATTTGATTCTCATGACAACCCAGTGAGGTCTGGAGGGCAAGGAATTATTGGTCTTACATTTCAAATGAGGAAGAGGAACTCAAGGCTCAGAGAGGATGTCACCTCCCCAATGGTGAAGTCATCAGCCTCCTGGTATTGATTTCAGTGTTCTTTTCATAGACAATTTCCCAGATTTTTCTTTTCTGAAGAACCACAGTCTTGAGAGTTATGCCATGAAATCAGAAGCACTTCTGAGCAAATAAAATATAGACAGCTATAGATATAGATGACAGAACTAGAGCTAGAGTGAGAGCTAGAGATTGAGACATAGACATAGGTAGAGCGTCAGCCAAGGTTCAGTGCAGGAGACAGAACCTACATGTTGCAGAAAAAGAATTTAATATGTGAAGTTCAGTGATTACAGAATTTGGAGAAGGACTGGAGGAGCAGACGTCAGGGCCATCTATTTAGCTCAAGGGCCATCACTGTCACCACAAGATAGAACTGTGGCAGCTGCTATGGTCATATGACAAAGCCCATCCCTATGACCTTGCTTGCCAGCAACAACCACAGCAGGAAAATTGCCTGCACCTCACTTTCACTTTCAAAATTTTCTAGGAATGCAAGTGACTAGCAGAAGTGAATTCTCATCCAGAACTTTTGTTGCAAAGGAGTCTAGGAAACATAGTTTTTAGAATGGGGTTGAGAGTGCCAATTACAGGCTCAATCACATCCCTTTTAAAAATGCATGGTGCTCATTAACATTTTAAAGCTATAAAAAAAAATCTGCAATAAAGGAAACTATTAAACTTTAACCTTGCTGAACTCAGCTTTTCCCAAAATTATTTGACCGCAGAACTCTTTATCTGGCAGCCCTTCATTAAGCAGAACACACTCAGAGAAAATCTGCACTGAAGTAAGCTAGAGGCAGCAAGCTAGAAGCATAAACTCATGCGCACCAATATGGCAATATGGAAATCGACAAACGTAAAATCAATAAGCGTCTGCTACGGGCACCATAGTAGGCACTGGGACTGCTCCTAGGCCAATTTTAGTCAAAACAACAAACATGTGAAGCAAAATCCCTTTCCTTACAGTGATTACAGTGTAGTTGAAAAACCACCTATAGGACTAGGCCCTAGAAATGTACGGAACCAAAATTAATACTAAGGTGAGAAATGAGTTAAGACTAGCAACTGCTATAGAATAGAAATCATTATCCATCATCCAGGGTCAAATCCAGCCATCTGAGCTTTTGAAAACCATTGAGTGTTGAGTGAGTCAAGCTCTCTGCCGACAGGCCCCACCACTTTCTATTGTCCCATATCTGCTCATATCACAAAATTGTGTTTCTCTCTGGGACTTGTAGGCATTTGACTCCTAGAATTGGACACACGCTGGTGAGAAGACTTTGTGGAGAAAGTAAGATTTGAAGTGAACTTGGAGGGTTAAGTGGGGCCACATCTGCAGCAGTGTTCTCCTGGACTTCTGAGAAAACGGTCATGTTACCTGTGTTAGTTGGCATCATATGGTTAAAAGTTAAGCCCTGAGTCAGACACCTAGGCCTCATGGAGTGCTCTGAAAACGCGCCTCCTTGCAGCAGAGAAATTTCTAATGGGACTAGGATACATGAGACAGGCCTCAACCGGGACAGAGCTTGACATGTTTGTAGCCTTAAAATGAAGCCAATGTGAGTGAAATAGCTGAGAAAGGAAGATAAGATCAGAGAGAGGGTGCAGAGCCCCAATTTCATTCTGGGAGCAATGGGAAGCCATCAAAAAAGGTTTTGTCTTAGCTTGGGCAGCCAAAACAAAATACCATAGACTGGATGGCTTAAACAACAGAAATTTATTTCTCACAGTTCTGGAGGCTGGAAAGTGCAAATTAAGGTACCAGCCGATTTGATGCCTAGTGAGGACCCTCTCTCAGGCTTGTAGACCACCACCTTTACTCTGGGCGTGCACATAGCCTTTCCACGTCATGTGCTCATGAAGAGAGAGAGAGTACAAGCTCTCTTCTTTGTAGGATACTAATCACATTGGATCATAGCGCCACCCTTATAACCTAATTCACCCTCAATTATTTCCATAAGACTCTAGCTCCAAATAGTCACATTGGGGGTTAGGGCTCAAGAGAAGACACAAATATTCAGTTCATAACAGGTTTAAAGAAGGAAATAGCATCATCTGATTATCCGGTTACATTTTGTAAAAGTCACTTTGATTACTGTGTGGAGTGTGACTCATTAGGAAAAAAAGAAGAAGCAGAGAAATCCAGTGTCCTGAGCAGAGAAAACATGACTTAGACCAAGGTGGGTGTGGTGTTGTGTAGAAAAAAAGGGGGGGAAAGAATTGGGCAACCAGACAGCAAAAACAAAAACAACCAAACAAGCTTGCTTAATATTTGAAGAAAAAGAATAATATCTGGTGTATTAAAGAAGGAAAATTAGAACAGGAGGTAATTTAAATTAACTACATTCAATTGACTTTTTAAAACAATATCATTTAAATGATTTTAGGACAGAGACAACCTGTGGGATCCCCACATGGAAATGTGGCAGAATTGTTTCATTCATTAGCCTGCTTTTTTGTATTATGATCCAATTCATAGTCATGGGGAAATCCAGGAAGTTTGGAAGGTTCAGTTAAGATAGGCGATTAAACATACAAATGTTTATTGCAAAATGTATCAGGTTCCTATGGCTGCGTAACAAATTTCCACAAAATTAGCAGCTTAAAACAACATCTGTTTATTACCTCCCCATTCCTGTGGATCAGAAGTCCAGGCATAGCTCAGCTGGGTCCTTTGCTTAGAGTCTCATAAGGCTGAAACCAAAATGTCAGCTGGAGTGGGTTCCTTTCAGGAACTCGGGGTTCTAATTCAAACTCACAGAATTGTTGACAGAACTCAGTTACTTGTGGTTATATGAATAAGGCCCCTGTCATTTTGCTGGTTGCCAACTGGGGGCCACTTGTATCTCCTAGGAGTTACCTGCATGGCCCTTTTAAGGGTTAGCCAAATTAGATGTTCGATTTGATCCTA
The DNA here is from genome assembly GCA_033961575.1 of Aselliscus stoliczkanus. NCBI lineage: Eukaryota > Metazoa > Chordata > Mammalia > Chiroptera > Hipposideridae > Aselliscus > Aselliscus stoliczkanus. Next base: position 187,222,525 of record CM066727.1, read on the forward strand.
ATAAACCCAGTCGCAGAAAGAGGAAGTCCTGCAGTGTTCCAAAGGCCCTGCCCCCTAGACCCTCTTGACTACATGAGAAATCTTCTTGAGTTTTAAAGGCTTGAACCACTGCAACTCAAGGTTTGGTCCAGAAGGTTTGGTGAGAAGAGCCCTTCTTAGAGAGAAATGTCGTGGTGGCTCTTGTCTAATGGAGCTCATTACCTGTGGATCGAGAGACCACAAACTTTGGAATGAGATGTTGACAGATTTCACTCAGTTTATATTGAAGGGGGCAAAGACAATACAAATATGGAAAGCAGTCTCTAGACCTCAACCTTGTCTGGGTCTACGCAGTTGCAAGCACGGAACTTTTCTTGTCACACCTAAAGATTGTTCTGAGGGCAGAACCAAGAGATGTAGTCTTTTCCAGGGAGCAGGACTGGGCTATACTGAAGTCACTTCAGTCCGGACTAGGCTGGAACCCAGAATGCTGTGGGCCTGCTATGCTTCTCCCATTTCTCCCCTTTAGATTTCAGCCCGCCCAATAATCTCTTTTAATTAACTCAACTCATCAGTGTCCTTCATTACATCTGCAAAATCTTGTTGCCACATAACAGGATTGATATCATAATCACAGGTTCCACCCACACTCAACAGGAGGGACTTTTACAAGGACAAAGATTCTTAGGGATCATTTTGCTCTGCATACCACAGAATATCACTGAGTCTTTGAACTTTGTGTAAACACTTCCCATTATCACAACCTCTTGTCATGCAATTCCCCACAATATACTCTGTCACTTGAAATTCACAAAGGTTGAAATAGAAGAAACAGTCAATATGTTGGCTGGAAAATGAATCTGTTTAGGGGTCAGCTTTTCGGCTGGTCCATAATGGCTCTTTCAGTCCCTCTCAATGTCTTCCATATTGCTTTTTGTCAGAGCTCTTTGGGAGTCCATATTCTTCTAACTTGGGTTCGTTTCCAGACATTGCTGCTCTCTAACTTCTGACTGAGTGTTCTTCAACAAGGCAGCAAGAATACCTCTCCCTGTAAAAGGGACAATCCTTCTTCCTAAGCAGCCCAGGGATAGGCTGGGTTACCTGAGCGGCAAACACACACACAACCCTCAGCTCACTAAGGGCATCTGGGAAATGTAAGATGCAACACTGAGATAGGGAATGGTGGCAAAAGATGAACTATAATAGAAGGTCCAGAAAAGTATTTGGGGAAGATGACCTGTAATAGGATGTGTGAGGTAAGGAGTTAAGAGGTATGCTTGATGGGGCTAAGAAACTTGTTCTACTTTTTCTCAGCCTTTTCATCAAAAATCTCAAAATTGAAAGTGAGCTTCTGTAGGATGGGAGGAGACTCTGGAATGGGCATCCTTTCTACCTCACCTGTGTAACTTCTCTCAGTGCACAGCATTTAACAGCAGCACTCCTCATATCTCTCAGTATCCTGACAACATGGACTCCACAGGCCTTGGACATCCTGGCTGTCACACTGTCCTGCCCCCTTGCCAGAAAGAGCCGACGTCCTCTACTCCTCCAGCCCCAGCTACACTGTAAGTCTTACCTTGCTCACATGACTTCCAAAATCATTTCAAGAGTGTAGGGTATCACTCTTAAGAGCAAACCCTGAAATTTCCACAGCCTTCTGTACAGTTGCATAGTCTATAAATATTTGCTGAGCACTTACTATGTACCAGATGGAAACACAAAAGTAAACAATAAATAAAAGGTCCTGCTCTTATGGGTCTTACATGTAGGGAGAGACAGAAAATCAACAGATAAATAAAAATAGAAAAACAATCAAGATCAATTTATATCATAGTGATAGAAGGAAAATAAAGCAGGGTAGAAAGATAGTAACAGGAGAGAGAAGGTCTCTTGGAGGAGATGACATTTGAATAGCATCTGAATGCTGAGAAGTAGCCAACTTGGAGAGAGCTGGTAGAGAGGAGAAGAAGGATAGGGTATAGGAAAGCATCCTGGCAGAGGTAAGAGAGGGCTGCACTGAATGTGGCAGTGGAGGAAGAGACAGCAGTCATGGTGGCTGCAGCACCATGAATGAGGCAGAGTGAAGTGAGGAAGACAGAGCCAGATCATGAAGGATCTTATAAGCCATAGGAAGATTTTGAATCTGTCCTAAATTATATCAAAATTACCTCAAGCATTGTCTTCCCTAAAACTACTCCTGTTAAATTTCCCATCTCTGCCAAGACAGCTTTCACCTCCATTCTGCATAGCACTTGGATCTAAATTCAGGATTTAACTTGATTTCTTACGCCCACTCACCCTTTATAATCAATCCATCATGTCAGTTGTCCCCTCAGAATGCCCTTTCATCTCCTCATCCTCTCACAGTCCCACATGGCCCCTCGGCTGCAGACCTTCACCACCTCATGCCTGGACTGTCACAGTAGCTGCCTAACTGATCCTCTTACTTTTATTTCTCCTTGTACCAATCAGTCAGGCATGGTCACCATGATTACCATCTTAAATCATCAGATTCATAATGTTACTCCCCTATTTACAACCTCTCAGTGGCTGCCTATGACTTAAAGGATCAAGACCCAAGTCCTTGATGGGGAGAGGGAATTCAAAGCCGTAAGCCCCTTTATAATTTGAACTTCATGTGAATTCAGACCTTCTCTCTCCATACTCCCTTTTCTGCTCCTTCCCAAACACAACTTGCTCACTTTGTCCTTCTTGTCTTTTTTCGCATTGTTCTCTTTACTTGGAATGCCCCATCTTTACACGTCCAAAATTTATTCTGTAGTCTCCAGTTCAACATCCAGCTCTTCCCCACCTCCCCGGCCTCAGTCTCTAGAAGAGCAATTCTCAGAATGTGCTCCTGGGGGCCCTGCACCCTATCAGGAGGTCCGTGAGGTCCTTTTTTTCTAATTACGTAGCTGGGTGACGCCAGATTTTCTCCACACACTTCAACCAAAGCAACACATCACAACCAACGGATGGCAGAAGTGAATAGTAAACCAGACTTTAAAAAGATTTGCAAAAATGTAAAAGAGTTTAAAATGTTCATTCTCATTAAATTCCTTGTTTTAAAAATGCCAAATCATAACAAAACTGGACTTAGAAAAGGCGAGATATTATTTGAAAAGGCTATTGCAATGAGGAGAACGATTTGACCTCAGGGCTTGCAAACATCTCAAAATCAAATAGAAAAAGGCTCCCTTTATATGGAGGTGGGGGGGAGCAGGGACTTTGTGGCAAGGAAGGCTAGCTGATGGGGTGAAAAGGTGGCAAAGTCAGGACACTACTTCAACAAGAAATATTTCTTTCTGTATTATAGTTAGCCATTTCTCCGAATGAGCTGTTAAGGGGGAATGGTCCATGTCTTAATGTTTCAGGGTGTGTGGAAACTTTAGGCAAGCCAAAATTTAGGGGATTGTGGGGAAGAGAGAAGCATGATTAAAATTTGGTCAAGCCAAAGTTTAGTGAATAAGCAATAGGCAATTGTAAGTGCTTCATCAAAAATTATAGTGATTTCAAAAAAAATTAATATATACTAATTGTTTTTAAATTTGGTTACAGAAAAAAAGTGATTTTTCATGAAAATAATTTTATGTTTACATGTAATAGGTTTATAATTCTTTTGAAAAGAATTAATAAAGAAATATTTTCAAATTGTCTCATTTTTGTGTTAAATGTCAATTTTGTATGGTAAATATCGATAGGTATAACCCACATAAACAAAAGTCCTTTGGGGTCCTCAATAATTTTTAGGAATATAAAGGGATTCTGAGACCAAAATGTTCAAGAACCACAGCTCTGGGTCACTCATAACTGTGCCCATTAATCATAGAACAATGATATGTCTTGGAGATTTTTCAGGGCAATCCTTTCATGTTATAAAATGAATTGAGACTTAGGAAGGCTATGTGACTTGCCCAAGACCGTGGTTAATAAAAGGCACCACTAAAATTAAACCATTGACCTCCTGATTCCTAATCCTACGTTTATCCTACTACTGCTATTTCATTTCTCAGATGTATGTCTATGATGTATCCAACCTTTAGGGTCACAGCTCTGCCTAGTATTTCTTTCATATACTTCAGAGCACCTGGCACACATCCTTAATAATCATATGATAGGAGCTCAAAATTCTTGTTGTGAATGGACACAGGAAGGGAGGAAGGGATGGAAGATGGGAGGGAGGGAAGGAGGGAGAGAGGGAGGGAGGGAGGGAGGGAAAGAGGGAGGGAGGGAAGGAGGGAGGGAGAGAGGGAGGCTTTCACAGACCCATAGGCCTTGAAACCATTGCAATCTCCCAACAACACCCACACTTGTACCATCCACACACATTAATCCCCTAGTAGTTATTTCCAGACTCTTGCGGTCACAGAAATCTAGTCTAAGAGAAACTCCCCAAATCTTCCTGAACAGTTTCCTCTGCACCCTGAGCTAGCCAAAGGACAGATGTCCTATGGCTTGTCACCATGCTGATGCGCACAGCCCCGCCACAGACGGCAGCAGGAACATCGCTGATGCTTTGCTGTGTCCCGCTTTGTTGCCCACACACCCTGTGACTTCACAGAGTCCCGAGACCTGCAGTGGTTCAATTGGACAAGAGGGAAAAGGGAGACAGAGGAGTGCGTCAACACACAAAAGATCTGCTTCAGTCAGTGGGTGCTTGAGCAGAGCTCCAGGGTGAGCCAGGGTCAGGAGAGCAGGTGGTAACTGCTAGAACAGCCTGCTTTTAAAAAGCAAAAGAAACAAGAAACGTTATCGATCTTTTAAGAAAAAGTGAAGAAAAGCTAGGAAACCATTGGGGGGGAAATCATTTCTTAACAAAAGAAAACCATGCCTTCCTTATTTTAGGGAACAGAATCTTGCATTGGTTGTATAGCTAGATATTGTTCTGTAGTCCCTGGAAAATTATCCAGACCTCAGCTCTAAAAATTAGAATGGAAAGATGGGAGTCTGTGGGTGGAGTGATATTAGCTTGGGTCCGATTGTTGACCACCTCATGATCACTAATGAGCTGTCAGTCTCATCCACAGCGTGTAGGAGGTGATCCAATGGCCAGTTGTTTTTCTCAGTCAAGTCTATACCAGTGAAATTCAACCAGGGACTAATTAATCCTGCTTAAGGTGCTGGGAAACTCTATGTAAAGCTTTCCGATCTATCTTATTTCTCCAGTGTCCTTACTCAGATCACACAGGATTCCAAAAACTATCTCAAGTCCATACAGTTGCTCATCCTCCACTGTTATCACACAGGATCCAACTTAACATTGTTGCTTATTGCATCAGTCAGGATCCGGTCAGGAAAACAAAGTCCTAGCTCAGAGTAAAGTAAATTTAATAGAGGGAGCTAGTTAGAAGGATATTGGAAGAGCTGAAAAGCCAAACAGGAATGATGATGCAACCCAGAGGTTAGCAATAGTGGGGAGCCACTATCACCTCCAACACTGGAAGGACTGAGGGAAGAGATGACACTCCTGAAGTTTAAGACTGGGGAAGCCAGGTAGAAACAGGAACCATGGAGAAGATCCAGGCCCACACACAATGGGACTGTCCAGTAGGTCTGTCCAGGGGAGGGTGGCTGTCTGGGAGCCACTGACACCACTAAGAACCAATGTGGCTGCAGATACCCCACAAAGCAGGGTGAGACAAGAGGAGACACCCTGGCCTCTCCCTTCCTCTAGCTCTGCACTCTTCCCTCCACTGCCTTCCGTTGGTTCAGCCCACCCAAAAGCAAGTTGGCCAGAGTTTGCGAAATATATTCTGTTTTGCATGAGAAGAGTGGAGAATGAATTTGAGAACACACAGGTAAATGACCGGCACATTCAACAACGCTGTGGAGATTTCCTCCCAAATGGACTCCTGGCTTTTATTCTTGACTCTCCCCCATCTTTTCTTTCCACTGAGGTCTCTATAAATTGATTTTCATCGCGTCTATCCTTCAGCCGCTTTCAGTGGCTTCCAGGATAACATCTAAACTCCCTACCACAGTCTACAGGGCCCTGTGTGGTCCTGCCTCTGCCAATCTTCCAGCCACGCTCCCCGTCAGTCACCAAGCTCCAGCCCCGAGCGCTGTCTTCCAGTCCCTCTAATGTGTTAAGCGACAGGGACTTCACGCCTGTTCTCCCATCTGTATGGAAATATCTATTCCCCCAGCTTTGGGTAATTTCTACTCATCCTATAGGTCACAGCTTAAATGTCATTTGAATATTCAGAGAGGCTTTGCTACGCTTTCCCCATTTCAATGAGAAGCAACATTTGTGATCTTAATTCTTGTGTTTTTTCTTCTTAGCACTTAACATCATTTATAAGTATATATTTACTCATGTCTCTACATTTTTTAATAGCTGCTCTCCTCCTGTCTAGAAACTCCACAGCAGGAGGAATCTTGCCAGGCATCCTCCCTGGGGTAGCTGCTGCAACCAGCACTGTTCCTGGAACAGACAGATACCCACTAAAGAATGGCAGAGGATGAATGCCGAGGGGTGCTGTGATGGGACCACATTGTTTAATTCATGTGTTTCTCTAATATCCATCCTGTCTCCCTTCTGACCCTTCATGTAGAAACCCGGGAACTAACGTCTCTGAATAAAGGCTTCTAGATGGTAAATAGATTTGCAAACCCCCTGTTGAGAAATTGAGTTTCAAGGATACATTTTTTGACTTCCATGTTTAGAAGGACAAAAAGTTCGTTGTGTCCTTTGGAGAATAACTCTTGCTGAGAAAACGGAAGAATTCTGAGGCCACCAGTTACCTTTTCGTGACAACCTGTGAAAAAGCGATTCCCTTTCTATTTCCAGTCAACATTGTAGCTTGTCCTTATTCTGTGCGTGTGGCTGTGATTCTGTCATGCTTTGTAATGTTCATTTAATAACATAAGGATATCACAGTATGTTTATATTACTCACAAAAGACAGTACCATTCTTTCTGGGTTTGTAGCACATTTTTTACAAAGCTCTTTTAAGTTGGTTTTGTTTTTCATGCAGGAAAGGCTACTGTGTAATACACTCAAGGACACATCCATGGTTGTAACCATGGCCCCTCCTTGTGGCAAAACACATGCAGTGATTCCAAATGTTATCCCTCTCCATCTCTCCTCTACCAGCAAACCAAAAGAGCACAGTACCCAGGCAATTTTTGTCTGAAATTGCAGCCGTGGTTTGGCCACTTTCCTCAAACTTTCCTTACCACCCTACTCAAAGCATTTTCTTAATAGGGTAGCCCTTGAGTCTTAAATCCTGGCTTGCTATTTTTCATCCTACCGAGCTAAATGTGTTATTAATAACTACCACCAAAAATTAAGTATAGTGTGCACACTAATCTAAAATTTTGAGCTAGCAATTAGTTGGAGCAAAATGCAATTAGATGTTTTTCTTCAAGTCCTAATTTACATGCTGGAAAACATGGGCAGGCTTCACAAGTAATTGTTTGTGTACAAATCTACAGCTTCCCAGCACACCTGCCTTTGCCTAAATAGAATAGAGTCCCAGGAGTCTTCTTGTTTTATGATCACTGAGATATACAGCAAAAAAAGAAGCTGATCAGCCTGTAGGTGAAAATGTGCTTTCTCTCCACTGCAGAAGCTCACCGTTAATTGGCATTGACTATACCCGTGGAGAGCCAGGGTGTATAAACTAAGTCTGACAGTATCTCCATGTAACCCCATGAGGTAAATTAAGGCTCTTCAGAACTCTAGCACCCCTTTTTGTGCACTTAGAGTAACAGCTAATGTAATTCAATCCATTAGACATTTCATGAGCATCTACCCTATGCAAGACTATTAGGAGCCCTGGAGGGTACAAATTGAATGAGATGCTGTTGACATCCTCAAGAGGTTACAGTCTAGGAGAGGAGACAAGGCATAGACACACATACTGTCATGAGATGAGCTCCACAAGAAGCTGGATATGCAGAGGCTAAGCAATAACACTCCTGGCAGCTGCACCTCTGGGCCTCCTGAGGAATGATGAAGAGAGGGAGTATCTCACTACCATGTCAGTGCCCCAAGGGAGAATCTAGTTCCAGTTCAGATCCCAATCAAGAAGTTACTCTTGTAATACAAGGACAAAGAAGTGGAGCCTTCCCACCTCTGCAGAAAAACCAAGTACAGAAAAGGAAAAGTAGGCTGATTTTGCAGAACATGAGAGCAAACTTAAAATCAAGGACTATGGGTTTTCTGCAAGTAGCATTAAGGGCTCTGAGAGAAGAAAGCAACATTTTAGTACAGCTCTGGGATCAAAACAAGGAGAGACACACAGAAAGAATCCAAGAGCTGGTAGAGCTTGGATGATACAAGAGGAAAAAATTAATAATCCAGCACAGAACAGAAACCTCTCTGTCGGCCACACTACTGAGCAGTTTATCAATTCCTTAGTGAAAATTGGCTGGCATCAGAATCCCCCCATGTATAATGCATAATTCTTTGTATAAAATAATTTTGCCTGCTAACTCCACATAGTTCTCATTGCATAGCACGGGTTCAGTTATTATTTATTGATTGATTGATACCCCATATTGTTTCAAGGCAGCTAACATTTTTATTACCTTCATCAAGTCCTAAAATAAAGAGCCCTTTTTAGATATTGTCTCACACATAGAAATCTACACTGGGTGGATCCCACCTGACCACAGTGACCAATATTTTAATGCTCCAGAGCTTGTAAAACCACACAAGTAGCCTACTGCACTGAATTTTGCAAAGTGTCAAGACTTTGTTGTGCCTGAGTGTGCTATGGATTACAAAAATGCAAAGTGTTGCTAAATGTTGTAGTCAAGATATAAACAAAGGAAAGCCGTAATTCTAGCTGGAGAGACAAGGGAGAGCCTCATGGGGTGAACACCCTTTGAAGGATGGATGGGAGGGTAAGAAGAGAGGAATTCCTGACATGGGGAATGGTGTGTACAAAGGTGTGGAGGTAGGGAATTACCTGTCTGTACACGTTGTATACAAATTGTAGAAAGAAGAAAACAGAGAAAGGCTTCACCATTTATGTCCTGATTTTTGAAGGCTTTGCTCTTTTTACATATAGGGAATACTCAGGAGATGAAAGATAACACAGTACCTACTTCCCTGTGGCAGATGATGAGATGCTGATGGAGCCAACCTCATACGAGATGGAGAAGGTCCACCAAGCTGGAGTTAAGGGTTATGGAAGGATCTCAGAGAGATCATTCTTCTTTAAAAATATCCTCACACCCCTATACTCATCTCACCTTACCTTTCTCTAATGAGAGAAAATCTTTCCTTTTACAATTGGTAATAGTGCTTTAAAGGCAAATACTCTTAGAAGAGGCTATGGAATGGCTATGATCCCCGCAGAAGAGTTGATGACGTCATTGTCTGTCTGTCATGAGCAGCCATTTTAGCTGCAGAAGGAAGGAGACAACAGAAAGAAACTGCAGGACTGAAACAGGAAGCTGAATAAGGTCCAGGTTTGAGTCAGGAACCAGCAGGGAGGAAAGAGTCCAGAGCAAGGAGATCAGTAGTAAGAATGAATAGTGTTGCCAACTTTATATTGTATGGGAAACAGTTGTAGGAGCAAAGACATTCCCCAGATGCCTGACTGAGTAGGGTGGGGGATATCTAGTCACTGCGGTTCGGTGTGCCTCTCTAATAATCACAAGGTTTCCTATAAAATCCAGCGTAAAGATGTCTAAAAACCTCAAAATTGCTTCTATGTTCCTTGCTGCCATTCCAGGTTTCAGTAAAATCCTTTCTGTTTTACAAGAAAGACCAAAGCTATGGATGAATGATTATTTAAAGGAGAACCTCATTTTTAAGCATGGATTGTTTTACTTTTTAAAAAGTATTCAGAGGTAATGCATATTGAGGTTTGGAGGAGGGGGAGCTGCCACAGAAATTACAAAAATGCAGGGCCATTTTTTCAAGCCCTCATAAAAGAGCTTAAAAAAAAAAAGTGGCATGATTGAAGAGGGGCTCTCTTTTTGTGGGAGAGGGACTATAGGTTGATAAAACCAACAGCTAGCTGCTTTTATAACGGGAGCATCACTAAAAGAACAGGGGAGCGTGGAGCTGTCAACTACAGTCCCGCACTCTGCAGGAGATGTAAGGAGGGATCACAGGTGATTAGAAGTGTTTTGAGCTAACTGACTCTCCCAGGTAAGGTTAAGCTGAGCACGAAGACCCCTGCCAGACTATCGCTCCAGCTTTGATTTGCACTCAGTAAGCAGCTGGCATCGTGACCCTTTTTCAAAAGCATGTGTGGCTGGATGGAAAGATAAAGTGGAAGACTGTAGGTAGGAAGTATCCAGGTGTACATGGTTAATCACATTCAACCTCTCTTGTCCACCTGTGCATTGCATGGGGTCCTTTTTTTTTCCCCTTGAATATGGCCATCATTGGCACAGAGCAAAGGCCAGGGAGGTCCCCACTTCCTCCATCACTGATCTGAAGATTTACTTATTTGCAGACATGAAGATTTACTTAGTTCCAGTATTGTTACACTGCCACCACATTCTCGGATGTTCACTGCTGGGAATGCCTTTTAATAATAACCAAGTATTCTAAATAAGGTGCTTCCTGGTTTGTTTTAAATTCATTCACGTCAATAAGCAGGTAAGAAATAGCAAGACCCTCAATCAGGGTTATTATAATATATGGTTGTCGGAAAAGTCATGATGTATTTTTTTCTTTCTATGTTTTTCATTGCAAAAATGCATCATGACTTTTCCAACTATATATATATATATATATATATATATATATATATATATATAGAGAGAGAGAGAGAGAGAGAGAGAGAGAGACAAAAAAAGATGTATACACATTTTAAGAAAGGAAAACACTGTATTAAAATTACACTGACCACTTTGAGCACCTCTTGTAATTGCAGAAGTCAAATGTGACTTGTATTCATCTTTTGTTATAGGTATATATTGAATATTACAATTTTAAGAAAGTTTTAAAATGTGTATATATTTTTTGGCACCCTAGTATATACATCTCCCCACAGCAGCTGGTTACTAATTGGATTTGATTCAGATCTAGAGAGCTGGGGATTGGGTGCCTGAATAGAGGATAACACCACCAACTGGGGTGGAAAGTCGACTTACCTCACAGCTCAAGGTGCTTGGGGGGCACTGTATTAATAAAGCAATGTCAAGTTCTGCTGTGGTAACAAATAGGCCCCACATCTCAGTGGCTTAACAAACTTTTATCCCCTGCTCATATTATAGCCCAATGTAGTTTGGGCAGCTCTCCTGGGAAGCCCTCCTTCAAGGAGTGACTCAGGAATCCAGGCTCCCCCCATATTGTGATTCTGCCATTGTGGGAAACTTTGCTTCCAGCCATGAGGACAGGTGAGAGAGGTGTGTGAAACTGGTGCCTTCATTTCACTCATGTCAACCTAGTGCTCATTCATTGGATTCCGAACCAAATGCAAGGGAGGCTAGCAACTGTAGTCTTCGTGTGGGCCCAGAAAGAGGGACAGGGTTGGACAAGCATCTACCTGGTCTCTGCCACAGACATCCAGGTGACAATAGAGTAGGTAGTTGAATATGCCAGTCTAGAATTCAGGGCAAGGGGGCCATGAATCAGAGCTGAAGATATAGATTTGGACATGGTCAACTTTTTAAATGCAGAAAACTCCATGAGATTAACTAAGGAGAGCATATATCATAAGAAAAAAAGAGAATTCTGAGCAACACCAAGTTTTTAAGAGGCAGAGAAGGGTGGCCAATGTGTAAATTCACCAGAGACAAGGTGGGGGGAAAAGAAAGTAGAATAAAGAATTTTCTGCTGGGAATTAAGAGAGATGTATTCGGCACTCATTGAAGTGAGGCTGGGTAATAGTGAAGATCATACCTACAGAGCCAAAAATCTTAGCTCATTCTGATGAAGGCTTTTTATTCCTTCTGGTAATAAAGAAATGCTGGGATCTGTGGTATGGATGTTGGAACAATAGAATTTCTAGTACCTCTCAGTCGGATTAATAGAAGCAATATTAGGATTGCAAGAAAACACATCCAGAACTATTGCCATCTATGTAATGGAAGGTGAGCTGGACTGGGAGCCATAAAAAAGTGAGTTTGGGTTCTGGCTCTTAGTACTTGTCACTTAGTACTTGTCACTTAGTACTTGTCACTTAGCTCTTAATGAAGTCACTTAGTCTTCTCTGGAAGTCGGTCCCCAAGTTCTGAATGGATGTGCATTTCCAGTAATCTCAACAACGAGTGATATTCACTGAGTGCTCATGATGGGCCAGACCCTATGCTAAACCATTTAACAGATTATCTCATTTATTCAATTCTATTCATTTCAACCCTATGCAGGAGATCATATAAGAACCTCCATTTTACAGATGGGGAAACTGAAGCTGAGATAAGTAAGTTGCCCGTGATCACACATCTAGATCACATGTAAAATTTAGGTACAGACAGATAAGAAACAGGCTCAGAGAGATCAGGCTTCCCACACCGATGGATGCTGCCAAGCTTTCTTCATTTATTCAGTAAATATTTAATGAGGGCTTCAGAGACACCGTCCCTGCTCTCAGGCAGCATTATTCCAAGAAATGGGAAGCCAAGCACAGAGGTCTTTATCCTGCAACACCCTGGCTGGTGAGCTAATTGGGAGCCATGCTGTCCTCAAGACACACCTCCTTGGCCAGGCTGTAAGCAGAATAAATGTCAAGTCCAGAATTTGATGGGCCCTCGATATACTTGAATATGTGCTTTTCCATTTTTGAGAAGGTGATTCCCTCATCTTTGTTAGTTGAGTAGTTAAATAATTAGGTTCTTTATCACTTTGTCAAAATGAAGCAAGAGGAGCTAAACAAAGCAGGACTTCAATGACCTGTATTCCATCAATATGAAGAAAATGGATAAGGTGACCCAATTTTTAAGTCCCGTCCAAGGTGAGGAGCTCAATCTTTTCACATACAAAAAAAAAACAAAAAAAACTTCTTCTTTTACTTTTGTCTATCAGTTTACAAAGATAATATACCATAGACTTTAATATATTCTACAAGATTAGGAATATGATCATATAATGTAAATTATCAAGGAAAATCTACAATATTACAATAAACTAAACTGGTTTACTATTTTATTTCTTAATTTCAATTTATGTGCACTCTTTATTCCCCTATAATTGTCAGTAAAATTAAATTCTCTTTTCCAATTAGACTAAAATCAAAAGTTTAGCTGTAAAGCCTCTCTGAGCTCTCTATAAATCTCTTTTAACAGGTAAAATAAAAGCCATATCTGCCACCTTATCAGTCTCCAACAGTGTTATTATACATTGTACACAATAAAAAGATGGTGACTTTTGTTTTTTAATTTTCAAAGCCCAACAACTCTAGAAAATACGTCTTGCTAATGGTACGTTGGTTTTTGTTTTTTCTATTACTACCAACGAACCTGTGAAGCCAAGTCTTTTCACTATGAAACCCCCTAGGGCCTCGCCTAAAGCCTGGGTCATAGTATCTATTCAATATTTAGTTGTAGAATAATTTGAATCGATAAAAGCTTATTATCTACAAGGATAGAACAATAAACAAGACATAGAAAGTCACTATCAAGAAGCTTGCGTTTGCCTGGTGAGTGATGGGAAATGTAAGCAAGTAAACAATTTATTTTGCTAGCATAGCTACTAGTATACTCTTGATTTTTAAAAAGTAGTCCTTAATTATACCATTGAAGGCCACCTTCTTTATCCAAACGAGTAACTCCTGGAAGAATAAACATGTATGATAAAAGTGGGCATCCAGCCAGCCAATTCTGTCTACTCCAGCCTGGCAATCCACCTTGACCAGGCTTGTATTCTGTTCCTTTAATAAACAGATGCTCTACCCGCCCCCACCCCAGCTCCAATAAAACAACTCCTAAAGTAGCCTGGAAATTTCTCAATGTTGTCCATGTCTCACACAATGCTGGAGAGTCCTGCAGGACACAACTTAATTTTAATTATTCTGCAGGGCAAAAACTAAACACTAATGTTATCTGGGTCTGTACATTTAAAATTACGATGGTTCACTTAAGAATGCTGTCCTGGGTTAGCTCATCTCAAATATTTTTGCACACATAGATTTAACTTGTCTCCACCTGGTTGAAGAGAAACACCGTAGCCGTAGGCAAAACTGAAAATCAAAACAAGTCTGTCTTAGATGCCTAGTCTCCTCTTTCTCTGTATATTATACCCTGCATATTATGCTCACGTCTTTACTGTATCAGTCAGGCTTTGTGCAGGAAAATGGAAACCACTCTAAGTATTTCAAGTAGATTGTATTTTAATTGAGAATTAGGTGTTTCCAAAATCGCTGGAAAGGCTTAAGGAATGGTAAGCAGTAAGCTCAACGAGCACCAAAGAAAATGATTGGGAAGAGGTGGGGTGGGCTTCAGGCTTAGCAATTTAATTTTCAAATATAGCCTGAACAAAGTAGCCATATTTTCTCAAAGAACAGAAATGCTGATCAAAACACCTATTCAAAAGCTCTTTACCTTTCTAAGGAATTCACCTTCAGAAACAAATTTCTAAAAGTTAAGCCTCACTTGGTACATGAGAAAGTCCATGGAAATTAATATTTACTCCAAAAATATCATTTGGAATTTGAAAACAGGAGAAGTAAAGCAAATACCCAACACTGAGAGTTTTAAGTAGAAGAAACCAGAAGTCAAAGAGAATACAATAATTAATCCCAGCCTCTGTCTTCTGTTACCACTTTGTGCAAGTTTAAGTACTTTGGAACTGCAGCGAGACTCCTCTTCCCTTTTCCAAGCCCTGGGAGTCTTATCTTGCTTAGGGACCACAGATAGCAATATTACTCATTACAATAGCACTAGATCTACAGTCTATCTTTTCACATTCAAAAATGCGACAAAAATCATTCCATAAAGCAATTTATGCAAAACTTATTACTTTAAAAGTAAAATTTTGAAGGGAAGCATTTTTAACTATAATAAACAAAGTACAGTTTAGGGCATGTTTCTAGCACCAAAACCTATTCTATTTCTCTGTTTTCATTTGTAATAAGCCCTGGTGGTTTCCAATTCTCTTTGAAGCTCTGCCCACACTGGGATTCCCTGCATTACAACACCTATAGCAGTCCTTTGCATCCAGAGCTGCACAAAGAAGTTGCTCTCTCATCATGTGGGGCTTGGCCCCGACTGGCTAAGACCTCGCCCATCGCCATAGCTGTTGATGCAGGGCATCCGTGGGGTCTTTAACACTCTCTCTGCCTTTTTCTAAGACAAAATAAAGAAGGCATCTTACAGCCTATTTACTGTCCCCAGATGGATTGGTTATTCATTAAGCAGAAGAATGGATTTACACCTGCCACTTGGTTTTTCTGTTTTCCTTGCATTGTCAGTATTTGTATACAAAACTGTGCACTCCTTCCCTCCTTAAATATATTCTGGATCAGCTTCCAAAGCAAAGGAATATAGCAAGCATCCCACTAAAACAGTGGTACTCTGACTTCCTGATCCAGATTCTACTTTGGCAGAAGACCCATGACCTTCTTATTTCCACAAAAGAACAAGGAAAATTAAGAATTCAAGCAGAAACAAGTGACATTAAAAATGATAATGATGGGCCGGCCGAGTGGCTCAGTTGTTTAAGTGCTCACTCAAGAGTGCGAGCTGAGCTCTGAGCAACAGCAGTTCAATCCCCAACCCAAGCTGAGCTGCTGCTGAGCTGCCAACAGGTGGCAGGATGGCTCAGCTAAAATAAAAAAATAAATAAAAATTAAAAAATAACGACACAGGAATTTTCCAAAATGACCAAAATAAAACCTTTTAGAAATCTATTTATTCATCAATGTAACAGACAGCTTGACTCACCCCAGACCACACTAGTGAGGTGCTGATAACAAAGCATCTTGTCTACAATTTTAGAAATTCCACCCAAGTGCCTCTAAATATAATCACCTTTACAACACTGTTTAACGAGTAAACATAGCGTAAGTAGTAGAGTGTTTATTATAATTATAATTATTTAAAACAACAGTAACAATACTGGGTAACATCAACAGAAATTATCCAGAGGGAAGAAGGAAATTTATTGAAAGGGAAGTGAAAGAAAAGCAGGGTGCTTGGAAAGAGCAGGAGCCAGGAATGACAGTGATAAGCAGCAGGAAGAAATGGAGAGTCTGGTTAGTATGCTGCTATCCAGGGGAATATGGTGCAGCTGTTTTCATTTTGGCTACTACACTGAGGAGTGAAATTTCAGGAAGACACTATCTACCCAGCCTGGCTCAGGCCACATGCCTACCCCTTGGCCAGTGGAGAGCAAGGTATTATGATAGACAGTGCCACCAGGTAGAAGGAAGAATTGAGGCTATGCTCATCCTGGCAAAAACAAAGTTGCCACAGGTACATGGATATATGAGATGTAATCAAAAGATACAGTGAATATTTACATTTTAAAAATGTATTACAGTAAAAAGATGTATTACAGTGTAATACATTTAAAAATGTATTACAATAAGAAATTATTACAGTAAAAAGACACATTGCCATTAATTCCCCTCAAAATACTCCCCCTCACTTTGAACACACTTATCCCATCATTCCTGCCACTTTCTGAAGCAGTTCTGGAAATCCTCTCTTGTAAGTGTCTTTACTTCAACCTCCATCATGACAATGTTCCAGATCACACATCACTCCTGGTACGGCAATTTCTGTCAAATAAAAACATTATGGGTGTGTCCTCATCCAACTTATTCACCGGATCTGGCACCATGTGATTTTTGGCTCTTCCCCAAAGTCAAAATGATTCAGGAAATCAAGGCAGCCACGACAGCACCACTGAAGACACTCACAAAAGAGGACTTCCCGAACTACTTCAGAAAGTGGCAGGAATGATGGGATAAGTGTGTTTAAAACAAGGGGGAGTATTTTGAGGGAATTAATGGCAATGTGTCTTTTACTGTAATAATTTCTTTTTAAAACTTAAACATTCACCATAGTGTTTGATCATACCTCCTATGTGGCTGCCAGGCTTCAAAGTAGGATGCAGATTGGACTCTGCAGGAACCTCAAGTAGTATGACCACCTTTAACAATTCAATTCAGAGCTTATTTGTAAGTAATTCTTACTAACCCTTTGTTATGGACTGAATATTGTCCCCTCGAAATTTATATGATGAAGCCCCAACCTCCAGTGTGAATATACTTGGAGATAGGGCCTTTAAAAAAGTGATTAAAGTTAAATGAAGCTATAAGGGTGGTGCTCTAATCCAACAGGACTGGTGTCCTTCTAAGAAAAGGAAGAGATGCCAAGAATGTGTACACACACAGAAGAGAGGCCATGTGATGACACAGTGAGGAGGTAGCCTTCTGCAAGCCAAGGAGAGAGGCCTTAGGGAAAAACCCAAAACTGCAGTCACCTTGACCTTGGACTTCCAGCCTTCAGCACTGCAAGAAATAAATTTCTATTGTTTAAATCATTTACTCTGAGATAATTTGTTATGGTAGCCCTCACAGATTAATATACCCTTGGAATATTTTTTTTAGGCTAGAAAGTTGTGTGTCATTTTCAACAAAAACTGATGTGAAGACAAATTTCCTTTGATATGTCAAGGCCCCCGCAGCCTTCCAGATGGTTCAGCCCATGCCTTGGTGAACTGCTCCTAGAATGCATGTTCAGTCAAGCTAACTTTCCCCTGGCAACTCTTTTTAACTTACTTTCATTTCAACCATAGGACATGTTATAAACTAAATAAGATGAATTATTGACAATTATCACCAGAGTCATTTTCCTCAAAGATGCTCACAGCCTGAATGGACTTTGTTCACAGCCTGAATATAAAATGTGCAACAATTTAATTCCATTTAGCAAACAATACCACATGCTATTGTTTATTGTACACTAAAGTGTCCTCTGATAATAAAACGGAAAAAACATGAGATCCAGTTCCTGACCTCCAGGAGCTTAGAATGTAATGGAGGAGACAATGTGAAAAACAATTAAAATTCACTTTAATAATATTAATTAAGGTGCTATGGCATCATTTTTCAAAGTAGAGAATTATTGTTCTACAGGGGTGCAATAAATGATACCAGAGAATACCCAAATTCGTGGTGTAAACATGTTTCATTATCCTGCAACATTAATCTTATTTGAAAACTTGAGGACTAAAATTATGTTATTTAACTGGTGAAAATATCATTTCTATACTTTCGTCTACAATTCAAAATTCAAGTTGGGATAGCAGAACCTAAGATCGACCATCAGTCACTTTGTATTTCTAATTAAGTGTCTTAGATGGAAATTTTTGGAAAACACTGAGAAGAACCCAAAGCCTTTTTCTACAGACTTCTCTCTGTATACTGATAACGTAAAGTTTTATACTTTTCAGTCTTTGGAGTTCATGAATATAATACTATGTTGGCTTTTAATGATGTTATCCTCAATTGATTTTTTAAAAATAACTCAATATTCCTTGAAAGAAAACAATTCCCTTTTTTAAAAAAATATAAAGTTCCCCAAAATAGCATTAAAAATACATATGAAGATGAACATTCAAATCTCTTTGAAAATGTACGAAAACTTCTTTGTAGAGTTTTGTTTTCAATAACAACAAACATCTTCTCACTTATCTTTATAAAGATGCCTATCTAAAAAGTATCTTGCCTACCAAGAAAAGATAAATTTGGCTAGCATCTAAATGTATTTAGACATCTTCATAGGCCAAGGACAAGTAAAAAATTATTTAAAAGGAAAGAACTAACTAGATTTGCTATCTGAAGTCATACTTTTATCATTCTTCTAAAATAGCTCTTCAAAGTACATATTAATCTAGACTGAAGTTAAAAAAGTTTCTTCTGAAACAAAGAACTTACTGAAAAATAAAAAACACCAAAGTGAACAAGGAGAAACTCTTTTTTGAGCTGTTTCTCCCACTGTGCATAATCCCTTGTTGATCTCACAATATTCTACATTTCCTAGTCTGAAAGTCAGTCAATAAACAGATATGTATTAAGTACCAACTGGGTACTGAGGCCAGTTCTCAGAACTTCAGGGAAATAAGAAAGCAATAGAAGATATAGTCCCAGGCCTAGAAGAGGTTCAATTGGAAGAATAAAATGTACCTTTTGCTTCTTAGAGACTGTAATGGCAAAATTCGTTTGAAGCTGGTTCAACATCAGATCATATCTTTAATTCTCAATGGAAAGCAGGTTAATAGAGTTCCAGAGAATCAATCAAGACAAACCTGAGTAAATCAACAGGGTTACAAGTGACATGATCTCAACCCCCAGCTACCTTCTGAATAAAAAGAGTTCCATTAACTAATTCATGGGAAAAGAGATATCATACAGCTAACAGTTTATATTTTTATAAACTGTACATTGTTTATTAAATTAACCAACAACTTATTCCAGGAATTTTCCTTTGTTTGTAGATGTAAAACAGCAATGAGAGTAACTTCTATCTTTACATTTTTATTTGTGACTCTTGTTTTCATCTTTATTTGTTATTTCCTCAGCTTTCTTGTCTGGCATCACCTAACATTGTTTACTTTCTGCCTGAGTTTTAGAAATACCAAAGGACGTAAACAATCTGAAAACACATAAACCAAAAATGTGGGAGGCTTCTTAAAAATGAACCCGATACTCTTGGGTGCCATTTGGTCATATGACATGGACAATGGAAAAGTTTTTGCTATGGTACACACCAGCAACTATGAATTGGTCCTTTTTACAGAAAAAGACTGGCACAAAACTCCCTAAATAAATTAATATTCCAATTTTTATTGACTTATTTGATGGGAAAAAATAAGCTGTTATGCAATGGTTTGGGGTATATTTGTGTTATGTAGTTTTGTTTGTTTGTTTGTTTTGTATGGAAATGAGTGATATAAATTATAAGGTTAAATCAATATATGACTGTGGGACGAGGGAAGATGAGGAAGCATAAAAAGAGAAATAAGAAATGAGCCATGATGCTTAAGACCAGATGTTTGTACTAGAGCTGTTCTTACAACATATTACATCATGAAAGATTCTCCTAGGAGGCAAGACATAGTTGAAGAGGGGATATTATAACCTCAAGCAAACAATAAACTGTGATGTGGCAAACTTCCCTCCTCGCCTATATTTTAGGTCGTTTTGTACAATGTGAGAATAAATTTAGTTGATTCTATTGGGAGTACCCCTACTAACAGATCCACAAAATACAACTTGTCAAAAGGGGTATAGTAAACATCAAAAATCTAGTGTGCAAAACTGTGAAATTTTTTTTTCAGAATTAACTACTTTTCTTGAAGAGCATCCACCTCTATCTTATTGGAGCACTTACAGCAACAGTATGGTGGAGCATGACTGTCTAGATTGTTTTCTTTTTTTTGAGGGCAGTGTCATTGGCCCTCATATGTGGGACCCGAACCGGGGCCGCTGGCTTCCCAAGCCAGCGCTTAACCACCGCGCCACTTGGCTGGCCCCTGACTACCTAGATTTGATCCTTGACTTAGCCAAGATTACTACCAATCTGGGAAAGGTCACTTAACCTCCTACGTTTTCTTTGTGATTATTAATTATGATGTAGTATGTAAAGTACTTCATGCAGTAATGGCTCAATGTTACAGAAAGAGACAAGGAGAGGGCAGTAGGTGATAGAAAATAGATGATAGATAGATAGATAGATAGATAGATAGATAGATAGATAGATAGGAAAGAGAGTTTTCTCCTCTTTCACTATTCAATGTTTACTTTTGAAATAAAGGTTTATAGTATGTAGAATCCCAAAGACGTTGCCACTTGTGTGAAGTCATAGCTTAAATTTGGGGAATTCAATTTAAAATTTTAGAAGTGTTGGCTAATTTACTAATTATGCCTGAAAATCCTGTTGAGTGGAAATATTGTCTAGTTATCTTCTCTTTATTCTTGGATTAGGGCAGGCTCATTTTATAGCAACCAAAACTTACCATTTAAGGGGCTGGCCGAGTGGTGCGGTGGTTAAGCCCTGGTTTGGGAAGCCAGCGACCCCAGTTCGGGTCCCACATATGAGGACCAGTGACACTGCCCTCAAAAAAAAAAAAAAAAAAAAAAAAAAAACTTAACATTTAAAATCAGCATCTTTCATTGTGGTGAAAATTTATTTTTCAAATCAAATTCATGTTCTGTTTGGATAGATTTCAAGCAGTGATATTAGACAAAGTCTCAATATATTAAAACTGCAAGAAGTAAATAATTTGTGTAAAAGTTAAAGCAAAAGAATCTAGGTAAAGATTTTTTTCTTTCAGTCACTACAGA
The DNA here is from genome assembly GCA_033961575.1 of Aselliscus stoliczkanus. Lineage (NCBI taxonomy): Eukaryota > Metazoa > Chordata > Mammalia > Chiroptera > Hipposideridae > Aselliscus > Aselliscus stoliczkanus. The sequence continues at coordinate 187,243,707 of CM066727.1, forward strand.
TAACTAGTACCAGATTTTGCTGCTGCTAAAAAGAACTCTAAAACTGGACAAAGTATATAAGGCAACTGTTTTAAGGCATTGAACAGCAGGCCGCACAGGGTAAAACACAAAGTGAGGTCAAACGGAGATTGGTGATCTCAGCAGAGGAAACAATGGCTGGAGTTCCAGGTAGTCAAAATGATTGAAATTGGTAGGGCAGGTTACTGGGCAGGGGAAGCTGCCCAGATAAAATGAGGCTCAGAAGCAAGGTAAGGATTCATCATAGGTTCATGACAAAGGTCTGTGTTGTTCAAGATAAGACTTTGTGAGACCTAGAAGAGATTGCCTGCTTTGAAACGGAACCATGACTTTGAAAGAGATATTTTAAAGGAAATTTTTTAAGGAGATTTCCGCATAGAGATAACAGAGGTCATGCAGGACTAACCCAGACTGAATGGAGATACTTTGCTGAGTGCCTGAGTGAGTTAAAACCCTAGAAACTCCTTTTAGGATCAAGTGTCAGACCATAGAGTAAGGGCCACACATTATGACTAAGTACAAAATTGGAATAAACTCAACCTAACAAAGAATAAAACCAAGCCCATTAGGACAAAAGGAATTGCCAGTAATTTAACTGTCTGCCAAAACAACTCAACACCTACTAAAAGAAGACATTATAATTCAGATTTCCTAAAATATATCATCCTCAATGCCAGGTATAGAGCCAAAACTTACTATACATGTGATTAAGCAGGAAAATATGACCCATATTCAAGGAAAAAAAAAATGCAGACAATAGAAGCAGAACCCAAAGTGAACCTAATTCAAGTTAGCAGATAAGAACTTTAAAGCAGCTATCATAAAAATATTCAAGAACTTAAAGGGAAAGATGGTTATAATGAGTGGGAAGATGAGGAATATTGAGAGTCAAGTATACACTACATTTTTTTAAAAAACAGATTATAGACATGGAAAGTAAAATATATGAAATGAAAATTTTACTGGATGAGCTTAAGAGGAAATTGGAACTAGAAGAATAAAGTTTAGTAATTTTTGAAGATAAATCTGTAGAATTTAGCCAATTAAAGGACAGAGATTGAGGGGAAGGGAAATGAAAGAGACTCAGTTATCGGTGGTGCAATATCAAGCATACAGGCCATTTGAGTTCCTAGTGGAGAAGAGAAAGCAAGTGGTGTAGAGGAAAAAAAATATTTGAAGTAACAATGACTCAGAATGTCCCAAATGGATTAAAAATATCTACTTACAGAAACACGAAGTTCAAGTTTACAGTTGAATAAATTTTGGACCACTTCCTATTTCTAGCTCAAGATTCAATTAGCTTTACTTAAAACTTCTCTGTAATTACCCTAGTACCTAATACTGTCTTTTTAAAACTGTGAGTAGTTACAATACAATAACCTTCAGGGTATTTTAAAACTTTCCTTGGATTCCATTTTTCAGTACTTTAAGAAAGAGAAAGAAGCTTCTCTTTATAAAACATAAGTTACTATACAAGTTTAAATTATTGGAGTCTCCGTGACATCCATCGCAGCATCAGTATGCAGGCTAAGAAAACCACTCTGCATCGCTGTGAAATGCAGTGATTTGAAAGTTGAGGTGTTACCTTCTTCAAGGTAACTACAATGAAGACAGCAGCCCCCCCTTATGCCACACATTTTCAGCAAGGTGGAAAAGAATAAACTCCCTCTTGACTTCCTACTATGAATTCAGTTCAAGAAATCTCACTCCTTCCCTAAAAATAAAATGTATTCACAAAATTTCTCTTATTCCCCCTGCCCCAAAATAAAACATCTGCAAGTGTCTAAATTTCATGTATAATTGGAGATATACAGAATCTAGTGCACCTTGAATCATGAAAACTCAACTTCAATCTTGCAAAAACCCTGAGGCAATCTAACTCATTTACTGGTTGAATGCAGAGCAGACCCTATCTGACCTGAAATCCTGGCTCTGACCACTATAGACACTTCCTGTCTTTATGAAAACACTAACAGAGCACATCTTTTTACTCCAATAATAAAATTTACTTTACTATTAAATTTGCCTACATTAAGCTAAGTTTTGGTTACTTTTAAAATTTATTCCATTCGAAATCGTTGTGCCATCAAACCTAAAAATAATCTTCTGAAGATATTTATGCAAACTTAAAGTTCACAAAACCAGTGAGCTCTAAAACTATTTTCTGTGCAGAATCTATAAACAGTCAAATTTATATTATGCATTTTCAAATTAAAGGACAAGAAAGGACCTCATCCATCCCCAGTAGCCTGAGTTTTCCCCTACCAAGAGCTTATAAGAGGGTAGAGTACACCCAGGTAATATACAGTATCTCTTAAACTTGCCATTATGTGTCTTCATAGCACCATATCCCTCCCTTTTGTTTTTCTTTTTATCACAGTTTCAATTTTACCTCTATCCATGGTTATATGATAAAGTACTTCTCAGTTAACTAGACTGTAAATGCTGTGTTTGATTTTTCTCATCATTGTACCCCCAACATGTAGTACAGTGCCTGGTACATGGGAGGACTCAGCAGATATTTGTGGAATGAATGAATGCCACCCTCCCAGAATGCTCTCCAGAGCTCTTCCTTCGTTAAATCTCTCCATTAAGTCCTTAGGATTTGGTTTAGACGCAGTTCTCCAGAGAATGAGAACCAATATTTTATATATAGACACACGAGTATATATAATTGGCAATTTATGATAGCAGTTGGTTCACAGGATTGTGGAGGCCAAGAAGTCCCACAATGAGCTGCCATCTATAAGCTGGAGAACCAGGAAAACCGGTGGTGAAATTCAGTCCAAGTCTGAAGGCCCAAGAATCAGGGGCCACTGTCCAGAGGCAAGAAAATAGGGATTTCCCAGCTCAAGAAGAGAGAGGGAATTCGCCTTTCCTTTGCGTTTTGTTCCTTTCAGGCCCTCAATGAGTTGGGTGATACCCACCCATATTGCTGAGGGTGATCTTTACTCAGCCTACTGATTCCAGTGCTGGCCTCTTCGAGAAATGCCTTCACAGACACACAGAAATAATGTTTTACCAGCTATCTTAGCCCAGTGAAGTTGACCCATAAGGTGAGCGATCACAGGCCCCTACTTGTGACTCATCTATTCAGAGATAACGTTACTCCAGGTCAGCAAACTACCCTGGAAATACTAAAGGTAAACAATTTAGAAAGCACTGTTACCAACATTTCATCTTATGTACGTGGCATGACAGATGCCCGCATTTTAGGGATGAGAAAACTGAGGCTGAGAGAAACTTCAAGGGTTTCTAGGACAGTCGTAACTAAAACTCCAGTTCTGTGAGTCCAGGTCAGTTCTCTCTTCATGACACCACAGAGTTGAGAAAAATGAGATTAGTGACCTGGGCTGGTGAATGGAAGAGGAGTCTTGAGGCAGATCATTAAAATACAGCCATGAGCAGTTCCTTGGACTGCCTATATGAAGTGTTCTGGGGAAGAGGTCAGACTTGGGGTTTCAGGCATATGACAGGACCATGCACCTAGGACCAACGGGTCTCTTTTCTTTTAAAATTCATTTAACTTTTCTTTTTTTTTTTTTTTTTTAAAGATTTTATTGGGGAATTGGTGGAGGGGAACAGCGTTGGGGAATCGGGGAAGGGGAACAGACAAGTTGCCGTCTTCTTGTTCTTCAGTTTTAGTTGCGGAGGATGTTGCTTCACTGTTGGTATCGTCATTGCGCTCTTCCCGGATGAGGCAGATCGGTCGCTGGCCTCTGGATGTCGCTCATCGCAGCTATTGGCAGCTCACGCTTGGCTGCCAGCCGCTCACGCTGGCTGCGGGCCGCTCACTGCAGCCTATGGCAGCCCACTGCAGCAGGGGCTGCAGCCCACACCATCACCGGGGCTCGCACAGCCCAGCTCCAGGTGGAGCTGTTGCTAGCTGTAGAGGGCAGTGTCACTGGCCCTCATGTGGGATCCGAACCGGGGCCGCTGGCATCCCAAAACCAGCGCTTAACCAATGCGCCACTCGACCGGCCCTCATTTAACTTTTCTACTCACTAGGAGCTTGGCTTTTAAAGGAGTTCATATGTGTTAATATTTTAACTTGCATTCATTAGAAGAAAACCTTACAATATTCTTTTTCTTAAATGGCAGGATTATCCTAAACCAGAGCAAGGTATATAAAAACGTCATCACATCTGTCTGAGTTTTAAAGATTTCAAGAGCATGTTCCCTGGAATTTGCTTGGTGATGCACTAGCATGCTTCTCTAACATGCTTGTGTAATTATTATATGAGTTATTGATTTGGCAGGATTAATAGCCTCTGCAATTTTTTCATTGATTAGCCCAGGGTTGATGCTATGAACAAGGACCCCTAGGAACTGAGGAAGGACATAATGAATACTATTCTGGGTTTCACTATGTCTACTGAGCCTCGTGTGGTACCTTTGCTAGCGTTCGTGAGTAGAACTTCCTAAGTACCAGCACTAGGCTGGAAGCTTCTGGCAATTTCAAGAAAGTTATTTAAGGTCAATAATAAAAGTTTATTGAAAGCACCTCTGATTTTCTTTTCTTGCCCTTTTCTATAGGCTTGGTTGTTTTGCTAAATTAGGTTTGAGGTTCTCCCGATTTGTTACAGCACCATGTTAATGAGGCTAAACTGTCAGGCTCCATCCATCTCTGTAATGACAAACTGCCCCCCTAACCTCAGGGAGCTTCCCAGGTAGATGAAAGCAGGGAGGATATTTCCACAATCCTGGATAAACTATTTTAGGGCCTAAACACTCAGACTGGCATCACCTTTGTTTATACAAAATAGCAAATTGTTCCCCTCCATTAAAAAGAGAAAAACCCAAAGGAAATTATTAGTGTCATAGAAGAAATGAGGTTGCAAAACAAAACAAAAAATTAGAAGATCCAAAAATGATTAACAGAGAACCATACCCACGGTTTAGAAGATGGAAATTTTCAGCCATTTGGCTTGAGATGCCCCAGTGATTACTCGGCATAAATGTGCTAAGCAGTCCAGGTTGCACATTGAGTAATTAAAATCTGATTAATTATTACCGGGTTAGCAAAGAGTGCTGCTTTTTACCTCCCAAACAAATTGGCAATGTACCTGAACATTAAATTTAATTTGTCATTTTGCACATTTCACTGGCTCTATTGTAATATACTTAGAAGCACATTTGCCACTCTGTCCCTTTTTGGTATCAGTTCTTCCTACACTTTGTATATTAGGTAAATCCTATAATTTAGATAGTTCAAAATACTTGTAAAATTCTCTCATTTAAGAACATTGCAATGAACTAATTGTGATTCCAGATATCAACATTGCTCCTTGGCAGTTGCTACCAGTAGAAAATAATAAAATGTGAATGAACAAATTACTGTTTAAACAGTCATACTTTTGATAATTAGCAGATATTAAGGGATAAAGATATGGGGAAATATCTCAAAGGGGAAAAAGAGGATTTAAATTTAAATAGGATTCCCTTTAATGTTTCCCTCATTGTGCAAAAGTCCATCTTTAATTCATATTACAGTCAGTAATTTGTAATCCTGTGTCAAAATAGATATGCAAAGAGGGTATGCATTTGAATTTTAAATCTGATCCCTAAGTTTGAATTTAATATAGTGCCCTGAGTCCTGTATGTGGAATAGGAATTTTGAATCTGTTTTGAATGTCACAAGGATCAGCAATCATGCACAGAGGTATCATTGTTCATTATCTACCATGACTTGTGAAAGGAACATGCAATGGCATTAATCATTATTTTTTTACTAATAATAATATACTTTCAATGCAAATTTTGCCATTTTCTAAATATCTGGCAGGACATTCATCTCCATCGTCACACCTTCAAACTACACCCTCTTCTTTATTCTTGATTTGCAGCTGGAAACCTTGGTGACTGATGTTCATGATAAAATACATCCCCCCACAAAGGGAAGATTTAGACCTTAGAACATTAAACAAAATTTGAACTCCTGACCCCAAGCCCAAATACCTAGAATCATGAAATCACTAGGCTCCAAGGGACCTTAGCAGTCATCTAATCCAGCCCCGTATTTGTCAGATAATGAAATAAAGGCCCATTTGGTAAACTGACTTGCCCAGGGTCACCCAGCTGGTTAAAGGCATATAGGACAGTGGAAAACAGAGCTCGAGTTTAGGTTGAGTGTTTTTCCCAATATACAAAATGGGCAGAATAGTATCACCTTAGAAGCAAAGGCTTTGGGATTGAATCCTGTTTCTGCCAATTACTTGCTTTAATTTCTTCACCTGAAAAATATGTAAGCTAATGGTACAAACTTTGTCATGCAATTGTAAGGATTGAATTATATAATGCACATAAAGTACTTGGCCCTAGGTCTGGCAAGAAGTAAATATTCAATAAATATTAACAATTGTTATTATTATTAATTCATGTTACCTAAACAAAATTTTTGTCAATATAAGTAACATGTCTCCCACTCCCCAATAAAAAGAACATATATTGTGAAGCCCAAGGTCCAGAGTGGAATGACTTGCTGACTTATCTATTGAACCCCAGTGATAACAAACCAGACCCCATTGGACACATGAGGAAGGCGGCCATAGCACGACTGGACAACAGTTTTCAGTTCTCCCATACTGATATGGCAGTTTATAAACCATAATGGAAAGCATCATTGTGTTTCAACACTAAACAACCTTGTAAAGAAGACGCTCTTAAACCCATTTAACAGAGCAAATGGAGGCCTAGAGAAGTAAGTAATAAGTGACTAGTGCCAGTGTTTGAAAAGTCCAGTGGTAAGTATGGCATCAAGGATGCCAGAACCCAATGATGTCTCCAAGAGTCCATCTCTCTCTCACTCAATCTCTCTGCTCTGTTTTTCCCTCCCTCAGGCATGCCCAGCTCCCATAGTGACTCCTGACACCTCCAGGCTTATATCCTGCATCTTAGCAACATCAGTTTCTCCCTGACACATTCTACCAAAGTCCCAGGACAGAGCTTCATTGGTCCACTTGGGCCACAAACCCATCCTTGATCCAGTCGCTGTGGCCATGAGGAAATGGAATAGGCTGACTGGTCAAATCTGAATCACAAGGCCATTTTGGGACTTAGGGGTGAGGAAGAGGAAAAGTCATCCATCCACCCAAACCACATGGACCAACTGTGGATAAGAAATGATTCCCCAACAGAAAAGCAGACATAAATTTGCAAGAAGGGGAATTATACTGGGATGGTAAAACCAATAATGTTCACTAACTCCAGGACCATTTTTAGGCTGATAATAATAATAGATAATATTTTTTGTAAGATGCCCATATGCCAGGACCCATGTTAATGACTCTATTTGAATTATCCCATTTAGGCTTCAAAATAATCCTATAAACTAGCTAGTGTTATTATATATATTATTATAGATGGGGTAACTGTGATATACAGAAATTAAGTAACTTGCCCCAAGGTCACAAACCCAGGCATAAAAAAGCCACGACTGGAAGCCAGGCAGTCAGATGCCGGAGCTCATGCTCTTAGCTCTTACCCAGGGCACCACCCCATGCAGAGTGTGACAAGCACATTTGGTTAAATCTCTTGACACAACAGAGGAGCAGTTTGGAGCTACCACCAGTGGTCCTCCACTTCCAAAATTCCCACATCCCTAAAAAAATGGTGAATAATGATTTGACAATACCAGTGTGAAGCTTTGCTCAAAAATTCTCCTGGCCAGAGCATCACATTATTGGCCTTCCCAGGACACATGTGTTTTGGTTCAACTCTGAGTGGATTAGAAGAAAGAACCTAGAGCCAGTCAAGAAAAGCATCTTCTCTATTAATTTACAGCCCCAAAGTCCTATTACAAATTACCTCAGTACCTGACAGAATCCCAAGGCCCTGAAGTCAGTCAGCTTCTTGGGATAAAGGAAACCAGAAGCAGCTTTAATCTGTCTGGCTTCATCTGTATCTCTAAAATCCCAGCCGGGGGGCCGGCCGAGTGGCGCGGTGGTTAAGAGCTGGCTTGGGATGCCAGCAGCACAGGTTCCGATCCCACATATGAGGGCCAGTGACACTGCCCTTAAAATAAAAAAAATAAAAATAAAAAATAAAATAAAATCCCAGTCAGGAAGTCACTCAACACAACCAAGAGGGTATTCTCCAATAGTTGGTCCTACGAAGTCAAAAAGCCTTCTATTAACAAACAACAACAAACATTTAACCTCAAAGAATGGACAAAAGAAAAAAAAAAGAGGGGAGGGGATTTCTACAGACTGTTTTTGGTTTTTTTTTTAATAGCAAATAATTTCTAGTAAGTTATACAAACGGCACTTTAAAGATTCCAGAACTAATTTTGTTGTGTTGATGCAGAGCATTACTTGGCAACTTTTAATGCAAGTGTATTTAAATATATTTGGCCGTGTTTACTTGCACATTCTTAAATTAAACCTGAATAACTAGCTGATAGATACATAGTACAAAACAGCTTGCTTGTAACAGGAACATTGTTCAATCTATCTTCCTTTATAACTGAGCCTCCACAGCCTTGATTTATTGGTGTGGTTCAGGAAATTTGTCCCACATAGAATTATAGGGAATCACTTTCATTTGTATGCTAACTACTTTTGATTTTTTTTTTTTTAGCATCGTCAGTGGCCTTGATGATTGATTTTCAGTCTAGCTAAACCAGTTTGTATTATACATATTCCCCAGTAGGAAAGAGATTAGCTTAGCAGACAGTACACTTCATGGCAAAAGAAAGTTCTGATTCATTCCACTGACATTTGAAAGTTTCCCTGGAATATGCCACATGAGCAAGGTTTCTGGGCTCTTGAAGGAAAGATTATAACCACAATAATAAAAAAAAAGAAGGTAATTCTTTAATAAAAAGGCACACATACTCATAGTAAAGGTATACATAATGGCTAAGCAATTACTCAAAAATTTAGGCTTTGGGGTCAAGACTCCAGGGTTTGTACCCTGGCACCACCACTTATCAGTTACGTGACTGTAGGCAAATAACATAACCTGCCTAAATCTCTATTTCCATACCCAAAAGTCAGAGCCACTAACAATATCAACAACATTGAGTTATTTGAGGAATAAATAAAATGATGCATGTGTAACACATTGAGCATGGTTCTTGGCTTACAGGAAGCCCTCAGTAAGTATTTGGTGGTGGTGGTGGTGATGGAGGTGGTGGTGGTGGTGGTGATGGAGGTGGAGGTGGAGCTGGTGGTGGTGATGGAGGTGGTGGTGGTGGTGGTGATGGTGGTGGTGATGGAGGTGGTGGTGGTGGTGGTGATGGTGTTGGTGATGGAGGTGGTGGTGGTGGTGGTGATGGTGGTGGTGATGGAGGTGGTGGTGGTGGTGATGGAGGTGGTGGTGGTGGTGGTGATGGTGGTGGTGATGGAGGTGGTGGTGGTGGTGGTGATGGTGGTGGTGATGGAGGTGGTGGTGGTGGTGGTGGTGATGGTGTTGGTGATGGAAGTGGTGGTGGTGGTGGTGATGGTGGTGGTGATGGAGGTGGTGGTGGTGGTGGTGATGGAGGTGGAGGTGGTGGTGGTGATGGTGGTGGTGATGGAGGTGGTGGTGGTGGTGGTGATGGAGGTGGTGGTGGTGCTGGTGATGGAGGTGGCGGTGGTGGTGGTGGTGGTGGTGGTGGAGGTGGTGGTGGTGCTGGTGGTGGTGTGTTGTTGTTGTTGTTGTTGTTAGAGCTGCAAAGGAAATAAACACAAAGCTATCTCTCTGGCCACCAAATACTTAGTAACTTCAGGGAAATCGAACACAGAACCACCCAAACAAGATCAACAATTTCCATTCAGCCAATTATGATTTTCTGAACATAGACACGCTAGAATTTATTCTTTTGATTGTGTTCAACCCGCAGTTGTCACAACATCCCAGTCACGGAATGAGGTAGGATCATTATTTCCAAGCTTCCTTCAGTTCAGAGCAGTAAATTTTCATTCGTTTGAAAGGTTTCATTCCTGACCCGTATCATACCATATCCTGACCATAGAAACGAGGCCTTTAGCCTCCACATTGCCTTCCTGTATCTTTTGTCACTCCCAATACTACTCATTCTCCCCCAAAGATTTGTAGCATTATTAGCTGTAAGTTAGCAAAATCTAAGGACAGGCATCACATTTTAATTGAGGCAGGTGCTGGACACAGTGCATTTCACATCTCTGTCCCCCAGTCTCCCCCCAAGGAAAACAGGAATGTTGGAAAAGGTCTTTTATGGTTTATGATATGTAATGGACATTCCTGTGGTTTCTGCCCACTCACCCATGCTCTTTTCTTTGAGGACATCCACTGGGTTTTCTTGTGGGAAGTTCCTCTAGCCCACTGCATACAGCTACAGTGAGGATGTCTGCTATGGTGTCTACCTCTCCTGGACAAAGTATGGACAGATGACAGGTCCTAGTTTCCTAAGAGAACTACAACAAACTACTACAGACTTATTGGCTTAAATCAGGAAAAAAAAACTTATCCTCTCATAGTTTAGGAGGACCTAAATCTAAAAACAAGCTGTCGGCAGGGTTGATTTTTCTCCGGAGGCCCTGAGGGAGCAACTGTCCCATGCCTCCCTTCTAGCTGATGGTGGTTGCTGGCAATTCTTGGCACTCCTTAGCTTGCAGACACACATCACTCCATCCGCTCTGCCTCCATGTCACATCACCTCCTTCTTGTCTCTTTGTCTCCTTTTCGTCTGCTCATATAAAGACACTCTGATCAGGTATAGGCCCCACCCTAATCCAGTATGGCCTCATCTCCACTTTTACCTTAATTACATCTGTAAATACTGTTATTCCAAATAAGGTCACACATTCTGAGGTTCTGGGTAGACATGAAGTTTGAAGAAATATTATTCAACACATTTCATGACCCAAGACAGGCCAACCCAACCGTCTTTCCCTGGAAAACTGAAAAATCTGAAACTATTTGCATCACATTCATTCCACCTGCAGAATTCTAAAGAGACCGCCCACTGGATCCCATTACCTACTTCCGAGAAACTTCCCTGGTCTCTTTTGCACAGTTGAGCTATTATTCAGAGTCTCCTTCATTCTGCGCATTACCCAATATCTCACCAATAACTTCACATGTAACTTAACCAGTTTCTGCTGCAAGAAACCAAGGAAGTCTAAATCAAAGACTATAAAACCTGAACCTCCAAAGTCCTGAAATGTAGAAATAAGAACAATAGGATGTCAAGGCCTGTTTTCTATACTTTTCAGTGACTAAATATCCCCTTGGTCACAACTCATCTACCCATCTGACTTAGAAGAGTTTATTTCTGGAAACTTTACCTGCTGCTCTAGTAATTTTTCTAGAACTTTTAAAAGTTTATGCAAGTGTGTAGGTGAGAGTTCCTGGCATCCTTCCAAATACTGAAAATGCTGACAGACTGACTAAACTAAAAAGTTATCTGATAATTTTAGGACAGACTAATTAAATCCTACACATTGACATTTTGGGCAAAAAAAAAAAAAAAAACAATAACTACACTAATTGGCCTGTTAGACAATGTTCATATCTCATTGTGCCAAATGAGAGGAGATTCCTTATAATTGTTCCTGCAGGATTGCAAATGACTGCTATGGACATGATATAATTGTGGGAAACAGCATTACCTTCCAAGTCCTATCACCCACTTAAGTACCACAGAGTTCCCACCTGAACAGAGAGAGAATGGGGGCTGGTAGGCTTTCCAGAACCATGACTCATTACCACTGCACTCCAGTTTTTAGGAACATAATGAGCCTTTGAAAGTGAAATGAATGTGGCCTCTGACTTCCTACCAGATCCCACACTGTCTTAGGGTACAAGGAAACCAAAATGCTAACAAACTAGTACGAAGAGTGAACAACTAAAAACATTGTGAACTTTTGAAGGCACTGTAGAAACTATATCACTTGTTTATAAAGAACATTTTGGTGCTTTCAGATAAGCATTTATTTGAATAAAATCCCTAAGGGTTTACTAAATGTCAGGCAGTGAAATCAAAATGTCAGTATATAGCAGAGAGGTCAAAACAGAATTAATAACACAGAGGTAAATTACTCAAGTCATCACAATTTAACCAACCTTTGTGGATCCCTACTATGTGCAGGGCACTGTAGGAGACACAGCAAGGGAGACACAGATGAACAAGTAGAGACTCTTCCCCCCAAAGAATTGACAATCAAGTACACACGATAAGAGAAGAATGCAAACTCCAGAAACACAAGGGACAATAAAGTAAATTCTATAAGAAAGCAACAAATAAAAAAATAAAATGCTAGAGGAAAAAGGATTACATCAATTGCAAAGATTAGAGAAGGCTTTCATGGAGTAAGTAGAAATAGGGATGGTCCCTGACTGATGAATATGTTGAAAAGATTAATCAGATGGATAATCAACCCAAGCAAAATCAGAGAGATAGGAAAACTCAGTGGTATATACAAAGGACTGATCGTGGTTTAGTTTTCCTGAGATAAGGACTCAGTCAAGAGGGAAACATGGTTGGAAAAGTAGACTGGAGCTACCCAAGGAGGGCCTTACCAGGTGTAATCAAACAATATGGTGAATGTTTAAATAAAAAGAAATTTATTACAGTAAAAGACACATTGTCATTATTCCCCATCAAAATACTCCCCCTCACTTTGAACACACTTACCCCATCATTCTTGCCACTTTCTGAAGCAGTTCTGGAAGTCCTCTTTCGTGGGTATCTTAAGTTGCACTGACATGGCTGCCTCAATGTCCTGAATTGATTCAAAACATTTACCTTTCATGGTCATTTTGATTCTGGTGAAGAGCCAAGAAGTCCCATGATGCCAGATCCAATGAATAAGGTGAATGAGGACACACCATAATGTTTTTATTTGAAATTTCCATATACCAGAAGTGATGTGTGACACTGAGCACTGTCATGATGGTAACCACTTTGAGCACCTCTTGTAATCACAGAAGTCAAATGTGACTTGTATTCATCTTTTGTTATCAGTATATATTGAGTATTACAATTTTAATAGCTTTTTCCTTTATTAAAATGTATGTACATTTTTTGGCACCTTCTGTGTACACACACACACACACACACACACACTGGAATATTATCAGCCTTTAAAGCAAAGAAATTCTTATATATGCTGCAACATGGATGAACTTTGAAAACATTATGCTAAGTGAAATAACCCAGACACAAAAAGACAAATATCGTATGATCCCACTTATGTGGAAGGTCTAAACTAGGCAAACTCATAGAGACAGAAAGCAAATGACAGGTATTTAAGGGTTGGAGGGAGGAGAGAATGGGGAGTTATTGCTTAATGCTTACAGAATTTCTGTGTGAAGCAACGAAAAGATTTGGAAATAGATAGTGGTGATAGTTGCAAAACACTGTGAATATTAACGCCACTGATTTGTATACTTAAAATGGTTTAAATGGCAAATTTTGTGCTATATATATTTTCCCCAGTTAAAAAGAAAACAAACTCCATCCCTACCATTTGAGTGGGTGTCCTGAGCCGCCTGTTCCTGGTCCCTGGCTCTATACCTTACTTCTGGACTGTTCCCATCAAATGGTACTTCCTGGGCTCCAACCCAAACACAAAGTGACTCCAAGGAGACAGAGTCTTTACTGTACCTGGATACCTCAAATCAAGTCTTTAGACCTTTTACCTCAGTCTCCAGGATACTTGGGTTGTCACTTTCTGAGACTTATTGTAAGACCACCATTATCTCTGTCAGGAATGCTGCACTGTCCACTTCACCCCAAACAATCCCAAATTGATCCAAGCCAGAGAGTACTCACAACACTCAGAATCCTAGCTTTAGTGACCTTATCAAAAAGACCCACATTCATTATTACAAAGTAGTCATGGAGACATAGGATATATTATAAAGAATATAGTCAGTAATATTACAATAACTACGTAGGATGTCAGATGGGTACTATATTTATTGGGGTGATAGATGAGTGGGGGTTAGGGAGTAGGGTAAAAAAAATGAAGGGATTAAGAAGTACAAATTGGTAGTTACAAAATATCATGGGGATGGAATATAGTCAATGATGTGGTATTAAATATGTATAGTGCTAGATGGGTACTAGACTAGTCAGGGGGATCACTTTTCAATTAGTGTCTAACCAATAGGCTGCATACCTGAAATAATATAAAATAATATTGAATGTCAACTGTAATTGAAAAATTAAAAAGGGGGATAAGAGGTCTAAATTTCCAGGTATAAAACAAATAAATCATGGGGATGTACTGTACAGCATGGGGAATAGGATCAATAATATTGTGATAACATGGTATGGTGTCAGATACTGGACTTATCATGACGATCACTTCTTTAGGTATATAAATGTTGAATAACTATGGTATACTCCTGAAACTAATATAGTATTATATATTAGCTATATTTTAAATAAAAATCTTTTTAATTAATTAATTAATTAATTTAAAATACACACACACACACACACACACATTCAGCATGCCAAAGAGCAGAAGGCCAAAAGTCCATTTCAAATAGCATTAGGGCATTCTTAATGCCCAGAACACATGAGACCTAAAATGACCAATATGAATGGAGTGAAAATATGAGTCTTTCCACACATTCTTTCCTTGAAACTCAGTGGGTGCAGCTTGTTGTCTGGTACAATGACAAATTGTTGTGGAAAGATTTTCCAGAGTAATCCATGACCTCTGAGTCCTTCTACACAATTTGTCTACTGTGGTGACTTAATTTCATGTTTTTAGTTTTAAGGAGAAGAGATTTGGATAAATGTTCTAATGCAGTAATTAGCAGTTACATTAATAGCATTGATTTCTCATTATGTTGTCCCATTATTCTAATTATATTTCTCTTTAAACAATTTTTCAGACTGTAATCTTCTACTTGGATGAGGCTGACACCCTGAATAATCTCCCCTCTCAACTGTGCACCCAATTTAGTAATGAGTCCTGTGCTATTTAACCTCACATCGCCCATTTTTTTTAAATCACTCCAAAGAGCCCTGAATTAATGTCCTCTTTTGAGGAATTTTCCTCCTCCATGACCCAGAACCAACACTGCAGTAATCAAAGCAGGTGATCATTTGTCAGGGCTCTCTTCACAAAGCCCCTTGACATCTCACTAAAATGCCTGAAATCCTACCCTTAAAGAACATTTTAGGGGATCTTTGGGGTTTTTCAGTCTTTAATAGTTGCTGAAAGAGGAAGCCATATCAAGCGACAACCTGGAGAAAATACCCTTATCAAGACCCTGTAAAATGCACCAGATACTCTTGGATTGGAGACACCACTTATGGAGTTTTGGGCACTATTCTAAGTGCCTTACATATATTAACTCATTTAGTTCCCCAAAACCTCTGTGAGGTAGATAATATTCCCCATTTTGCAGATGAGGAAACTGAAGCCCGCCCAAGATCATCTAGCAAAAAGGGACACAGCCATGATTGAAAGCCAATCAGACTGGCTTCAGGATCTGTGTTCTTTACCACTGCTATTCTGATCTCTGATACACTTCTTATCATTCATCTCATGGAGCAAGTATTTTATACCTGTTTGGACAGATGAAGAAGGTAACGGCCAGAGAGATTACATATCTTACCCAAAAGCAGACAGCTAGTAACTGCCCAGTTATGATATAAACCCAAGTGTGCCTGACTCCAGAGACTTGCCCTTTCCCTTCTGCTGCCTACCCAAGAATATATCACAACATCCAATCATGCTGGCTATTTAGGAGCAAAACCCAAACAACTGGGAAATTAGAAATAATGTAAGAAGCCACATGGTCTACTAACTAAGGGAAAGAATGGCAGGTAGGTATGGCAGAACCTACTAGCTATCGACAAACCTATTTCCTCTTCCTCCTAGGTATACACTGTATTTCTCAGCATCCCTTGTAGTCAAGTGTTACCAAGTAATGAAGTTTAGCCCAGTGGAATATGGGGAGAAAATATTGTAGCACAATTTCCTCCTTCTTTCCTTACACCCTGACCTAATGGAGAGGCTCCAAGAACTTAGAACAGTGAGGAGCCACAAGAGTGAAGGAGCCTGGGTTCCTGATTGACCACGGGGAAGGCTGCCTAACCAGGCACCGAGCAAAAGGATTGTGGCAGCAAGAAGTAAATGTGTACTGTTTTAAGCCATGAAGATTTCATATTTATCTCTTATAGCAACTATTTTACACTAACAAATATAATAAGTTGAGTGCTGTCATCAAAATCTTAAAATATGTGTCACTGACTTGGCTTGGATTTGGAGTAGAAGAGAAATAAACAACACAGGCCACAAAGCTGGAGATCACGTGATATGTATCCAAAAAAACATTTGGTAAAATTGTCCCTGCAGTAACTTGGACGGTAGCTCACATGCCTATTGCCTTTCATTCCAAATGGAATGGGCTGACATTGGAGGTTTTAAGTAGCAGAGTGACATGATCTGACCTTATTAGATGGGTCACTCTGGCTGCTATGTTGGGAATAGACTAGGGTCAGAGGTAGACGCAGGACAACCAATTAGGAGGCTTCTTCCACTGGCCACAAAAGATGAATTCTTGGAATGAAGGCTCTCCTCCCAAAGCCCGATGATGCATGATTCTCCTATAGAATGATAAATGTCTCCACAAAACCAGACAAAGTTACTACCACTGGTTCTGAGAATACTATTATATATAGTCAATGACTAATTTCAAAACCAAATTCAATATGGATAAATGACATATATCACAGCATTCAAATTTTTTCTTTGTTAAAAATTTCTTTCACATGGTCTTATTTCCATGAAAAAGAAATTCCACAGATGTCCAATTTATTTAAAGGGTTCTTAAATGCCTAATTTTGTTCCCTATAGAATTATGACTTCTCTAAATGTTGGACACACGGAAACAGAAGCGATCCTTAGGAGTCTACCAGCTACAACAAGAGCTGAGAAATTTACACTTGGCCTTCCTGAGGCAGACATACATGGTTCACTTCTACCACTGAAACTCCACAGGACATAAGCATGAAGCCCATAAAGTCAGGTAGAAGGGAAAAAAACCACCTTAAATGCTTCAGCTTGACCTCTCTGTCCCACCCCTCATATAAGCCCAGAAACATGCTCCTGCATGGACACACTACATCTATTTTACAATCACAAAAGGCTAGATCAAGTTTATTGTTATCTGTCTATGGTTGTTATCACATTACTAGTCAAATTCTAAGAGATGTGCAGAGCCAAGAGTAAAATGTATGGAAAACTGTGAAGAAGTAGGAATTCTAGAAAGCAGTGTTTGTCCTTCACTTATACCCAAATGCCAATTTAAACAGTAGTTAGAGAGCAACCACACAGCCCTCCATGCACTAGATCCTGCGTAATTACCTAAGCCTGAGGGCAGGCTTATTTGTCCATGGCTTGTTTCTGAGCTGTGTCATTACTTAATTTACATCTTAGAAATTCATGCTTTTGTGGGAGGGGTTGTTTGAGATTTTTTTTTTTTTTAAATTAGAGTGGATGGCCAGGAAGCCAAAGTTTTTTTCAAATGGAGGGAGGACGGACTCTCTTCCAAGTCAGTATTCAGATGCCACACACACTTGTCAGTGATGAAATGATCCCTTGAAGGTGCTGGAAAGGAAAAGGCAAATGGGACACCCACTGCTTTCCTGTTTGCTGAGCATCATGCAAAGGTAGAGTTAGCCATTATTGAAATAACTTCAACTGTGGAGAAAAATATCAAAATAAGCCTATTACACTAGGACCTAGCCATTACAGTCAAGGAAATAATACAATAAATCCTTTGAAATGAAGAGACACAGCAAAAGGCACTAGAAAACTGAGAGGTGTTTTGTCACTAAATTGCAGCATTAATCGTGCAATTGCTAAATTGTATATTTCTTTGATGTTCTTTGCTAAATTGTATATTTCTGACACTCAAAATGAATATTAGGAAAATCATACTTATTTTATACAACTTGTTAGCAGAAAGGAAGGAAATGAGATGATGTTTTAAAACCATAAATCTCCTTTATAACTAACTGTGAATCTGATGATACTGGAACTGGGAAGCAAATTGAAAGGGAGAGGATGATTGTAAACTGCATTATAATCTTGGGTGTAAATGAACTATTATCTCATCAGCAGAGGAAAAGTCCTATTTGGAATATGATGCTGAATGTTGACAATATTCCTTCTCTGATAATGATAGGAAACTGGAAATTGCAAAAGAAGTTATTGCTTTTTTCATTATTAGCAGACGCTGGTGTCACTTCTATATATCTATGGTATTTATTTATTTTTTTAACCTATTTTTCTTCCCTACAGATATACCCATTTATCTCAACTAATGAATTTACTCTATTTAATAAATGTGACAAATTCAAGGAATCCAAAGGAAATTGGATGCTCATAGGACACTGCTCTATAGGCAAGGCCTAGCTGATTATGGGCACCATTTTCACTCGCATTAACGCTTCTCTGGTATTCTAAAGGTCTGTTTACACAATCTCATTTCAATTTGTTAAAGGAAGTTGAAGTCATGACTCAGCTATAATGTGTAGCATTTGAGTATTAAACAAAACTGCAAATTTGGCACTATATCCCTAATAGTTATAGCAAGCTCATTTTTCCTCATTGGTTTGAGGGCTCTTTTATGTAACACGTGGTCATGTTTAAACTTTATATTATTACTCCTAAGCTACTCCCACATTATTAGTCAACTTGAAGGCCTAATTCTGAAATCTGTTGGCTTAGAAGCATGTGTAAACACTTGGGAAAAGATTTTTTGCCACACAACCACTGTAATGAAAAGGGGGAAATGTCTGAGCCTTTCTGTCTATGAATATGCCCAAAGGTGACTGCTAGGTTTCAGAGTGCCCCATGTCTTCAAAGAAATGCAATGAGCCTTTGTCACCTGCCTTAATTTTTATTCTAAGTACTGCTTAATTCTCTTATTAACCATCAGAATGAAGACGTATGGCGTTGTCTTCACTTGGGTCGCTGGTGATGGTAGTATTTGGAAGGTGATCACAGGAATCACCATGAGCAAAAGAGGAAGCATGAGAGAGGGAAGGAAGGCAGGCCAAGAAAAAGGGGGTTAATAAGGGCGGACTCTGTGGCCAGCTAGGACTCTATGCCACTGGGGACTCTCTCAGAGATTGTGTGGACAACACCTCAGAATTGCTGAAAGGCAAGGAAATAGGGAACTAACTAACCTTTCTGTTTCTAAATTTCAGTGGTTGGGGGTTGGTCCTGGGGGCATTAACTCCATAGCAATTCCTCCTGTCCTGTATTATAACTGAACACACTTCAGTAGCCAGAGAACACTCTAAGTCGGAGAGATGAGGGAAGACACCAATAGGTAAAGGAACTCCTATGCTGGAGACCTCCTGGAGGGTCAAGGGGATATAATCAGGGACTGCTGGCAAATGCTACAGCACTCTAAGACAGGATAATGACAGGCTTGGTTTGATCCCTACTTCTCCGCTACACACAGTGTGACTCAGGCATATCACCCAAGATCTCTGAACCTTACTTTTCTATAGAATGAGGTTTATAATGCTGGTCTCACAGGGTGATATTAAGGATTCAATATAACAATGTGATACTGTATGTAAGCTCCCAGCACAGGGCTCAGCATCTAGTAGGTGCTTAATAAACACTAGTTATTTTTTATTGTGATGATTATAATCTTTACTAATTATGATGCACAAGAAATATTTTCCAAATACTGCGCCTCCATGAGGAGTCAGACAGTCCTGCCTAGCTCCACCTGGCCCCATGGTAGGTGGGCTAGAAGAGGAAGCAGCAAGGCTCTCTTAGCCCCACTGCATCACTTTCTAGCACATTGCTTGGACATAACACATTCCATGACATTGTATGCTGGACAGTCAGCAATTCTCTGAGAAACCCCAGCTGAAGAGCAGGGTGTACAACAGGCAAATGAATTCTTATCTAAATTCTCCAGAATCCCTTAAAAGAAAAAAGTCACACGATGAAGTCTGTGGGCTACAGATATTGACTTTATCTAAGGGAGATGCTGACTCTGATCTCTATTAATCTTAATGCCGAGACCCACTCTTGCCCTATCCTTCCAGCAAAGCTCTGATCCTCTTGGGCTAATGGTACCACCAGGCTTCATCATACCAGTCACCTTTGCCCCAACCCCTAGACTGTCATTCCTACAACGGGAAAGAGACATAACAGTAGCTTCCACCATGTGGTCCTAACTGTTAAATAAAAGGAATATTGGTCCTAAATTCTAGCAAATGTCTGTGGACTTCTTGATAACGCTTAGCTTTTCATCATCTAGTCCTACTTACTTTGTTTCTCCTCTCTGTTAAAAAAACAAATATTAAAAAGTAAATAAAAACAACAAACTCATGCTCCCAAGGTCACTCTTTATCAAAATAATGTCTCCCTAGATCTGGGTTCTGTTACCACTTCCCAAATGTCAATAAAGCCCTTATTTCCATAAACTATCAGGATATAAGGTCCTCGCTCTTGTTTGTATACATGGTTAAATATCCCTAAACTACTTCTCCCAGCTCTGTCTTACAAGTATATGTCCCAGGGAAGAATGAAAACAATACACTATCTTCTATCCCTATGAGCCTTACCCCTGATATTTCAGAGACACCATAGCATTGGAGGAAGGAGAGAAAGAGGGCAGGGAGTGAAGAATCACAGTACCCATGAGTTTATTTTACTGCATGTTTATTTGTATGGCGTCAATCATCTTTCTATCACATGAGGTACCTGAATAGTACAGTTAGACCTATATCTATTATTTTACATAGGAAGACTGAGCTGAAAGAATTATTTCTATGGCCCTCAACTTCATAGAAGGAAATGAATAAACAGTTAATGAAAATCTACCCACTTGGTGAACGTTCGTATCGCATTCTGATGTGTCCATGTATCTGAATAGCAGGCTGAATTATAAATAGTTGATGCTCTGGTCTGATGCTGCAGTGTCTAAAGAATTGTTGCCTCCATAAACTTTTTATATGCTGCACTGTAGAAGTGAACCAATTAAAAAGTTTTGCCAATTTGAATCATCCATATAAAGTATATTATGCAAGAAGTTCAATGTCTTTGATGCCTTTGACTGCTTGGTGAGCTAAAACTTTATTCAAATTGGCTTTGTAATATCTTTAAATATACATTCCTATGATGTTTTTCTCTTACATTTGTACTAAATGAGTATTTGGACATCATTAAAGAAGAACATTTACTGAAATTTTTTGCTCCCCCTTTTGTAAAACAAAATTTCAGGGCAGACTTTTTCATTTGTTTGTGGCCTCCTTTTTCACTAAATGTGTTTGTATCTCTAACTATTCAATTCTGACTTCCCTGGCATCACTGTGAAGAAATGCTTTGAGAACAAGCTGGTAGTTATGTTTCATGGAAGCCAAAGTTCTTCTTGTGAATTAAAATTATGTTCCACTTTACTGAACACTAAGAAAATCAGCTTTGGAAAATTACCTCAGCCCTAAAGATAGGGCTGCCACTTACCAGTCAAACCCTCTGCACGTCTGTGAGCAAACATGCTTGGCTCTGACTCACGCTGGACTAAACCAAATCTCATTAATAGACCTGGCCTAAAGAAGCTCTTGAGAAGACAGCTAATCATGTTCAACATGATGGGAAATGTCACGCAAAACCAGAACAGAGGTGGATTTTTGGACAAGTACTTCCCTCAGAGGACTGCACTCTCTTCCAAAAGCTAGTTTAGAATGTGTCAAAGCTGGTCTTCCAAGTGTTCCCAGCACTTGACTGAGATTGTTACAAAGCCATCTTTAAGATGAGGACCAGAAGAAAAAGGGAAGAGGGGAAGGTGGAAGCTTGCATACAACAGAGAGAAAAGAACAGTAACAACAATCCGGGCACTGAGGTAGGCAATGGAGTTACGCGTGTGAATCAGGAGCCAATCCTGCCTCCCAGGAGCTTGCAATTCTAGAGGCGAAACAGATCAACAAAAGGAAATAAAACAAAAAACGCAATTACAAAACAATAAAAGCTGCTTGAATTGGGACTGAAGCAAACAAAGAAGCACTGAAGTCAGCTGTAGGGAGTCAACATCTTACACAGGATTAACTTTTGAGTTGAGGCTTCAAGAATGAGTAATTGGTTAAACGCTGGCTTGGGAAGCCAGCGGCCCCAGTTCGGTCCCACATATGAGGGCCAGTGACACTGCCCTCAAAACAAAACAAAAAACAAAAAAAACTGAGTAATTGGAGTTTGTAATATGGAGTCAGGGGAATTGTAATAGATATGTATGATATCGGGGGGGGGGGCAGTGAAGGGGGAGGGGAGAGTCACTTTGTAAGGGGTGAAAAGGATAATTATTGCATTGTTTTGTACATCTGTAACTAATAAAAATAATTTAAAAAGAATGAGTAATTCAGGAGACAAATGTGGAAAGGACACAGCAGGCTGAAGGAGCAGAGGTTCAGGAAGCTAGAGCGAAGAGGTGAGGCTAGCAGGTAACACAAGTCCCCTTCAAGAAGGACTTCATGACTGCCTTGAAAAGAAACTCGGATTTGGTTCTGCAGTTAATCTAGAACCAATTAAGATTATCATGTACGGGAAATAGCATACCTACACTTAATCATTAGAATAATCTATGTACTCTTGGGCCAGCCGAGTGGCTCAGTTGGTTAAGAGATAGCTTAAGAGCCTAAGCTCTGAGCAAGAGGGCTGCCGGTTCAATTCCCACGTGGGCCAGTGACTCTGCACCCAAGCTGAGCTGCTGCTGAACTGGCGATGGGTGGCAGGGTGGCTCAGCTGGTGACAACAAATGCTCCTAACAAGAAGACTGCCTGTTCAGTGGTGGGCTGTGCCCACCCACAGCTAAGACTGATCTTGGTACTTGGTAAGCTGGGCTTGAGCTGAGCTGCCGCCCAGATGGCTCAGTGGATAGAACATGTGCTCTCAACAAGGCCGCCAGTTTGACTCCCTCATGAGATGGTGGCTATGCCCACCTGCAACTAAGACTGAACTCAGCACCTTGAGCTGAGCTGCCGCCCAGATGGCTCAGTGGATAGCGTCACGCTCTTAACAACAAAGGTGCTGGTTCAACTCCCACATAG
This sequence comes from Aselliscus stoliczkanus, assembly GCA_033961575.1. Taxonomy (NCBI): domain Eukaryota; kingdom Metazoa; phylum Chordata; class Mammalia; order Chiroptera; family Hipposideridae; genus Aselliscus; species Aselliscus stoliczkanus. Next base: position 187,266,730 of record CM066727.1, read on the forward strand.
TGGCTGCACCCACAGCAACTAAGATTGTAACACAGCACCTTGAGCTTAGAGGCCATGAGCTGCCAACGGGCAGCCAGATGGCGACTGGTGCCCTCCACAACTAAGATTAAAGAACAACTTAGCTGGTCCCTTTCCCTAATTCCCCAACGCTGTTCCCCTCCCCCAATTCCCCAATTAAAAAAAAAAAAAGAAGAAGAAAAGTCTATGTACCGTTAGTACAGAGGAGACATTTGAGAGTTGCAAGAATACAGTCAGGCTGACATCTGAAAAGACAGGATCCCTATCACAAATATTGCAATGCATTTCATAGGCCATATCTTTTAACATTTCCCCAGTAGAGGTCTATGGCAAGATACTAATCATGGATCACTAAAAGCAAATTTTATGGGGGGCCAACAGGTCTAAATTAAGGCTCTCTGGTGGATCAGTTTAAATGTGAGAAAAATTGTAGAATTTAGACTTTCCATCAATTCTAATAATTTATAAGTCAAGTTTTTGATAAGTTTGGATAGCTGTGAATCAAAGGTTATACTCCCTGACACTTCCCTGGCACACACAGATTCCTTGAAGTTGATGAAGGACATGCACCTGCTATATTTCAGTGCCATGCTATCTGTGACAGATCTAACCTTCCCAGTTATTTTGGACTGTCATTCAGTGTCCCTTCATATATTTAAAAGAGTGAACTCAGGATTTCCTTCCCTGTCAAATCCTGATTATCCAGGTGTAATCTTACCTATATCCAATCTCAACTTCTCAACAACCCAATCAGTCCAGTTTGCTTTCCTTGAGCACTTTCGGCAAGAAAAATATGAGGAGATGAAGCTCGAACTAGCACTGTCCCTGTCTATCTGTGAAGAAAGTTAGATGAGAAAGAGCTTAGACGCTCCAAGCCACATCCACACTGGCTAGGTCTTCATTACTTAGATGTACCAAGGCACATCCACAGCGGCTAGGTCTTCATACACAGGTCCTACTGTTGGGCTGTCTAGTAACATAATGCTTACGATGTTAATTACATGGTTTATATGCAGTAGCTGCGTAGAAACAGAAGCTCAGAGAGATTGATCAGCACCTTGTAAGCAGCAGGGTTGGAATTATTGCCCAGGTTTTCCAGAAGCAATAGCCAGAGACATTCCACTATGTCATTCTGCCATCTTGGAAATCATTCTTCTCCCTAATTCAGTTTTGGCTTTCATTCAGGAGTATAACTGAATTTCATAAAAAATATAATGTGAGCCAAGAATGGAGACAAACCTCTCAGGTGTATCCCCACACCTAAGTTTCCAAAGTGTGGGAACAAACCAAGCTTTTTGGTAGTTATATTTTTCATATTTCTTCCCCCAAAGTCTTTTTCTGTTTTACTAGATAATAATAAGTTGATTCCTATACCACTGTCTCATTTAAAGAGTTGGGTTCTATGTGTGTTGTGACAGTTAAATATTCCATCTTCTTATAACTAAATATAAAAACCGATAAATAGAGGTATAAATTTTCACAATTTCACATAAGAATGCATCTGCCTTTGGTTTCATCAATTTATATGAGGTTATTTCTTATCATAAATAGGTTTTGAGCTGTCAGGGTGATCCTTTTCTTCACACATTTCCCAAACAAAAATTTTTCACAGAGCTATCTGCACCCCTAAGAAGCATGAAAAATACAGGTTTCCTGACAAAGAAGAAAACATGATAATTGATGACTAAGACAGACTGCCCTTCTCTGGAGGTTTTTAATTACCATCTCTCATTTACATAACACTTGAAGTTCTTCCAAGAGCTTTCAGGTATTTTATCACATTTGTACCTCAGTACAACCCTGCAAGGAGAAAGAGCAAATATTATAGTCATTGCTTTCAAGAATAAGCCACTAAGAATGAGAGAGATGAAGTGATTTGATGAGGTTTGTTATGGATGGAACTGGTGCTAGAACTCAGGACACATAATTCCTCATCTGGTATTTTTTCTACCACACCACCCATAATTCCACTGGCTAGAAAAATCCAGTGTGACTCTAAACATCTAAGAAATGCGCAGCTAATGGCAAAATAAGTGTTAGAATTTCTTTTATTGGCATTTGTTACCTTTCCATTGGGTACTTCAAAAAACTATGGTTCTCGGCTGGTCTAGTGGTGCTTTGGTTAAGAGCTGGCTTGAGATGCCAGCTCTGAGCAGCAGGAACCTGGTTCGGATCCCACATATGAAGGCCAGTGACACTGCGCCCTCTACAGCTAAGATGTGAACAACAGCTTGACCTGGAGCTGGGCTGCTGTGATTCGCCAGCGACTGCATAGGCTGCAATAAGGCTGCAGTGGGCTACTGTGAGCTACCATGAGTAGCTGGCAGCCAGTGTGAGCTGCCCAGAGCAACCGTGAGCATCCATCCCATGGCCAGCAACCGATTTGCCTCACCCAGGAAGAGTGCAATGATAATACCAACGTGGGCCAGTGAAGCGACATCCTCCACAACTAGACTGAAGAACCAAAAAAGGACAGCAACTTGTCTATTCCCCTTCCCCAATTCCCCATCACTGTTCCCCTCCCCCGCCCAATTCCCCAATAAAATCTTTAAAAAGAAAAAAAAAAAAAAAAAATTTAAATATTTATATATATATATATATATATATATATATATATATATATGTATGTATGTATTTCTGTTAGAAAAGAGGCATTAGGTAGAGTTGTAGGTCTCTATTCCAGCAAAGCCTGTTGGTTTGGGAGTCAATTCAATCCCTTGCTACCCAAGCATCTTTAACTTCATTTTCCCTCGCTATAAAATAAGCATGATACTAAGACCTATCTCATGGAGTTATTGTGAGGATGGAAGGGATGATGCATGTAAGGCACTTAGCACTGTACTGGAATATAGTAAGTGCTCAATAAATGGTTGCTGCTATTTTAAGGTGGTTGTTGTCACCATCATCGTCATTATTATTATTATTATAGATCATAGTGAGTGTAATTCTAAACTCTGTGGGTAAGAAGCTCCAAATACTGCAAAGATGTCATTTGGGGGTTATATTGGCCTGTACTTTTCTGGCCCTGACTCAAGCAATGAGGTTTGCAATTTCATTGACTGGATGTGCTAATGAGAAGCTTTTTAAAGATTTCTCTTGTCCATAGAGGCCACTAAATAATCTCCACATGGGTCAAGCTCTGTAATCACCCTGTTGACTCATTGATTGTACAAGTCAGCAGTTGGAGCCATGATGGAAGATCTATGGTGAACAGAACAAAAAGATTCTAAAGACCCCAAAGCAAGCTTGTCTACGGTCTGGTTCATTCTTTCATTATACCCTAAACTCAACTTGAATCTGCATGATAATTAAATAATAGGACATTTTCTTAACCAGCATCTTGCCCATTTTTAAATACATCTTTTATTAGATGGTGAAGCTTATAAAATATTCATCAACACAAGCTACTGCAGTTGTGGTTTTTTTCTTGCTGACCTAACCTCAGAGCTGCTCAAGTGGAAATTAGATTTTTTTTTTGTTAACTCGCTGAAACTGTCTGCATTTGCTAGATTTCCTAAGGAGCAGGAGAAAAGTAATTCCGCAGGATTAATAAGGGCAACATACATTCTTATTCCAAAAAAGACCCACAAAAAGGGGGCAGAATTGCTATTCAGTGAGGATAATTGATATTGTAGCACAGCATTCTGCTTAAGCTCATTGTGTTTTTGAATGGGTGCACAGGCTCTTTGAATCCCTGTCGAGAATGGCTTGTGTGTCTCTCACGTCTTACCTTGAATTAACTAAGACTTTTAAGGACCTTGTGAAATGTAAGATGCTTGTGATGTTAATCAGCAAAAACAGACATCTGATTGCACTTTCAAAAGAACAAGAAAGAGACTTTGTGATTTTTATAGATTTTGCTCCTAACTTAAAAGTAGGAAAAACTAATAACTGTTCTTTATCTGTGCTCTTCTCAACTCATGCACATATTCTCTGTTCTTTCCATCCCCCCATCTTCCCTTGGCACCTTCTGTTCCTTCATTTCTTTCTCTTAATTAAAAAGTTCAAGGTTCCATAAGGTTATTGGTTTGCTGCTAAAAGGCTTGCTTGTTCTTTTGTGATGATTATACTTCTAGGAGCTCAGAGTAGCCTCTCCATAAGCCCATGGCTTATCTCAGTGTCCTGGTTTTGAGGTAAACTTTGCTAGAGATACTCAGAGACCTTTTTCATAAGAGTGTTCATCAAAACACTAAAAATAGACTAAAACATCCAACTTCGTCAACAAATCTCTAACTCCTCTATGATAAAAAAGCAGCCCATCCCACGACATGGCCCCCTTCGCACATGCCCAGCATCTAATCACGGCATGAGCCCTGGTTTAGTTTCCCTATTTGAATTAGGTGTAAATTTCTCTCTTTAGAAAAGAAGGAAATCAGCATAGCATTTACAGCACTGAAGGGGAGGCAACTTTGAGCTACACAGGAGAGCTTGAAACCCTGTCCCTTTATGCTAACAATTGTTGCATTAACATTTACTTGCAAAGAGATGTGTTTCCTACCCACTCAGACACTAATTTTATGATAATTGAAATTTATTCTATTGCTATTAAGGAAATTGAACCACGTGAAAAATAAAAATGTAATACAGCATTGCAGGAATGCTTAAGTTTTCTGTTTGTAGTTTAAAGTCCTCAGGGCCACATACCAATAATCTGCTTGAAGCTTTTCTATCTCTGAAGTAACCTTAGCAACAGGATAATGTCAAAGAGTAGTATTTCCACTGACATACTTTCCATTTGATTGGAATGTTTATCTTGGGTTTGAGATAAAATGGAAGTGGTGGTAACTGTCATGACCTCTTGGTGAAGCTTTGCTTTCTCATTTCAGCCCCTTATTCTCATGTCACTTTCTCTCCCTCTCCCCTCTGGAACCTTCAGAAATGGAGACTCCCTGTCAGTGATTTCCACTCAGTAAGCTACAAGATTGTTTGGAAAACTTCAGACTTACTATACTGGGTCAAACATCCAGATGCCCTCCAAGCATTAGCTCAGTTTTGTCACCATAAGCAACCTAAAGCAACAAGCCTGCAATGATTAAGCCCTGTAGTTTCCTGAGTAGAACTGTGGAGATAACCCCAGTTCTGAATAAAGCCCAGAATCATGTGGGCCCTCCCTGCTCTGTAAGACCTCTGAATTTGACACATCCATCTGGTTCAGATGATGTCTTAAAACTCAACTGAAGATCCAGGGCCATTAATCTTGATGCTCAAGAGGAAATCCTCCATCCTGTCTATCAGCAGCCCCATCTGCCCCAAGAAGAATGTCCTGACTGGAAACAGAAATGGAATAATGGCAAGGGGGAAGTTGGTGCCATCTGCTTTTTTTTTTTTTTTTTTTTGCTACTGTACTCAATAAATAGCGTTCTCGGGCTGGCCGAGTGGAGCGTTGGTTAAGAGCTGGCTTGGGATGCCAGCGGCCCTGGTTCAGATCCCACATATGAATGAGGGCCAGTGACACTGCCCGCTACAGCTAACAGCTCCACCTGGAGCTGGGCTGCTGTGAGTCCCCAGGTCAGCATAGCTGCAGCCCCTGCTGCAGTGGGCTGCCATAGGCTACAGTGTGTGGCTGGCAGCCAGTGTGAGCTGCCAAGAGCCACTGTGAATGGCCATCCAGAGGCCGACGACCGATCTGCCTCACCCAGGAAGAGCGCAATGATGATACCAACATGGGTCAGTGAAGCAACGTCCTCCACAACTAGACGGAAGAACAAAAGGACAACAACTTGTCTGTTCCCCTTCCCTGGTTCCCCAATAAAATCTTTTTAAAAAAAAATTTAAAAATAAAAAATTAATAGCCTTCTCCCCATCCCACTTGTTTTTCAAGTTCTGGTCTTAATCATTCACCATGTAGCTGAGCTAGGGTCCTGTTTACCATAGTATTGACTATATTTTTATTTTTATTTTTTAACATTTTTGAATCAACATGTACATTGATTGCTGTATCTGTTTTCTAAAATGTTGCCATCAAATCGAGGAGTATCTTATAGTCTATGTCATCTTAAGATCACTGAAATCAGGTCCTTCCTCTGGCTAATTTCAGAGTCATCTGGATCAACATCCAAAGGTCTGATTGTCTCCCAGGACTTTTAAGGCCTACATGCTCCTATGATGAAACCACTCAACTCTGTAAATTCAGTCTCACTTTTGTGGAAAATCAGTTCCCTTATCCCCAATACTTTCAGCATATATAGGTCATCTTTACATGCTAATTATGGTACTAAGATCTCGTCTGTCCTGTTTCCTTTGACAACATTCTCCTACCACCACCTGCTGTTTCTGTGTGTGGTTCCTATAAGTAAATAAATGCACCTCCCCTCTGCTGAGTACCCACCAGGTGTCAGGTGTTCTGCTAGATGCTTACAGGCAAAGGAGCCAGGAAGAGAATGTCATTGAACTTCTTTACAATTTATTTTTGATGTTTCTTTTGTTTTTGTTTTGAATTGATATGTCAGGGGTATTGTAATCTCTTCAGTACTTATGTCCTCTCAATCATGTAAGCCTTATCCCTGTCTTTCGCCTATTACCAGATCTTTGTGGTATCCTAAGCTATTGGTCTCTTGGGTCATTCACCATTACCTACATCTTTGTCACAGCAGCCCTCTCTGACATTGGCTGCAGCTTTCTCCTGCTCCCTGCTGATGACTATTGTCCCATCCTTTGCTTTGCCCATGGAGGTCTGTTGGACTCTCAGGACCCACACTGGCCATCTTACTTTGAACAGCCTTGGTTATCAGTGTTATTCATTGTTTCTTGAATAACCTGAGGAAGGATGCTCGGTATAGGAGTTAAAAACACAGATGTAATGTCACAGGGACCTTGAGTAGGCTATATAATTTCTCTGAACTTTAGTTTCATCTGTAAAATGAGGATACTTGTAGTAACTACCACTAGTGTTATATGAAGATTAAAGAAGAAAATGTACGTGTACATATCTGAGCACAGTTTCTATCATACTAAGTATAATCAGTAGCAATTATTAACTATATTAGGTGACTTGCCCAAAGACAGAGTGTGAGTCGGTGACAAAATTCTAAGCCACTAGTTGCCCTGCTTCATTTTCAGATCTGTTGGTGTGGATCTACTGTCCAAAGTTGGGAGCTCTCCATCCTAGAGCAATCCGATCACCATGCACAACAGGGAGTTTGGCAGGGCCAACGCTGGGTCTCCCTTCCCTCTCTCAGGAGAAAAGTTTCGTGGGAGGGAGTAATGAAACTGAGGAAACCTGGGACCTTTTTGAGGAAAACAGAAAGTGGCTCAAGAAAATAAAAATGTTTAATCATCTGCGCTAGATGACAATGGAAGAGACCACTGCATAAAGGACGAGTGCCCTGTAGCTGTAGGTGTTCCACCTAGGACAGATGTAGAGGGTTAAGAACTGATTGCCACAGGCCGGCCAAGTGATGCAGTGGTTAAGAGCTGGCTTGGGACACCAGCGATCCCGGTTCAGATCCCACATTTGAGGGCAGTAACACTGCCCTCTTAAAAAAAAAAAAGAACTGACTGCCTAATCTTTAAGCTTCTCTTCAACACTGAGATTCTAATGATCAGAAAACAAGGCAGCCTCTCTGAGTTCATTCATTTGTTCAACATTAACTATCAAAGAATACAGCTTGACTCCAAGTCGTGGCTGGATTTGGGATGTCAAAAGTACTTGTTTAAAAACCATTGCAGGGGGCCGGCCGAGTGGCGCAGTGGTTAAGCACTGGCTTGGGAAGCCAGCGGCCCTGGTTCAGGTCCCACATATGAGGGCCAGTGACACTGCCCTAAAAAAAAAGAAAACCATTGCAGGGCCGACCGAGTGGCGCATTGGTTAAGAGCTGTTTTGGGGATGCCAGCAGACCCGGTTCGGATCCCACATATGAGGGCCAGTGACACTGCCCTCTACAGCTAACAACAGCTCCAGCTGGAGCTGGGCTGCGCAAGCCCCGGTGATGGTGTAGGCTGCAGCCCCTGCTGCAGTGGGCTGCCACAGGCTACAGTGAGTGGCCTGCAGCCAGCGTGAGCTGCCAAGAGCCGCGGTGAACAACCATCCAGAGGCCGGCCACTGATCTGCCTCATCCGGGAAGAACGCAATGACGATACCAACATGGGCCAGTGAAGCAATGTCCTCCACAGCAGACAAGACAGCAACTTGTCTGTTCCCCTTCCCTGATTCCCCAACGCTGTTCCCCTCCCCCAATTCCCCAATAAAATCTTAAAAAATAAAAATAGAAAACCATTGCAGAAGAGAAACCATAAGGATTCTAGCTCAAGCATCAGAAAGTAAACTATGATTTGTATAGTTTTAGAGAACAAAGGGATTTTTCTCTGGATGGTCAAAGAATTAAAGTCTAATAAGTTCATTGTTTATTTCTGAAACGATTGACAATAAATTCGAGTTATGAACTACAACTATTTTTTACATTAATCTTGTTTCTTGACTTTCCATCATTATCTAAAGCAGACATGCTTCACAAGCCTTGGTGGCTACACATCTTTACGTGGGTAAAGATAAATTCTTTAGTAAAATAGCTTAACAAGGGAAATCATATATTTTACATTGTACAGCAGGAGATATAGAAAAGAAATTTTACGTCACTTATGATGGAGAAGAAAAATAGTTTAACTTAATCCTTCCTGGGTACTTCTTAATTAATTGGTCAGCCCAACAAGGCTTTTTGTTTCGTTTATTGGGTCATAAACGTAGCTTCCATAAAGGAACAAGAAAGCATTTTCGGCACATTTCCCTTCCCCACCCCCAAAAAAATAAGTACTTTCATGACTAAAAGATTTACATTATATTTTCCTTTCATAGAAAGCTGATTTCGTTATTAAAAGGGATAATCAAATTTCTAATTTTCCTTTTTCAAAGAAGGGGTTTATGTCAGAGGCTGTATCTTTCTTTAGGGATCCCTCACCCTTTCTTTCATAAATACAAGAACCCCTGAGCTTTGTCTGGATCCTTGGCCATCAAGAACGAGATTTACTTCCCAGGCTTCCTTGCAGCGAGGTGTGACTGTGCATGTGACTAATTCTGTCTAGTGGATGTGGGAGGAAATGATGTGTGCAACTTCCAGCTTGTACCTTGAAGGAAAGTGTTATGCCCACCTGTTCCCTTTGCTGTCGTTCCACTGGCTAGAATGCCAGGATTGTGAGCAATCATCTTGGACTACAAGATACAAGTTATGAGTAAAGAGAATGGAGCAACAAGCCAAAGGCCCTACAGTGACCTATGAGACCCTGTGTGATCCGTCTTTGCACATGCTCCCTGGCCTCACTGATCACCCACTGATCACTCCAAGACAGCAACACTAGCCTTTTTGCTGTTCCTGACAAGCCACACACTCTTGCCATCAGACCTCTGCATTTGCTAAACACGCTTTTCCCAAATACCCTCATGGCTCGCTCCCTCACTCTCTCCAGGACTTTACTCCAATATCACCTTCCAGAGATATTCTCTGACTACCTTCTTTTAGAATTTCAATAGCATCCATTCCCCCCAACTCTTCCTACCCCTATCCTTGCTTTATTTCCCCCCACACTTATCACTATAAAACATGCTATACATGTTACTTGTCATCATTCAATTGCCTTGTTTCCCATACTAGAAAAACAGCTTCATGCAGACAAGAATTTCTTATTTTGTTCACTGCTGTGTCCTCAAGTGCTGAAATATAGCAGATGCCTCGTGAATTGGTGTTGAATGAATGAAAGGGATAGAAGGAGGCGAGGTCCCTGGCCCTGCGGAGTGTCCATATGACCTTCAGCTCCAGGAGGAGTACACCACTGTTTTAAGTTCACTGCTAATTCTTGTTTGTTACAGCAGCCAGACCATTACTCAGCTAACACAGAGATAGTAATTCTTTCAGCAGAGGTGAGATAATGTCCCACTGTGGCCTCATGCTCAATTTCCAGATGATGCTTTACCAAAGGGGGTAAACCAGTAAGCTGAGACAGACAAGGCCCTGCCCTCACCGAGTTTACATCTGAATGAAGATGCAGGCATTCGTCACATAATCACACCCATAAATATGGAGTTGCAAGTGAGACAAAGGAGAGGTGACAATGAGAACCCAAGAAGGGAAAAGTTGATCTAGTAGAGGAGCCATGAAGGAAAGATACGCAGAGGGCTGATACTTGGAGGGTGAGGAAGTCTTCCCTCAGGAAGAAGGCGAGGGAACAATCTTCCAGGCAGAGGGAATAGCAGATGCCAAGTCCCCATGGTGGGAGGAAGTGTGGAAATATAAGAGGCTGAGAGAGGCCCACTGGCAGGAGCAGATGCGGGGGGGTGCTGTCTGAAGGAGCCTGAGAGGAAAGAGCTAAGGAGTTTTGACTTTTTCTCACAAACACAGGCCCAAGAAGTGTTTCAGTTGGAAGGGCAGGCAGCATGAGTGCTACCTGAATCCTGGCTTTCAGAAACATCCCTGGAACCTATGTGCCTCTCTCCGGTGGAGTCTCTCCCCAGCCTCCACTCAGATGAGGAGAAACTAGAAAACTTCAGAATGGGAGCCTTGCTTCTATTACAGCTCCTTTATTGGGCACCTCACAAATTAGTTACAAGAACTTGCCCTGGAGACAATGGGACGCAAATGCATATGACATGGAACTGTAATAACATAAACATTATGAAACAATGCAAGCCATTTGGGCCCCCTGTGGAGAAAGAATCGCTGTGCTCCTTTCTGAATTGTCTTGATGGAAATTTCATAAAATTTGCCATTATTAAAACTGAGTAGCAATTTTTTTTTCTTTGGTTCATCAGTTGTGGGAGGAAAATTAATTGTGTTCTCCTTCTTTTCTGGAGTTCATCAGATAGAAATGAGGCAACCAAGATTGACAGGACTGGGGCCTCTGTTGATGGAAAGGAGGCAGGAGAACTTGGGGGGACGTTATCACAGATGTGATTTTAGAGGTGGGAATGGTTAAAAGTGGTGGTGGCAGATGTGGCCACGCTAACAAGTGTGCTCAGGAAGCTGAAGTCATTACTGTATGTTGACATAACATTTGCCAGCTTCACAGGGGCCATCATTGTAAATTAGATTTAATATTGATCAGGCCATTCACAATCAGGGCCAGGAGAAAATTGGACACAGAGTTCTTAGTCAAAATTGGCTCTGAAGAGCTTGCTTTCTAATTAACATAGAAGAACAGAAATCCAGGGCCTGTCTGGCTGACCCAGCATGGCAATAACTGCTCTCCTGTTCCCTGAGGGCAATGCAAAAGTGACAGCAATTTCCACTGTCTTTCTATTTTCTCTCCCAGGTTGGTTCTGATGTGCAGCAGCAAAGGAAAGAGAGAGGGTGAGAGGTGGGCTGTGGTGAAGGGAATGGGGGGTTTTCAGACCACTGATGGCTGTGTTTCTCTACTCGGTCTTCATCTCAGAAAGCTGAGAAACTTTTTATAAAGGAATTTTATATGCTCTTAGTCTAGTTTTTAAAACTAGATCACTTGACATCTCTGAATCTCAATTTCTTCTTCTATAAAATAGAAATATTAATAACACTACTGCCTACCTCATAGGGTTGCCATCAGGACTAAATGGAATAATGTCTTTTTTTTTTTTTTTTTAAAGATTTTTTATTGGGGAATTGGCGGAGGGGAACAGCGTTGGGGAATCGGGGAAGGGGAACAGACAAGTTGCTGTCTTTTTGTTCTTCAGTTTAGTTGCGGAGGATGTTGCTTCACTGTTGGTATCGTCATTGCGCTCTTCCCGGATGAGGCAGATGGGTCGCTGGCCTCTGGATGTCGCTCACCGCGGCTATTGGCAGCTCACACTTGGCTGCCAGCCGCTCACGCTAGCTGCGGGCCACTCACTGTAGCCTATGGCAGCCCACTGCAGCAGGGGCTGCAGCCCACACCATCACCAGGGCTCGCACAGCCCGGCTCCAGGTGGAGCAGTTGTTAGCTGTAGAGGGCAGTGTCACTGGCCCTCATGTGGGATCCGAACCGGGGCCGCTGGCATCCCCAAACCAGCGCTTAACCAATGCGCCACTCAGCCGGCCCTGGAATAATGTCTTTAGTATACTACACGCAACAAATATCAGCTGTATTTTTCAGTATCATTATATACGCTCATTATTGCCCTTATTATGATACAGTTTGTCCTATTAGACAATAATATTAATAATACTAACAATAGGAGCATGACATCTAATTTTTTTTAAAAAAAACAATAACTGACCAAGACATCTCCATTGCACATATCAGAGGCAGCCCCCAGGTACTAGATTTATTGGGGTGATCACTCCATAAGTTATATAAACGTCTAATCACTATTTTCTACACCTGAATGTGATATAATATTGTATGTCAACTGTAATTGGGAAACCTTTTTTAATTAAGGAAGGAAGGAAGGAAGGAAGGAAGGAAGGAAGGAAGGAAGGAAGGAAGGAAGAAAAAAGAAAGAAAGAAAGAAAGAAAGAAAGAAAGAAAGAAAGAAAGAAAGAAAGAAAGAAAGAAAGAAAGAAAGAAAGAAAGAAAGAAAGAAAGAAAGAAAGAAAGAAAGAAAGAGCAGCCCCCAGGACATTTTAGACACCTGTGCTTCTCTCTATCACCTGCATCTCCAATCCAGAGGCTTTAACAACCTGAACTGAAGGGCCGGCTGAGTGGCACATTGGTTAAGAGTTGGCTTGGGACACCAGCTCTGAGCAGCAGGGCCCCGTTCGGATCCCATATAGAGGGCCAGTGATACTGCGCCCTCTACAGCTAGGATGGTGAACAACAGCTCTACCTGGAGCTGGGCTGCAGTGAGTCGCCTGTAATGGCATAGGCTGCAGTGCAGCTGATGTGCACTTTCACGATCCACCATAAGCCACCGTGAACGGCCGTCCAATGGCCAGCGAGTGGCTGCCTCACCCGGGAAGAGCGCAATAATAGTACCAACATGGGCCAGTGAAGCAACATCCTCCACAACTAGACTGAAGAACAAAACGACAGCAACTTGTCTGTTCCCCTTCCCCAATTCCCCTATGCAGTTCCCCTCCCCCAATTCCCCAATAAAATCTTTAATAAAAAAAAGGAATATCAACTGAAGTTGCTCATCTTTGCATCCCTTCCCTGTGGGACTCAGGTGGGCCCATACTTCTTGAGGCTTACCCTCACCTTTCATGGACTTCCCAGGCAGGGAACTTACTGGAATCAGAGATCATGTCTAATTTATCTTTGAATCTCTGACACCTTACACAGAGCTTGGCCTGTCAAAGCAGAGGCAGCACGAGGGTGAGGCAAGTGGAGCTCCTTGGGTATAATCTAAGACGGTAGTCATTCTCAGGCACCAACTCCCCACTTTCACAACCCCGGGCGTGAGCACCTCCTTCAGTTTTGTGCCCTCAGAGACTTGCTTGGGCCACCTGGGTCCTGGCTCTGTTTAGAAGAGATGCTTCATCAAGAGGACATGACGAAATGAATGAATTAGGAAGAGTATCCAACTGTCCTCTTATCCAAACTCTCAGCCCTGGGCCCCCAGAGGCTACTGCTCCTTTGCTGGCTTGCATATGCATGGAAAGATGATGAGACAAGAAAGATTTTACGAATCTGCTTTCTTAACAATAAATACAAAACTAGCCATTTTTTAAAAATCTAAATAGCAGTCCCAGGTTTATCTCACCTACGAAGGGCTCTTCTAAGCTTCATGGAGTTATGGGTCTTAGGAATTAATTGTAAAACTTGAGTCCAACCAGAAACATCTGCTGCCCTTAAGTAAAAGGCTAACCAGAGAACTGGGGGGGTTGGGGGGGAGGGAAATACAAGTCCCAGCTCAGCTCCTCGTTTATTAATTTACAAAGCCAGCTTTCTCCTGCTCCTGCAAACGATTTCCAGGGAGAACCAGGCAGGTCTCGGTTCTGGTGGGATTTTATTCTCTGTCTCCCAGGACTAATTCTTGCACAACAAATACCTTTCTGTAGGAAGAAAAATGTATTTCCCTTTGACTCTAACCCCTCATTCCATTTCAGCCTCCACCTTCGACTGCACCAGCTTTCTTCCTTTAGATCCATAAGGCCCCCTTCCACCCTTCCCATTCCTCATTTTAGTGAGCTATCTATTCTTGCATACCAAACTGCAATGATGACATTTGTTTATAGAATACAACCATGCATTAGAAATTTCCAGTATTTTATCATAAGCATGATGCATGCAATAGAATATGCACTTATGAAAAAAGCATCCAGAGGACGATAAGCCACTAAAATCCCCATCATTTATTGTGCATTTCCTATGTGCCAAGCCTTATTTCACTTTATCTTGCTACTCATTCACTCAGTTTTCTTTCCTATAAAATGTGATGTGTAAACTGCTTTTAGGTTATCTTCTTTAAATTTGAAGCAGCATCCACTGCAGTGCTGCTCAGGTTCCTGATGATCTGACGAGCCCGGGGCCTGACTTAGTTTCTTAGAATAGCTGTGTGCACTTCTGTGGCCACCTATGCCAGAAGTTGGACTGGTTACATAAACCAGTTTGTTTTCACTGAAGTCGATGTGTAATATATGAGACAGCCACAATAGTCACTGAAACAGTGATTTAAATCAATTGGAGAGTAGCGGCTTCTATAATAACCCAACAACTTGGCCCGCGCCAGCTATTGCCACTGTCCACAATCAGATGTGTCAGGCGTGCACCCAAGTGATCAGTCCAAATTGATCCCCAAACAGGCAACTGCATATTTCCTCATTCATCATCCCAAAGTATGTGGGGGCTGGGCAGAACCGGTCCCATCCCCTTTCAGAGAGGGAAACGCAGGTGCAGAGAATATCAGGTTTGGGAGGATTTCCTCCTGAAGGGACTGACCTGCCTAGAAGAAACCAAGTTTCTCAGGCTCCCGTTAAATACTTGAGTGACAAGAGTGGGGGCCCAAATAGAGGAGTGTTTTATTTTCACTCTGGAATAGTGGATATAGGTGAGTGCACCTTCACACCCAGGAGCAGCAGAGGCTAATGAAAGCTGAAATGAGCCAGGAGCCGGCATGCTGGGCAAGAGGAAATGGACGAACCTGGGAGGGTGGCTGCTTGCAGGGAGCCTCTCACAGCAGCCATCCCTAATTGTATGAGCAATAATTCTGACACTGCGGGGGCTGGAGGTTTGGCAGAAGTCGAAGGTTGCCTCAATGAGATCACACCAAGTTCTTAAACTTCTCACTTGGTCAATAAGACTTCACTGGTCCAAAGACAGAGACAATGCTAAAACGGCCTTTACATAAATTAGCCTATAGAGCAGATTTCCTGAGAAAGTTCCAGAAGCACCATGACAGCTAAGGGCACAATCACATTCCTAAAGGCAGACATTCAGCCTTCTCTGATGTATTTACCAGATTCCTGGTTCTGTTTAGGTCTTCCACTAAATGCCTATCTTTTCTTTCTCTTTGCTTCTTCGAACTGAGACATCTCCTCCTGAACAGTGTGAAGGAGAGGCAATGCTGGATCGGGCAACACATTTTTAATGATGTGAAACAAAGCTTTAATCACCATAGTTATTTACAAAATAATGTCTTCCTTGCATTCAGTTTAATAGCACTTTGTCCACAGCTTTCATCAAAACAACTACCCATCTGACTTAATGGAAGATTGTATTAAATGTCAGAAGAGCTCCCCAGACTCATAAAGTGCTTCCTTGCCAATCAGGATTTTAATTTTGGATGGGGAAATAATAAATACAATAATTATTGAACACTGTGACATTAACTGATAAAGATACCCACTTCCCTTGAATTATCAATTTCACATTGGCATAAAAAATAGATTAGTGACAATTTAATCCCACATCTGGTGACCTTTAAGTAATGTTGCAACACTTCACAGCTTTGTCATTAGAATGTCATCAGCCTTCCCTCTAAAAGGAATGATACCTCAATGCTCCATTTTATAACTGTCTCCAAAGTTTGCTAATGTTTAATATCTGGTAACAAATCTAGAGGGGTATAGAAGACCCAGATGTTCCAGGTAAATTATCAGTAGCAATTCTGAAAATAATATATAATTTATGATAATTTACCATATGAGAGAAATTAGGTGGAGTTCAAACCTCCTAGGCCCGTAATATATATTGTCTCCATGGAGACCTGTTCATGGCCGTACCCTCCTGGTGGGTAGGTATATTGGTACCAACATTGGGGGTGTCTATTGGCCGAATCCAAAAAACTTTAAATGCACATCCCTCTTCACTCACCAATTTTACTTCTAGAGTCCCAGTCTGTAGAGATATGTGTACATGGGCACAAAAGACTGTCCATCACAGCATTGTTTGTAATATCAACCAAAACTTTAAACAACCTAAAGTCCCTTAAAAGAGGAACACAAATAAATGGGTACACCAGCATGATGGTGTATGACGCAGCCACTAAAAAAGAATGAACTGACAAATACACTGACATGATACGTTTTATACTGTGGACACTCCACATCGCACCTATCAGAAAATCTTGGACTCCTTTCAAATGATGCCCAGAAGAATCTAATCTCTTCTCACCACCTCTCATGCTCCCACCTGATTCAAGCCACCAGCATCACTCACCTAAACAACTACAATCACCTAGTAACAGGTCTCCACATCTACCTTTTTTTGTGTGTTTTTTTTTTTTTTTTTTTTTTTTTTTAGGGCACTGTCATTGGCCCTCACATGCAGGACCCAAACCGGGGCTGCCGGCCTCCCAAGCCAGCACCCAACCACTGCACCACTCGGCTGGCCCAAACATTTTTTTTTTTTTTTTTAGCTGAGCCATCCTGCCACCTATTGGCAGCTCAGCAGCAACTCAGCTCAGGCTGGCATCGAGCCGCTGTTGCTCAGAGCTCAGCTTGCACTCTTGAGCCACTCGGCCGGCCCTTTCTCCACATCTACCTTTACTCCAAAAAGTCTATTCTGAACACAGCAGCCTAGATGACTTTCAAATGTAATTCAGATCAAGTCTCTTCCATTAAAACCTCATAGTGACTCCCCGTTTTACTCAACATAAAAGCCAAGTCCTCACAATGGTATATGGGGCCCTGCACAATCAACTCATTTCCTCTGCCCCAAAAATTACCTCTCTGACTTCTGTTTCCTCTACCTGCCCCCCACCAACCTTTGTTCAGTCTGCCTTTGCCTAACGGACTTTCTATATCTCAGTTGTGCAGGGGCCTTGGGATCTTTGCGCCGGCTGTTCCCTCTGCCTGGAGCATCCACACACTCACTCCTTTACATCCTTCATATCTTTGTTCAAATACCACCTTCTCAACAAGGCCCACCTTGACCGCCATGTATAAAATTGCAAAATGTAATCCACCTGCCACTTGAACCTCATTTTCCTTGCTGTCCTTTTTCTTTCTTCCATAACATTTATCTCCCAATCTTCTGTACAATTTTCTTATCTGCTGTGTCATTTGCTTACTGTCTACATCCTCCTCTCCCCTCTAGAATGTAAATATCCAAAGAGCAAGGATCTTTGTCTGTTTTGCTCACTGATGCATCTTGAACAGTGCCTGGCATATAGTAGATGTGCAATAAATATTTACTGAACACATGAATGAATGGACATAATAAAATTATGGGCATAATAAAAAAAATGATTCAGCAAGCATGGGTCTCCTTAAAAGCACTGATCTAAGCACTTTCCATATATTATGTCATTTAATCCTTCCATCAATGCTGCTAGGGAAAGCAGAAAGAGCGGAAGAGGAGGTGAGATATTGTAATTCCCATTCTGTAGGTGAAGAAAAATGAAACCTCAGGGGTTAATAACTCACCAGGGTCACATTCTAATGAGCAGCAGAATGAATAAGAAGAGAGGGAAGAGACTGAAGGCCTCTGTCTACCTACTGAATGGGACATCTTAACCACTTGGCCCTAGTGCTTCTCCTAACACAGCTGAACCAGTTAAAAAACTACATATCCACTCAGCCTCTTGCTTCATCCTTTTTTGGATTTCCACAACACCAACATTCATCATATTCAGATGACTGTCACTAAAGTGAGCAGTGTTTTAACTTTATATACCATAAAAATTAAGTGTTGTTTGGGGTAAAATGATGGATGAGGTCATAAGTCTCTAGGTTTCCTTCAAGCTTTGTGACTTCATTATTAAGTTCCAAATCACGTTTTACTTCTGGGGTTTGTTTATTTTCTCTGTGAAGGACCGTATCTGTCCTTCTTGCCCAACTCATTAGCTTTAGTCATAAACAGCAATCAGTGAAACGTGAGATTTTTTTATGAGGTAGTTAAGTCCAATGTGTGGCTCTTTGGTATTCTGGAAAATTTTTAATGTGAGCATATTTGTTTTTGGATCTGTGAATATGATTTTGTTCTGGGGGCTCCTGTTTTAAGAGTGACATTAATTTTAGTTAGGTCATTCGTAAATGAATCAATTATCTTAAATGTAGTGTAATACGTCAAGAAATAACTTCTTTTTCATAAACTAAACAAATTCTGATTTTTTAAAACACTGGTAATGTTTATCGGATTTCGGTGGTAAAATTAAATCAAAATGTTTTAAAAAGGAAGCACCTTCACTGATTCTTTAGAACTATTTATACCAGTGATTTAAAGCTGACCCCACAATTCTTGGGGCCAGCCAGGTGGCTCAGTTGGTTAGAGTGCGAGCTCTGAGCAACAGCATTGCCAGTTCGATTCCCACATAGGCCAGTGAGCTGAGCTGCCACTGAGTTGGTAAAAGAGCGTGCTTTTAACAACAAGGTTTCCGGTTCGACTCCCACATGGGATGGTGGGCTGCACACCCTCCCACACCTCCTGCAACTGGATTGAAAGTGGCAACTGGACTTGGAGCTAAGCTGTGCCCTCCACAACTAAGATTGAAGGACAACAACTTGACTTGGAGCTGAGGGGTCCTGCGAAAACACAATGTTCCCCTTTCCCAATTCCCCACACTGTTTCCTTCCCCAATTCCCCAATAAAATCTTAAAAAATAAAAAATAAAATTAAGCCCACAATTCTCAACACTGAGATGTGTGTTAAAGATGTCACTGTGTGGGTAACAAAGCAGATTCTGTGAGTGCCCACCCCTATCCTCCTGAGCCCTACCACATCCTACATGCCAGCATGATTTCTAGCTAATAGCCAGCATCTGCAGCCTTTGCCTGAGAAGTTTCTTTGGTCTCCTAAGCCTCTTTTTTCCAAGAACCCAGGGCAAAATGTCAGGCAATTTATACACTGGGAACATCCCTCCAATTTGGAGCTTGGTATGAAAATACCCCAGCTCCCTCACTCCATAGGATGACTATGGCATGTATGTACTAAACTGGCTTCTAGTGTGGGATCCAATGAAGCTCTAGTGGTAACTGGTTTGACAATGGTTCTGTATAAGCTGCCTTCCTTTTCATAGCTCAATTCTCCACTCCCTAACCTATTTGTATTTGAATGCTTATACCAGGATCTGCCTCTGGGGGAACCCAAACCTAGACAGCTGCCTTCATTGGGGGCTTAACTGTAAGTCTGATAAAAGGGGGAGGGGGGAGAGAAGAAGGAAGAAGAAGGAAGAGAAGAAGAGAAAATAATAATATATATTATTATTCATGCATGCTTCAGCAAATATTTATTGAGCACCTACTATATTCCAGGCATTGTCTTGTCATTGCGTATGCAGCAGTAAACAAACAAATGAAAATTTCTGTCCTCATGGAGTTTACATTCTTTTGGGGGGGAAATAATAAACAAAATAAAATGCAGTTAGGCAGATTATGATAAGAGCTGTGGAGAAAAAGGAAGGTATGGGAAAGGGAATGCCACCAGTTGAGGTGTGCAGTTGTAAACAGGTGGGCAGTAAAGGCCTGAACAAGAGGGTAAATGTAAACAAAGACCTGAGGGGGTGGGTGGGAAGCAAAGTAGGGTGTTAGTCTAGGCGGAGGAAGCAGGCCTGGAATGTTCCAGACCCAGCAGGGCCACTGGCGCTGGAGCACACTGAGGAAGGGAGAAGGTGACAGGAGATGAGTCATTCCTGTTATTGTTATTTTTAGTTTTGTTATTGTTGTCAGTACCACAGTTTCATAGGTTTCTTTTGTTTCCACACTTCACATTTTATTGTGAAAATTACAGAAGAGTTGAAAGATTTTACAGTGAACATCCATAGACTCACTACCTGGATTCTACCATTTTGCTGTACTTGCTTTTTCACACATCTTTTATTCTATCCATCTATCAAATCATCTTTTTTGATACATTTCATAAGTAAATTACAGACATTTAACAAACACAGTCATTATAGAGATATTGTTTCTAAACTCGACTGCAACCTAACAAGGTGGATGCTATATCCCCATTTTACAGGTAAGGAAACCGAGACACAGAGAAGTTCAATACCTCAGCTAAGTCAGTATCACGGGAAGTGGCTGAGTGGGAATTCCAGCCTACATTTGCTCAATGCCGATGGTTAGATTCTTTCCGTTATTAACACAGCCGCTGCTCTTGGCCAACAGATTAATGCTGAAAAACAGACAAGGAGATCGGGAGTAGCTCTGCACTTCTCTGCATGGGGCCATTTTCCTTCACTATTGCCTCTACATCTGAAAGGCAGAGGTCCAGTGACGTGCTCGTCAACTGTTACTAATCAGATCTTTGGATGTGGGGAGAGAAAAGTGGGGAACCCTGGTTTGCAACATCTGACAGTTTCCCTGGTGTCACTAGTTCCTACTATGGCTGATTTCAAGGTACTCCTACCATGGCCGATTTGAGCTGATGCAAGCTGGCATCAGCATACCACTGCAGATTTCTGAGTCTTATGCTGTGGATAACAAGTATCTTTCGCTGTTAGTACCAGCACCACATTCCGAGTCAATGCCCAGAGTCTGTACGCAGTGAGTGCTCCTATGGGTGGTGGTGGCCGTGGTGAGGATAAAGGCCTGTACCTTTACAAGCACATTTACACTCATATGCAGACACAATCATTCACACACTGAGATGTACTCACACTCATACAATCTCTCTCTCTGTCTCTCTCTCTCCCTCCCTCCCTCCCTCCCTCCCTCTTTCTTCCCAGTGTGGATGGTAGTGCATTTACCAATGAACACCAGACACTGCAGGTAACACACCTGTAAAGAGCAAACTTCTCCACGAAAAGCAAGTGAACCCCTTTCTGCATGTAGTTTCTAGCGCTGGGTCCATTGTTCTTGCTTTCCTTTTTTTCCCACTGTCCCTGCATCTCCCTGCACTGCTGACCACGCTTTTCTCTGGCAAGAACACCCATGGTGTGCCTGAGACCAGAGAACACATTTTCCTTGGTTATAAATCACAAAACAGACAGATGCTCTGCCCTGAGAAGCTTGCCTTCCACCTTTTTCCTGAGCTTTGGTTGAAAGGTTCACTCACCTTCAGAGCATTTCCCAGTGCACCCCTGAAAACGTCCTGCCTGTTTCTTTTCATCCTGCCACCTGACAGCTTAATTCTTTTTATCCCTTGCCCCTCTCCCTGACTCCTGTCTGCCTTCTTCCCCCAAATTTCCCTCTGCATCCTTTCCCCAGGGGCCTCCCCTGAGATAACCCGATTCCATCACCTAAAGCCCTGTCTTCCAGAATTCCCTGAGGTCATTTGCGTCCACTTTGGTGGGTGGTTCTAGGTTCAGCTTGCCAAGGGCAGGCGTTTCTGAATTGAACCCCTTGGTCATCTCCAACTTCTCCATTATCCTTTCCTACCTCTTACCCTATCCTACCCAATGCGGGACACACCCCAGCAGCCTGTACTGCAAATAACAGTCACCGCTAACAGAATCTGTGCAAAAATCTGACACTTCGTGACTTCAAAGCATTTTTATAGTACGGCGAATCCCATTACCATGCTACAAAGAACAGCTAATTGTTAAGAATTAATAATGAGAAATAAGTATAGATAATGGTTTAGCTGACACTGTCATATTTTAGTGCAATACTTTCTGAAATATTTGCTCCTTTGGGTCGTGAATATGCTATTTCTGTCGCTGATAGGCATACAGAAGCCTGGTAGAAATGAAAAGTTTTCTCAAAGAAATTTATGCATTCTGAGATTTGTCCTATAAGGGTCAATGTGCCTGTAGTTTCTGTGCTTCGTTAAAATTCTGTTTCCAGACTGCATAACATGAGTAATATTAATTTTCTAAACATTCGTGTAGAGCAGCTGCTCACTAATTTCCATAACAGTGTTCCTATTCTACAGGCATTTTCCAAAGGGGGAAGATGACTGCTGACTGCCAAAAGGAAAGGCTCATCCTTACCCCCTTCTGGATGATTCCAGACCCAAAGGAGGAGGGTATTAGGAATGCTGACTCCCGGCTCACAGGATGCCTGAGACTGATCAAGCTGCCTTACTTACTTACACCCAGGGCCAGCGTACTTCGAATGAGCTGTGGGGTCATTCACTGGGTGGTCTTACCTCTACACACCTTCATGATGGCCCAGTTCATGTGATCTAGACTGACTCATCATCTGGGCACTTCTGCAGCCCCAGTCACACAGGGTACCATCTGCTTCCCCTTCCCTCCTGGTCTATGCTAGGGAAGCCCCAGGAATACAGGTTGCAGTTCAAGCTGTGTGGGGGAAGGCGGTGTAGCTGGACCACTGTGGACTCCTTGTGTTTCAGGGGCTTGTCCTCCTCCCATCATCCATTCATCATTCATCCCAGAAAACACTGAGATGCCCGGGCTCACAGTCAGCATCTAATTCCAAGTGTTTTAGTTATATATATTCACGCTAGACTTCTTTCTCTGTCCTCTGTCAAGATGAAGAACTAGTGTCATGAGCTTGAAAGCTATTAAATCTGCCTTTACTCTCTCTAACACTCCTGTTCGTTTAGCAGTATGATCCAACTGTGCATTCATTCACTTTTGCAATCCATCATCAGCCTTCATACTCTAACCTCAACTGTCTCTCTAACCTTAGCCTCCACTTCTCCTTCCCAAGTGCCCAGGATCCCACCACACCAGTCTACTTAGGCACCTCCCCAAAGAAACCATGTCAAGTCACTCCTCCAAGTCTTTACTCAAGCTGTCACCTCTAGCTAGCCAGCCCATCCCCTTTCTATCCATATAAAATTTTACCCTTTATTTCTGTCTAATCCCATAGACAAAGTTAATTACCTCCATTTTCAAACTCAGCTTTTGTCCATACCCACCATCTTAGCACTAGTTCTGTGGTTGGTTGGTTGGTTGGTTGGTTGCTTGTTTGCTTGCTTGCTTCATCAGTTGGTTAAGTTGGTTATATGCAGATCTGTTTCCTTTGTCTATTTATGACTCTTAGAAAGCATGAGCTTAGATTTTACCAATCTTTATATGCACTGTGCTGTTAATATTGTGAGCACTCAATAAATCCCTATTGAATGGAATTTACAACATATGCCAGCACAGGAATACATAAAATAGGTGACCATAAATTTCATCCAGTCATACGTAGTCATAATTAGAGTCTGCTTGGGTAAAACTAAGTAATATTTGCTCCTATTCTGTAGCTTTGCCATCCAAAAAATGGCTACTGTTTACTGACCACTTACAATTCACATGGGTTAGCAAGTATATTAGTTAGGTGCTCCAGAGAAACAGACCCAATAGGATATACGTATGTATATATCTAGAAAGAGATTTATTACAGGAAATTGGCTCACGTAGTTATGGTGGCTGAGAAGTCCCATGATCTTCTTTGTCTGCAAGCAGGAGACTCAGGAAAGCTGGTGGTGTGGTTCCCATCCAAATCCAAAGGCCTGAGAAGTGGGGGAGTAAGGGTGTAAGTTCTGGTCCAAGTTTGAAGGTCTGAAAATCAGGATTACCAACAGTATAAGTCCTAGTCCAAGGACAGAAGAAAACCAATGTCTAGCTCCATCCATCAGGCAGAGAGGGTTAATTCGCCCTTCCTCCACCTTTTTGCTCTATTTAGGCCCTCCACAGATTGGATGACACCCACCCTCATTGGAGAGGGTATCTGCCTTACTAACTCTACACATTCACATGCTAAGCTCATTCAAAAACACCCTCACAGACACACCCAGAAATAATGCTTAGCCAACTGTCTGGGATCCCCATGGTCCAGTCAAGCTGACACATCAGATTAATCATCATGGCAAATGTTTTATGCAGGTCAATGCTAATCTTCACCAACAATCCTACAGGATGTGTATTATATGATTGTCGCTATTTTACCGGTTATGAACTGAGGAATCAGAAGCGAAGTCACTTGGTCTAAGCTACACAGCTAGTGAAGGACTCAACCCTGAGCCGGGCCAGCTCCAAAGCCTATGCATCTTTATTCCACCTACTAACTGAGCACAAAAAAGGGCCATCCCTGCTATCTCACTTCACAAAGCAGTCCAAATTTTTTTTTTTCCTCATTTTGAAGAATGAGAAAAACAACTAAGAGAGGGGCTGCTCCTTCCCATGTGACCTGCTTCTCAGGGCAGTGTGGGGAGAGCTATTTAAGCCCAACCACCAGAAATAAATGTTGAATGAACATTGTTGTAGAAAGGCTATAATGGAGGTTCATACAAGGCTGGTCTGGACCCCAGGAGAAGTGGCATCTATTTTGATGCCTGATATTTTCCCCGGCACTCCCCTCTTCTCTGCCTTTCGGCCTCCCCCACCCTCCCTCCCATGGGGGCCCCACCGCTCTCACTCTGCTCTCTGTTATCATGAAATCATCCCTTCCCCCTTTAAAGTTTCAAAGCTCACACAGCCGGTCCCCGGAGTCACTGCCTTCTCAAAAACTGTCAAAATCATCCAAGATGCCAACTTCAAACAAAAAACAACAACAACAAAAAATGAATGCAACCAGATAGTGAAAACTTTACATGTGAGAATAGTCAGAAGTGCAAAATTCCTGTTCTCAGGTCTGCCATCACTGAAGATTCTGACTACACTTTTTTTGCCTTAACTGTAAATGTGGTCCTGGCTTCAACACACACTAAAATCAGCAGGGAAATACTGCAAACAATCTCCCTTGGAATCTCCCAAGTAAGTAATTTAGAACATGTTAATATTAACATCAAAGCTTCAAATTCATCAATAGAGTCACAAGACTAGGTCCCAATTAATAAAGTAAGAGATGTATTTCAAAGTTCATTGGTGAAATCTCTGTTGGTCCTGACCATTAACTGAGAGGTGATGGATTATTTTGCTTTTTTAAAATAACTGCTTTTTTGGGAATACATTGACTTTAAACACCTATCCAAAAAGCACTTAGAGTATGAGTGGGAAAGAGTAGAGAGCTGAAGAACAGGGGGCTTCCAAACAGCTAGATCCAAAGGTCAGGCATTCATTTGGCCAAGAGGGGGCTCAACTTCAAATAGATAATGAAGGAAATCAGCCCAGGGATTCCGGAAATTATGTCCTCATGCCAAAAATTTTTCCCTAGCAACTGGTACAGAATAGACACTCAATACACATTTGTTGAATGAACAAATTAATTTAGAATAAAAAAATTAAAATGATTAAGTGTATAAAATGTAATCAGTTACCTAAGTAATATTTTTTTGAAATCTTGCAATAAAGTTTTTTTGGGTTTTTTTTAAAGATTTTATTGGGAAATTGGGAGAGGGGAACAGGATTGGGGAATCAGGGAAGGGGAACAGACAAGTTGCTGTCCTTTTGTTCTTCAGTCTAGTTGTAGAGGATGTTGCTTCACTGGCCCATGTTGGTACTATCATTGTGCTCTTCCCAGATGAGGCAGATGGGTCGCCGGCCTCTGGATGGCCGATCATGGCACCTCTTGGCAGCTCACTCTGGTCGCTGGCCACTCACCATAGCTTATGACAGCCCACTGCAGCAGAGGCTGCAGCCTACACCATCGCCGGCGACTCACAGCAGCCCAGCTCCAGGTGGAGTTGTTGTTCACCACCTTAGCTATAGAAGGCAGTGTCACTGGCCCTCATATGTGGGATCTGAACCAGGGCCCTGCTGCTCAGAGCTGGCATCCCAGGCCAGCTCTTAACCAACGCACCACTCGGCCGGCCCCCAATAAAATTTATTAAGCATTTTAAAATATCTAGACAGGTGCAATATTCAGATGACATCTAAATATGTTCTTTAAATTCTGCTCAACAAAAGCCTTTTGAGAATTTGCTATATCCCCAGAGCCATACAGAAGATAATAGTGTGAAATGGTGAAGATCCCCGCCATCCAGATGACTACCTAGTAATGGTCCCTACAGCAGGCATGACAGCAATCCCTCTTGGGAACAGCCCCTGCCCAACATTATATCCCCATTACCCCTCACAGGGCCTTAAATTATATCATTAAAGATTAATTCCTTTGGGTCTTAAAGGTTAATTGAGTCTCTTAGCAAAGGTTAAATGCTCCTGGGATGAGGGCCTCCTTAATCCATTATCACCTGAGATTGGACTCAAGCATTGGATCATAGGTAGCAGTGAGCACACTGGACAGAAAGGATGGCAGAATAGGGAGGGAGGAGTTCCAGGACAGAAGAGGAGAAAGGAAGCAACTAAGAGCATCATTGATTCACTTTATTGCAATTTTCCACATTTTCCTATGTCCTAATCAACTGAGACTGGCACAGAGAATTTATACAAGACTGATCAGCAGCATCACTGGGTTTGTGAATTCAACACCTGCATTTTCTATCCTGAGCCAGTTCTAATCAGGACAGGCCACACTCAGTGGGTGGTTAGTCTGACCCAGCCAGGACTCTAAGAGCTTTACGAGAACGATCTGGGCTGGTCGAGTGGCTCAGTTGGTTAAGAGCTCGCTCAAGTGTGCGAGCTGAGGGCCGCCTGAGTGGCGCATTGGTTAAGAGCTGCCTTGGGATGCCAGCGGCCCCGGTTCGGATCCCACGTATGAGGGCCAGTGACACTGCCCTCCACAGCTAACAACAGCTCCACCTGGAGCTGGGCTGTGTGAGCCCCGGTGACGTTGTAGGCTGCAGCCCCTGCCACAGTGGGCTGCCATAGGCTACAGTGAGTGGCCGGCAGCCAGCATGAGCGGCTGGCAGCCAGTGTGAGCTGCCAAGATCTGCCCTGAGCGGCCATCCAGAGGCCAGCAACCGATCTGCCTCACCCAAGAAGAGCACAATGATGATACCAATATGGGCCAGTGAAGCGACATCCTCCACAACCAGACTGAAGAATAAAAGGACAGCAACTTGTCTGTTCCCCTCCCCCAATTCCCCAACTCTGCTCCCTTCCCCCAAATCCCCAATAATATCTTTTTTTTTTAATTTATTCTACTTTTTACTTCAAAGTCACAGAGATGACATCCGTATGATAATTATAAAGCCTACTTACATTTTCAAGTTCCCAATCCAAACATATAGATTAGAACAGGTCACTTTATTGCTGACAACATTCACGGAGGGGCCAGATTCCTCATAAAAAGACAGACTTTTAAAGTTTGAGTAGGAGCCTGCCATTGCCCTATTCACGCATCAGCAGAACTGTGAAAGTCAAGAGGCAATCTTTTTTTTTTCTTTGTAAAATAGCAAAGGGACAAGAGAAGATTGGCTGCATGGTGAGCAGCCCCACATTAGAGTGCATAGCTCATCAGTGTCAAGAGTGGAAGCTTGAACAGTTAACGTCAGAAGTGCACTCACTGGGCATTATAGTATCTGCATTACAGATTTCACCCTGGAAAAGTATTTGAAATCACTTTATGCTCTAGATATACAGTATGCATTCCTTCTCCTTGAGGACCCAAATATAACTCTAAAATAAGGGGGTTTCTTCCGCCTGAAGGCAGGACTTCCTTGCAGCAGGTGTCTCCAGAACTTCACAAAAATAAATAAAAGCAGCAGCTAATGCCTCTTCAGCTTTTTGGTCTTTCGGCGTTTCGTTTCTTCTTCTTCACGTCTCATTTCCTCTAAGTCCTCTTGCATACCTAGTCTCAAACTCTTCGCTTCTTCCTTCTGCTGCTCTTTCCAACTACTCTCCATGTGACGTAAGGCATAATCACTTTCATCCGTGTATTTTTTTCGGTCATCGCCAAAGATTTCTCGAATGTGCTTGGATATGTCTTCCTGAAGTTCTCCTTCATCTTCCATAAAATCTTCCATTTCAGAGTCATATTCTTCATCCTCCTCCTCTTCATATTCTCGCTGCCTTTTGTAACCACTAGGGAAGGAAAGCCTTTGAGGACCTTGGGCAGATCTGTAGCCACATAAGGGAGGCTTCATGCCATTCATCTGTCCATTGCTGGGCCGGCTAATGATGTTCTTGGAAGAAATGGTTTCTGAGATAACAGTGCACTTGGGCTTCAGGGGTGTCCCTGAGCTACTACCTGCTTGCCCAGGCCCCGAGCTGCGCACTGGTCTTCCAGGGCCTGAACTGACAGTCCAGCTAGAACTGAGCCACTTACTGATCGCCCAGGGCCACTAAATGACCACCCCCGGGGTCCTGAGCCACTCACTGGTTGTCGAAGGGCATGTGGACTGTTCACAGGCCGCACAGGGCCACCAAAGCTGCCCACCAATCTCCCAGAACCACTTGAGCCACTGATGGGTTGTTCAGGGCCACTTGAGCTGATTGCAAGTCGTCCAGGGCCATTTGAACCTCTGACTGTCCGTCCAGAAGGATTTAAGTCACTGGCTGACCTCTTCATTCCACTGGCTGACCGCTCGGGCCCTAAGCTGGAGCTGCCAATCTGGCGCCTGGGCACGGGGCCAGAACCAACTGAAGGCTGAGCAGTCCCTGTGCTGGGCCGCCCAGGAGCTGAGCTGGAGCTGCTGCCTGGCTGCCTGACACCTGGACTCTTGGCCTTATTATGTGGGGTGACCATGGGCCCAGGCCTGGAATGGCTAAGGTGGGGAGATTTTTTGGCTTTGTGCTCAGTAGCAGATTTCTGAATCCCTTTAGCAGAAGTCTTTGGGACACTTGGTGAATAGGTGCTCGAGTGAGTCTTTCCAGACCCATTGAAAACAGGTCTGTCATGGCCCTCACGAAGCAAGGGTTGGGAGCAATTGCCAGATCCCATTTTGGTCCTCTCTCCTGGCATGGATTTAGATGAAAGCAAGCCTAAATGTTTCTCATTAGCTGTGCTGGGTCTGGATTTCTTCTCAGCATGAGGAAGGGGAGTACCCCTGGAAGAAGGATGCTTGTCCCCAGAAACTTTGCCAAGTTTTGTGCCCACACTTCCTTTCTGAGACTGTACCTTTTTGGTTGGAGATAGTCTGGCATCTGTCTCAGGCTTCTTTTTCCTCTGCTTTTGTTCAAGAAATTCTCACTCCCTAAGTTCTTCAGCGGTCATAGGCCGCTCTTCTGTTTTCTTCACTACCTTGATTTCCACAGGTTTGTACTGCTTTTTCTCAGCCAGCCTGAGTAGATCAGTGAAGTTCATGAGCGGTGGGGCACTTTTAAGGGGGACCTTTGGTTTGCTTTCAACTTTGGGAGGTTCTTGCTCTTCCTCAAACTCCTCCTCTGATGCTGCTTGATTGTATTCTGAGAACTCATCCTCTTCTTCCATCTCATACTCTTGGTCTGCTCCCTGGCTAGTGTGGCTTTCCATTGCCTGTCTCTTCTTGGCCTTTTCCTCAATCGGAATCCCATCATAACCGTGGAAATTATCCTTTGTCCTCTTGGCCATTGCTCTTGCATTCTTGTCATGTTTTAGCTCAATTTGCTTTTTCACCAGTTCTTCTTTACTCTTTTTCTCCTCTAAGGCTTTTTGTCTGAGCTCTTCCTCTTTTCTTCTGAGAAAAACTTGTACAGCTGCTGATTGGACACCCTTAACTTTGGGGTCTTTTTTGGGAGGACCCACTGCCAAACTATACTTTTTCGGTACATTGTTGACTCCTTGTCCTTTGGAAGCTATCATGAGAATTTCCCTGAAATCCATGTGGACCAAAGCGGAGGGACTGGGCCAGGTCCTCGAAGAGTGAAACAGCGCCTTACCCAGGCGGCCAGCTATAGCCCAGCCCTCAATAATATCTTTAAAAAAAGAAAAAAGAAAAAAAGGGCATGAGCTGAGTTACAGGGTTGCTGGGTTGATTCCTGGCCCGAGCTGAGCTGCCCCTGAGCCAACAAGTGGCAGGATGGCTCAGCAAATTATCTCATTTAAGCCTTATAATCACTCTATCCCCATTGTACAGGTGCAAAACTGAGGGTTAGAGAAGTTAAGTTACTTGTTCCTATCACCTACCTTTAAACTGAAAAGCCAGGATTTAAACTTATTTAAGTTTGACTTTGCAGCCAAAACTCTTAATGTCCATATTGTAATTCCCCATAACTTAGGCTGAAATTATTGCAACAGCCCTATTAGAAAGACCTACGAAGCAACAGCCCCACCCTAACCTGGGTTCAAGGTCCTTGGACCTTAGTGTCCTCAGCTGTAAAACAGAGTTAATAAAATCTCATGTGAGGTCATCGGATGAGTGCATAAGAAAGTTTTGGCCCCAAGTGTCTCATAAATAGCAGCTACAAGGTACAAACTCCCTGCCTGTGCAGCTCTGTGCTGATAATGCTGTTGTTGGCCTCCTCAAGCCTCTACTCTCTGCCTCATCTAGCTGTCAGTGTCCTCAGCCTGACTGTGCATTCGGATCTCCTGGGGATAAACACATATAATACATACACACATGTGTGTTTTTGTATTTATATATACATATATGTGCATGTGTATGTGTGTGTGTGTGTGTGTGTATATATATATATATATATATATATATATATATACTTCTTTTCTTTAAGAGGGCAGTGTCACTGGCCCTCATGTGGGATCCGAACCGGGCCCGCTGGCGTTTCAAGCCAGCTCTTAACCACTGCGCCACTCGGCCGGCCCAAATGTAATTTTTTTTTTAAGAGGGCGGTGTCACTGGCCCCCATGTGTGATCCGAACCGGGGCCACTGGCATCCCAAGCCAGCTCTTAACCACTGCGCCACTCAGCCAGATATATATATATATCCCCAGAGATGGGGCATGGACATTTATTTTTTAGAGTAATTTAAGTGACTCTAATGTACTACAGGGTCAAAAGCCACTGCAAAGGAAGAACTGCTAAAAAAGGCCAAGGCCAAGGTCTTTGTGGAGTTGAAGCAGCTAGGAAATGGATGTTTCTGAGTAAGAAGTAGTTAAAACTTCTAGTACCCAAGAAACGCGTTTCCAAATTGGAAATCTGTTCTTTGGGCTCCTCCATTTCAGATTCTCCCTCCTTACAGGAGCCCTCTCTTGGCTTATTACTGAAATTCCTAGCCATTCGGCCCCTGGAGTCAGCTTGACTACACCCTTCCTGGCACCTTCCCACAGCCCAGATTCCCTGACATTAGACCCTGACGACCGCTGGGACATGTCCCTGTCCCTGGTGCTGTCTTCAGCTCACCCTGGTTAGGAGCTGAGGTCGTCCTCTAAGCCATATCTTTACCCCCATGGCTGACCTCCCAGCATGCAGGACAGATGTCCCACTCTGTTCACCTCACGAGCATGACAAGGACCCACTCAACTTTGCTTCAAATAAAGTACTCTTGTTTTTGTTTTGTTTTTTGAGGGCAGTGTCACTGGCCCTCATAAGTGGGACCCGAACCGGGGCGGTTGGCTTCCCAAGCCAGCGCTTAACCACCGTGCCACTCGGCCGGCCCTAAAGTACTCTTTAAATCCCAGGCTGCGACAAGACTCCAATAGCAGAGCCTCTTTCCCCAAAAGCAAAGATAAACATGTATTAGGCTTTGTTGATGACTGTTGCAGGCTGATCACACTCCCACACTTGCCTACCATAGTTCAGCTGACAAGGCCATTCGCCTGCCTCACGTGCACCTGCTGCCATCATAATGCAAGATTCAAGTGTTCCCTCCCCAAGTTCTTCAGTTCCTTATTCATTACTTTCACAAACTATGGAAGACCCACGAAGGCAAGCATGCTCACTACCCACCCCCTGCCCTGAATTGGGAATCAAAGCAGTTAAATTATATCTGGATGCAAAAAAGAGCCTTACATTTCTTTTCATAAGAGGCAAAATGACCCCATTTACTCACACACTTGTCACTCAAAGGGGACTGAGCATATATTTACCAAACTTGGCAGCATCTCACTCTGTGGCTGAAAACAAACATGATAAATTTCTCTTCCAGAGATAATTTTGGTGATGTGTATAGGCCACTGAAAATGAGAATGTTATGACTTTAGTGCTGTGATAATATATGGCAGTAATTATATTAACAAGGGAAATTACATCCCTTTTCAGCAATTTCAGCTCATACCACCCACATGAATAGTGGGCAGCAGCAAAAATGCTGAAACAGTGCTAGTAAAATAGAGGAAGCGATATTTGCTGAATTTAGAACCTACTTTACTCATTTTTTTTAAATGTATTGAGCTCCTACTATGTGCCGGGAACCATGTAAGCACAGTGGGGAATGAATGGCCCCTGACCTTAAGGTGCTTGCCATGTAATAAATGAAATATGACATACACATATATCACTGTAACGGCAGGTAGGAAGTGAGAGTAATAAAAGAGAGGTACACATAGAGTTCTTTGAGGATTGAAACGAGGAAGCTATTACTTCTAGATGAAACTATGAGGAAGCTCTGGCCTGCTCAAAAAGCAGTCCAGCACCCAGGAGGGGTGGGTAAGCCATACTCCACAGTTCCAGCATCGAGATAAATGGTAGCCAATTAACACTGGAAAGTGTGCCCACTGACCCGGCCCCAGGGCATATCTACCCAGCTGCTCCATAGCTGGATGCTTTTAACCCCATAGTCCGCGGCTGCAGAAATCTTTCTAAAAAGTCTTTTGCCAAGAATGTATAAATGTGTAGATTAATGACCTTTAAATATGGATTAAATGCATGAGTAAAACTCCATAATTCATTTTGAAATTTTATTGGAACCAAATTTCAGGTACTCACTCTATTCACTTCTGCCCATGTGACCAGCTTTTGTTTCATTTCTCCCGTGTGCAAGAAGAGGTAGGGGATTCCAAGAGAAGGAAGATACTGACCAGACCCTGAAGGGGCTTCGATTCTCATCTAGGAAAGGGAGACCTACAAAATAATTGTAAAGATGACATGCGGTTTTTATCAACATGATCTGGTGGAAAAGTATATGGTTTCGAATACGACAGACTTGAACTGAATTGCTACTTTGCAGCCTACCAGCTCTGTGATCTAAAAATGAATTATTAACTCTCTCTCTCTCTCTAGGTTAACATTCCTTTATCTGTAAGCTGTTCAAATCATAGGACTGTGGTAAGGATTAAGTAATAGATCATGAACGCATTTTGTCGAGTGATTACGAATGTCTAATGAATCTGTTGAATAATATAAGTCAGAAAACTGGGAGTTATAAAGAAAAACATAAAGTTATCCTCAAAGAAAGAGCTCATCTTGCAGATGGAGGGAAGGACAAGTCTTCATGAAGAAGGTGTCATTTGAACCAGACCTTGGAAGATAGGCAGGGACTTGTCAGTACGCAGTCCATTTTGGTTGGCGGAGATGGGATGAGCAGGGCTGTGCTGAGCTATGTCATTGGATTTTTAAAAGGCTAAAAATTTTGTGAAAATACTTGGCTGATCACTGTAGGCAAATCAGTAATTTAACACATACTCACATAGCCCCCAAAATACCAAGCCATGTAATCAAAACTGCAATGGCACCCAGGTCAAAGAGTACTACACAAGACCAAGAAAGGCAATTCTTCCAGAACACAGAAAAAGGAGAGCCTTGAAAAGCTATCATAACATGTATACATGTTTTTAAAATATTGCAAACAAAAGACCAATCCTTCCTATTGAAGTCAAAATGCTATAATACATCGGGAAACCGAATTCAGAAGCATAATAAAGGAATAAAATACCAAACCCAATTGAGTTTACTCTGCAATTACAAGGAATGCTAGAATTAATAATTAAGAAATCTATCTATAAAATTATTTAAAATGATAAAAAGAGAAATATATTATCTCCATGGATGCTGAAGTCACTTAGGAAAATGTGGTATCTATTTCTAATTTTAAAAAATGATAAAGCATAAAAAGATACTTCACTAATATGGTAAATATATAAAAATATATACATCAAAACCAATAGTTAATATCATGATTAATGGAGAAATACTAGAAGATTACCATTAAATTCTGAAAGAAGTTCACTTCTGCCAATAATATTTCATATTATCCTAGAGTATCTAGTTAGTCAATAAAATTAGGTAACTGAAAAAAGTAAGAGAGACAAATTATAAAAGAGGAAGTAAAATTATCATGATTTTCAAATAAGATGGTTGCCGAGAAACCCAAGAAAATAACTGAGAAACTCCTCTTTTAGTGTTCGTAACAAAAAGAATTCAATTAATGTGCTGCTGAAAAAAAGTAATATATGGAAATCAGTAACCATCTTGTATACACATAACAATTGGAAGAAATAATGGAAGGAAAGGCTCTTATTTATAATAGTAGCAAAAGTATGTAAAATACCTGTGAATAAACTTAACAAGAAATGTGCAGGAGCTATATAAAACAATTTTAAAGTGCTTTTTTTAAAAATCCCACAAAACAATGATTTAAGCTAATGGAAATGCATACCACATTTTTGAAATAAAAAGTCTTATTACCATAAAGATGCTAATTTTCATCAAGTTAATTTAAAATTTTACACAAGCCAAATAATCTACTAAGGGGATTTCTTTTGGAGTTAAAATAACTTATTCTAAAGTTCACAAGAAATAAAAAAAACAAAAATAGTAAAAATATTTTTGGGGGAAAATGATTTATGATATGATATTAGCTCTACTAAAATTTAAATGTAGAATAAAGCTACAATAATTAAACAATATAGTACAAACACATAATATGAATATGCAGATAGAAAAAATGAAACAGATTTAAAAAACGATGAAAAAGACAGAAGTGCATATTGAAATGTATATACATTTAATTCAGATGACATTTCAAATCAGTGGAAAGAGATAAAATACTAAATAAATACTATTGGAACAACAGGCTATCCATCAGAGAAAAACATTGAATACATACCTCACAATATCCACAAAAATAGATCCCAAATAAATCCCAAATAGGTCAAAGATTTAAAGAAAATAAAGCCTTAAAGGAATTAGTAGAAGCAATGAAGGTCATTTATTTTTAAATTTTTATTATCTTCATTTGGGGAAGACCTTTTAAGTATTATTTTTTAAAACCCAGGAGTCATGAATAAATGATTAATACATTTGATTGCAACAAGAATATTTAAAATCTCTGTATAAAGTGGCACAAAAAACAAAAAAGAAAAAACCTGGGAAAACTTCTGCAATTATAAAACAAAAATATAATTTTTCTAATATATGAAAAGCATCTACAAATCAGTAAGCAAAAGATGAAAAACCCAATAGAAAAATGGGCAAGAGATATGAGCAGTTTACTATTAATAGACAGAAAATATAAATAGCAGCTTAAATATGTGAAAAGCTGTTCACCTGACCCATAATAAGAGAAATGTAAATTCAAGTTACAACTAGATATCATTTTTCACCTAACAGATTGGCAAAGATCAGTCATGTTTGATAAAACATTCTGATAAATGAGGATGTGGGAACACAGCCATTTTCTTACATTTCTGATGAGACTATAAATTGCCACAATCACTAAGGAGAGCAATTTGGCACTATCTTTCAGAAATTAAAATGTTTACACCCTTTGATACAATTGGATTTCTAAGGAATTAATGCTATAGACACTATAACAACAAAATGCCATATGTTTGGAGATATTCACTACATTACAAAATTTTTGATGTGGGCAAAAAAGATTTCTTTTGACTGAGAAGGCTCTATTTATCTCATCTACACAACAGATTTATTAAAGATTGCAAGAGCATCTTTGTCACATAGGATCTGTCACCCAGCACAACATAATGCAAACTGAAACCCTCAACATCTGCTCATATGCTTAACACTGTTCCAGTCCCAAGGAAAACTTCTCCATGTTTTTTGCCCTGCGTCTTCAAAGCAAAAGGCAACTTCATCCAAATGTGGTGGAAATTGGTGGGTCGTGCCCCTGCCAGCATCAGAAATGACCACTGCTTTGGAGAACAGAAAACATGTGGGCTGTGGAAGTATTTACCTAAAGCAAAGACATGCTTTAACTTGTCAAACATTCCCCTCAGATGTCAGGAATACAGTAGATTCTTGCATTCTTTTTTTACAATAAATCTGATCATACATTTTTTTTTTGCTTTGTGTGGGTATTTTTTTTTTATGTTGAAATTATGATGGTATCCACAGGAGTTGCTAAGGAACATTTTCCAATGTAAATAATTAATATTACTTCTAATTGTGGCATGATATGTATTCCTTACAACTAGGCCACTGGATAGACTTTGGCCACCACAACTGAAGCTTTCCTATTCTATTAAATAAGATTTAATTTAAATTAAAATGTTTTACTAATACAAAAATTAGCATTTTATTAATATTTTTAATTAAAATATTAAATGAAATTTAGATTTCAGAAAATAAATATGCAAGAAATTTAGCTATATTTAATTTTGTTATTGATATTCAATCATTAAAATTTTCTGTTTGCCTTTACATTTAGATGGTTATTTTTTAATTAATTTTTTGAAGACATAAAAATTAATTTTTATTCATTGATATTTTATACATATTAATTTATATTTGGATGAAAATGTACACTTTGAAGAGAATTATATGTTTGATCCTAAAATCATTCTTGTAATAGAACAGAATTATAAGAAAATCTTGATTAAAATGACATAATTAGCAATTTTGCTAAAATGAAGGGAAGAAAAATAAATTTATAGAATACATACTGAATTATGAATTATATGTTTTATTTTTATTATCAACTCAAATATCATTAACCCATCACCAGAATACCCAAGCAATAATAATTAAATTCCACCTTGTGTATTTTACCAACTTTCAGTTACATAACTTTATGCACATTTTTCCATTTCATGTTATAGAAATATATTTGTCAAAGTAAAGGGATAGGACATATGTTCATTAACAGTTGTGAGCTTGATTTATAACTTTTAAATATTTAGACACATTGTGTGGGGGCTCCATTTGTACTATTGCCCTGAGTCCAAAAAATGTTATGGGAAGGTTGGAGGGCATCACTGTGTTACAGGAAAACTTTTAACAGATCCTAAATGTCCATTAACATGGTGCTTGCCGAATATATTATGTGTAAAAATTTTTAAAGGACATGTGAGGTCTGACAATTAAGTTCATGAACTTGTAACAAAGATGTTGCTAACCTTCTTTGATATCAGAGAGATTATTCATTATGAATTTGTACCAACTGGACAAACAGTTCGCCAAGTTTACTATTTGGAAGTGCTGAAAAGGCTGTGTGAAGAAGTTAGAGAACCTGAACTTTTCACTAACAACTCACAGCTCTTGCATCACGATAATGCACAGCTCACATGGCACTGTCTGTGAGGGACTTTTCAGCCAGTAAACAAATAATTGTATTGGAACACCCTCACTATTCAACTGATCTGGTCCCCAATGACTTCTTTCTTTACCCGAAGATAAAGGGAACATTGAAAGGAAGACATTTTGATGACATTCAGGACATCAAGGGTAATACAACGGCAGCTCTGATGGCCATTCCAGAAAGAGTTCCAAAATTGCTTTGAAGGGTGGACTAGGTGCTGGCATTGGTGCACAGCTTCCCAAGGGGAGTACTTCGAAGGTGACTGTAGTGATATTCAGCAATGAGATACGTAGCACTTTTTCTAGGATGAGTTTGTGAACCTAATTGTCAGAACTTGTATGTGTGTTTGTGTATGGGTGAGTGTGTATAATTTCCAAAATAATACACAACAAACTGGTAGCAACAATTGCCTCTAGAATATAAAATCTTGAGAGTAAAGACTGCATTTAGTTCACTACAATTCCCCTAGAACAGAAGAGTTTGCCCTACACATAGTATATGCTCAATAAATATATATGTGCTGAATGAATAAATGAACCAATGAAAAGGGAAGAATTAGCTGATAAGCACTTCACTAATTATCCTTCTGCATATATTGAATTTGGATTCATATACATGTTCCCCTAATTCATAGGGGAGAAAAATCCAATAATCCGATGATGATAAACTTGAATGTTGCAAAATATTCTGATATTACTAACTCAGAACCTAATAGTATCCAATTTTCCTAACCGTAGTTCTACTATTCAGTGTCTTAAAACTGGAGTTGCCAGAGGGCTTATGTTCATTATAACGTATGTCTGGTTCTTTATTGTTAATCACATTCTGTCATATGCATAGTGTGGCTCATTATAAGTACGTAGAAAAAAATGTTATTATTTCTAATTTATAGATTAAAACCCTGACCAGTTCCTGTAGTTGTTGCTAAGTTCTGTTCACTTCCCATAGCCACAGTGTTTTTGTAAAAACACATTCATGGATAATGCTTTACATTGCTCTGGGAAGGTAGTTTTGTTCTATGTAATAGACAGCAGATTCACTTCACTACACAGTTGGCATCCATTAATTTTATAGTATCTACTAAAGTTGAGCTTGTACCAGTTCCAAATTCACACTTTATGATGAGAAAGAGGAAATGTATTTTGTGTCCTCTATTGTTTATTTTTATTGTGCCCTGTGTTTAATAATAAACTTTGTAACATAATTGTAGTAAAATGTAATAGGTTTGCCTGAAAATTCTTCTCTTAGGTAATGAAACTTCCCAGAAAAAAAAAAATCTTCCCTCATTTTTTTTTTTTTCCTTTTTGATTCACATCCCTGGGACTTTTTTTGGTTTTTTGTTTGTTTGTTTGCTTTTTGTTTTTTGTTTTTTTGAGGGCAGTGTCACTGGCCCTCATATGTGGGATCCGAACCGGGGCCGCTGGCTTCCCAAGCCAGCTCCCAACCACCGCGCCACTTGGTCGGCCCATCCCTGGGACTTTCTACTTAAAACATTTCACTTTTAGATTTCTGGTCAAGGTATCAAAATAGGTGAACACCCTGCTTACCTCCTCTCAGGACCCCATCAAAATTTCAACTAAACTACACAACAACCATCACTGAGAATTGCCTGAGGTCTAGCTCAACTGAAGTCCTACAACTAAGAACATACAGAAGAAGTCACCTTGAGACTGGGAGGAGGGATGAAGACATGGAACAGGCTGACCCATACCCACATGTGACCATGAAAAACCGGGAGGAATATCTGGGCTGCAGAGATTGCCCTCCTCCATAGGAGCAAGGGTCCCAGCCCCACACCAGCTCCCCAGTCCAAAGTTTCAGTGCCAGGAGGAGAAGTCCCCACAACTTCTGGTTGTGAAACCAGTGGAGATTGTGGCTGAGTAAGACTAGGGTGGATGTAGTCCTAGGGGCTCCTCTTAAATGCCCCACACAGGGACTTACTCGCAGACAGGCTCACTTGCTCTGAGTCCCAGCTTTAGGACAGCAGCTCGAAAGTCACCAGGGAAGAACTGAGTTGTCGAATTTCAGGGTAAGGTCTAGAGGAGCAGCTTTCTCTTGGATTGAGAAGCTGGAACAAACCATTGTGCCTTTGGTGAGCCCTCTTCTCCCAGCATGCAGACACAGGTGGCCACCATATCTCAGTCTTCATCAACCTGGCTAACACTGTTTTCTCTCCCCACCTTGGCAAGTCTGAAACCCTGCCCCACCCAACTTTCCAGCACATCCATGCCATTTCCAGTGGCTTTTCTGTACAAACAGCCTGCCTTGGTTAATGCTGAAGACTTTCCTAAAATCTCTCAAAGGTTCACAAAACCCAAACAAATAACATCTGATTTTGACATATTCTATACCTATAGCTGAGCAGCCACAAACCTGGCAATAGCAACAGCCAGCCTTGGTTCATGGCTTGGTCTCTCAAAGCACCTCCAAGCACACATCTGCGGATTACTTTATGGTTAGTGCCAGGTGGCCCAAGATAGGACACAGGATGCAGCTGAATTTGGCCTGTGCTGGGGCCCCTCCCAGGACTGGCAAGACCACAGCTTCAGACCAAACTGGAGCATCATTTCGCCACTTGTAAGGATGACCCACACAAAGCACAGACTGGGCAGGTACTAGAGCCCTGCTAAAGTGAATCCTACCCTGTAAACTCAGCTGCTGAACCACAACTCCTCCACTATCATCTGGCCAGTCCTCAAAACCAATGAGCACAAGGGTCAATCTCTTCCACTGACATGCAAACAACAATTAACTACAACAAGAGGGCACACACAACCTACACAAGGGATACACCTGGAGTGCATGGCTCAGGTGACCAGGAAGACTGCACCACTGGGCCTCACAGCACACCTACTACATAAGGCCGCTCTACTAAGACCAGGAGACATAGAAGCCCTACCTAATACATAGAAACAAACACAGAGAGGCAGCCAAAATGAGAAGACAAAGGAACTTGTCTCAAATGAAAAAAAAAAAAACAAACAAACAAAGCTCCAGAAAAAGAACTAAAAATATGGAGACAAGTGATCTACCAAATGCACTTGTTATAAGGATGCTCAGTGATCTCAGGGAGAACTTCAATAAAGAGAAACGAAATACAAAAATGTAGATAGAAAACATAAAAAATAGCCAGTCAGAAATAAAGAATACAATAACTGAAATGAAGAATATATTAGAGGGGATCAACAGTAGATTAGATGAAGCAGAGGATCGAATCAGCAATTTGAAAGATAAGGTAGAAGAAAACACACAATCAAAACAGCAAAAAGAGAAAAGAATCAAAAAACAAGGAGGAGAATTTAAGGGGGCTCTGGGACAACATCAAGCATACCAATATTCACATAACAGGGGTACCAGAAGGTGAAAAGAGAGAGCAAGTAATTGAAAACATATTTGAAGAAATAATGATGGAAAACTCCCCTAACCTGGTGAAACAAATGGACATTCCAGCCCAGGAAGCACAGAGAGGCCCACATTAAGACACATCATAATTAAAATGCCAAAGGTTAAAGATACAGAGAGAATCTTAAAAAGCAGCAAGAGAAAAGCAGTTAGTTACCTACAAGGGAGATTCCATAAGACTGTCAACTGATCTCTCAACAGAAAATCTGCAGGTCAGAAGTGATTGGCATAAAATATTCAAAGTGATGAAAAGCAAGGACCTACAACCAAAATTACCCAGCAAAGCTATCATTTAGAATCCAAAGACAGATAACAAGTTTTCCAGACAAGAAAAAGTTAAAGGAGTTCATCACTACTAAACCAGTATTAGAAGCAATTTTAGAGGGACTTCTTTAAGGTGTAAAAAAAAAAGATAAAAAATACAAACAATAAAATGGTATAACTACCTATCAGCAATTACTTTCAATGTAAATGAATTAAATGCTCCAATCAAAAAACATAGGGCAGCTGATCGGATAAGAAAATAAGATCATTACATATGCTGCCAACAACAAACTCACTTCACATTGAAAGACGCACAAAGACTGAAGTAAAGGGATGGAAAAACTTATTTCATGAAAATGGAAACAGACAAAAAGCTGAGGTAACAATACTTATAGCAGCCAAAATAGACTGTAAAACAAAGACTATAACAAGAGACAAAGATGGACCTCGCAACCCCACCTCTGGGTATTTATCTGAAGAAACCCAAACACTACTTCGAGAGAATATGTGTGTCTGTTATGTTCATTGTTTTTTTATGTATTTACAGTAGCCAAGATATAAAGGCAGCCTGGGTAT
Organism: Aselliscus stoliczkanus; assembly: GCA_033961575.1. Lineage (NCBI taxonomy): Eukaryota > Metazoa > Chordata > Mammalia > Chiroptera > Hipposideridae > Aselliscus > Aselliscus stoliczkanus. Next base: position 187,308,224 of record CM066727.1, read on the forward strand.
CCCTGAATGGATGAATGGATAAAAAAGGAGGTGGTACCTATATAAAATGGAATATTACTCAGTAATTAAAAAAAAAGAATGAAATCTTGCCATCTGCAACAACATGGATGGACCTAGAGGGAATTGTGCTGAGTGCAGTAAGTAAGAGAGCGAAAGACAAATGTCATATGATTTCACTTATAAGTGGAATCTAAAGAACAAAATAAACAGAAACAAGCTCATAGATTCAGAGGGCATTTTGATGGTTGCTAGATGGGAGGAGAGTTGGGGGTGGGTGAAAAAGGGGAAGAAATTAAGAAATATAAACTGGTTGTTACAAAGTAATCATGGGGATGTAGGGTATAGCATAAGGAATACAGTCAATAATATTGTAATAACTATATATGGTGTCAGATGGGCACTAGATTTATTGGGGTGATAGATGGGGGGTTGGGGGCAGGGTGAAAAAGGTAAAGCGATTAAAAATAGAAATTGGTAATTAAAAAATAGTCATGGGGATGTAAAGTAAAGCATAAGGAATATGATCAATATTATGGTAAAAACTATGTATAGCGCCAGGTGGGTACTAGACTAGTCAGGGGGATCAATTCTTAAATTATATAAATGTCTAGCCACTATTCCATACACCAAAAATTAATATAGGATAATATAGAATGTTAACTGTAATTTAAAATTTTTAAAAAGGGAGGAAAGGTGAAAGGGAATAAAAGGTTCAGATTTCTAGGCATAAAACAAATAAGTCATGGGAACATAATATACTGCATAGGGAATATAGTCAATAATATTGTGAAAGCGTGGTACAGTGTCAGATGGTTGCTGGACTTATCCTGGTGATCACTTCTTTAGGTATATAAATGTTGAATAACTATGGTGTATACCTGAAACTACTGGGTTGTCAGAAAAGTCATGACATATTTTTTCTATGTTTTTCATTGCAAAAATGCATCATGACTTTTCCGACACCCAATAATATAAAATTGTACATTAGCTGTATTTTAATGAAAATCTTTTTAAAACACAAAATATAAATAAAATGAAAAAATAAAAAACTAAAACACTTTGCTTTTTTAAGATTACATTATCACACTTTTCTTAATTCCATAATCTTTGCAACATTCTCATCCTTTATGCACTGTGCTTTTGTATCCTTTTATTTTCAAGTCCTTTTCATGTTTTCTCCCTTTTGTTTTATTTCCATGCATACTTTTATTATCATCTTAGCCCTTATTTTAAGGCTTCTACACTGAGGTCTGACCCAACAGTGAGGAAATGAAAAGGGAAAGTATTACAACCATGCAGCAGTGGAAATGGCAGACAGGTGTAAAGGAGAAAAGAAAAAAGAAAAAGAATAAAATTGGATGTAGACATGGTTTATTTTTTTGTTGTTTTTTTTGGTCTCCAAGGTGTGATATCCATGAAGGTGAAAAATGATGATATTTACACAGGCACATATATATAAATGTGGCTTGCAGAACACAGAAATACCAAGAAAACAGATTCCTTTAATGAGAATCTTGGTTCATTGTCCGATAGTCTGAGTCAAATTTACTTTGAAGTCATGAGTGAGAATATCGCCCTGCAGGAGGCCAAACTTGATAAATGAACTGTCTCTCTCTTGCAACCAACTCACTAGTAAGTGAAATTCAAAATTCTGCTTGAAGTTTGTTAATGTTGATTTAGATGAAGCCAGCCCACGCTCCTTAAAGATCTCCGAAGCAAGGTATCGATTTGATAAATCAGTAAGAATGGCCACAGTAGGATTCTCAGGCATAAAGATCAACAAACAGTCAATATAAGAAATTTTGACAAATAGTCGTTCCTATCATGTTTCAGAGGTAGCTGTTTACTCACCCTCTTTCCTTGGCGCTCATCCTGATTTTATTTATCTCTCACCTGGCTGTCTTCCCACTAGTACTTGAGTCTTTAGTCTATACATAATTTTATCCCAATTATCCCTAATCTCTGGAGCATCCACAGATCAAAAATGAACAATTAAAATAAGAGACAAATCTCTGCTGAATGAGAACATGTATACCTTATAAAGTACATGTATATCTTATAAAGTGCAGTGAACTAAACAAAATCTGAAAATATCATTTCACAACATTAAGAAAACTGTGATGATTGTGTGTGTGTGTGTGTGACTGTGTGAGTGTGTGTGAATGTATGTCAGTGTGTGAATGGTTGTGTCTGCATGTGAGTGTGTCTGTGGGTATGTGTGTGTGCAAACATTTGTGTATACACCATGAAGAGGGACAGAGAAGGAAAATTAGTAAATTAGACTTTTTTTTATCTACCTGGCACTAAATATCTAGTTACTTGCAAATACATATGTTTGAATTTTTTATGTAAAAATAAAAGCCTGGATGTTAAACATACAGCAAATATAAATGACTCTCCCTTTGCCATAAACTCTTTTTGTTTCCATCTATCCCTTTTCTTTTCCTTGTCTGCCAACTTTCACCCTCATTTTGCTTTTCCAACCTGGTATTTCCTAGATGTTCTCTTCTGTTCAGTTTAATTTATCGGAATGTCATACCCAATAAGTTGCTGAATTTCGATTCCAGTCCTGCTGAATGATTGTATTACTTTTAAATAACTTGCATCTGCTCTTGATTCTCCCATCTGCTTCTCTTCCTCTTCACTTTCTCATCAAAAGGCCTGGCTCTGGGTTAGGGACATTGGCCAAGAACCCCTGATTTTTCATTTTTGAACCACTGACAAAGTTAGTCATCCTTTCTGAATGTCTCCGAAAAAACTTGTCCCGACAAATTTGTGAAGTAGACCAGATACATGGGTGTCACCACACACACACACTTTTAGTACTTTCTCATTCATGTTTGGCACCCTCCTGCAGAGGTACCCCACACTCTAGACCTTCTGGTCCTTTCCCTTTAGCTCCCATGCTTCAAAAAGTATATGTCCAGTATCTCCAGTATCCCTTTTCCCATTGCATCATTTCTAGGAGAAATCCAGTAGGAAAACTCCATCAAAATGTTACTCACAAACAATAAAAATTTAATATTTTATCCTCTACAGAATGAGTTTCAAGATTTATGTTTCTGTGTTTTGTTGTTAATACAGGCATATAGGGCAGCAGCAGAAAAGTAACCAGCTGTAAGTGATTTGAGGCACTTGTAAGCAGAGTTGGATGTTCTCTTAAACTCTAGAATTGGATGGCGTTCTTAAATAAGAAAGGAAACTAACATTCCCCAAGTTTTTACTATGTTCCCAGTAGAAGCTATAATTCATCCTCATTTTTTTTCATCCTCATTTTTACCAATGAAAAGCTAGAATACTTGCCTAAGGTGAAAAAAATATCATATGACTATAAGTAGAGATGGGATCATATGGCTGCAAAACGTAGAGATGCTGGGTATAACCCAGGAGCAAGCCTAATGCTGTCTGCTACACCAGGCTGCTGCTTGGGCCTAGGGTCACAGACTGTTAGCAGTCCTGTATTCTTGGTTTCCCATCATGCAGCATGCGTTAAGTTAGCACCTTTTATATGTTAAGACAAATCAGGGGGTAAGAGACAGCTTGGAGTGGATGGTGAACTGTTGCAAGAACATAAAATCTGGATCAGGGATATGACCCAAAAATGTTTAGCTGGGACTCCTTTTTGAAGGCTTTATAGTACATTTTACAGAACTCAGACTTGACATCAAAGGCATTGGTGAGCCCTTGAGGCTTCTAAGCTAGGAAAAGAGATGGGCAGTGTTGAGTTCTAGATTCATCATTCTAGAACAGTATACACAGAGGCTTTGGGAGGGACAAACCTGAAGTAGGATGACCAGTTGGAAAGCTACACTGCTGTTACCTAGGTAAGAAATGATAATGGACTCAAATAAGGCAATAGCTAAGGGGGGGCCGAGGGCAGACTATATTTAGGTGGTAAAATCAGTAGGATTTAGTGATAATTTGGATACAAGGAATAGAGGAAAGAAAGGTCTCAAAGACATCCATTTGTCCTTTGTATATGTTCACAAGTTTCACATTGTTTTCTAACTCAAAGGAAATTATTGTAATAAATTAGGGTGCCTTGGAGCAGATTCTCAAGCTGAATTTATAAATGTTTGAGGCTGGCAAAGTTATGCCTAACTTGACCAGTGATATATTTGGCAAGCATAATTTATGACCAGAAAACACTGCACCCACACAATTAAAGTATAATTCAGCCTTAAGAAAAGGCTAGAATTCAAACTCTTATTTGGAGATTTGTCTTTTCCTTACCTCAAGAGGTGTTCCTAACAGAGACAATCTTTATAATTCTTGGTTGTGTTTCCAGCAATTTGATTTTAGAAATCATTCTAAAGACAGATATTTCCATAGTAAATATTCCCAGCTCCTGTCTTTGGAATGAGGAATTTGATTAGTGGTACTGTGTTGAATTGGTTTCCTCAAATAATGTCTGTTACCTATATAAAGAAAAAACTGATGTTTATGTGATCTATTTGGCACAAAAGTGATGGCAGGATAGGGTTAACAAGTGTTTATGGAGAGATAACAAGGAGTGATGAACTCTCAAGTTTTGATACTTATTAAAGAGTTTATTGGAAACTCAAAGAGCAGTAACAAATGATCTAATAAAACCAATAAGATTAAGCAGTTCCAGTAAACAAAATCATAATAAAGCTCCAGAAGAGTAGATGCAAACCATTTTTATTTTTTCAATTCTAGCAAAAATCATATTAATATTTCCAAATCATATAAAGAGTTTTGGAATTTGAACGCTGTTTGAAAACAGGCATAACTGTTTGAATCATGATTCATGTAATTTATGAATTCATTTAATGGACTATTTAGCCATGTTAGCAAACTTTTTAAAGGAAAATAACTTTTCCTGGCATGAGATAAGGGGAAAACCACGAAAATCGATCAGCAAATAAATGGTGTAAGCTGGCAGAGTTTTGTTGGAAAAAGAAAACCAAGTAAACAAATTTGAGCTGAAGAGAGGAGGTGGGGGTTGAGTTAGGAGAAAAACAACTTCCTGAAGGAAGAAAGGCTGGTTGAAGGAAGTTATTAGACCTTAGGAAATGTTTTCAGCAGCCTTCTTCTTTGCTTATCTTTCTAAAAGGAGCACTGGCAACAGAGCAAAGAGAGGCAGACACCATCATGAACAGCCTCCAGGGATTCTCGTATCTAACATGGCCCGGGAGCAGGAGAATGACTACTCTGGCCAAAGCAAGGTCCTAAGTAACAAAGCAACAAGCCTGACAGAGCTAGATGGCCAGCAGCAAGGAACATCTCAGCAGCAAAGGTGTGGATCCTGTCCCCATAGAACAGAAGACATGTCAGCAGGCTCTTCTGTGCACAGAAAAAATTAGAGACCAAATAATTTGGTTTATTGGAAGCCCCCGCAAATCTAGGAGGTGATAATATTCTAACTAATACTGAGTTTCTACCACCCTGGCAAAGTAGAGACTTGGCATTAAAATAAGTTGAAATATAGGAAAATGAAAGTTCTATTTCTTGCCCACCTAAATGGTACACTAGGGTTCATACCTGCTATATATGGGAATCTTGTGCAAATATAACTGCACCAAGGACTTGGGACCAAATTATTTTGAGATGTTCAGCCAGGTGTGCAGGATGAAGTAGATGCCCAGGAGACACTGCTGATTTTTAGAACTATTCAGGGACTCTAATGAGACTGAGTTTGAAAGAATAGTACAGAATGCTTTAAATCTCCTGGGCAGACATGGACAGGTTGGTAGAAAGAAGAGAAGGTGAATGCAGCCTGGGACGAGATCAGGGGGATTTCTTGAGACCCAAGAAGGTACCCAGACAGGCAGCAGCCCTGGCAATGATTTGTAAATCTGTGCCCATCTGTGACCCTAGGTTTCTGAACCTCCTTCTAGATGGGGAAGGGTGTTATGGACTGGATGGTTTGGATCACCCCAAATGTTCATATACTGAAAGCCTAACCCCCAATGTGATATTATTAGAAGGTGGGGTCTTCGGAAAATAATTGGTTTTAGATGAGGTCATGAGAGTGAAGCCTCCATAATGGGACAGGCACTCTTATGAGAAGAGAAAGAAACTGGATCTCTCTCTCTCTCCCTGCCCTCCACCCCACCGTATGAGGACATAGCAATCAAGCAGCCATCTATCAACCAGGAAAAAGATCCTCACCAAGAACCCAACCCTGCTCGCACCATGATCTCAGATTTCTAGCCTCCACAACTGTGAGAAATAAATGTTCATTGTTTACGCCACCCAGTCTAGGGTATTCTGTTCAACCCAAACTGACTAAGACAAGGGGCAATTCCAGGGCTGGACACATGGGTCTTGCAATTGAAACAGATAAATACTTAGACTGAAGTTCTTAACTGTTATCCAGAGGTTGGGCTTTGAATTTTTAGACTTCCTGACACCCCACAAAAATGACACGTGAGTAAATTATGTGATTCACATCTTTTTAGAAAATCCAGTATCTGCCAGTTCTTCTGAATACCAATAAAAAAGTTAAAGAATATATACTGCTGAATATATGAGAGAATACTCCCTATGACAGTTTTGCAGATAGGGAGTATTTCCATAATTTTTCTTGTTTAAACCTTAATAAATCTTAATACTGTCATTTATCTTTGCTGTATTTACGTACCCATATTTTCTGTTGGATTAGGTTTTCTGCTAGGATAGGGTCTGTAACTTCTTATAGAAACCAAGTTCCTAGCACAGTGGCACATGTGAAAGCTTCACAAATGCATGCTTAACCAAAAGTAAGCAATGCAGTGGAATCACTTTGGGAGGGGCGGGGAGCAGCCTAACTAAATAAGCTCCTGATCTGTAAACTTTAGGGATCTGTGTCAGTCAAGTTGGGTTGTTCTAACAAATTACCATAGACATAAACTGGATGGCTTACACAACAGACATTTAGTTCTCACAGTACCAGAAGCTGGGAAGTCCAAGATCGAGTTGCCAGTGGATTCAGTTCCTGGAGAGGGACCCCTTCCTGGCTTGTAGAAGGCCACTTTCTCATTGTAAATTCACATGATGGTTCAAAGAAGCTCTGGTGTCTCTTCCTCTTCTTATAAGGGCACTAATCCCATCACAGGGGCTCTATCCTCATGACATCATCTAAACCTAATTACCTCCCAAAGGCCCATCTCCTAATACCATCACACTGGGGGTTTGAGGCTTCAACATATGCATGTCGAGGGGATACAAACATTCAGTCCATAACAGGATATAACTTGAACTATTGCAAAAACCTATATCACCTAAAGTCTAGTACCTAGCTTCCATAATACACATTGAACAGAAGCTTATTATATCTACAATTTCTACTCTAGATATATAAGAATGTTTCCTTATTTTGCATTAGGGCTATTGAGAATCTCCCTAAATGCCTGAAATATTTTTTAATGATGGGTCTTCCATTCACTTAGAAAATAAGATTTGTTGAATTAGGACAAAGCATCTAAGTATCTTAGAAATAAAGCACAATTTTTAATCCAATATTTGAATATGTAAAATAATTTATTTTCAAACTTTTATCAGCTACATAGCATAGACATTAACTAATGAGAATGGATGCCAACGATAAACAAGTGTTATAATCATCTGGGTGTGTACCAGGGAGATATCTGTGGGTTACCAGTGACTTTAAGACACAAAATCCTCCACTGTCTGACTTATTATGTGGAATCTAAAGAACAAAATAACTGAGGCTTACAGTCAAGATGATGATGAGATAAATGCTGTGCTCACCTCCTCCTATGACCACTTCAAAATTAAACCAAACTACAGGACAACCATCACTGAGAATCACCTGAAATCTAGTTGAACAAAAGTCCTATGACTAAGGATCTACAGAAGAAAAAAACTAGAAACTACTAGGAGGGGCAGAGATGTACAGCAGGCTGGTCTCACACCTACGTGTGATGGTTAAAAATTGGGAGGAATATCTCAGCCGTGGAGGTCCCCCTGAGGAGCAAGGGGTCCCAGCCCCACATCAGACTTCCTATCTCAGGGTTCCAGTGCCAGAAAGAGAAGTCCCCATAACTTCGGGCTATGAAAACCAGCAAAAATTGTGTCTGAGTAAGTCAGAAGTTTGCTAGAGTCCCAGGCACTCCTCTTAAAGGGCGCACACATGGACTTACTCATTGAGGGACTCACTCACTCTGAGCTCCAGTGCTGGGGCAGCAGATCAAAAGGCACCAGGGACATACATGGTGAATCAAATTGTCTGGCTACAGAGCAAGGGCTGGAAAAAACAACTTTCATCCACACACAGAAATGCTAGCAAAAGCCATTCCTCTTTTGTTGAGCCTTCCCCTACACCCAGCTTACATGTGCATGTGCCATATTTGAGTCTTCATCAGCCTGGTTAACACTCTTTGCCCTACACTGGTGATCCCCTGAGACCCTTCCACAACCAACTTACGGGCCCAGGCCACTTCCAGTGGGGGTTTTTTTCGTACAAATGGCCTATCTTGGCTTATGCTGCAAACTTTCTTAAAATCTCTCAAAGGTTCACAAACCCCAGACAAGCAGCACCTGGCCTTTGCTTGCCCCATACCTCTTGCTAAGCAGCACCAAGCCCAGCACTAGAGGCAGCCAGCCTCAGTTCTCAGTTTCCAAGACCAGTACAAGAGGCAACTATCTGTAGATCACTTTGTAGCACACACCAAGTGGTTTTTGTTAGGGCATAGGCAGCAACTGATTTTGGCCCATACCAGAGCCCCTCCCACAGGGCCTCAAAACAACATACCTGATGACCAGCTTCAGAATACACCGGAGCACCACCCAATCACCTCCACAAGACACATCCAAAGGTCAGACTCAGTAGGCATCAGAACCCCACCAAAGCAAATTCTGCTCTGTAGGGTCAACCCCTGCACATCTGCTCCTCAACTGTAGTCATGGCCAGTCCTCACAATCAATCAGCCTGAGGGTCAATCCCTCCCATTGGCATAACAACAGCAATGAGTAGCAATCAACTACAACTGGATGGCACATACAACCCACACAAGGGACACACCAGGAGCACCTGGCTCAGGTGACCAGGGAAGCTGCACCACTGCACCCCTCAGGACATCTATTACATAAGAACACTCTATCAAGACTGGGAGACATAACATCTCTGCCTTATACATAGAAACAAACACAGGGAAGCAGCCAAAATGAGGAGACAAAGAAACATGTCCCAAATGAAATATCAGAACAAAGCTCCAGAAAAAATTACTAAAAAAATGGTGACAAGTAATATACTACATGCAGAGCTCAAAACACTTTTTATAGGGATGCTCAATGATCTCAGAGAGAATTTCAAAAGTGAGAGAAATTTTCAACAAAAAATGGAGATAGGAAATATAAAAAACAACCAATCAGAAATGAAGAATACAATAACTGATATGAAAAATAATGAGAGGGAATCAACAGTAGATTAGATCAAGCAGAAGATCAAATCAGTGATTTGAAAGAGAAGGTAACAGAAAACACCCAACCAGAACAGCAAAAAAAGAATAGAAAACAATGAGGATAGTTTAAGGGGTCTCTGGGTTCACATCAAGCATACCAACATTCACATCATAGGGGTACCAGAAGGAGAAGAGAGACAGCAAGAAATTGAAACCCTATTTGAAGAAATAATGACAGAAAACTTCTGGACCAGCCGAGTGGCACGGTGGTTAAGCGCTGGCTTGGGAAGCCAGCAGCCCTGGTTCGGGTCCCACATATGAGGGCTAGTGACACTGCCCTCAAAAAAAAAAAAAATAGAAAAAGAAAACTTCCATAACCTGGCAGATAAAATAGACATACAAACTCAGGAAGCACAGAGTCCCAAACGAGATGAACCAAAATAGGCCCACACCAACATACATCATAATTAAAATGCCAAATTTAAAGACAAAGAGAGAATCCTAAAAGCAGCAAGAGAAAAGCAGTTAGTAACCATAAGACTGGCAGCTGACTTCTCAACAGAAACTTTGCAGGCCAAAAGGATTGGCATGAAATACTCAAAGTGATAAAAAGCAAGGAACTATAACCAAGATTTCTGTACCCAGCAAAGCTATCATTTAGAATCCAAGGACAGATAAAGAGCTTCCCAGACAAGAAAAAGCTAAAGGAGTTCATCACCACCAAACCAGTATTACAAAGAATGTTAGACGGACTTCTTTAAGAAGAAGGAAAAACAAGATAAAAAATATAAATAATAAAATGGCAATAGCTATGTATCTATCAATGATTACTTTAAGTGCAAATGGATTAAAAGCTCCAATCAAAAGACATAGGGTGGCTAAATGGGTAAGGAAACAAGACTCTTACATATGCTGTCTACAAGGGACTCACTTCACACCTTGAAAGACTGATAGTAAAGAAATGGAAAAAGATATTTCATGAAAATGGAAATTTTTTTAAAAGCTAAGGTAACAACACTTATACCAGATATAGTCTTTCAAACAAAGGCTATAACAAGAGACCAAGAAGGACCCAGTAATCCCAATTCTGGATATTTATCCAAAGCAACTGAAAACACTACTTCAAAGGGACATGTACATCCATATGTTAATTGCAGCACTATTTATAATAGCCAAGATATTGAGTCAACCTGAGTGTCCATCAATAGATGAATGGATAAAGAAGTAGTACATATATACAATGGAACATTATTTAGCCATAAAAAAAAGAATGAAATCTTGCCATCTGCAACAACACAAATGGACCTAGAGGGTATTATGTGTGAAATAAGTCAGATAGAGAAAAAAAATACCACATGATTTCATTTATATTATGTGGAACCTAAATAACATAATAAATGAACAAATTAAGCAGAAACAAACTCATAGATACAGAAAACACTTTGATGACTGGCAGATAGGAGAGAGTTGGGAGGAAGGGATTAAGAGGTACAAATTGGTAATTATAAAATAGATATGGGATGTGAAATACAGCAAAGAGTATATAGTCAATAATAGTGCAATAACTAGGTAGGGTGCCAGGTGGATACTAGACTTATCAGGGGAATCACTTTGTAAATTATATAAATGTCTAACCACTATTATATACAGCTGAAACTAACATAAAATAATAAATTTTTGTTTCTTAAAAAAAATGCCAGGGGGCTGACCAAGTGGCTCAGTTGGTTAGAGCATGAGCTCTGAGCAAGAGGATCGACAGTTCGATTCCCACATGGGCCAGTAAGCTGCACCCAAGTGGAGCTGCTGCTGAGCTGGGAAGAGTGTGTGCTCTTAACAACAAGGTTGCTGGTTCAATTCCCACATGGGATGGTGGACTACGCCCCCATCACAACTAGATTGAAAATGGCAAGTGGACTTGGAGCTGAGCTTGAGCCCACCACAACTAAGATTGAAGGACAACAACTTGACTTGGAGCTGACAGGTCCTGGAAAAACACAATGTTCTCCTTCCCCAATTCCCCAGCATTGTTCCCCTCCCCAAATCCCCAATAAAATCTTGTAAAAAAATGAAACCCCAAAGCCCTCAATAGAAGGTGAATAAATAAATTAATAATTAATTAATTGTGTTTTATTCATATAGAGCTTTCTAGAAGTGGCAGCTGTAAGGACCTTATAGTAATAATCTAAGATCTTTGCTCAGGTAAAAATTGCTTCATCTTGTTTTTTTACTACTGAAACCACCTAGCCAAAAAATCTATATGTGTAATTTGAACCTCAAAAAGGCATTCAGATTTCCCTCAATACAATTAAATGTTGGGACTAATGAGGCAGTGACAATATTTCCTTTACACAAACAATTTTTCAATTATACAGGACAGTGGCATCTAATGACAGCTACCAACAAAAAAAATCACTGGGCAGCCAGCTTCTATTTTATGCAGCAAGGTTAGCAATTATCCTGTAACACTTAATTTCCTGTTACTAATGCTTTCCCAGAAGCACTTAAGCACGATGGCCTTATGAATACAGTTAGTGGACCTGCATTCGGTGTTCGGGTTCTTTCAGAAATCTGATAAAGATAATATTCCTCCAAAGGTTACTGTCCAGATTACAAGTCATTTTATCAGTGGGCCTGAGTTCCAGCCAGCTGTCATTAAGAGTGTCTTGTTAGCCAGTGAAGGACTTTGTTGCTGGGTCAGGGCCGTTGAAGTCTGGGGCAAGGTTGCTAAGGTAACGAATCTGTCCAGACTTCTCTCAGCATCAACCTTTCATCTTGTTAAATTTATATAAGCAAAGCACTGTGAGGAGAATGCTAATAGACCAAATGACAAAAACAATTGCATGAAGATATTTTTAAGCTTGGTAGGTATGTGTTTAAGCTTCTTTATAAAGATACAACAATATATGTGGGTTTAGAGATGTTCATGGAAATGAGCTAAATTATCCTGGGTACATATACTGTTTACATTAGCATGTGAAATATGTGGCTCTACAAAGCAGAATTTAATGCAGCGATATGCATTGATTGAGTGCCTGCTTGGTACCTGAATTTATTTTTCAGTGCAACATTTAAGTATGAGAAGAGTTACATTCTCAAGAAAGTGAAACCTAACATGACTTCCAAATAGTTCAGACACCGTAAGGTAGAAAAACTTCAAATCTTGCATTATGGAGTAATGGCTTGGCGGTGTGAGGCTGTTATATTAAAAATATATGTTACCAGAGGGCAAGGGGGTAAGGGGGAGGAGAACCATAAAATAGGATACATGGTGATGGAAGGAGAACTGACTCTGGCTGGTGAACACACAATGTGCTATATAGATTATGTATTATAGAATTGTACACTTGAAACCTATGTGATTTTACTAACCATTGTCACCCTAATAAATTTTAATTAAAATATACACACACGCACGCGTGTGTGTGTGTGTGTGTGTGTGTGTGTGATATCAAAGACTAATGGGGTCATGTCAAAAGGATACAAGAGTCAACTTGAAGGGCTCCCTCTGGCCTAAGATGGGACAATTTGAGCATTGAAAAGAATAATTAATAGGAATGGATTGAAACACAAAAAATATATAAAAATCCATGAGTTCATAATGATACTGATAAAAATATATATCATTGACAACTATTAGGGATTACTAAGACCACCAGCTCATTTCTGAAAAGGGACAAATAATAGGAAAAAATGAAACATATATCTTGCCTTTCCTGCTTGAATTGTATTTGTATATAAACAAATAGCTGATGAGAATAAGTTTTTAAAAAAATAATTCCAGATAATAATTGTAGAAGAAATTAAAAATCACCTTTTTGCTACTCTTAATGATTTATCTTAAATATCAGTGAATGCCAAAACTATTAGTTGAAATGTTGGTGGAGAACCTGATGGGGGGATTATGTTGACAACTCCTGAACACATTAATCAATCAAAATATCATTAAAGATGAGACAATCTGACATGACGTGCCTCATGTAATGCAATGAGAAGTACACACATCGCCTATGAAAAGCCTTGCCTAAAAATATTGAACTTGCATCAAATCAATCCTCTAGTTATAACTACAAGGAATAGAAGATGAAGTTTTTTAAAAACACAATCCAAAAAATTGGGACATTTTATAGACAAATGACCCAGTTTCTCCAATAAATCAAGTATAAAAAGAACATGGGGAGGGCCGGCCGAGTGGCGCGGTGGTTAAGCGCTGGCCTGGGAAGCCAGCGGCCCTGGTTCGGGTCCCACATATGAGGGCCAGTGACACTGCCCTCAAAAAAAACAAAAAAACAAAAACAAAACAAAAAAAAAAAAAAAAAGCACATGGGGAGAGGAACTTATTAAACAGCCTTGAGAGACACAACAGTCAAATATAATGGGGAGAACTTTTTTGGATTCTGAGTTGAATAAATCAAATATAAAGCATCTTTGAGAAAATTAGAAGAAATTGAATGTACCTAAGAATTAGATGGTGCAAAATTATTATGTGTGTTAGGTATGGCTATATTTGCTGGTTCGTTTTAAAAGGTCCTTAGCAGTTAGAGATGCATGCTAACGTATTTACTGGTGAAATAAAATGGTGTCAGAAATTTGCTTAAAAATTCCAGGGGAAAAAAGTGGGGACGTTGATTAAAACCAGTTGACAAAAGGCTTATGATTGTTGAAATTCTGAAAACAAAATATCTGTGGAGAACTGGGTGCCTGAATTACAGTGTTGGAACTGACTGACATTTTTTTTTTTTTGAGGGCAGCGTCACTGGCCCTCATATGTGGGACCCGAACCGGGGCCGCTGGCTTCCGAGGCCAGCGCTTAACCACCGCGCCACTCAGCCGGCCTGACTGACTATTTTTTGACTATTTTTTTTTTAAAGCTTCAGTATTGCAAGAACCAGTAGCATCCATCTGTAGCTTATGTAAAATATTCTTACTTTTAGCAAGAACCTATCTGAATGGAATCAGCCAACCCCCAAGTTTCAAAGTTTATATTTATCCTCGTCTTTATTCTGAAAGAAGACAAAACATGTGTTCCTAAGGATAGTCTGAACTTTGAAACATATCTTTATTTGAAAATACAAACGAAGGGAAAATTTAATACATTGAAAATATTGTCTTCAAACAAGGTTAAATGATTTGGTAACTCATGAGAGCACAGCATCTAACTACTGGCAGTTACCTCTGAAGGTTCTAAGCTTTCTGCTAGTTTGCGCTGCTACCAAGCTACTCAGGTGGCTTCCTCACCATTCCAGGCATTCAGTTTTCTGTCAACAACACAAACAACTGAGGGAAGAAAGACTAGCGCACATGGACACTCTTTCTATTATAATAAACTAAAATTTAAAAATAAATATACAGGGCCGGCCGAGTGGTGCGGTGGTTAAGTGCTGGCTTGGGACGCCAGCGGCCCCGGTTCGGGTCCCACATATGAGGGCCAGTGACACTGCCCTCGAGAGAAAAAAAAAAAAAAAGACAGAGCTACTGACTGCTGTCCTTAGCTACGTTAAAAATAAATATACATGGGCTATTCTTTAAGAACAAATGGCCTTTTAAAGAATTAAGGAGTCATTTATAATGTGACAGTGATAATATATAAAGATTTCTTATAAATCAAAAGAAGATGAACACGCCATAGAAAAATGGGCAAAGGACACACAATCAATTGAGAGAAATATAAATGGCCAATAAAATTTTAAAAACTATTTTTAAACTATTAAAAATCAATCTCAATAATAATCAATGAATGCAAATTAAGACAAGGAAATACCATTTTTGTCTATCGAACTGGAAAATGTTTTCAATTATAAACAGTAATTGACTTTTTTTAGGAAGCAGTAATAAAAATTGGTTCAGCATTTCTGAAGGTTAACCTGGCAATATGTATCAACATCATTATCTTCAAATCAACAATTCTGTTTCTTGGAATCAATTCAAAGGAAATAATTATGGATATGACTAAGATTTAAGTAAAAGAAAGTCTATGCCAGTGACGCTTATAATAGTAAAATTTGAAAATAATCTAGATATCCAATAATAGAAATTGGTTAAATAATTTATGATATGTACATGAAATAAAACACTATGTTGTCATGAAAGCTATCCAGACAATTGTGCAGTGATGTAGAAATGTGTTTATATTATACTAAGTGTAAAAATTGGGCTATTACAGAAGGAGAAGAGAAGAAGCAAGGGGTTGAAAATGTATTTGAAAAAATAATGACTGAAAACTTCCCTACCCTGGTGAAGGAAATCAACATACATGCCCAGGAAGTGCAGAGGGTTCCAAACAAGCTGAACCCAAACAGGTCCACACCAAGACACATCATAGTGAAAATGGCAAAGATTAAAGACAGAGACAGAATCCTAGAGGCTGCAAGAGAAAGACAGCAGGTTACATACAAAGGAACTCCTGTTAGACTAACAGCTGACTTGTCTACAGAAACTCTGCAGGCCAGAAGGGAGTGGCAGGAGATATTCAAAGTCACACAAAATAAAGGCCTACAACCAAGATTGCTCTACCCATCATGGCTATCACTTAAAATTGAAGGAGAAATAAAGAGCTTCTCAGAAAAGAATAAGCTTAAGGAATTCATTACCACCAAGCCAGCATTGCAAGAAATGTTAAAAGGGCTTTTTTAAACAAAAGAAAGGGGTAAACAAGCTTACCCAGGGAGACCAGGAATACAAATAACAAAATGGCAATACCTATGCACCTATCAATCATTTTAAATGTGAATGGGCTAAATGCTCCAATCAAAAGACAGAGAGTGGCTGAGTGGATAAGAAAATAGGACACGTGTGTGTGCTGTTTAAAGATAGAATAAGATATTTCATGCAAATGGAAATGAGAAAAAAAAAGCTGGAGTACCAATACTTATTTTGGACAAAATAGACTTTAAAATGACTACAATAAAAGACAAAGAAGGGCACTAGAACCCTAATAAACATCTATGCACCCAACATAGGAACTCCTAATTACATATAACAGATTTTGACAGACATAAAGACAGAGATCAACAGTAACACTATCATAGTAGGGGACTTCAACACCCCATTGTCACCAATGGACAGACCCTTTAGACAGAAAATCAACACAGAAAGAGGGGCCTTAGATGACACTTTAGACCAGCTGGACTTTGTTGATATTTTTAGAGCATTTCACCCTGAAAAAACAGAATATACATTCTTCTCAAGTACACATGGGACATTTTCCAAGATAGACCATGTTAGGCCACAAAACAAGTCTCAGTAAATTTAAGAAGATTGAAGTCATATCAAGCAGATATAAAGGAAAAACTGATGGTTGCTGGCTGGGAGGGAGTGGGGAAGAGGGAGAGGGGGAAGGTTTTGGACAGTGTAGGTGGGACTACAATGTTGCCTCAGGGATATGGGGGCAGTTCTGGGTATGTAATTGATAATGTTGTGAAGAGACTATTATGTTGAGAGAAATAAGACGGTCGGAGAAGGACAGGTACCATGTGATCTCACTTGTGGAGTCTCACTTGTGGAGTCTGAAGAGCTGAGTGAACGATCAAAGTAAATAGACTCGTAGATGTAGAGGAAAAACTGAGGGTTATTAGTTGGGAGGGGGATGTGGATGGGGAGAAGGGGAAGGGATTAGACAGCATAAATAGACAACTACAATATTGCCACAGGGATATGGAACACAGTTCGGGGAATATAATAATGTTGTAAAAATTTTGGATGGAGTAGAGGCTTGATTACTTCACTGTACACCTGAAGCTGATGTTGTATAGTAGTGTATGCCAACTGTAACTGAATATGTGGATGGTCACGGGATGTGGAGTATACTGTGGAGGGGAGTCAGGGGAGTTGTGATGGATATGTATGATATGGGGGGGAGTGGGGTGGCAAACTGGGGGGCGTTGTCACTTTGGGGTGTAAAGAGTATAACTATTGCATTGTGTTGTACACCTGAAACTAATAAAAAAAATAGGGCTATTAAAGTAGTATGCACTACATGTGCACATGTAAAATATTTGCCAATAAAATGTACTCAAAAATGATAATGAATACTCTCTTTGATCGATGGGATTGTAATTATTCTTATTATATTTCTCTTTATTGGTCAATATTCTCTATAGTTTTTACAGTGGATATTTAAATATAAGAGCTATTTTTTAAGAGTAAAAAGAAAGATCTTTCTAAGCACCAACTTCACTCCAACTGTGCTCAATTGTTCTTTCACTCAATCTGGGTTTATTGTACCCTATTTCCTCATTGATGGAACATAAGAGGGAAGCCCTGTCATTTCTACCTGCTGGACCCACCAACAGCCCCAGGCAGGAGACTTGCTGGTAACAGGCCTCTAAGTGAGGAAAGCCTTTATCACTCAAGTTGCTATACTTAGCATTTCATTTTACCTCACAACTATTTCTGCAGTACCAACCCCTCTGTCTTGACTCCCTCGCTAAAACTAAAATTCAGTCTTCACGAAGCCTCCGTGCCCTTCTCTTGCCTGTCAATGGTCCCCAGTCAGAAATATCTTACCATCAAAAGACTCATTCATCTAGCCTGACTTCCATTCCAATAAATGCTTAATCTATGGGTTTCAATTTTTCCATAACCTTAGGCTCCTATTTCCAGGACAAAGCTATATCACTTCTTAGCTGTATCCATTTGGGGCTCTTAAAGGCATAATGTCTTTTTATCCCCTTTGGTAAATTTGTTTTAAATACTGGAGCTTAATAAACAGTGTGTAAACATAGAAAATAATTGTTTTCTCATTGAAGATTATCCTGTTTCCAAATTAAGACATAATGTTAAAGCTCTATCCTTATAATAAAAAAGTTATTAGTGTCATAGAAATCAGTTAAATTGGACATTGTACAAAGCAGATTAAGGAAGTTTAATTATTATCTTCTGGGATCTTACAATTTCAGGCAAATCACTCACATTTCTATAGTGTGAATGTGCAATTTTGTATATTCGTTCAACAAGCATTTGTTGAGTACCTACTAATAATGGCCAAAGACACCACTTCCACTCAAGTCCTGAGGGTACAGATATGAGCAAGTGTGGATACTATTTGAGGAGCTCAGGGATTAGTCAGAGACATAAACCAGTCAGTAAGCAATACAACCCAATGAATGAGTGCAATAATGGAAGTGTGTACAGGGTATAATGGGGGGCAGCTAAAGAGTCACTTAACATCACTAAAGGAGAATTTCTCAATTGAGGTGTTAGTAGGTGATACACAGTAAAATGTTTCTTCAAGCATGCAACAAACCAGGTTAAACGAAGTTAAACATGCTTCTTTGCTGTATAACTTATCAGAGCTTTTAATATCTAATGCTCACTGTGAATTTCCAAGGATGAATTCCCAAGGATACAGCATTTCCCAAGTTTATTTAACCGCAGAATCCTTTCTTCGCAGATCATTTTGATCAAGAGCTTTAACGTTTACAAACTGCTTTTCCATGACATGTGATTTCGTGTGCCCAAGACTGCAAGCTTCTTGAGAGAAGGAACTAGAGATATCTGTGAGATCAGAGAATGGATTTGTCTCTTCATCTCTGTAACTCTGGCATCCAGCACAGAATTCAACACATAAAAGGTTCTCGATAAGTGGTTGGTAAATTTGTGACTCGGTGCACCTTCTCAGTTGAGCCACAATCTGGGGGGAAGGGAGTGGTCCAAGCATGTATCATCTGCATTTCACAGAAGAAAACATACAGCCCAGGGGCATTAAGTGACTCAACCAAGATCATAGAATGAGTTAATGATACAACTAGGACTGGAAGCCAGCCCCACTTCCAGGTCCAGTGCCCCTTATCTTATACTTGCATGACTGTACAATCTGAATTTTCTATGTAGTCTTCATTTCAGATATCCTTTTTCACTTTTAAACCAGGCCAGATAACATCCTGGCTTTGTTGTTGTTGTTGGAAAAATAGCCTCCATAACTACAAGTTTTTATACTTTCTAGACATTAAAAGGTAAACATCTATCTAATAAATATGGAGACATAAAACAAAGTCATGATATAAGTGAAATCCACATGCTATTGGGTATAAGTGATTACACAAGAAAGACCTTGAGCTACAGTTTGATTATTTTGTGGAGGACATTTACAATAATGGGAAGGTCCATTTTCAGTTCAGATTCTAGACAGAAATAGCCATGGCCTGGCAAAGACTCTGAGAGTTTCCTCTCACATAGACAATACCCAGAAAAAGAGAAAACACCCTCAAGAGATGAGTGTGGGTCCCTCGGAGATACCACAAGCACAAGATACTATCCAGTCCTCAGCTACCTAGCCTGTTAGCACCCCAAGACTGCATGTCAGGAAACATATAAACAAAGATGAGACCAAAATGGAGTAACAAATTTACTGAAGCAAGCAATCCCCTAAACAGCACAGGCTTCATAGGATAATGGAAGATAAACCACATCAGACCAGCAATAAGACTATGTGTTTAGCCACACAAGTTCCGAGTTATTGCTGGCCCCTTGGTGAGGAGGACACAGGTGGCCATCAGAGTAACCTCTCTTCTTAAGTCAGAGACCCTCTGAGATACCTTGGCCAAGTGAATTTATCTCTATAAACCTTCATCTATAAAATGGGAATAATCATTTTAGTTTTCTCACAGGATTACTGTGATTTATGTAAGAAAAAAGGATTAAGTACTCACCAGAGGACCTAAAACAGTTAGTACTCAATATTTTTATTATAAAAAGGTGTTGTTTTGATTAATTAGTAATCCTGTTATTATTCTCATAACTGAGTGTAGCTCAGTCATCTTCAGTAAGTCCTTTTGTCTTCTCCATAGTTTGTTCCCAATTCAAGAACCTTTCCAGGAATCAACAGAAAAGTTAAAGTAAGTGGACCCTGTCTAAACAGTCATTACTCAGGGACCCAGAATGGGTAAAACCATGGAAGTAGCCTCCTTGTAGAATGCTGTCTCAACAAGGCTTAGTTCTGTGTAGGAATCTCGAATTATAAATAAGTACTAGTCCAAATGACCAAGACTTCAAATTGATCAAAGACAGCATAGTTGAAATAAATCAAACTGCCTCTCTCTGCTATTCCTCTCAGTCAAGATCATCTTGCCCTTCAAGCACAATTACAATAACCATTAAGAAAGTGGGGCATTTCTAGGGCTGGAATAACAACGCAGATTCCTTGGGCACACGGCTTCGTCTTACCTTAAATGGCTTTGTCTTATCTTTATTTAGATACAAATCCCTGACAATATTTTAAAAAGGAAAATAAAGGTAATGTGTTGGTAAGCATAGCCTTGATCAGCCAGCATCTAATTCATGCTGGGTCTCTTCATTCTAAGCTGTGTATTGACTAATGAGCATCCCCTCCTGTCACATGCAATGGCTTGCCTACATCACAGAGTTATTTGCAAGTTAATATATATTAAAATCACATATGCCTATACACATTACTCCTGTGTGTCAGGGGACCTCGAGAGATAATACATCCATCTTCATTTGTGACAGTGTATGCACCCATAGTTCATAAATGGTGATAAATGAATTGTCATACTGTCCCAATGGCATAATACACTTATCCTCTATTCTTGCCATATTAATACATGTTCATTTCTGCACCAGTCAAGTCTTTAAAATGAGTGATCCAACATCTGCCTTCTACTGGTAACCACAGATGAATGCTAATTCTACTTCTCAACACCCAGTATAATTTGGTATGTAAATCAACAGAAGAGAGGAATCAAAAAAGTAATAATAATTTCAGCCCATTATGCCTCTTTGATATGCCAAGGCAAATTGAGATGGAAAATGCTTACTTAGTTTGTATTTCAGTAAATCCAGGAAGAGATGGGCACCTGACCCATCCTAACACAAGGATCAACAGAGGAGGGAGGGAGGGTAGAAGTTGATGAATATGCCTATGAACTGCTTTTAAATCAGTCTAATTGATGTGTTTATCACTTCAACCTGTCTTGTGTTAAGTAATTATTCATTAATAAATGCCATCTTGGGCTGGCCGAGTGGCACGTTGGTTAAGAGCTGGCTTGGGACTCCAGCAGCCCACATATGAGGTTCAGATCCCACATATGAGGGCCAGTGACACTGCCCTCTACAGCTAAGATGGGGAACAACAGCTCCACCTGGAGCTGGGCTGCTGTGAGTCCCCAGGAACAGCAATAGCTGCAGCCCCTGCTGCAGTGGGCTGCCATAGGCTACAGTGAATGGCTGGCAGCCAGCACGAGTGGCTGGCAGCCGGTGTGAGCTGCCAAGATCTGCCCTGAGCACCCAAGAAGAGCACAATGATGATACCAACATGGGCCAGTGAAGCGACATCCTCCACAACTAGACTGAAGAACAAAAGGACAGCAACTTGTCTGTTCCGCTTCCCTGGTTCCCCAACGCTGTTCCCCTCCCCCAAATCCCCCCCCCAAAAAAATAAAAAGATAAATTAAAAATGCCATCTTTTCCTTGCTCTATACAGCCAATTCTCAATTTTTTAGGGGTTTATGATCATTTCTAACTTAACCCTGCCCATAGCATTTTTTTTTCAGTTTTTCACTACTGTCTGAATTTATTTTTTTATTAGTTTCAGGTGTACATAACAATGTACCAGTTATACATTTCACTGCTCACAAAGTGATAATCCCCCTTCCCCAATCTATTGCCCCTCTGACATCATATATATCTATTACAATTCCATTGATTCTATTCCCTATACTATATTCCATATCCTCTGACTATATAGCTTTTTAAAGAGTATGGCTTATCTTTCAGCCATTTCACAGCCCTTCAGCACTTGCATGCAGTAAGGGTTGGTGAAAAGAAATATAACCTGAGATCACTAGACCTCAAGGCTAAAAGGGAACTTGGAGGTTGTCAACTCCATTCTGCCCTCTGCCATCTCTTCTCCGTCTCCCTGATGACTTTTCCCACTCTCTCCTCTCCCTCCCGCATCCCTGCCTTCTATCCCTCAGTTTTTCAGTCTGTTTGGCTGGTAAAATAACATCGAGGGCTACAGAAGTAAAGCAAAAGCTAAAATAAGGAGTTGGATTAAGAGTGAATCTTGTTAACTAGCCCTCACTAAGAAAGACAACTCAGCACTAATCAATTGCTTCAAATTTTTCTAATTGTGCATCCATGGGTAAAAAAGTTTAAAGCACACACCATATATATACATACATTCTATGCATATAGAACTGCCTTAATACATTGTATATCTTTAAATTAGTACCCCAAGGAGATTAGAATAGGAATAGACATTCTATTTTTTTTCTTTTCACATGCACCCAGCTTGGAGACCACAGACCCAGATAAGGCGCTCCTGAGGCAACGTTCTGTTTTCAGTAAGTTCAGGAGTAAAATTTACTTGGAAAACAAGAGTCAAACCCTCTATAACTATGTATGAATTAAAAATGAGTGTTTTCTCAATCATCTCTCTGCTTGGGACTAACAGGTGGCCTTGAGACACAGCCAGGGCCAACTAGAGGCTTCAGTCAAAAGCGAACAAACAGGTGAAGCCTCTCAAAGTGGTGGTCTCTGGGGGCGCTGCCTGCACAACTCTCAGAGAAAAGAGCACTGGAGGAAAATACCACACTGACAGAGTTGGTGATTTATAATCTCTCATTCCCATAAAATGACTCTGGTTTTTCTTGGGAGCGTAGACTCTGCAGCAAGCGGTAATGGGCCACTGGGCTAAAAATGAAGTGCAGATTTATTTCTATAATCACCGCCAGCCAAACCCTTCCCTGGGAAATAACTAACTTAATGCTAGGATACCTTCCGAATGCATGAGATTTATCTTTGGGATTGAGTGCTTGTGTTGCTCTGGGAAATTCTAACTATTTGAGTTGTAGATGCCCTGATCGGCATGCTGGGGAATATTGGAAAGACAACAGAAAAGTGAACTCTGCTTGCCTTATGCTCTGCTCTGAGAAAATTCTTGGGCCTAAGAGATGGTAAGTCAACAGCAATTCCAAACACATCAGGCACTGAGCTAAGAGACTCCCTGGTACAGTTGCTGTCCAGGAGACCTAGTAAGTTCAGCCTCAATGTAAATTTAAATTCTGAAATTGAATTTGACTCATGGTAGGCCCCTACCCTTGCGGCTCTTGGCCGAAGGCAAGTTACTTCCCTTGCTATTCAAAGAATTGTTACGTGTACAAGATATTCAGATATAATTGCATAGCCACAAATCTCAAGAGTTAAGGTAAAAGATACACACACAAAAATATAAAGCAAATAACTAAATGAAAGCAACAAGGTCCTTAGCGTAATTCCAGCTCAAAGCATATTATGTAATACTGCCCTTCCTTACTTTGGCACACAGTTGATCAAGCAGCCACAGCAGTTCTCACTAATGCCTCTTAGAAGATGTCTTAACACATAACAAATCATTTATTGCTTCCATGCATGCAAATATCCTCTTCCTGACTTCCTTCTGCTTCATCTTGAATGAATCTTCCCAACTCTGACTTTATGCAGTAGCAAAGAGTACTTCAGGCAGTCTCTGGAACAGTAAACTGTACATCTCCATTTGTGGAATTACCGTTATGTTCAGAACACAATCGAAAAACCAGAGAATTTTAGAACTGGAAACATTCTGAGGGACCATTTACGACCCCCTTTATAGACAAAAACATTGAAGTGGGAATAAGCAAGTTGGCCAAGGTCACCCAGGCAGTCCGTGGCAGAGCTGGAAGCAAAATCCCATTCTCCCAGTTCTGTTGTGATGCCCCCTTAACATACTTGAAAGGATTAAAGCTCCCGAAAAGTGACAGAAGAAGAAAGATATTTCCTTGCTTTGAATGGGTCAATGGTCTGAGCAGGTCAAAAATGGTTTCCAACATCTAGAGCTTTAGCCTATAACGAGATACACTGCCAGTATTTGCTGAAAAATGGCCCTCTTCTCTCACTGGCCAATTAATTTTCTTAATGATTTATGATGATTCTCAAAGAAAATGCTTTTTTTGCAAGAGGAATTAATATGCTGAACTTAAAATATTTGCACTAATTACCAAAGGTCACAATGAGATCATGCAGAGACATTAATCAGAGAGCCCAAGGGAGTAGGAATATATGTGACAAAGAATGGGACGCTCTAATCAAAATACTAAGGAAGTGCACTTTGTTGCAGTAATTGCAAACTGGTCCAGTAATTGCAAACTGAACCAAGGAGAGTATCTCTTAAATCTAGACCCATGGGGCAATGATGACTAACAAAATATAACCATAATATCAAAACCCCTCAATGGCTCTGAAGGCCCTTAACAGAAATTCCAAAGCCAGTTATTAACATGGTAGATAAGGCTCTTCTTTATCTGATGCCACCTTCTTCACCTCTTACCACCATCATTTTCTTGTCTATCAGCACTGGCCTTCTTTACATCCCTCAAGCCTGCCATGTCTCTAGATCTGCTCACTTGCTGTGTTTCTCCTGCCTAGAACACTTCCTCCCTTGACTATCCCACCCCCTCCTTTCCCCTGAATAACCCCACTCACACTTTAGGCCTCATGAGGTACTCATGTTCTATGGAAGGAGGATGCATCACTCACCCTAATTCTTCACTTTTCACTGTATCCACACTTTGTTCTTTGACTTAGCAGCTTCTGACTAATGGATAAGAGAATACTTTCCTGGGCCGGCCGAGTGGCGCGGCGGTTAAGCGCTGGCTTGGGAGGCCAGCGGCCCCGGTTTGGGTCCCACATATGAGGGCCAGTGACACTGCCCTCAAAAAAAAAAAAAAGAATACTTTCCCACTCTTTAAATCTGGACTTAGCAATGTGGCTTTCTTTGGCCAATAGATTGAGGCAGAAGTAACAATGTACCAATTCTTTTTTTATTTTTTTAAATTGGGGAGTTGGGGGAGGGGAACAGCATTGGGGAATTGGGGAAGGGGACCAGACAAGTTGCTGTACTTTTTGTTCTTCAGTCTACTTGTGGAGGACGTTGCTTCACTGGCCCATGTTGGTATCATCATTGCGCTCCTCTCAGGTGAGACAGATCAGTCGCCGGCCTCTGCACGGCCGCTCACAGCAGCTCTTGGCAGCTCATGCTGGCTGCCAGCCACTCATGCTGGCTGCCAGCCACTCACTGCAGCCTATGGCAGCCCACTGCAGCAAAGGCTGCAGCTACGCCGTCGCTGGCAACTCATAGCAGCCCAGCTCCAGGTGGAGCTGTTGTTCACCATCTCAGCTGTAAAGGGCAGTGTCACTGGCCCTCATATGTGGGATCTGAACCAGGGCTGCTGGCGTCCCAAGCCAGCTCTTAACCAACACGCCACTCAGCCAGCCCATGATGTACCAATTCTGAGCCAGGCATTAAGAGGTCTTGTATGTTTCCACTAACCTCCTTTGCTTCTGCCATACACAAGAGAAGACTATGCCTGGGCTAGACTGCTGACCCCAGAAGGAGGATGAGAGATATGTAGAACAGAGCCACCAGGCAAGCTTCATCAACCAAGCCCAGACCAAATCAGCTGTTCCCCAGGAGACCCATGGACATGTGAGCCAGTCCAGAAAAAATCTGCTGAGCTCCTCAACCTAGGTTAGCCAACTGCAGATACCTCAGAAAGTATTACACAAATCATTGCTTATTTAAGTCATTAAATTTAGGGGAGGTTTGTTCTACAGCAATACTACTTTTCCCACCATAGACATCAGAAAACCTTATTACAATCCTTGCATTAATTTCCTCTCTCCATTATCATTAAAACTATGCCTATCTTGCTCACCACATTATTTCCAGGTTTATCATAGTCTACTGGTCCATAATACATACCCATTAAATAAGTGTTGTAATGAATATCCTATCATTGCAAAACATTTTCTATGATCATTCTTCAATTTCTCCCTAGCCCAGACAGCAAACTGCCTACCTACTCTTTTCAAAGCTCTCCCATAGGACATAGAGCATTTTGACCTTATAAGCATCCTGCAAAATAGATGATGCTTATTTGATCACATGCTAGACAGAATGATTGTGAATATAAGGCCTGATTTTTTTCATCTATTATTGTTTATCTCACTGTGGTTTTATAGTCAGTACTAAACAGATGGATGAACATTTACAAATAAAGCATATTCTTATCTTTTTTGCCATCATATTTTCTATTCCCCAGTATTTCTACAACCTGTATAAATTAGATCAAATCTAGTCTTTGAATACATGCAAACCTGTTAGGAATTAAGATCCTGTTCTTTTGTAAATGGTTCTTGGAAACCTGAACACAGCAATGAAAACTGCACTTAAATAGTCATCAAAAAGCCCATCTCATACACCTGTTTCCACATGGTGCTTTGGAAAAGGAGGAGGTGTAGTGAATTTAACAATCCTATGTTAATCCCTTATGCCTTTTTTTTTAAAAGTTTCTTTTTTTTTTTTTTTTTTTTTTGAGGGCAGTGTCATTGGCCTTCACATGTGGGACCCAAACCGGGGCCGCCGGCCTCCCAAACCAGCGCTCAACCACCGTGCCACTCGGCCGGCCCCCTTATGCCTTTTTTTCTTTTTCTTTTTCTTTTATATATATATATATATTTTAATTAGCTTCAGGTGTACAACAAAGTGCAATAGTTATACTTTTTACCCCTCAAAGTGACAATCCCCCTCCCCCAATTCTCCCCTCCCACTCCCCCCCCCATATCATACTATTACAATTCCTTTTTTATCACATCCCAACTCTTTGCTTGCATTGAAGGTTCAAATTGTAAGAGTTTAGAATTGTCCAGGGCTCAGCAATCATGAACTAAGACAAATATGGAGATTTGATTCAGTTAGCCCTTTTTATTTTACCTTGTTTTATTATTGTGGTAACAATGTGAGTGTAATGAATACAACTGAACTGTACATACTTAGCCCTTTTTTGCTGCTATACGACCCCAAAGTCTTTAGCCTCTATACCCCACAAGG
This sequence comes from Aselliscus stoliczkanus, assembly GCA_033961575.1. NCBI lineage: Eukaryota > Metazoa > Chordata > Mammalia > Chiroptera > Hipposideridae > Aselliscus > Aselliscus stoliczkanus. The sequence goes on from CM066727.1 coordinate 187,335,452, forward strand.
TATGAGAAATCTGTTATGTTAGAAAGGAACACTACTGGTCTCCACCACTAAAGAACTACACTTTCTTCTCATCCATCGTCTCCATGGTCTGCTTCCCATGGGAGAGGGGAGTGAAAGAAAAGTACTCTTTGTGCTAGAACATTCCAACCAATCATGAAAGGTAAAACTCTTGACACAACCACCAGCACCAGATGTCAGCTAAAGAGAAAAATCACTGACAGATCATTCCATGACATAGCTCTTTTTTTTTTTTTTGAGGTCAGTGTCACTGGCCCTCATATGTGGGACCCGAACCGGGGCCACTGGCTTCCCAGGCCAGCACTTAACCACCACGCCACTCGGTCGGCCCTTTTTTTTTTTTTAAGATTTTATTGGGGAATCGGGGAAGGGAAACAGACAAGTTGCTGTCCTTTTGTTCTTCAGTTGCGGAGGACGTTGCTTCCCTGGACCATGTTGGTATCCTCATTGCGTTCTTCCCGGATGAGGCAGATCGGTCGCGGGCCTCTGGATGGTCGCTCATCGTGGCTATTGGCAGCTCACGCTGGCTGCCAGCCATTCACGCTGACTGCAGGCCACTCACTGTAGCCTATGGCAGCCCACTGCAGCAGGGGCTACAGCCCACACCATCGCCGGGGCTCGCACAGCCCAGCTCCAGGTGGAGTTGTTGTTAGCTGTAGAGGAAAGTGTCACTTGCCCTCATATGTGGGATCCGAACTGGGGCTTCTGGCATCCCAAATCGCGGCCCAACTATAGCTCTTTTTTTAAAAGATCAATATATCCTGCACATTTGTTGATAAGGGAGGCCCCATTTTCTGAAAATTATTGTTGCAAGGCCTAGAATCTTACCAAAAATTACCAAAAAAAGTAATAATAATATGTTCTTGGAATATATATGTGAGACTAAAGGGAGAAGGAAAATTCTACATCCTGGGGAAATATCAGCACTTCTTGAACTATCTGAGATGGTTCTTTTAGTAAATGGCCAATTAGATTACAAAGAAGTTCAATAGGAAACAACCTTGTCCCACACGCTCAGTGATCAGCAGTCGGGGACGGTTCAGTGTTTGGTGTGCTCCAGGGTCACTTGCGGAGAGTGGAAAAGTGATTCTGATTCTGTTGTTCTGGGCCCAGCATCTACATTTGAAACAAGCTCCCATGTCAGTCAGATATAGGTGGCCCATGGGCAATGGTTCAGAAATGCCTCCATCCCGTTCATGAAACCAGAACAAAATGGACGCAAAAAAAAACGTGTCCTTCCCCTCCCCTGGAAATAATAATAACATCTATGTCATAGTATGAATGTCAAGATTAGAGTAGATAATGCATGTAAAGACTCAGCAATTCAGCTGGCCTATGGAAAGTTATTAATACATGTTAGCTATTATTGTGCAGCCTTTTACACATAGTTGAGTCCTGAGGTACAGACAAGCCACCAACTTCTTCCAAACCTACATGTGAAAAAAGGTAAAATAAAATTAAAAATTTGGACTTAAATTAAAATCTGTTTTTCTCTCCCTCCTTCGCCTTGTGAAACCCTTCTTTTTCAAGATTCTTTTCAAATACGCCCTTCTGTGGGGTGTCCTCAGCTCCCAAAGGGCTAGCCCCTCCCCCTCTCTAGCTCACGCTTTCCTCACAGCCCTTGTTATTGGGCACTGGAACACCTTGCTGACTTGCCTGGCTCCCCGCTAGATTGTGACTGGCATCAGAACAGGATTCAATATGTCTCTAAATAAATGCTTCTGGTGTCAATATGTACCTTTCAGTTGCCCAGTACAGTGCCTAGGACCCATAGGTATTCAGTTAATGTTTGGGGAAGAGTAAAGGAACAGAAAAGGATATTTAGGCTAGAAAGAGTGCACTTGATGATGGGGCTGACATTCCAAAGGAAGCAGGCAAGTTGAAAAGTCCAACCAAGGGACTAAAGTCTGTGTCTAGAACCTAAAGAAGGGCAAAGACCAATGTGAGGTCTTGGCATAGAGGAAGTGAGGCCCAGTAGTTAAGGGTGTGGGCTCTGGAGTCAGCCTACCTGTGTTTGGAGCTAGGCTCCACCCTTCCCAGCTGCGTGACTTCGGGCAAGTTAGTCACAGATGATCCTCAGTTTCCTCATTTGTAAAATGGGAATAACATTGGTCCCCTCATAGGATTCATATGAAGATTAAACAAATGAAATCATAACAGAAACTACGTGTCTAGCACATAGTGTTTAATAAATGTTAGCTGTTGTTGTCATTGTTAATGGTCAAAATTACAGGCTTTGGAGTCCACACAGACTTGAATTTAAGTCTATGTTCTAAAACTGATGGTTGCCAGATGGGAGAGGGGTTGGGTGGCTGATTGGAAAAGGTGAAGGCATTAAGAAGTACAAACTGGTAGTTACAAAATAGTCATGGGGATGTAAAACACAGCATAATGAATATAGTCAATAATATGGAAATAACTATGTATGGTGTCAGGTGGGTGCTAGACTTAACAGGGCGATCTCTTCATAAGTTACATAAATGTCCAACCACTATGCTGTACACCTGAAACTAATGCAACATTGAATGCTAACTGTAATTGAAAAATTTTTTTTTTAATTCAAAAATAAATCCAGAGCCAGCCGAGTGGCACGGTGGTTGACAGCTGGCTTGGGATGCCAGCGGCCCCGGTTCGGATCCCACATGTGAGGGCCAGTGACACTGCCCTCAAAAAAATAAATTAATAAAATGGGCCTCCATAGAAATAAATAAATAAATAAATAAATAAATAAATAAATAAATCCATGTTCTAGTACCTACTTGTTTGTGTGACCTCGGGAAAATTAGTTAAATTTTGTAAGCTTCAGTTTCCTCACCTATAATGTAGCAATAATACCTGTATCATAAAACTAATATATTAAAAAATGGTTATCAGCATGATGCCTGGTACCTCTCAGTTCCCCATAAAGAATCATATCATTAAGGCAGCAGTTATTACACAAAATTTAAACTGGGGAAGGGACAGAGAGTGAAATCCAGACAGAACATGGAGCTGTATCATGGGGTCAGGCCAACAAAATGGTGTCATAGTTCTATTGAAAGAAATCTAGTTGCCTTCTATCCCACTTAATGCATGTAGACAAGGACCTAGATGACTGTTATATCCCAAAGTGAGGCGACTCTTTGAGGGTCTGTCATCCTCCCCCACACCCCAGGTGGGGCATCCGTTGCACTCCCACAGCTCATTGTGTTTATCTAGTTCGCAGCTTAGAAGTATCTATGTGGGTATGAGCACATATATCATCTCCCTTGGTGCCCCTACTCCCTGGCATATTTAAGGAACCCAATAATGTTCACTGAGTTGGCACTGACAGTTGAGCAGAACTGATAGAAGGCTGGTTGCTCGGAAAGAATCTCAATTCCAACACTTGTGGTCAATAGCCCTTGATCTAGTTCCTACATCTATATTTGCTTGTGTTATTCCCTTTGCTTTAAAATTTTTGGAATTATCTTGACCCAACTACAAGGTGAACGGGTTTAAAGTCCTCAACCTTAGACTGTGTAAAATTTCTGAGGTCCACAAACCTAAGAGAAAAGTCAAACTGGCACTGTCCCTTTCCCACCTGCATTCCCCTGGTCTCCCAACAAAATTTTCTACAAAATCTCACTGGTACTACATCAACGATTAAAAATGCACATTTTTTTTAATAAAGGTTTCTAATCAATTTTCCCAAAGAGGAAACAAGCAAACAGTGTTTCATAATCATACATACATACACACCCAGAAAACTTAGCTCCTCTTAGTGAAGACAATCTGTGTTTGCAAAAACTCAATTTGCAGCCTGGGAAAGTAATATTTATTTGACGGAGCTTATTGCCAAAAGTGCATCATAAATCTGCAGGCTGTTGAGACTTCAAGGCAAGAAGAACAGAGGCAATTATTAGTCTGAATGTTCCACTGACAATATGAAATCTTTGTCTTTCAAAGCATTTGTTTAAGTAAGAAAAAGTTTGCCCAGCCTGGAGAACATTCTATTGTGGGAAATGAAACTTCTGAAACCTCCAAAGCTTATTTATATATTTGCTAGGCTTCTTTCTGCCAACTTTCTCCTCTCCCAGAGCGTCCGTTAATGCTAAGAAAAGCCTCCGAAAAGCACACATTATAAGCAGAAGAAAATCTTAATGAATGTAATATATTTGGCAAATCTGTTTTATCTACCAAGGAGATTTCCTCCCTCTCTTCATCACTCATGTCTTTTCCCTTCTTTTTTTTTTTTAATGTTTTTTTTTTTTATATTCATCCTAGGGAGTTTATTTTTCTCTCCTCCCCAAAATAAAAAAAATAAAAATAGAAACCCAATCTCTTGCCTTTCATTGTCTTGCTGTCATTTTCTATTTCTTTCTACCAACTCGATTTTTTTTTCCTTCAGGGAAACTAGGGGAAGAGGCGGGGTAGCCCTTAAGATCCCCATGTTAACTTCCCTTTTCTAGCTCAACCAGAGGAAAAGCATCCATTGCAAAAGCCAGCTCCCAACTCTGCACATGTGGGATGTGCACTTTATAGATGATCCTTGGCCAAGGTGCATGCGAAGTTCACCTCCACTACACCCAGCATGCTCCTTCCCTCAGCTGGTGTGTGCTCAGGAATGGCTATGCCTTCTTAATATGGACCCCACAGCTGTAGAAAGAGATTTTTTTCATCATACGAGGCATTCCAAATCCATAAAACTTAGGAATTACATGGACAATTTCCTCCTAAAACTAGTCGGGTTGTTAGAATTGAATCATTAGTATATCTTTGTACATCATTTGATTCTCCTTTCTATTGAAGCTGTGCTTCCTGAGAGCACACCTGTGATCTGAGATTCTCTTAACACCTTGCTAATCAGAACACGGTGCCTGGGCCAGCAGCACCAGCACCACCCAGGAGTTTGTCAGAAATGCAGCATCCTCAGCCCCATCCTCCAACCAACTGAATCAGAAACTTCATTGTAACAAGATCTCCAGGTGGCTCCCAAGCATATCAGGGTTTGAGAAACTGTTAACACCAAGTGCACAGGAGGCACCTGGGATTTGGGTTGCAGATGTGAGGGGCTGAACCTGCTAAGCTGCTGCTTCTATTGTGCGGCATCTTCTCCAGGGTGGTTTGTACCTGTGGGGGGTCACCAGCCCCCCGCCCCCCACACACACACACACTCCTTCCCCACCTCTCATTGTCTTCACCTCTCCAATGTACAACGTGCTGGGGCCTTGGTCTCAGTAACTGCAGATGACGCCGTGAGTGGACTGGCCATGCTCTTCCCTCCCTGCCAGATCTGCCTGTACCTGTGCGAGCTGTTATCACAGAGGCTGATGGCTTGACATTTACAGTTCCTTTTGCAGAGAGGAGCACAAAACATTTCATGAAAGCTGCACATAACCCCTCTTCAATCCCCCGCAGAATGGGGAAGGGGGATGAATTTTAAAATAATTTCTTTGGACCCATCCCACTTATATGGTATCCGCTCCCCTTATCAAGTAAAAGGAAAACAGCTAAAGATGCACTGTGCCTAGGAGGAGAGAGAGGGAAAAATATTTCTGAGTTTAGAAAACACTTCTAGGTTAAAGCAACTTCTGAAGCACCTTCCTATTCGTCATAGGATTCCTCTGACTCTATGAAAACAGGCACTTGTCTGGGCATTCCATTCTCCACACCTCAAACCCTGGTTGCGTCCCAGAGGCCATAACCTCAAGCACCCATATTCCCATGGGTGTGAGGGTTGGAGACCATGTGTAATGAATGAGTCCCTGGAGCTTTATCTCAGCTTCACAGGGAAAATATAAATCCAAACCACATCGTTAGCTTTTCAGCAGACACTCTGTATGCTGAGGTGGTATAAACTCATTCCCCTTTTTCTCTGCATCATACTCCCAAGCAGCTACCAGTATTAGGCCATTAGCTTGGAGTTATGAGTTTTTCCTTACTTTTCTTTTAGGCAGACAAAAGCATGTCAGAGCAGCCTCTGGCTGATGCAAACAGAATGGGCTTTTCCAAGGCATCAGGGGTTTCAGTCAGTTTGTTGAGATTTTGTCCCTCTGAATAACCTGACAGTCCTGGATAAACTGTCCAGCTCATCTGCTGGACACTCAACACCCCAGCCTTGTGAGGAAGGCAGAGTCTTGAAGCTTCCAAAAAGCTCACATAAAGAAAGGAGTGTCTGGTGGATGGTCAACCACTAGTATCTGCCATAGTTACTATCATTAAAAAGCTACTCTGAATGTAATGAGAATTATTTTCCATGGGGACTAATTCCAAATAAAAGGACTGTTTTAAAGACTGGGTCACTGATTAACCCAAAACTGTCAATATTCATGCATTAATCTTTTTCTACAAACTTTTAATCACATTTTGTGTCCAAATTAATTGGGAGTATTAGTTATAAAAGTCATCAATGTCTCCCTTACTTTGATTATTTAATATTCCTGTTTTAACTGAAAACTTTCAGAGGAATGTATTCCCATGGATACTGAAACAAACAAAACCACATGCAATGGATTTCCCCGAACTCTAATAAGCTGTTATTTATTTCAAATACTATACAATCCACCCTCTTAGAAATATTCATTATCTTGTGGAAGTTTTTCTTCTGGACACCAAAATAGAACACCCAAAAGCTAACCATTAATGCCAGTGACCACAACAAACAGTGACACTGAGGTCGTAAGTACAAAGTGTCAGGCATGTAGTGGTGACCCAAAGACAAAGGCCACACACGCTTCTCCATTTCCACTGCCCTTGATATGTCAAGACTAACCTGGATGCAAGTGACAAAAATCCAACTTAAACTGTCTTAAACAAAGCTGAACTTCTATTGACTTATCAGAACATTCTAAGTGATTCTCCATAGAAAGGAAACTTCTTTCTAATTTAAATGTTTGTATCATTTTCTTTTATGATTTTTCTTTTGGGGGGAAATAGCAAAAAGTATAAAGGCTTCCTACTTGCTTGGCAAGTAGCACAGCATGATAAATATTACAGCACCCAAATTACCATCAGCAGTCCCAGTAGCTCACATCTGCTTGCGGAGTTCCTTTTACAATCAATCAGGTATATTGAAAAGGTCTTTGTGATGCAAAAGGGAACAAAAGTCACCTGTGTTTTTCAGTTTACTCCAATTTGTACACAAGATATAATTTGCTACACTGCAGGCCTCTTGCTCAAAGAGATTCAAAACAACAAAAGCAAAAATAACCACTACTATTCTGAGAGTAAGTGATAGGGGATCTAGCTGTGATCACCTGGGAATTACATTAAATCTAAACAATACACAGGATCAAAGATTTTTGCTCATTTTTTTTTTGAGGGCAGTGTCACTGGCCCTCATATGTGGGACCCGAACCGGGGCCACTGGCTTCCCAAGCCAGCGCTTAACCACCACGCCACTTGGCCAGCCCTCAAAGATTTTTAATGGAGGAAAATGCCTTAAAGTTTAGCCACTATAACTCCTCACTTCATAGATGAGGAAATGAGGTCAGTGGCCTTGGAGTTAACATGGCCAATTGGATACATAAATTGATTTGTATTCCATCTTCAAATCCACTAGACTATCAATAAAGAACACGAAAGATGCACACCTACTGGGCAAAAGGGAACAGGAGAGAAGATATATAGTAGAAGACAGACCACAGCAGATGGAAGAGTGATGGTCATCAACTTAGTAGGCAGAGAAATCTGGAAATGAAGTGGCTCCAGATTGAAAATCCAATGGCAAGAAAACCCCCTTGTTCCTCTAAACCCCAGCAAGGTATGGGAATGGGTGGCACCAGGAACCTCTGAAAGGGTTCTGGGGAATTGAAATGAAGATCCAGAAGACTGGTTAAAATTCAGGATAAGGAGCTGGTAAATCTCCAGGCCTCCTTCCCAACTCTCCTTAGCCAAGGCATTGTTCATCCTCCACTTTGGCAGAAGATGGGAGGTTTCCACTCTAGAAACACAGAACCAGAGAAGCTTCATGCTAGGGCAGTGTAGGGAAGGGGAAGCACAATAGAGGAATTATACTGAGTTAATAATGATATGAGTGATGAATATAGTAAAAATAGGTAACTGATTACTCATGTTTCTAGCACTGTAGACACTTTATATGCATTGATTCACTTAATCTTAAAAACTATCCTATAATGTAAGTACTATTAGTGTCTTCATTTTACAGATGATTCAAAAGGTGAAATACCTCACAAGTGAAAAGGACAGAACTTTGAAACCAGCCAGTCTGGCTTTAGCATCTAATTACTAACAACTATACAGGGGACCATCATCTCCCAGTCATGGTTTCCGGAAGCTGTCATTCAGATGTACAGCTCCAACAGTAAATTTAAGAATTTATCTTTAGGGCCAGCCAAGTGGCACGGTGGTTAAGCGCTGGCTTGGGAAGCCAGCGGCCCCAGTTCGGGTCCCACATATGAGGGCCAGTGACACTGCCCTTGGGTATATAATTCAACTTTTTCCCCTGTCTTCTACATTAAGCATGAAAATCTTCACACTAGTATGGAGCCAACATTTTCTGCATTTTTCGAAAGAGATATGATCCACAACACAGGCACATAGAAGATACAAACACACAAATATAAATATATGCACATTTATATACAACTTATATAAAAGAAAGATTGAAGTTCATTTTTTCTTTTTCTTTTTCTTTTGGCAAAAGGAATGCTCACTGAAGAATTCTTTAAAATAACACTAAATGTTGCATTAATTTTATACTAAAAATTTAATTGAAAATAATAAAAATTCAATGTATAAAAAAAAAAAGTTATCTTTAGAGAAGTTGAAGAACCACAGAGAAAAGACCCACAGGTACTACCTGATCAAAGTCGCCAGTCAGCTCAACCCACCAAGCACCCAGAGCTTTCACTCAACTTTTTAGAACCTTACAATTGCATATGAACAGACAGCCAAGGATACCATATATTTGAGAAAAGAATCTAAATGTGAAAAAGAGGAACCAAAACAAATTGGAAACATGGAATTCAGAGAAAACAGAAAAACAAACAAACAAAAAAGAATACATAGGAGAGAAACCAAAAAGAAACTAGAATATCCTCAGAGAAATTAAAAAGAAAAAAAAATGCACCCAATAAATAAGTGCAGAATGCTATTTTTAAATGTATATATATCTTTTAATTTTTAATAAAATGACACCAGAATTTTAAAATTTTAAATAGAAGAATCAAAAGTTAAAGTTGAAGAAATTAGAAAATAAATAAATACATGGAAGGGAAAAGAATAAGAAAACAATATAATCAATCTAGGACTCCAATGTTTTATTAATAGGAAAAAAATAGAGAAAAGGGAGGGAAGAAAATTATCGAAGAAATAACACAAGAAAATTTCCCAGAACTCAGAAACACAAAAGGGCCTACTGAGTACCCAGCACAATGAGCAACCAAAACAACTCTAATGTACATTACTACAAAATTCAGAATATCAGGGATAAAAAGATCCAAAAAACTTCAGAGAGGAAAAAGAAAACATGTACAAAAAATTAGGAACCAGAATGACATTTGACCTCTCAAATGGAACTCTAGAAGTTAGTAGGCTGGGGAGAGATATCTTCATAATTCATAATTCTGACAAAAAATGATTTCCAAACTAGCTTTGGCTATTTCTCCAACCTCTCATGCTCTGTCCAACCCTGCCTAATCTAACTTGCAAACAGCTTGAAATCCAGAACAAATTAAGGAAATTCCAGGGGTCCATGGTCTGCCCTGCACAGGAATTGGGTAAGACCACCGCTGCTGCCATCATTATTGCAGGGAATCCAACCTTCACTGGCTTCCTCTATAGGGATTTTCATTGTCTGCTGTGGACCCAGACTATTCCAACTGTATGATAGGTTTCCAAAGTCAGATCTTCTGGAGCTAGTAAATTAATTCCTATACTTGTTTTCTGTTGGCTGCCATAACCTATTACCACAAACGTAGTGATATTTAACAACACAAGTTTATTATCTCACAGTTCTGTAGGGCAAAAGGCAGGTACACTAGACCGGTTCCTCTGCTATGAGTCTCACCGGCTGAAATCGACCTGAGCTCTTCTCCATCTGGAGGCTCTAGGGAAGAATCTGCTCCCAGAGGTGACCCACCTGGTACCTGATGGGACTCAGGTCAGAAACCAGACCATCCAGATCCAGTTAGAAAGTCCAGTACTTATCTCCCTGCCATGTGCCACCTCTACTTGGCAAGTTCTGTTCAATTTATTTAGCCCTTTCTTCAGTTTTTAAATGTGTGTGACATAATTATGGATTTATGAAATACCAGAAAAGATACCAATTGATTTTTATTTTTTTCCTTTGAACTTACAGCACAAAAGGGGAGAAAAATTATATCCCTACTCAGACATTATTGCTTTGTTGATTTTCATGTTTCCCAAAATAAATAATTTTTGTTGTTCTACCAGAGTCATTAAAAGAAATAGAAGATCCGATATGTGGAAACATTGTGATTGTTGCAGGGCAGCCTCGTAGAGGACATGTGGCCTATTGATATTATCTCCTCAAGCCGGAAACTGTCTCTGGAGAGCCAGGAGAAACACAAAATCACAACAAAGGGTAGAAAATAAATTGATGGAATCAGAGATGGCTGGGACCCATAAATAGCTTTTCCCACTGTTGCCATTTCAGTTATTATACTTTAGTTTTGCAAATTGATGGAGGAAAAAAATCTAGTTTTATTTCAGCATGTTTAACTTTCCAGTTAAAGACCAAAATCGTTCCTTTCCATTGCTTTATTAAAACTAACAAAGCTCCTTCCCCCAAAAAGAGGCCCATTCATTACATTTCAATGTTAGAAGGAACCCAAAGGAGGATATGTGACTTTCTTTGTACAGAGGTTTTAATATTTTCATAAAGAGCCTCTCTTCAGCTCCTCAAGCATTTGCCTTTCATTTTGTTTTATTGAATTAGGCTGCAAAGCACTCAAGCATGAAGCTTTTGTCATCTCTAACCAGGCTTACATTGATTCCACATATCCATATGCCTTGTCTTGGCATATTAATCTATACATCTATTCCACAGAAAGAGAGAACTCTCTCATTTATTATGTAAAAGGATAAGCCACGTCCAGAGCTCATTTGCATGCAGGTATGCTTCAAAGTAGATTTGTTTCGTCAGACTCAGAGCTGGCTCCTTTAGTGGCATTAAACCAAGGGAAAAATGAAATTATATTATGATTTTTATGGTGGATTATACTACAACCATGACAAAAGCAGGCCAATATCTCAGCTTTCATTTCTTTAAATATAAGCAAATTTTAATACAAAGAACTCTAGACCAGCATAAGCCAAACTCTACACATACCCTCAAAAATGAAAATCACACTATTAATTCACCACCTGCTACTCATTTCAGTTGGATTGCCCACAGCCCAATCATAGGATTTGCTGGGTGGTGAAGGGCTTTATGCAAGTTGCCAGAAAATTTATTTTCCTCCTAAATATTACCCTTCCAAATATTTAATGAGAGAAATGTATAAAATAGAAAACAATCAATAATTTCAGAGTCAGAAAACCTCAGCTATTATTTATAAAACATTGTCAGTTTAACTTTTCTTCAGTGTTCTTGCATTTGAAGCAAGATAATTAATATGTACTGATGGCCCTGTCCTTAGTCACAGAAAGCCTTCAGGTATCTTTTTTTTTTTTTTTTAAGATTTTATTGGGGAATTGGGGGAGGAGAACAGTGTTGGGGAATCGGGGAAGGGGAACAGACAAGTTGCTGTCCTTTTTGTTCTTCAGTCTAGTTGTGGAGGACGTTGCTTCACTGGCCCATGTTGGTATTATCATTGCGCTCTTCCCGGGTGAGGCAGATTAGTCGCTGGCTATAGGAAGACCGCTCAGTGCGGCTCTTGGTAGCTCACTCCAGCTGCAGGCCGCTCACACTGGCTGCCGGCCACTCACAGTAACTTATGGCAGTCCACTGCAGCAGGGGCTGCAGCCTACACCGTCACTGGCGACTCACAGCAGCCCAGCTCCAGGTTGAGCTATTGTTCACCATCTTAGCTGTAGAGGGCAGTGTCACTGGCCCTCATGTGGGATCCGAACCAGGGACCTGCTGCTCAGAGCTAGTGTCCCAAGCCAGGTCTTAACCAACGAGCCACTCTGCCAGCCCTTTAGGTATCTTTTTATGGTTCTTTTTCACCTTATTCCGATTCAGAAGTATCCTCTCTACTAAGAAGGATAGGTACCTGGTTCGTCCATTCTATAAATATTTGTTGAATGCTTCCTCTGCACCAGGCACTATTCTGGGTGCTGGGAGTATAGTACTGAGCAAGTCAGATATGATCTCTGCCCTCATGGAAGATGGACAGAAGTAAGGGCTATGAAGAAAATTCAATATGACAATGTGAAGACCCTGGCTGATGGAGGAATGTTAAATAGGAGTAGTCAGCAAAGACCTGAGCTGACACCTGAAAGACAAGTGTCAATCAAATGGAGTTGAGGAAAGAGTATACTAGGCAAGTCAACAGCAAGTGCAAAGGCCTGAGCTGGAAAGGAGACCCAAGGCTGGTTCACTCTAGCTGGACTAGAAGGCAATTCATCCTCCTTTCACTGAGCCTCTGTCCAGTAGGGCCCAGGAATACAGAGGTGAAAGCTTCCATGTCTATCTTCAAAGAGCTCAGTCTAGTGGAATGGCAGGCAAACAACTCAAATATAATGTAAAAAGAGCTATGAGATGAAATAGGAGTGATCGGAGAGGATCATAGAACCAGTCATAAATTAGCTGCCAGCCAATGTGGATTAACTGTTAATTAGCATGAGATTTGGCTGGTAAGAGTTATTCATATATTCTTGCATTCAATCAGTTGATAAATATTGACTGAGTATACTATTCTAGAACTATGCTAGGTATAGGGAATCTACATTAGTTAGGGTGGTTTTATTTGCTAGAAACATAAAGTCAACTCAAAAATCTCAAAATGGGTTAAACAAAAAAGATTTCTTGATTTACATAAATGAAAAATTCGGAAGTTTGGCTTCAAGTATAAGCTAATCCAAGTGCTCAAACAATAAAATGTAGTACACAATAAATCTCTCTCTCTCTCTCTCTCTCTCTCTCTCTCTCTCTCTCTCTCCCCTCCCCTCTCTTTCTCCCCAATTCCTTTCTATCTCTATCCCATCTCATTCTTCTCTAACCCCAAATCCCAATTCTACTTTTTATTTATTGTCTTCAGTTTATGGCAGGAAGCTCCATGTAGCCTACAACCTCCCAACTTCAACTCCAGTGGAAAAAGAGATTATCTCTTCTCAACAGTTCCAACAAATGTCCTAAAATTGACTAGACAGCTTTAGTCACATGCTCATTCCTAGAACCATCACTCTGACCAGGGGAACTATTTTCTGATTGGCCAGGCCTGAGTCTTTTCCTACTCTGGGAAGTTAGGCATCTAGTTAGCCTACCTGAACCAAGTGGACTGAGATGGACAGGGATGATTCTCCAAAATAGAGGTCCTAGAAAACAGACTGAATGAAAGCTCGGCAAGCAAAACCCATGTCTATGGGAGGACCCAAGTCTAAATGGACATTGTCCCTGGGTCAAAGAACTCACAGCTTTGTAGAAGAAATAAATTACTCCCACCAAAATCACAATGTAATATAATACATGCCCAAGTAGCTATAGATATTTAAGCCTCAATGGTCTTCAACTCTTCCCAATGTTGAGTATAAGAACTGTCTTTCTTTTGCGTCTTTCTCCCTGCAGGACATATTCCTCAGCTTCTTCTCAACCTGTACATGGGGATTCCACCTCCCCCATGGCCTCTTCTCTAACTCTTCCTCCATCCTTGCCATTAGTGAAGAAATACCTTCCCACTAATACTACTCCCCTCCTCCCTAGCTTTTCCTCACTTTTTCCTCAAGGTTCTTTTAATCTAACACTGAAGAATAATATATTGGTTAAAATCAATCATTTTACTCTTCCTTGAATTCTTCAAAAAGACAAGCTTAAATAACAACCATGTCATCCTGTCACACAGTAAAATACTGAATAATAGCTTTTGATTTTTTCTCCTTTACCCTCAGTATGTACAGATGAGGGATTGCTTCCACCATCATGTCTACCTACCGTTTCTCTACCTCACAAGTACAAAATTGAATAAGGGAGGAAGGGTGGTAGATGAGGGTAAATGGGGTCAAATATATGGTGATGGAAGAACTAATTCTGGATGGTGAACATACAATATAATACATAGATGATGTATTACAGAATTGTATACTTGAAACATATTTAATTTTACTAACCATTGTCACCTCAATAAATTGTAATTTAAAAATAAAGTAAAAACCTAAAATAATAAAAAGTACAAAATTATAGATAACCTCCTATTATAAATTATAAATACCTTGCTTACATTTCATATGTAATTAAATTTTTCCTACCTTTTGCAATTGTGTTCCATCTCTCAGTTTGATTTCTTTAATTGGTTCCACATCTTAAAAGGGCTCTGTTTAACATTTTTGATATTTGATAAATCCCATGGCTCTTCACAGCTGACGACAATACTGCCATCTCTATGTTTGGTTTATAGTCAGATGCCTGTGTCCCTAATTGCTTTTACTTTTAATGGAAGTTTGATGAGGAAAGCTCTCCAATTTTCTAAAACATTCATCATAAAATAACTCCTTGCCCCAGAATGGTGTTCAAAACCTTAAGTCATTTTAAGATAAGTTGGCTGGAATATGAGTTTTGTCCATCCCCATATTTATTAAATATAAAAATCAATAAAGCCACCACTCTGCACATTTATCTAATGTAATAATCAATACCAATACCTTTTCTGATATTTACTTAATATAATAATCAATAACAATACTGTTTGTTTATTTGATGCCATTGATCAAGGGAGAAAACCAAATCTATGTGCTCTATCCACCCTATGTACATACAGACTGAGCCATCCACTGCTAACATCTCCCTTCTTTTTTCTATTTCCACTCTTTACACCTGAACAGACAGAGCATCCTTCCTCTCCTTGCTATTGAAGGTGATGATCAATAAATTATCAATAAATTTTTTTGGTGAGACAGCCAACATTAATTAAACCTCTCTCCACATTATTCTTGGTACTATGAAGGAAATAAATACAAGATGATTTACCCCTATATTTGTTAGTATAATACTAGCTGCTACAACTGATAAGCCCCATAATCCCAGTAACTTAATACATGATAAGTTGGTTGCTTAACATCTAACAGTATAATGTGGTTATTTCTGGACTACTTCCACATAATACTTCAGAGACCTAGACTTCTTCCAAATTACAGATCCCCCTTGTCCTAGAACCTCAGTATACTCTGCATTCATCCAGCATGCAAAAAGAGCAAGGAAACCCATGTGTAGGTGTTTTAATATGTTGGACCTGGAAGCAGTATTCATCACTGCTGCTTGTATTCTGTTGGCTAGAACTCAGCCTACACCTATCTGTAAGAAAAGGCAAGCTGAGAAGATGGTCTAGCTGTACACCCAAGTGAAAGTAATTGGACTTGATGAACAGTTAGCCAGTCTCTGCCACCATACCATCCTTGAGTTTTTTTATAATTCAGAGAGAAAGACATGATGAAACAAACGAAGTATTATACACATGAGGAAAAGAGAGACTCATTCAATACTGGGTTCATCAGTGAAGGCTTTGTAAGGAGGGACTGTAAAATGGGAAGAATGTGGAGGTATACATGAAAAGCCATCCCAAGAAGTAAAACAACGTAGTATAACAAAAGCAGAGGTAGAGACAGGCATGCATTGGGCAGAGGACTGACTATGAGGGGCCCATTCTGACAGTTGCACAGAGTCTATTCCAGGAACCAGAGAACAACATACCTGGTTAAAGAGACTAAGATGAAACAGCCTTGACAAGGACCGCTGATGCTGCCACCTTGAACATATGTTTGCATTGCATTAAGATTCCTCTCACCCAGCCAAAGAGTCCAGTGTACTTTATCACCTTTTTCTAAGTAATCTCTAAATCTCAGCTGATATTTCAAGTTTGAGTGGAAAATATTGACATTACTGAGAGGGTGTCCCTCTCTAAGTTTCTCAAATAACAGAGAAAACACAAATAGCAAATTCTAAAAGACCATAATTAACCTAAGTAACCATTTAACTTGTGAATTAAACCACAAGTTTTTGTAATACAACAAAGTGATGAAGTCACTGAGAATCAGATATCCCAGTCAAGGGCACATAATTAAATATCTTGACTTTGGACATGCACTTACAGCAAAATCAAAGTAGAAATTAAAAGCCAGTAGTTCTCACTCTGATTTAGCCCCTCAATACCCTTCAGAATTAGGAGGACCACAGCTCTAATCAAATCCCCCCTTCACATACAGGTTAATTCACATATGGTCCCAAAAGAAGTACATATGGGTGTGTATTTCTGAGCCTTTTGGGAAAAATCTCTGGCTGTCATAGGAGCACACTTCTGCCCTCACCAGTTCTGATATTTGCTCCAATGTTTCAATGTGCTCCAATACTCACTTTATTAAATTGAGAATCACATGTTCAATTCCAACATGTTTTGTACTCCATTATACAGTACACAAGTCAGGACTGCCCTACCCCTTGTAGAAATTTTAGAGCAGTGGTGATTTACCTTTAGGGGATTTGGAATAATTTTTAAAATCCAAAGGAAGCCATGGCTCTTGTTCTCCCCGGAAATATTCACATAAGCATAGAGAAATTTCAATTATATGTGAGGGCGGCATCTCCAAGAACATCTTATAATTTTAAGTCAATTTTTCAGCAACAATTTCCCATAGGAACACTGTATAGACTCCGATGGAGCAACACAGCACTCTGGTGAAGGTTATCTGCTTCCTATACCAACTCAGATTTCCCATTTTACAAATGAGGAAACTGATGCACAGAGATGTTAGGCAATTTGTCAGTATCACCCACCTCTAGGAATAACACCATAGACCTGGAAGACAAGCCCACTACCTCCAAAGACTTTGCACAGACATGTAACCACAATGAGATACAGTCCCCACTCCCAATCCCTGTTCTAATAATATATCCAATTTATTTTTTTAAATATATCTATCTTCTCCATCTTCCTGAAACTAGCCCTCAAGGAAAGGTGTATTACACATCACCAGTCCTCAATTTCCCTCCCATACCCTATGTCAGGTTAAAAATAAGGTTTAGCTTCACATCACAACCTTAGGGAGAAATCTTTACTTTCAAAAACTTAGGCATGTGGAGGAAAATTATGTGTCTCCTCTCTCTTAAACTCGAGCCAGACTATGTGGTTTATTCCAATGCTGATAATTAAACCATCAATATGGAGGTCTCATATTTCTTTAATTTTAATCTTCCTGACTTTCAAGCCATCCACAAGACAAAGTCCTTCTGGACGTAGTATTGTTTTATACTCTCCAGTCACTGTCACAGAAATAGTGGCATTCTTCTCTTAATTTGTCACTGCTCTGGAGTCCCTAAATTTTGTAGTTACTGGTCAGGGAAAGACTATAATCAAGGTTCTTTCAGTCCAGGTTAATAAAAACCCTTAGTTCTCAATTTAAATATCCTCTTCTTGGTTTTATAAGAGGCTAAAGCTCAGAGTCATATTAAACTAAATTGGGAGACTTAAATATTTTTATTGCTTTACTTATTTTCAGTTATCATAAGTAATCTAACACCTCACGCTTGATGAGGTCAACTGTGTTATAATTCACAATACACACTTTACAAATTAAAAATAAAATACATATTTCTCCAAGAATTTAAAGTCCTTAAAACCCTCAAGAATAGCATCTTTTATATTCACCTAATTTTTTTTATCAAGTAACCCTTTTCACATTTCCTGGGGGGGAAAATTCTTAAATAATCATTATTAATTATAATTCATGAGTTATATAATTATCAGAGTCAGCACACTGCCCTGTCACAAAGAAATTGACTTGAAAATCACCTGCAGAGTCTACTGTCACCTGGGGAAAAAATATGCATCTGGAAAATAATATTCTAGGGATTTACTGCACTAACTAGCCACTATTGCCTCTAAAAATCATTTTTACTAACACAAGTTGCTAAAAACTTAATTTTGCTTTTTTATTTGATGTTTTGAGAAGCTAAATTGCAACTCACAAAGACAGTTATTATGGTCTGAATAGAAAATGTTTAGATTAAATATGCTCACATTCAAGAATCATTGAAATTGGTTCATTAAACAGCAGCATTGCAGTGGGGTCTATATTTTTATTTGCTTCATTACTTAAAACTAAATAACAGTCATTAGCTACATTACAGCAGTTAAAGATTCTACAGTTTACATTGTTTATGTTGACATTTAGCTTCATATCAACTTGTTGACAATTTTTTCTTTGCTTAATACTGACGAAGTGATAGATGATGGTTTGGCTGAATTCTCCGCTCCTATATTGAGTTTTATTAAAGGAAGTTGTTTGTATTACTCAACATATAATGGGTTATGAACAATAACAAACAATTCCAAAATCTTAACAAAACAAGGGTTCATTTCTTCCTTGTGCCACATATCCATTGCTGATTGGCCATGAATCTGCTCTGCACCAACTTCTCTCTAGGACCTAGAAAGACAGAACAATCTCCATCTGGGACAACACTAATTTCCATAGTAGGAATAAAAAAAAGATATGGCAAACCATGAGATCGTTCCATAAACTTCTGTTAGAAATGCCACACATTACTCTGCTCTTATTTTGTTGGCCCAAAGCAAGTTACATAATAAAGCCTGACTCCAAGAGGAAAGAAAATATATAATCATCCCAGATAAATGGTATGCAATGATACAATACACCACAGTGATCATGCCAATATTTTTCATAAAAATGAGGGGAAAAAATCATTTCAATATACTGTTTGTTTTCCAAGGCAAAATTTATCTTGTTTCTCTATTAATGAAAACATTTCTTTCACTAAAGAAAAAAGTTTCCAAATAAATTAAACTTATCAACTTGAAACACTAAACAGTGTGACAAAGAATGAAAAATATTATTCTCACCTAAAAAACAAATTTGTCTTGAGCTTCTGGTAAAGATGTTTGAGTAGGTAAATGCTGTGTTCACTGCCTCCCACCACCACCGCAAAATTACAACTAAATTACAGAACAACCACCATTGAGAATTTCCTGAAGTCTAGCTAAG
This sequence comes from Aselliscus stoliczkanus, assembly GCA_033961575.1. Classification (NCBI taxonomy): domain Eukaryota; kingdom Metazoa; phylum Chordata; class Mammalia; order Chiroptera; family Hipposideridae; genus Aselliscus; species Aselliscus stoliczkanus. The sequence goes on from CM066727.1 coordinate 187,354,568, forward strand.
AGAAGTCCTACAACTAAGGACACAAAAGAAGCCACCTCGAGACTGGTAGGAGGGGTGAAGATGCAGAATGTGGCTGGCCCTACACCTATGTGTGGCAGTTAAAATGGGGAGTGCCATCTTGGCTGAGGAGGTCCCCCATGAGAGGTGAGGGGTCCCAGCCCCCTCCAGGCTCTGCAGCCCAGGGTTTCAGTTAAAGGAAGAGAAGTCCCCATAACTTCTACCTGTGAAAACTAGCAGAAATTGTGGCTGAGTGAGACAAAGGGCTACTGGAGTCCCAGACATTCCTCTGAAAGGTCTCATGCACAGACTTACTCACTGATGGACTTACTCACACTGAGCTCCAGCACTGGGGCAGCAGTTAGAAAGGCACCAAGGACATATGGGAGAAACTGAATTGTAGGACTTCAGAGTGAAAATGTGAGAGGCAGCTTTCTCCTAGAATTGCTAGCAGAAACCATTGTTCCTTTACTGAGCCCTCTCCCCACCCTACATTCTCAGGCAGTCACTATATGTGAGTCTCCATCAACCCAGCCAAGACCCTTTGCCCCATCCTAATGATTCCAAGACTCCATCCCACCCACCTTGAAGGCCCACGCAAGCCACTTCCAGTAGCTTTTCCTTACAAATGGCCTCTCTTGGATTGTGCAGAGGACTTTTCTAAGGTCCCTCAAAGTTTCACAAACCCCAAACAAATAGCATCTGGCCTCAGCATGCTCCATACCTCTTGCTAAGCAGCCCAGCACTAGAGGCAACCAGCCTAAGTTCACTGCTTAGCCTCTCCCAGACACCTCCAATCCCAGCACAAGGGGCAAGCATCTGCAGATCACTTCATAGCTATACCAAGTGGTCCCAGGCAGAGCATAGCCAACACCTGATATTGGCCTGCACCATAGCACTTCCCCAAAGGCCCCAGCACCAACACACCAGCTTGAGACCACACTAGAGCACCACCCAAACACCTCTCCAAAAGACACACCCAAAGGGCAGACTCAGCAGGCACCAGAGCCCCACTAAAGCCAATCCTGCTTCATTAGGGTCAGACCCTGCACCACAGCTCTTCCACTGTGGTCACCACCAGTTGTTACAATCAATCAGCTTAGAAGTCAATCCCCCCATTCATATGCCAACAGCAATCAAGGCTCCACTACAACAGGAGGGCACACAAAACCCACACCAGAAACACATGGCTCAGGTGACAAGGGAGACTATGACACTGAGCCCCACAGGACATCTACTACATAAGAACACTCTACTAAGACTGGGAGACATAGCAGTTCTACCTAATACACAGAAACAAACACAGGGAGGCAGCCAAAATAAGGAGACAAGAAAAACAAGTCCGAAGTGAAAGAACAGAGCAAAGCTCCAGAAAAAGAACTAAAGAAATGGAGACAAGCAATCTACCAAATGCAAATTTCAAAACACTGATCATAAGGATGCTCAACGATCTCAGTTTTTTAACAAAAAGATAGGAAACATAAAAATGGAGATAGATTATATTCCCTAAAGTGTCTCTTCTATTCCTGTGGTAGTATTGTAGTTACCAGTTTATGTTGTCTCATCCCTTCCCCTTTTCCCTCATGTGCACCCCCATCTCATCTAGCCCTCATCAGTTTTTCCTTTGTGTCCCTAAGACTATTTCTGTTTACATTGCTTGTTTATTCAGTTCTTTAGATTCCACATATAAGTGAGATCATATGGTATTTGTCTTTCTCTGACTGACTTGTTTCACTTAGCATAATGCTCTCTAGGTCCATCCATATCATTGCAAATGGTACGATTTCTTTCTTCTTTATAGGTGTGTAATACTCCATTGTGTAAATGTACCACAGTTTCTTAATCTAGTCGTCTACCACTTGGTATTTTGTTTGTTTCCAAGTCTTGGCTATTGTAAATGCACTGCAATGAACACAGGGGTGCATATATTTTTTCGAATTAGTGTACATCTGTAACTAATAATAATTTTTTTTAAAAAAGGAGATAGAACACATAAAAAAGTACCAGTCAGAAATGAAGAATTCAATAACTGAAATGAAGAGTACATTAAAGGAAATCAACAGTAGATGGGATGCGGCAGAGGATCAAATCAATGATTTGGAAGATAAGGTAGCAGAAAAAAAAGAATTTAAAAACGAGGGTAGTTTAAAGGGTCTCTGGGAAAACCTACCAACAGTCACATCAAAAGGGTACCAGAAAAAGAGAGCAAGGAATTGAAAACTTATTTGAAGAAATAATGACAGAAAACTTCCCTAACTTCGCAAATAAAATAGACATATAAATCCAGGAAGCACAGAGAGTCCTAAACCAGATGAACCCAAAAAGGCCCACACCAACACACATCAGAATTAAAATGCCAAAGGTTAAAGACAAAGAAAGAATCTTAAAAGCAGCAAGAGAAAAAGCATTTAATTACCTACAAGGAAGATTCCATAAGACTATCAGCTGACTTCTCAACAGAAACTTTGCAGGCCAGAAGGGATTGGCAGGAAATATGCAGTGATGAAAAGTAAAGACTTACAACCAAGATAACTCTACCCAGCAAAACTATCATTTAAAATTGAAAGACAGATAAAGAGCTTCCCACACAAGAAAAAGCTAAAGGAGTTCATCACCACCAAACCAGTATTACAAGAGTTGTTAAAGGGACTTCTTTAAGATGAAAAAAAAAAAAAAAAGATCTAGAATATGAATAATAAAATGGCAATAACTACCTATCTATCAACAATTACTTTAAAATAAATGGATTAAAAGTTACAATCAAAAGATGTAGGGTGATAGAATGGATAAGAAAACAAGGCAGGCCATTCCATATGCTGCCTACAAGAGACTCACTTCACATCGAAAGACACACACAACAGAAAGTAAAGATATGGAAAATGATATTTCATATCAGACAAAATAGAGTTTTAAACGAAGGCTGTAACAAGAGACAAGGAAGGACCCAGTAATCCCACTTCTGGGCATTTATCCAAAGAAACCCAAAACACTAATTCAAAAAGACATATGCATCCATATGTTCATTGCCACATTATTGACAATAACCAAGATATGGAAGCATCCTAAGTGTCCATCAGTAGATAAAGGGGAAGTCGTACATATATACAATGGAATACTAGCCATAAAAAGAATGAAATCTTGCCATCTGCAACAATATGTATGGACCTAGAGGGTATTGTGCTGAATAAAAAAAGTCATACAGAGGGCCGGGCGAGTGGCTCGGTGGTTAAGCGCTGGCTTCGGAAGCCAGCAGCCCCGGTTCGGGTCCCATATATAAGGGCCAGTGACACTGCCCTCAAAAAAAAAAAAAAAAAAAAGTCATACAGAGAAAGACAAATGCCATATGATCTCACTTATATATGGAACCTAAAAAACAAAATAAAAGAACAAACAAAACAGAAATAAATTCATACCTACAGAGAACATTTTGATGGTGGTCAGATGGGTGGGGTATGGGGGAATGGTTGAAGGGGGGGAAAGGATTAAGAGATATAAACTGGTAGTTACAAAATGGTCACAGAGATGTAAAATACAGCATAGCGAATATAGTCAATAATATTGTAATAACTATGTATGGTGTCAGGTGGGTACTATATTTATTGGGTGATCACTTTGTAAGTTATATAAATGTCTAATCACTATGTGGTACACCTGAAACTAATATAATATTGTATGTCAACTGTAATTACAAAATTAAAAAAATATTTAAACAGAAAGACAAATTTGTCTCAAGATTACAAAAACTAAATTGCCCTCTGACTTCCTACTCATCAAGAAATGACAGGAAATAGTATGTCCCCTATAACAGAGAACTTTAAAGGCCATGATCATTATGAAAAGAAATTTTTCAGAGACGTCTTCTAAGGGCATCTCAGCGAAAGAAGCTCACATATCAATTTCATATTTTCATAAGGGATGGAGAATATGCTTCAGAGGCAAAGGCTAAAAAAGTGCAGTTTAAACTAATTTTCACAATTTAACACTGTCAAAATCAATTGCCACCTCAGGCACCCTTATGATTTGTACCTCAGAAATCTTGAGGGGTTTTAAAAAACTAAGAATATTCATTTTAAGTCAAAAAATGTTTTATGTTGTGGGCAATATTAAAAAAAAAAAAACAAGTTCTAGAACAAATTATCAGTATTTGAGGTTGATTTTTTTTGTTTTTATCTGAGAAAGTAAATTTTATCACGGCGGTTACTTCATGTGACTATTAGAGCAAGGTCACAAATTAGAAGGCCTGTTAAAATGTCAATATGCTTTGCCATAAGCAGCTTTGTAAATTTGGCGACCACTAAGACCCTATTTTATTACTACACATCAAACCCAAAATAAAACCGACATGAGCCTAAGAGGACTTCCCAATGTTCAGATTCAGAAAATTATATAGAAACTTCTAGCACTGTAATCACAATAAAGATCAGGAATTAAAAGAAGTTCAAATGCGTAGCTCACCCTCAGGCTCGTTCATTAAATAAACATTGTTTGAATCCCGTTAATAAGCAATTCTGTTCATTCTTCTAAGAAATTTAACATCAGCCACATCAGCTTGCCCAGAGAACATCCTGTAAATTGGTAGTTCTGTAGGATTTAATTGATGGTTATGTGACAAATAGAGTCCGTAATCAAATAAGTTTGGGAAACACTGAGTTAAGCAAAACAAAATAAGTTTATTTGTTGAAAAGTTCTCAAAGCTATTAAAAGACAAAGCTGTCCAGAACCACCAAAAGAGAACTGTAGCATGCAGCACTTCTCAAACTTATTTGACCATTGAATTCTTTTTTTTTTTGTAGACATCAACTGGGATTGTTGTTCCATGGAACACACTTTGAAAAGTTCTAAATTAGCTCTTCCTGATAATGTTTACATGAAGTTATTATTGTAAACATTATCTACAGTTAATGTTTTAGTCACAACAGCTGTTCAAAATTAATAAGTCACTCCATTTAGACAGAAAATGATTAATTAGACAGTAATGACCATTTCAACCATGGCATTGCAGATTCGCAGCTAATTCAACTATAACATTAAAGGTTTCCTTTTTCACCATCATCTTAAGACTACATTGAAAAAACTGTTTGACAATATAACCAATTGCTTCATTATCAGGAATTTGTGAATGGTGGGGAAATGTATGAAGAGGGGACAAATTAATCGGTGAATATTTTCATTACCCATGTCATATTTTACCATCCTATCATACAGACCCAGCCAATGAGAACCCAATCTCAGAAGTCGCTTTAATGATACTGAAACTATATATATGACAAGAAGCAATGATTTTTCCCAGAACACCAATCTGGGTGGAACAGATTGCTCACATTTTCTGAGAAGGAGCCAATCTTGATTTCCCTTTAAAGGTCAAAGGAGTCAATAGGATTAAGGTGCTGATAGTGAAGAATGTAAGAGCCAAGCATTAGCAGCCCTCTTAGCTCATTTGGAGAGAAAGACCTGATGTCAGCTGACTTATCTTCTTTACCAGTGGGAGGTATGATATAAAAGGAAAAAATGACAGTACGATGTATATAGTTAATGTTATGGAATTATCAAGGCCTTTTGGCCACCAAATGAAAATACCTTCTCAAAGAGACCTACTCTGACCACCCCACTAATACTGAAACCTGCCCCCTCACCCTGCCCCTAGAACTCCCACTCACTTTATCCTACAACTCCTGGTCATAAGCTAACACATTATCTAATTTGCATATTTTCTATGCTTCATGATTATTGTCTGTTCCCCGCCCCACTAGTTTAAGCTACACAATGGCTGAACAAGTATTTGTTGAATTAATAAAATTAATTAATAAAAAATAAAAGAAAAACAAATGCTCAGAACTTTAGTCCCAGTAGAGTTTCCCTATATGACTTATGAAGATGCCATCCCAATAGTGCCTGTTTCTGCCTGCACATTCCCCCAGGAGGGGAAAGAAGGATGGGGAAACAGCTGAGACACCCCCAGCCTACTTGCCAATGCTGAGGTCATTGTTCCTATGGCCCTCACCTTCTGTTACTTAACCTGTTTAACCAAAAAAGGATTAGAGGGCTGGCCGAGTGGCGCAGTGGTTAAGCGCTGACTAGGGAAGCCAGCGGCCCCGGTCCGGGTCCCACATATGAGGGTCAGTGACACTGGCCTCAAAAAAAAAAAAAAAAGGATTAGAGAGATGGGAAGGACAGAAGTCCCTCGTCTGACAGCATTCTCTAATCTGCTATGAAGCAGGAGAACATAGTACAGAAACCTCCTGACTGGACTCCCTGAATCTGTTTCTCAATACAATAGCTGGAGTGTTCCTTTGAAACAGGTCACATCACATCACTTCTCAGCTCAAATGGCCCCCGATTTCCCTCCAAGTAAAAACCAAAGTCTTCACACTGATGAATAAGGCCCTATATGGTCAGCCTTTTACTCCCTCTTAGACCTCATTCCCAATTACTGTACCCCCTTCACTCCATTCCAACCACCTCACTATCTCTCAGGCATACCAAACAAGCATACTAAACCCCACCCCAGGGTCTTTGCACCAGCTCTTCCTTTGACCTTGAGTGCTCTCTTCTCAGCAGATATCCACATGGCTCACACCATTAGCACCTTCAAATTTTTGCTCAAGTCCCACCTTGTCAGGGAGGCCTTCCCTGGGTGCTTCAACCTTGTCCCTCACTTATCCCCACTATTTGCCTGCTCTCTCTTACCCTGCTCCATCAGCTTCTTACTTATCATTTAGAACTCACTTGTATAATTTACTAATTAATCATGTTTATTGTTTTAATTCCCCACTAGAATTTTAAAAAGGAAAAGATTTTCAGGAGAGCAGAGAATTTTTGCAATCTGCCTCACTTTTTTATCCCCAAGGCCTAGAATTATACTAGCACATAGTCCTGTGTAAATATGTGTTGAATGAGTAAAAAGTGGTTTAAACAGTGCATTTTGGTTACACAGACCTGGATTTGAATTCCAGTTCTATTGTTTATTACTACCTGTATAATCTTTTGTAATTTTCAGAAGCTCTGTGAACACCAATTTCTTCACTGTGAAGTGAGGATAACAATACCTGACTCAGGGAGTGCAATGCCTTTATAGCCAATAAGTGGAGGCCATTATTATGCATAGTGGGGGCTTCTGGAAGCTGAATATGGAAGCAAATGACAAGGCATACACTTTGGGGCAGGAGGATATTATGTGAGGAGATAAGAAATGAAAAAAGACTATACACAGCTCTTGTGCATCTCTCTAAAATGTGCATTTTAAGGGTAAAAATGGACATGATTAAACCAAAGTGACCTACTACACAGCGGATTTGATGAAACAGTACAGATAATTAAGGTTGCTGACCAATATGGCGGCTTGAAGGTGAGAGAGTTGCTGTACAGACTTTATATAATATTGTTGCTATGCACTATAAAGTTTTTTGGTTTTGGTTTTTGTTTTTTGAGGGCAGTGTCACTGGCCCTCATATATGGGACTGAACCGTGGCCTCTGGCTTCCCAAGCCAGTGCTTAACCACCACGCCACTTGGCCATCCCAAATATTTTTCTTTTTAATACTTCAGAATCAATACTTCTATGGGATCTCAAGGTTATTCAGGTTGTCTCCATTTCATGTATGCTACAATGTTATTATTGGTGCTGTACTTGCCATTCTTCCTGGTGTGTCTGTTCGTTAGACTGGCCTTGGCAGCAAGGAAAGGCCATATGGTCCCCATCCATATGGATGGGCTGGCTGGGTTTTAGAATTTTATTCCCTATTGATGTTCTTGTTGTGTGATCAGAATAGCTTATATTTAAGAGTAGAAGATGGGGTATTCCAGCCTTGTATATTGTATCAGTTAGAAAATTTGCTCAATTGTGAGTAGCAGAGACAGGAAAAGCAGGGCTAAAACAAATTAAGTGTGATTAGCTCCACAGCCTAATCATAGATCTTCTCTCTCTCTTTTATCTTCTCTAACTTGTGGCTTCCTTCTTCAAAGCTGCCTCATGTTCACAAAGTGACTACTGGAACTCCAGCCAGCATTTCCCCATTCCAGGTAGGAAGAAAGGAAAAGACATGGAACCAAGGAAGCATACCGGATGAGCCATTGCCCCTTGTTAAGGAGCTTTACCAGAAGATCCACCCAATAATCTCTCCTTATATCTCTCTGGCTAGAATTTAGTCATATACCCCTCCCATCTTCCCAGGCAGGCTGGGAAATCTAGCATATTCTAGTTAAGCATGATGCTGCTTTAATAAAATCAGGATTGTATACAAAAAAGGGGATGGAGGTGATAGTGGATATTGAGTAGGTAATCTAGCAGTTTCTTGTCCAGACAGATAATTAATTTCTGTAACAAACAGAGGAGATGAATAAGATGAATATCATAGCTTATTAATGACCTTCTAGTTACCTTTGCACCAACCTAGAAATTAAAATCCTTCCCTCAGTTCTCCAAATGGTGGTTTATAGAGATTGACTTTTTTTAAAGACAATTCTTATATTGGTGTCTACCTCACCCCACCAAGACTCCAGTTCAGCATTTGCCTACCAGCTCTCCATTTGGCTACTTGCATAGATGACTCCAATTGTTCCTCACTGGGCTCTGTAGGAGTAAACACTTCTCCAAACACCATCAGTAGTATCATCATTGCTGCTGCAATGCTCCAGGACCAGAAGCCCCCTTGTGTGACCAAGAACCCTGCCTTCCTTTTACCCCTACACAATACATACTATAGCATTGATATTTGGGGAGCCATATTTGTTTTTCACTTAGAAAACTCTCTAAGAATCTTTTAAGCACACACTAACTCTTTCAAGTCACCAGGGAGTGATTTTGGTACATTTCACCCTTGCCAACAATTTCTGTGGGTACCATTCCAAGGACTAATTTACTAAATGGTCCCTCAGTTGCCTGAAAGAGTTACACAGTTTTAGAAAGTCCCTGACTTACTCCCATGCAGTGGCCCATCCACTGAGAAGATCTGGCTGCAAAAAAACCATTATGGAGTTCCTGTTGTTGCTAATTATCTTCTAATACTACTTGAGGAATGGGAAAGTATGAACGTCAACAATTTGCTCTAAATTTGCTGAATTCGAGTGTGTAGCCAGCCACTTGGGACAGGGCCATGAAAAATATATATATGTATATCATATCCCACATCTTTCCCTCTCTTCCAAATCCAATCCTTTCCTTTTGTTCTCTAAATAAAATAGAACCTGCATCCACTATGAGAATGATAAATCTTCAATTTTTGGTCTGAATGTTTTTCCTCCTTCGTGGAGATGGCTCCTTGGAGCTTTTGACTTGTCAGATATAATCTGTTCTGGCCGCACAATCCTGAGAGGACGACAGCCACAGAATCTGTGGTGTCAGATGAAAATGGTGTCAAATGCAAATGCAAAGGCATCACAGAGGTGATGAACATGAAGTTTTCCTCCTCTGAAAATAAATGTACGAAATGCTAGACCTGGAAGGAGCAGTTGCAACAAATAACACGGGCCTCCATGGAGAAAGTGTAGCCCAGAGCCTCAGCTGGTCACGTGAGTAGTTCCCAAAAGCCACATGTCCTCACATCTCTCTTGTCACTCCCACTGGGACATTTTAGGAGGAAGGCCAAATCGCCCTTCATCAGGATATGCTGATTCAGAGAGACAGCTCAGCCAAGATGGCTTTGGTGAACGCTCTATGGAGTGAAATGAGTTCCCCTGTGGTCTGCTGCCCTGGTGCTGTTAAACTGAAACCAAAGGAGCTCAGAGTTGCTAAGAGATTGTCACATTGCTGCAGGAAGAATTTACACGATTGGCGCCCTCGGGCAAGTAGTGCTGAATCTGTCAGTATTCAAAATGGTGTAATTTTTTCAACTATTTCTTTATTCCAACCTACACGGAGTACTTCTCTCCGCACTTACAGAGCAGGCATTTTACAGCACTGCCAATTCTGAGGAAGGACAAAGACTGGCCATCAGGTGTGGGTTCAAGGGCTGACACCAGGGACAAAACCGGGAAGAAGGCATACTGTCAGAACTGGGACTGTGGACAGCTCCAGAAGTGGGCAAGAAAAGCATCTGGAAGGAGGTGAGCCAAGGTAAGAGTAGAAATGAGGTAGTCTCCCTAGGAGCCAGGAGCCATTACAGAGCTAGGATCTGAAACTTGCTGAGCAGTCCAACAGTGAGTTTACACAACAAGCAAAGGTCAGGGTTAAATGGCAGGGCAGAACTAAGGTGTGGCATGCGTGTTGCTCAATTTGCCCTTTCCCTTCTCTGCTTAATCAGAAAATCAACACCCATGGCCCCAGCTGATGGAGCAGGCTCCTGTAGGTCCACACGTCTTTGCCACAGCTCATTAGATCAGAGGAACGTCTGACTCAGATACAGCCAATCCATCAGCTGTCCAGCGACCACGTGATATTCTTCCTCTCTCTCTCTCTCTCTCTCTCTCTCTCTCTCTCTCTCTCTCTCTCTCCCCACTCTTGCTCTCATCTCAAAAATACATATATACTGGGCTGGCCGAGTGGCGCGGCGGTTAAGTTCTGGCTTGGGAAGCCAGCAGCCCCGGTTCGGTCCCACATGTGAGGGCCAGTGACACTGCCCTCAAAAAAAAAAAAAAAATACATATATACTGATTGCAGCTAGTCAGATAGTACGAGGTACTAGATCCCTAAAGTCACAGAGAAGTGTGACCAGAATCAATGCCATAATAGCCCAAAGTCACATGCAAGCCAGAGTCATGGGGAGCTTTGAAGGAAGCTGATGTGGAAAAGAATAAAGATATGCAGAGAGTAGCAAATGAGAGATCATGTGACCCCAGAGGGAAAGGGAAATGGGGAGGTTAGCTATCTGACAGTTTTCCAGTTCCCAAGCAATCTAGAGATTATTCCTTCAACTGGATGCACCCTTACAATCTCACTGAAAGCCCAGATCCTGTATGGTACCCCCACATTCAATACATGCCCCACTGTTGGAATGGGCCAGTTGTTCCAAACAGATTCTTTGGATTGCAAAGAAAAGAAACTCACTCAGGCCACCCTACAAAAGGGAATTATCAGAAAGATACCTGCAGACTGACTCCAGGACCAGAGAAACTTCTGAGAACCAAGACAGGTTGGGGACCCGCTGCTCTCTGTCTCTCTGCTTATCTCTGAGCCTTCACAGTCTCTCTCTGATGGTGCCTCTGTCCCTCTCTGTGCCCTGCCCAATTCTCCTCACTATGCCAATTCTTTCATTCTTTCCTTCCATTCTGTGTAGCTTTCCTCTACTTGAAAGATTCTGCTTCCTCATAGCTTTTGCTTCCTCATAACTTCAGCCTGCCGGGACCCTTCATGGCCCTACCCTAGCTTCTCTTTATAGAGTCCTTCTGTTTCAGATCCCACTGCTAATTTTATTTTCTAGTTCAGCTTCAAAAGAGGGCATATGATTAGCCGAGCTCATCCTGTTGCACCAGGTCATGGGCTGGCCAGCCTCTGGTTTGACTGTTCCTGGATCAAAGCACACCCCTTATACAACCAGCTCCAGCCCGTAGGGCAGAGTCCCACAGCACAAAACACAATATCTAGCCCTGCCCACTTAGAAGGCATGCTGAGCATGGCAGGCACTGGGTTTAATATACCAACCCCTCCTTGCCACGAATATCCTTGAGATTTCTGTTTCCCAAGAAACAATTAATTATGGAATAAACCAATCTATCTTGTGATATTAAAAATCAAGTTCTAATTTTTTTTAATTCTTCTTCTCCTTTTCAGAAGTTACCAAATTTTCCATAATATGTCCTACTTTTAAAATCAGAAATATTGCATTAAGTATTTAGAAAACAGATATGGCATTATTTATACAAATATATATAGAGAGAGCACAACCATCTACCAAGCTCTATGCTAAACAATGCTAATATAGCAATGAACAGGAAAAGAACCTCTTGCCATGAAACATGGGTACCACAAAATTTCTTAGCCAAATCAGGACATTTTTGAGGGTAAAATGGGGTGCTATTAATAATCAGACCAGGACAAAACTGAGGTGTATGGTAAATGTTTCCATTTTTTGTGTGCCAGCTCACATCTTAACATGCCTGTGAACAGAGGACTAAGGCTTTAACTCTCCCCTCAAAAAATAATTTCCAAAATTAGGGAATTCAGAGAATGCCAGGCAGGAATTGGGTACAGAGAAGTCTTTCACAGTCCTTCAAATCTCAGTGTCCTCATTCTACACTTTGAAAAACATCTAGGCTTCCTGTACAATGAGGAAGGCCAAGAAAAGGGAGGAGTGAGGTGCAGAGTAGAAAAAAGATACTAGCATTTATTGATCACTTACCAAGTGTCAGCTACAGGTTTGGGTACTTTTCATATGTCTTCAAAATGAACCTTATGACAACTTGGTAATATGGATATTATTATACCCATTCTGCTGTTGGAAAAAAAAAAAATCTCAGAGAGTTGAATTAAGTTGCCCAACGTAACACAGCTAGCGTTGGGACTAAAATTTGAAGCCAGCCCTAGCTAACTCCACTATATCAAACCACCTCTCAAAAATTAAATTTGAGGGCCGGCCAAGTGGTATGGCAGTTAAGCGCTGGCTTGGGAAGCCAGCGGCCCCGGTTCAGTCCCACATACGAGGGCCAGTGACACTGCCCTAAAAAAAAAAAAAAAAAAAAAAATTAAATTTGAGACCTTAAAGCACTGAAACATTATAGTTCCTAGTTTCTCCTAAAGGAAATGTGAATAGTGATGGGGCTGTCATAAAAAGCCAAGTGACACTGATCATTTCCTCCATATCATCAGTTTCTCAGCTTATCTCAAGCAGAAATGTAGAAAATGAGCGTAACTGGCTGCTGCTTCTTGAAATATTTCTCCTGGTCCCCATGTAGGTGATATTTGAATTTGCCATGTAATTTGAAAATGAGATTTTTGAGGGCAATTAAAGGAAAACTTCTGAAGAGTGCAGTTAGCCCAAGGAAAAACACCCAATATGCTGAAAAGCATTTGGAACTAATTTCCTATCAGTTGACTCCAAAGAGAATAATTCCATTGATACCAGATTGGTTAATGAGAAAGATATGTCAAATTCTGTTTGGACAAATATCATCACAACTCGAATCTCTGTTTACTTTAATGGGATTTGACTTATATCAATTTGTTCCGAAGCATGAAAATGGAAAAAAGTAGATTTTGCTGGGAGGATTTTGCTGTTTGTTTGGGCTTTTCCAATTGCTATAGTTCATACATGTTGCCAAATGAAAGGCCCTTTGGATCAAAAAGTCTCAGGGGAAAAAAACAAAGATTCTTGAAATAAAATCACCTGTAAGACGTTTTTCACTGCCCTACGTTAGCAAAGTTTATTTATGGACTAACATTAAAAGAGTGTCACAAAAACATTTCCAGGCATAAAACAAGTAGGTCATGGGGATGTAACATACAGCATGAGGAATATAGTCAACAATATTGTGACAGTGTGGTACGGTGTCAGATGGTTGCTGGACTTAGCATGGTGATCACTTCTTTAGGTGCATAAACATTGAGTAACTATGGTATACCTCTGAAACTAACATAATATGGTATGTTGGCTATGTTTTAATAAAAATCTTTTTAAAAGCTTGGAAAATTATATTGCATCTGTGATTTGTTTCATCTCTGCTTCAGATCATAATCACACATTTTGAACTAAATACCTTCGGAGGAGCTACATTGGAGATACTGCAATCGGAAGACCCTTCTGAAATAGAAAGTCCCTTTTTATCCTAAAATCTCTCTTGAAACAAAATAGCTTCCTAATCACATATTCTAGAAATGCTAAAATTAAAGGTCAAGCTTATGTTCAATTTTACTTAAAATATTAGATACAAGGAGATGGAAGAATGGAGTTTGATAAAGAAAGGAATCATCTTTAAGATTTGAATGTTTGAGTTGGGTACATAAAAAGAACAGGTAATTTCGTTTAATGGAAAAGGAAAACAAGATCTTTTTGTGCCAAATAAGTCACTGACGTATCTATTCCAGAACTTACACTGTTCTTTACCTGTACATCTCAAGGCTAATATTCAAACCAGTGTTTTAAAAATACTTAGGGGCCTTTATTCTCCTTCAGTCTCTTCCATTAGCTGAGAAATACAATCCTCTTTCATGTTGTGTAGCTGATAACAAAACCTGGCTAGAGCAAGAATGCCCTGCTAAATTCGCAGTCGGCTTTTCAGAGCTGAATTGTATAGAAATAAATGCAACTATTTACTGTCTCACTGAATTATGGATTTTAGAAAACTGTTTAATAAGGAAAAAACACTTAAGACAGCTTCTATTGAATTTTGCACACACAGTAAACTAAGATGAAACACGAGCTGATAACAGATTAAGAATGTTAACAAATTGTAACAAATTAGGAATGTTAACAAAATGTTAACAAATTCCTAACAAATTAGGAATGTTAAACTATAATTTTATGATTATTTGGAAGCCTGGATAGCTTCACAAGGACAAACCCCATAATTATCTATATGGTAGTAATCTTGAAAGTATGTAATTATAGCTTTAAGTGATTAAGTCCTTTTTCACCTATAACTTTAGATTTAAAACTTTTGATACTTCTGTGCCCTTTATTTAGCTTCTGGAGCTATGAAAAAATAACAAACCCTCCAAATGTTTGCCACTACCTCTCCTTCAATTGTTCAGGAGACTGGATTATCATCAGATCACTAATTCCTCAAAGGAAGGTGAACCTCTTAAGAATGAAAATGGATGGGCTGGCCTGAGTGGCTCAGTTGGTTAAGAGCTCACTCAAGAGTATGAGCTGAGCTCTGAGCAATGGTGGTTTGATGCCAGCCCAAGCTGAGTAGCTGTTGAGCTGCCAACAGGTGGCAGGATGGCTCAGCTAAAAAAAATAAAAATTAAAAAAAAGAATGAAAATGGATTCACTTTTTTATTTTCCAAAGTACTTAGTACAGTTAATAGGCTCAAAGCTGGCCCTCAGCAAATGTTTCCCGATTGATTCAAACTTATATGGTAAACCCCTCCACTCAGAAATTCTTATGTTTATTTGTTATTTTTAAATTGTTTATTCATTTAGATTTGCTGAGAGCCAATCTAATGTCATTCTGCAAAGTGATTATATAAACCAAGCACAGGGCCAGCCGAGTGGCGCATTGGTTAAGAGCTGGTTTGGGGATGCCAGAGGCCACGGTTCGGATCCCACATATGAGGGCCAGTGACACTGCCCTCTACAGCTAACAGCTCCACCTGGAGCTGGGCTGTGCGAGCCTCGGCGACGGTGTAGGATGCAGCCCCTGCTGCAGTGGGCTGCCATAGGCTGCAGTGAGTGGCTGGCAGCCAGCGTGAGCTGCCAATAACCATGGTGAGCGACCATCCAGAGGCCAGCGACCGATCTGCCTCATCTGGAAAGAGCGCAATGACGATACCAACATAGGCCAGAGAAGCAACGTCCTCCTCAACTAGACTGAAGAACAAAAAGACAGCAACTTGTCTGTTCCCCTTCCCCGATTCCCCAACGCTGTTCCCCTCCCCCAATTCCCCAATAAAATCTTTTAAAAAAACCAAGCACAATCTTCATGCTGCAGCAGCTTTCATTCTAATGTGAGGAAAAGAAATATGGAAACCAGAAATTATATTACCATGAGATAAACCAAACATGATGGAAGCATATGAGAGAAGCACCTAACTCATTCGGAGGAGGACTCAAAGCTTTGGTAGAAGGTGCTGTCTAAGCTGAAACTGTAAGCACAAGCAGTGAAAAGAGAGAGGAATAAGATTCTACGCAGAGGGAAAAGCATACTGCAAAGGTCAAGGTTTTGGAGAAAAACCACATATTGGGGAACTACAAACAGCTGGAGTATAAAGAACATGGTATGTAGGCTCAGACAAGACTGGAACTGTGGGCAAGGGGGAAACCCTGGAGAGCTCTGGTCATCAGGCTAACTCATTCTTTATGTACAGCCTTGGAATACAAAATGTTGATGCTTCTGTGTTCTTTTCCATTGCAAAGAGGTTGAACTTATCCTAGCCCCCAATATGGAGCCATTACTAGGGCCAAGAGAAACAAAATATGCTTTAAATCTGGTAATATAATTCAACTCTTCGATTCTAAATGGCTTTACCATATGGACATTATATACTCCTTTTCCTACTTCCACTCTTCTTCCTTTCCCTCCCTTCATCCTTACTGGATTCTCATCCTAACTGTATAAAGTCATCCTATGAAAGGGGGGAGGCTGTATAAGGGGAAACAGGTATAAGAGGATATTAATTTTGAAAAGATAATTGTAGGTACACTATCCACAGGAGTCTACCCTTAGGAGTCCCCAAACTACTTTTAAAAATAATTAAATCTGTTTGTTCTATGTGCTGAATCCACATAGAACTAACTTTCAGTAAGCTTTTGCCAAGTCATAAAACATAAACACTAATAATATTCCTTTTTGATCAAACTGGATATATCCACAATAGATCTCTGCTATTGAGCAAATAAAACGACTTAAATTTCTGGTGAGCAGTTTCACAGAACATGTCCAAAACTTAAAAATTTTCCATACCATTTTTTCTCAAACTTTTTTCTCAAACTTTTGCCTCCAGAAAGTTGCTCTTAAGAAAGAAGTAAGGGGGGGGGGGGGGCAGCCGAGTGGCGCGGTGGTTAAGCGCTGGCCTGGGAAGCCAGCGTCCCCAGTTCGGTCCCACATGTGAAGGCCAGTGACACTGCCCTCAAAAAAAAAAAAAGAAGTAAGGATGTGCACAAAGATTTAGCTAAACATCATGTTTTGATGATCATCATGTTGAACGTTGTAATAGCTAAACACCATCAAAACACATTCTCATCATGGCCAATTTCTAGCTCCCAACACAAAGTCGTTGAACACAGAATTAGGAAGAAATAAACTGATCAGCTCCAATATGCCCCTGAAAAGAAAGCCCTTGGAGATCTTGCTCCCTGTTTTCTGTTTGGGACATGACACACATCTCTCACACACTCACAGCCCTTCAGCCAGTCACATGGCCACAGTCAGGTCCCTTCCTATCTACCAGGGAACCCACAAGGAGACAACCGGATACAGTATTGCTCACTGATATTCTCCACAAAGCCCAGTCCTCTTTACTCCCTGGCAAATCCCTCATAGAATTTTCTTAAACAAAGATTATTTTCTCCCTAAAAGAAATTCTACCAGTAGCTTCAAAATAATTATTTGGTCTCACTTATTACATATATGACACACAGATATAAACAAAAAAAAGAAATTATTTCTGAGTGATGGGTTCAAAATTTATTTTCTTTCAATTAATTTAATTTTCTATTTTTTCTCTAATAAACATTGATTGCTTTATAATAATAAAAAGATTTTTTTATGGTGTGTGTGTGTGTGTGTGTGTGTGTGTGTGTGTGTGTGTGCGTGTTCCTTGAATAATCCCTGCAAGTTCTTCTTTTAACTCTAAAATGAATGGGGAGAGGCAGAATACACAATCGTTTGGCTATCAATTTTCTGGTCACTCCCAGCACCCGTGGCAATCTTCCTTTACCTTAAGAAGTTTCTCTGCCATTTTGCCTCAGAAACTTTACTTGGCATTGACTGACAAAATTCCTTAGAATCTAGAGTTAGAGGTTTCACTTTACTCCAGGCAAACACCACAGGCTCCTCCAGGTCACAGTGCCTCAGGCAAATCTGATTAATGTCCTTTCAACAACTCCCAGGGCCAATGGTTAATGTCAAAAAAATGGAAATATGGAAATTATTCAAGGAAAATATTTTTGCTGATTTCCATCATTAAATTGTCTGAAAAAGAATACTTTAATTTAAAAAATTTGATAGTTTGTTCTTTGATTTCCATTTTCATCTCATTTCCACGATCTTAAATTTAATCCTCAAAATTCATAAGAAGGTTTCCCCATCTATGAAAACCCAAGGGGTTGAGAGGACTGCTTAACTGATAAAAAGAAAAACCCTAGATGAGCAATGTGAGTGAATGCACTTATAAAATCTAAAGCTCTAAATAAATACAAGGTATTATCACTACACATTGCAGTAGATCTAATATTCGTTTGTACTTAGTATATATGAGTTTTCTAAGAGAGGTTGTTACTCACAAACTTCTGTTTAATTTAATATCATCCTTCAGCATAATGAGTTTGTTATCAATGGCTTTAGTATTGGAATAATAAAAATTTGCATCCACATTTATAACCTGAAATAAATTAATTGCAATCTCTCTTAACTGTTTACTTGTAACCCACATTATTTTTCAAAGTGGATTCTAAAATACCAAATGCATAAATCCAAATTATTTTATTGAAGGTAAAAATAAAGCATGAGGACAGATTTTTAAACATTTTAGAGGATGTTTGTCACAACTTTATTATCACTGTAATATTCCCCTACATATCAGGCAACCATATCCCAGCACTGTGTGTTTGTCAGATAATGGAGGAATATTCATTGAATTGAAAAGAACTAGAGTACAACATTAGATTACAACTTTCATATACAGGAGGAGTACATCATAGCAATGCCTTTTCTTCCTTTTATCTGCTTTCCCTTTCCCTTCAGGCAAAAATATAAATGAAAAATGCCTCCTACCTTCAATCAAATATCAAAGATAAAATGTCGCCTGCTTGCTTGAGTGCTTACAATGGAGGTATAACAAATGTTAATCTATTTCTACCGCCAACAGAGAGGAAAGCCTGGAAAGGGGAGAAGGGGATTAGAAGATTTTTTTCCTTGGTGGCATTTTTGAGACTTCAAACTGCTCTTAGAAGCTACTTAACCAACAACAATATCAGTTGATCCCATTGTTGTGGCTCAGAATTCTGTTTCCCTATATCGCAGCTGAATGAGGAGGCAAAGGTACTGGAGTGACATTTAACGCATTGCCCATGAATATTTCCAAAAACTTTTCATTATAGGACTTTAAAGAAGTCTTATGAAAATCCTCCAGATTGCCACAAAACCTCCAGAACCAGGCCAACCATGGACAATCTGGGAAAGCTTGGTTTCTGAAAGACCTTTTGGTTATTTAGTGATTTTCACAACCCATCTGGCATTCAGTTAGAGTCTTTTAGATTAATTAAACAGTGGTAATTAACTGAGTCTTGGGCCTCAGTGGAGTGGTTGTATTGGTTATTTTCAAGTTACCAAGATGATAGCTCTAAATCTCTCAGGGAATCTTACACAATTTTTTTTTCATCCCTGGGAGTAGCAAAGCTGATTTCCCAGAGAATTTTGGTGCCTTGTTTGCATGAATAAAGATAGTAACTAATACAGATGAGGTAGATAAGCCAATTGGCTACTTGTAATTCAAGCTTTCCCAGATTGTCCACGAACTCATGGTATAAGAGAAAAAAATCCAGAATATAGTGAATGGAGAAGAAATATGTTGAGGTTCCATCTATAGAGCAAATATTAAATATAGTTGAAAAATATAGTTCTTGGAATAATTTAGCTCAAATCCATATTAGAGGGAGACTAAACAAAGAAAGGGAAAATGGCAAAGAGAGAATGGGAAAAGTTGAGGAATGAAGCATATGAAAAATTAGTTTTGATTCTTAAAAGATGAAGAATAATAAAACATATTAAGGTCACATGGGGAGGGCATGGTCAGGAACATTCATCCTGGTTTGGAGAGTCATGACTCTGAATTACCCATGAAAAATTTATAATATGAAACCTGAGTTTGATTTATTCCTGCAGAGAACAAATTAGATTTCAGAGTAAAGAGCCAGAAAGAATGAAAGCCCGCAAGGTAGAATTTGGGTCTGCTCTGTTGTCCAAACCACTGTTCCATGGCAAGCAGAGAAATAGAATCATGCAGTTAGGTCTTATAATACCCATGAAGGATTGCTCACCTTTTTGTAAGGTCACGGGAAACCCCTGTCTCTATTGAGACTCAATCATCATGAAGTAGATACAAACCCATATCCAGAAAAGCCTACCCACTAGTTCCATGGTCTGTCAGACAGCAGATTTTCAGTAAATGGAAGAGCTATTTCTCCTCAGGAGCAGTGACCAAAGGGAGAGAGAGAAACAAAGTACACCCTTTGGTTGAGAGAGGAGCCCAAGTCCCCTGATTACTGGATCTGATGCAGCAATGCAGCAAGAAGGGAGGGGGAGAGGGTGTTTTATGCACACTCCCACCATAGAGAGAAGTAGAAGACAGAGCACAGGTGATGGTGGAAACTGAGAGTTAGTTTCAGAAATAAATTTGGTGGGAATCCTCTGAGACAATGATCTAAGCTTGGATTTTCTCCATGGTGGGCCAATTCTCTGGCAAGATTGAATAAGAAAAAGAACCAAGATACAAACTAGCCATATAAGACATGAAAATATATCTAAATTACAAATATATTATAAACTTAAAGCACCTTAAGAGAATACTTGAAAAACTGGAAGCAACAAATGAACAAGAGAAACAAACAAACAAAAAACCATAGACACAGACAACAGTTTAGTGGTTACCAGAGGGGAAGAGGGGAAGGGGTGGTAAAAGAGGGTAAAGGGGGTCAAATATATAGTGATGGAAGAACTGACTGGGTGGTGAACACACAATACAATATATAGATGATGTATTATAGAAATGTACACTTGAAACCTATATAATTTTACTAACCAATGTCACCCCAATAAATTTAATAAAGATTAAAAAAAGAGAACACTTGAACAACTTGATGCCAATAAATTTGAAACATAATATGGCATACATTTTTCACACACACAAAAAAAAAACCCTAATTACCAAACTCATAAAAAATATAGAAAACCTAAATAGACTTATGATTATTAACAAAGTTGAATAATTAAAACCATATGTTCTCCCTCACTTCCAAAAATGGGGCCACAATGATCATATAGGTAGATGCCAAACCTGCAACGAACAAATACTTTCCTAACTCATGCAGATATTACCAAGCATATAGAAGGAGAAAATCTCCCTGACTCATTACATGAGTGCCCAAACTGAAGAAGGATTGTACAAGAAGAGAAACTTATAGGCCAACCTTGCTCATGAACAGAGATGTAAAAGTCTTAAATAGTTTATTCACAACCAAATGTAGTGAATTATTTAAAATTAGAGAAAGTTACAAGATGGCGAAGTAGATAAATACTGTGCCTGCTTCCTTCTGTAAACACATTAAAATTACAACGAAATTATAGAACAATCAACCTGAAGAACCATCTGAAGTCTGGCTGAACAAAAGTTTTATAACTAAAAGTATAACAAAGCAGCCACACTGAGACTTGTAGAAGGGGCAGAAAATAAAATGGCTGCCCTAAACCTCCATGTGGCATTTGAGAATTGGGAGGGATATCTCAGCCACAGAGGTTCCCCCTGGAAAAGCGGGGAACACCAGCCCCCCTTCAGCCCCCCCCCCAGCACAGAATACTGGTGCTACAAAGAGGCACAATATCTGGCTATGAAAAACAATAAGGATTCCAACCATCTGGGTGAAACAGAAGGCTGCAGGAAATGCAGATGTCCTCTTAAATGCCCCACACACAGACTCTATCATTCACAGGCACTCACCTTGGGCTCCGGTGGAGGGACAGTAACTCGGAGGGTGTTGGAGCAAGGGCTGGAGGACAGTCGCCATTTTTCCTGTGTGGGGTCCTTCTCCCATGCAGCTGGCAGGTGGGCACCATCTTTCCTGTGTTGAGCCCACCCCACAGGCCAAATCTGAGTCGGATTGGCCT
This sequence comes from Aselliscus stoliczkanus, assembly GCA_033961575.1. NCBI lineage: Eukaryota > Metazoa > Chordata > Mammalia > Chiroptera > Hipposideridae > Aselliscus > Aselliscus stoliczkanus. Next base: position 187,376,197 of record CM066727.1, read on the forward strand.
GGAGGGCTCTGCAGCTCCACCCTGCTGACTCCCTGAAATCCTGCCACACCCAACTTGCCCAACACCAGAGACACTTTCTCAGAGAGCAGCCAGCCTCACCTGTATGGCACTCTTCCTTGAAAACCTATCAAATTCTGCAGGACCCAGGCAGGTAGCAGCTGACCACAGTGTGCTCTGAGACTTTTGCTGAGTAGCTCCAGGCTCAGCACTGACATCAAATCAGAGTCTACATTAACCTGGTGAGCACAACTCTTCTCATTCTAGTGACTTCCTGAGACCCTGCCTCACTCTACTAATGTACCACACAAGGCTTTCTCAGGGGCTAAACCTGAAGGAAGCTGGCAGATGGCAGCAGGCCTCTGGGTGTCCTGGCTTTTTATGGAGCTACTCCAGGCCTGGTACTGGTGGCAGCCATCCTCATTTCTCAGTGTGGCCCCTGTGACACACTTCCAGGGTTGGCACAGATGGGTACTAGATTTGTTGGGGTGATAGATCAAAGGGGTTTGGTGGGCAGGGTGAAAAAGGTGAGGGGATTAAGAAGTACAACCTGATCATTACAAAATAGTCATAGAAATGTAAAGTAAAGCATAGTTAATAACATGGTAATAATTATGTATTACATAGTTAATATACATAACTATGATTGTGCCATGTGAGTACTAGGTTTGTCAGGGGGATCACTTCTTAAATTATACAAATGTTTAGCCACTATGCTGTACACCTGAAATTAATATAAAGTAATATTCAATGTCAACTGTATTTGAAAAAATTTTAAAAGGAGGGGAAAGGTGAAGGGGAATATATCCAAATTTTCAGATATAAAACAAGTAGGTCAAAGGGATGTAATGTACAGCATAGGGAATATAGTCAATAATATTGTGATAGTGTGATACGGTGTCAGCTGGTTGCTGGACTTATCCTGGTGATCACTTCTTTAGGTATATAAATGTTGAATAACTATGATATACCCCTGAAACTAATATAATATTATATGTTAGCTATATTTTAATAAAAATCTAAAATAAATTTTTTAAAGTAAAAATAAATACCCCATGACAAGTAAGGCTTATTTCAGAAATGCAAGGACAATTTAATATTAGAAAATCAATAAAAGTAATTTATAACCTTAATGGATAAAAGGAGAAAATCCATGTGACAGTCTCAAAAGAAGCAGAAGAAGAACAGATGAAATTCAGCATCCACGCAAGTAAAACCTCTTAGCAACCAGGACTGGGGAGGAACTTTCTTTACTTGGTAAAGGGTATCTACCAAAAACTTCTACAAATATGCTGAATAGTGAAATGTTTAAAGCATTCTATTTTAAGGAATTTGGATGCCCTTTAGCACCATTTGTATTCAGTATTTTCCTGGATGTCCTAGCTAAAGCAAAAATACTGGGTGTGGGGGGGCATGGAAGTGGGGAGAGATGTAAAGATTGGACAGGAAGAATCAGAACTGTCATTATTCACAGATGGCATGATTGTCTACATGGAAAACTCTATGAGATTATGTAAAGAAACTATTCAAAGCAATAAGAACTTAGTGGATACAAAATAATATACAAAAATCAATAATATCTCTATACACCAGCAACACCCAATTATAAAATATAATTTAAAAATCCTATCAGCCACAGTAGCAACAAAAATATCAGGTACGTAAAAACATAGCTCACAAAAGCTGCTCGCTAATAATATGGAAACGGTATAAAATTTTATTGAAGGGTGTAAATTTTTAAAAACTGAAAAAAAGGGAAAATGCTGTATGTTCATGGGTAAGAAAGACTCAATATTTTAAATAGCAGTTTTCTCCAAATTAATCTATAAAATCAATGCATTCCAGTCAAACCTTCCCAGAAGGGTTTTCATAGATCTCATCAAGCTGATGCTAAAATTTCCATAGAACAACAAAGGGCAAGGAAGAACCAGGACAATTCTGAAGAAAATAAATGAAGGGGGATGCACTCTAGAAGATATCAATATTGATTACAGTAGTTCCCCATCCACAGACCCCCGGTGGATGCCTGAAAACACCGATAATACTGAGCCTTATATATACTGTGTTTTTCCATATATATACAATCTATGATAAAGGTTAATTTATAAATTAGGCACATAAGAAATTAACTACTAATAATAAAATAAACAATTATATACGACAACATGTGAATGCAGTCTCTCTGTCTCTCTCTCTCTCTCTTTCAGCAAACTAACACCAATTTCTCTTTCCTTCTTCACAATTTCATGGATAGAAAATTCTTTCTTACCATAGATCTTAGCAACCTCAGCATATGATTTTTTTTTCTTTCCTTATTAAGTAGAGAATTTTCACCTCTTTGGCATATCTGAATTGTCAGTCTCACTACTCTTGCATGTTGGAGACATTATGAAGTAAAATAAGGGTTACTTGAGGGGTGACTGGTTAGCTCAGTTGGTTAGTGCTCATAACACCAAGGTTGCTGGTTCGATACCCACATGGGCCACTGAGATGCACCCTCCACGAGATTGAAACAACTACTTGCCTTGGAGCTGATGGGTCCTGGAAAAACACACTGTTCCCAATTTTTTTAAAAAAAGGTGGAGGGTTACTTGAGCACAAGCACTGAGATAACTGCGACGGTCAATCTGGTAACCAAGATGAGTACTACGTGACTAATGGGCGGGAGCAGCTACAGTGCGGAAACCTGGATGATTCACATCCCAAGCAGGACAGTGTGAAACTTGATCACATTACTCAGAACAGCACACAACTTAAAACGTATGAATTGTTTATTTCTGTAATTTCTCATATTTCTCATATTTTAGGACTGCAGTTGACTCAGGTAACTAAAAACCATGGAAAGCAAAACTTGGAATAAGGGGGGACTATTGTAAAGTCATATCATAGGGCAAGGTGAGACAGTAAACAATTGGACAGAACAGAAAGCCTGGCAGCAGACCCGGATCTATGTATTGCAGTTTGGTATACGACGAAGGAGGCTTTAAAAATTAGTGGGGAAAGTGTGATCTATTTTATATCAATATAAATAAAATGTTTTTAAAAGGTAAATCTATTAACATAAACTTTTAGCAAGTGGGAAATGGAAACTCACAAGTGCCCTCACAGGAGGGGAAAGTAAATTTGAAAGTGAGGTCACACTTTCAACTTGGCAGTTCTACCCTTGGTTATCTACCCTAGAGAAACCTTGGCACATACATACAAGGAGAGATGTATGACAATATCCATTTTCTTATTTGTGAAAAGAAACAACTGGGAAAAAGTGCTCATCAGGATGGACTATGAAATGTAGTTTATTCATAAAATAGCATACTTAGGCCATTACAATAAACGCAATTGAAAGTATGTTGATGGAAAAAAGAAAATTGCAAAGTGATTTCTACAGTATATACAGGTTTGTCGTCCATGTAATTTTTTTAAACACACAAAACAATTCTACATGTTAATAGAAAATTTTAAAGCAAGGATGGGAATGATACTCTCCTCAGGGTTTGGTTTTGTTTTGTTTTGTTTGTCATTTCCTTGAGTGGTCTGAGATAAAAATATAAAATGCAAACCTCTGGTAAATTTGGGTGGTGGTACACAAGTACCTGATAAATTATTTTCTGTACTTATTCGTATGTCTACAATGGGTGAGATTAAACCAATAAAGAAGTAAAAGTTAAGAATTGTCCATAAAGATGTAACTAAGAAGGGCTGAGAAGACCTAAGTTCAATTAAGGTGAAATGGATGGGAACACAGAGGGCAGAATGGAAGGGTAACTAAGTGAATTAAGGTTTAGAGAGAGGAGGACCAGAGAGTAGGAATGTGGCTGGGTCCTGCTGTCCTGTGCAGGGAAGAGAAGCACAGAGCTCTACCCTTTCTTCTAGAAAAGGGATAATTCAGTGGCCATCACCATATGAACCTTCACAAACTCATAAACTACTCCACCAAGATTCTTTCCCTCCCTTCTCTCCATTCCATGTGTAGTTAGCCACCTCTGGTATTAACCCAGCTCCCCAGGTACCCTAACACTCTGTTCTGGGTAGTCTGAACAGCATTCATTAGAAAGGAAGATTCCTGGCATTGAGAGTGTGATGAAGCAATTGTGGCGTGGCCTCTGGATCAGGATCCAGAAACCCCCAAGCTCAGACCCTACCCTCCCAGTAGCTGCCTGACAATGGGCAAGTTAACTAACCTCTCTGGACCTCAGTTTCATCATCTCCAAAATGGGCAGTAAGAATACTTGCCTCATTGGGTATTCTGAAGTATAAATAATGTGATGTGTGGAAACAGGTTCGCACATCACCTGTTATATAGTAAATGTTGAATGGACCAGGAATATCTGCACCATCTGGGAACTTGCTAAAAATAAAAACTCAGCCCCACCCAGGCCACCTGAATCAGGAACTCTAGAAGTGGGGCCCAAGAATGTGTGTGTGTGTGTGTGTGTGTGTTTAAACAAGCCCTCCAGATCAATATGATATGAATTTGAGAGCTACTAGGTTCAAATAATCAGGACTTTTCCAAAACACAAGGTCAACTAGCATGTCCTAAAGTCCATGAGCTGCATGAAAAAGGAGTGAATACCTGAACAAAATTAACCAGCTTTTAGAAAAGAGGAAGGGGGCTGCTAGGTAAGCAGCCAGATGTGCGCTAACATTCTTTGAGTAAGTATAAACCAGCCTTGGGTTAACCATTCTGCATATATTATATAACAACCTACAAGGCAGGCAGTATTTTTACAGGTGTAAGAGATGCAAAAATTGAAGCACAGAGGGTTTGTGCAACTTGCCCAAGATCATACAACTAACCAGTGAGCCTCGGTTCCCTTCAAGCAGTCTGACTAGAGATTGCTTTCTAAACCACAATACCACATGGATTTGTTTCGGTTTTCAAAGATTCTCTAGTTGCAAAATGGTGGAGCAGCTCCAGATACATGCTGACTTTACCCCATCTGAAGGAAGCCAGCTGCCCTAGGTAACATCTGTGGTTTGCCTGTCTCTAACTTGCTTTACAGATGAGGAAATTGAGGCTAAGAGGAGCTAAAATATTTCCAGAAGCCACTGGATCAGTCAGCACCAGGATGAGACCTTGAAACCCAGTTCTCTTAGTATAAGATTTATGGTATCTGTCCAAGGTCCATCTGTTTTAGCATGAGAGATTTGCTCCCTTTTTTCTATTCATTTAATTTGTTGGTAAATCTGGGTTTGTTTGGTTTTTTTTAACAATTGAGCTATTAGCAGCTTCTTGACTGAAATACAAAATGCTGAAAAGAAAAGATCCTAAATGAGCAGTTTCACACTAGCCCTCTAAAAACTGCCACCTGTGCTGCAGTAGCAGCTGTTTCATTCTCATATTTGACTCCGCAGGGACTAACTTTGGGCTCCTTTTTTTAAAAATTGGAAATCAATGTCAAATCAGATGATGGAGAAAGCCAAGGAAGTTCTTTTGTTCATATCCCCTTCTTATGGGGCACAGACACACTTCTCTTTACCAGTATTGATCTGATAGCAGACAATGGTCTGTGTTTCCAATGTCGGCATAAATTCTCTTAGTCTGGCATAGGATTTGCTTTGAACTAGAAAAAAGAAATCAATACTTCTTTCTATAAAACTTTTACTTGGGACAGTATTCAGAAGCCTTCTATTTCTGCTGCTTTGGTCACAATGACTGAAAGATTCAGTATGAGACATCCACTCTATTTCCTGTAAGTTGCTGCCCTTACATCCCTAAATTGACCGAAGAGTGGGGAACAGTCATCCAAGCAAAGGGTCAGCAGAATCACTGCATCTTCTCAAATTATCACCCTCTGCAATATGGGTACCTAATTTACCATTGGATCAATTTCTAGCTTTGTGACTCTGTCTTTCACCTTTTCACCCTCTTGAAATAGATTAAATGATGAGTTCCAGTTCTTCGCCCTACCTGTTTGCCATCTTGCTCTTCTGCTATTGCCGCAAGAAGAATTAGCTGCTCTAGATGGAGCTGATGGAGCCTAGACCTTCACTAAGGAGCAGAGTCACCCTAGAGACGGCAACTTGACAGTTGACACCCAGCTGTGCCCAGCCCAGATGCACTGACCTCCCCCTGACCTACACATCCATGAGCTAATTCAGTGCTGTGCTTGCTGTTGTATGTTACTAAGATTGTAAGCTACACTGATGTAACAGTAGTTAACTAAAACATCCTTTTTAAAGACTATTAGATAATTTCACACCTAAAATGAGCCTGTTAAAAAATGTGATTGCTTTTGGCATACACATGGTCAGATCCATGAATTTATCCCCTGAGGAGGCTATACACTTACTCTTTTGATACTACCTCTTTCCAAAATAGTTTGGGGAAATGCTTTTAAGAACTGCTTTCTTAATCTATAGCACAGATTTTGGATTATCCTCAGTAATAGTAAATCGTCATGCTCTGAAAAGTCTTTGATTTTTTTTAAGCTAAAAGACATTAGGGAGTATTTAGATTCTAAAGGACCAATCAGAATTATTTTAATTTTTATTCACAAGAAATAATGTAAATGTAGTAGTTTAGAAAATTAAAATATTTCAAACTCACAACCATAACTCAATTGTTGGGGTATATTCAATTTTTTTTCTGTCAAATGCATTGTTTTTCTAAGATGTCTCAAAAGTTCCTTCCCAAAAGGGGATGGGTTTCTTGTTACTAAGTTTCAATGTAAAATTTGAATTGAAAATAAATGTTTGGTATCAATTTGAAGCACTTTTAAAACATCTCTGGCCAGGGAAAATTGTGTTAAACACATAGAATATGCTAAACTTAATTGGCAAATTGGAAACAAACAGTGTATATAGAGTAAATAATAGCAACGTGAGAGTTTTCAAGCCACTCAGAAGTAAAACGATGGGACAATAGACAAAGTGTAAGAGTGGCAGCTGAACCCAGTGTCTGTGTTAAGAGCCTGCACCCAATGCTCAGGAGAGACTGGGCCTTATAAGGTTAAGCTCACATTCACATTTGGGAACACAGATACTGACTGGTATCTTTGGACTCACAAACAGATATGACCCATAGTAAGGACAGTGACAAGAATCCTGGAAGAGCATACAGTGGAGTGGTTAAGGGGTGAAGATTTGCTTTTCATCTCTATGACCTTCTACCTGTGTGCCCTTGAAAACATGGCTTCTTCTCTCTAAGCCTCAGTTCCACACATGGAACACAAACGGACTAATCATGCTTATTCCATTAGACTGAGAATTCAATGAGACAGCACTCAGTGCCCAGCTAGGGTTTAGCTCTCAGTAAATCTGATTTACTAAGTACTTATGATTAATTGTAAAAGAAACTCATACACGAATGATGTTTTAGAATTCTCTAAAAGACTAAATGAAACTAAGAACAGGGAGTTACTAATAGCCATATTTGCCAGGTCTGGACTTGCACCTTTCGTCTGCCTACCCGCCCCCCCCATATCATGCAGCCAGCACCAATAAGAACATATCCATGGGAATCTGAGATTATACCCAGCCTGGTTTGAACTTCACAGCAATAAGTCATCATTTAGTATTAATACAGTAATGTAAATTTTTTAGTAGTGTAATCAATATTAGTTACTAATAAAAATCTTGATTACCTGCTAAATGCTGTTGTGCCAAGTCCTGTTTATATGCTGCAATAACACTGTAAGGTGAATATTATTAGTCCGGCATGGAAGAATGAATAAAGGATTCTTTTTAATAGCCGGCATCAGAGGATCTCCTATGACAGAGGCTGCCTCGGCTAATGGCCACTTCCATAAAAGAGAAATAGTATACACCTTTTCCCCCCTTTTCTTATTCTTTCTTTTCTCTTTTCTGCTGCTTGGAGCTTGGAGTAATGGCTGGGACTGCATCCGGGACCATGAGAACAGGCAACTAGGAAGGGTGGAGGAAAAGGTTAGAAGCAGCCTGAATGCCTGGTGGTTAGCGCCACCATGTAGCCCTGAACTGTCCATCACTAGACTTTAAAAGGAGAGAGAGAAAAAAATCCTCTCTTTTTGAGCATCTGTCTTCATGTCTCTATTAATCACAGCCAATCCTATTCTAACTGATAGGAGAGAGAATTGGACTTTACCCAGCAGCCAATCTTATTTAGAGTCAAAGAATAGAATGATCCTAAGGTAACATCTAGGTCTCAGCTATTTTCAAGATGGGAAAACAGAGGGTTAAAGAGATTAAGTGACCTGCCCAAAGCTAGATACGTGACAGAACTGAATGTGGGCCAAGGTCTGCTGGCTTAAACCCCATATTCTAACTTACTCCTTCTCTCCTGACTTCTGCCTCTCCCTTGGATCTGACACAAATACTGCTTTTTGAATATTGAACTTGCCTCCCTTCCCAGCTACAGTTTGCACTCTCATTCTTCCTTCTTATCATTGGTGGTTAGCCTCCAAACCCTCAAGAAAACTGACCATTTCCCCATTCCAGTTGAGACTGACTTCTCTGACTTGCAGGGTAAATACATACGATGAGTATCCTTGCTGGAGCTCGCCAATAATTGGGAATTTAGACATTAATTCAGCCATACTTTCCTTAAGACTTTCATTAAAGTTAGGCACAAATGCATTTTCTCCTTCAAGTTGAGTCACGGTGAGATTCAAGAAGGATTTCTAAAAATATGAGGCTAATACATTCAAATCAGTTATTAAACGAAGCCAGAGGTGTTGAGGATATGTCCTTCAACCTCCTGAGATTGGTATCAGGGGAAAACATGCCCTTTCAAAAAAAATTCTAGAATGCCACTATGGGAAAGAGAATGTTAAGCTAGCCTGACCCTTTTGGCATTTCTTTGGATCAAGTCTAATAAACTCATTCTTAAAATAATTTTTTTCTATGATGAAAATAGCTCCTGTTCATTATAGAATAATTACAAAATAAAGAAAGATTATAACTCAATAAGAATCACTGTTAAAATTTTGTTGTTTTCAACTTGGGTCTCTGCTTTGTAAATTTTTTAAATCCTTGCAATCATATGGCACATAAAAAACTTATATAGAGTGATTGTTAAAAGTAACTATTTTTATTTTTCAAGTTATGACTACAGATTGCAAAAAAATTTAGAAAACAGGAAGAAATATGAGCAAGTAAAATCACCCAGAATGTCAATGCCCAGAGAAAATTGATGAAAAACATTTTCACGTTTGTCCCAGCAGCCTTCTGCTATATATTTTTACATGATTGAAATTAACTGTAAGGGCTACATTTTTAAGTAAATTCAACCCAGAAACAGGTTCTATATAGAAAATGTTACAAAGAATCTTTCCCTTGGAAACCCACTGTCTAAGGTAATTAATATGAATTTTAAAGAAGAACATCGTTGCTCATGTTCTTTGGCAAAGAAAATGGCTAATATATTGCTCTTTCCAACTCTGATTTTGTGGAAGGAAAACAATATGACTTGGTTAGTAATTTTTCTGGCACAGTATCCCCAGCTTGTAAATAGTTTGTCATTGTTAGTAAGTGCTTGCAAAATAACACCAATTATTATTTCAAGTGGTTTTCAAAATGGCAACAATGTCTATCTGAATTAGGGTGGGAAGTATGTGGCCAAAAAAAACACCATTTTCTGGCAATGAAAAAAGAGCAAAACCAAAAAAATGAAGAGCTGAGAGACTCACTGTCTTTGTTTGGGCTGCTGTAACAAAATACCATAGACGGGGTGACTTAAACAACATTTATTTCTCACAGTTCTGGAGGCTGAAAGTCCAAGATCAAGGCACTGGCAGATTCAGTGTTTCATAAGAGCCCGCTTCCTGGTTCCTAGACAGCCATCTTCTCTCTGTATATTCACATGGTGGAGGAGGCAAGGGAGAGCTCTCTGGGGTCTCTTTTAAAAGGGCACTAACTCCATTCCTGAGAGTTTCACTCTCATGATCCCATCACCTCCTAAAGCCCCCACCTCCTAATACCATCACATTAGGCATTAGGTTTCAACATATGAGTTTTGGGGAGACACATTCAGTCCATAACACCCACTTTTTTCCTTTTCATCTTTTCTCCTCATCATATCTACTAATATGTGTGCTGTGTTTGTTTACAGAAGACATGAATTCTAGTTACATCTGTGTTTTCTCCTCATTTCCTGTTCCCACGGTTTTCTAGGATCTGCCTCTTCTGAGTAGATGAAGACAGGTAAGGGAGGCAGTAACTCACATTGTGGACACATAAAGGGGTGCAGCTGAAACCCTGTCACAAGGATCCTTAAGGTTTCACAACTCTGGAATTACATTTGTAATAAAATGAGTCCAAAGAAAGCCACATGGCTATTTCCTGCCCTGTAGGGCCAGCCCATTATAATCACAGTGCATATAAAGTCATACATTACAACCTCAAAGAAGTATTGTGTTTTAAGGAGCAAAGCCCAGGGGTTTCTAATCTTTACTCTTGTCTCCTTCAAATGTTAAAGGGTATCCACAAGAACTCATTAAAACTCCCAGGAATGCCTCTCTCCACCTCTCCAAAGGATTCCCCTCCCTCATCTGTGTCATCCATCCCTACTAGCCTAGTGCCTCAGTGGCTGCTTTCCTTTTTGGTCTCAGGGAACAAGCAGTTGGCACTCCTATCTCCCACTAGACTTCAGAGGAGTTGTCATTCTTCTAGGCTTCTGCCTGTTATCCTCATGAGAATCTACCCAGGGTTTCTGGTCTTTCCTTGGAAGGAGAAGGGGAGGGGAGCTAAGACAACATAGAGGAGATGAAAGAAACCTGTGGTTTTCACCAGATCATATAATATGGTCCAGGACTGAGTGAGAAGAAATCAATGAGACTAGAGCTCAAAGCATCACCACTTCAGGGACGCAGTAGAGTGCAAAGCAATCTTCTAAGACACATCCATCCTTCTCAAGTTCCAAAACTCTTGCACAAAAGTATGGATTGGGGCACACTGGGGAACAACCACATTTCATACACAAAGTTCACACAGAGAGCATGTGAGACCATATATCACACAGAAGACATAGCACTCACAACCTCCACCAACCCTTCACATCTCTACTTCTCAGCTGCCACCACCACCTGCACCACCTACACCACCACTTTGGTGCAAGTTACAACACTTTTTTTCCTTTTTAAGAAATTTTTTAAATATGAAAACACAGAGAATAAAAGCCCTACTGAGAATAGACTATTATTAGAATATAGTCGTGTGCTTTAAAGTCTTTGTTATGATTGTATTTATGCCGAGTTGGTAAGACATTCACATGGTTCAAAATATAAAAGGTAAGAAAGAATATATAGTGAAAATCTCCCTCCATCCACTGTTGCCCAGATATCCAATTCTCTGCCCCCAGAGCTACTATGTTTCAAATATTTTTAAATAAAAGAAATAAAGTATTATAGATATAGTTGAAGTCTCTTTTTTCCCATTCTCCTTCAGTGCTCCCTAGAGACTATTGTCATGAATTTGATGCATCCTTCTAATGCCTTTTTATGAGTTTTACATACATATGCATGAATTTGTGAACCACAGAGAGCTCTGTACTGTGTGCTTTTTGTAATTCACATCAATTGTATCATACCTTTAAGCACTGCCCAATGCTGCCAGTTCAGTCCTTTTAACTACTGTATGATATTCTAGTGTATGACTATACTACATTTTGTTCATCCATTTTCTATTGATAGATAGGAAATTCCTTCCTATTTTTCAGTATATAAACAATGCTACCACTTTGGTAATTTTTAGGTTAAAATAACGTTTTGGGCCACTTCCCCCCAGATGAATCTATAAATTCAAAATAATCAAAACCTAATAAGATATTTTATGAAAATTGATAAGCTAATTCTAAAGTCCATCTGGAAGAGAAAACGAAACAAGAATTGGTGAATATTTCTTGGAAAAAAGCAGGGAAACTTGTGCTTTAGGTTTATAATCTGCTTGTTTTCATTTAGTATATTATGCTGAGAGAGAAAGGATCAGATGGGCACCTCTAAGGAAAACAAACGGGCTCTTCTTTTCTTAGAGGTTGTCCTATCCAGTTGGGATGCTGGAAATAGTGCCTGAGAATGAAGCCAACACAGCAAGGTCCAAACAAGAAGAGTCAAGAGAAACCGAGCTAGACCCTGAAATACCACAGCTGGAGCCAGTCCTACCTCCGCATTTATTGTTACTTAGATAATGAGTGTCCTCAGCTGTATACTTTACTTTAAAGAAATGCAGAAAGGGGGCGGGGGGATTGTTTTACTTGTAGCCAAACGCATGCTGACTGATACAATGTCTTACAATGTCTAATGTAATCAATCCTGGACTCATATTTTCAAGTGATTTTCAATTTTTTTTTCACCCCCAAAAATACTGCAAGGAATAGCCTTGCTGCAAAATCGCTATGCAAGTTTATGATTATTTTGTTAGGATCGATTTCTAAATAATTCCTACTCAAGTGGAATTACTCAACCCAGAATGTTGAAAGAAGAGGTTTGCTTGATAGAAAACCTCGTAACAAATTCTAATCCAGTAGATTAAAATGGAAACTAAAACAATCTCTGAGCCCTAACTCTGTACCCAATGTGTCCTGTTTCACTTATCATCTCAAGAGGGTCAGGTTATCTTCCTGCCGAGGACCCCAAGGCCTCTACTCTATTTCCTGCTAGTGCCAGTAGACTAACAACAGTAATAATGACACCAGTTAAAATTTATTAAGCGTTTATTCTGTGCAAAACAGTGTTCATATATTATCTCATTTAATCTTCATAACAATTCTATGAAGAAGATGCTGTGATTATTCCTACTTTGTAAGTAAGAAAATGAGGGTTAGGGAGAGTTAGTGACTTGTACAGGATCATGCTGCTACATAAAGAAGCCAGATTCCAACCTGGCTCTTGCTGCTCGTATGCCTGCTTCTCTGACCTCTACCGGAGTCTTTTCTGAGAGCTCTGCTTCCAGATCTTTCCACCCCGTTTTCTAGCTTCGTCATGTGTTCTTCAAAGAATATGAAAGAATAAATGCCAGAGTTAGCAGAAGGCAAGTAAACAGATGTGTTTCCTGCAGCCTCACCTGCTCCCTTGGTTTCTCAGAGGTGGAGGCTCACCTGGAGGGATGCCTTGGTCTCAGTGGGTCAGAGGAAGCGAAAATGCTTCCCAGTAACATTCCTGTATCGTCACCATCATGACCCTTCTTTCTCTTTCAGAACTAAGACAAAACCCTCAGCAAGTGACACCGAAGGCCATGAACAAAGATCCCCTGTTACAGACACTGTAATTGCTTCCCCAACATACCTGTTCCTCCCTTCCTCCTCCCCCTACACTCCTCCTTTCCCCTGGAGATCCATGTGGTTTCAGGTAATGTGGTTCCCTCCTCCCCACAGCTTGAGGGGTATGGCATGTGTCTTAAGGTAAGCACTACAGGAAGTGAGTGATTCAGAGGTGGACTGTGGCCTCAACTGGTCCAATTAGAGCAACTCTTGACCAAAACAGCCTTAACATTCCCCTCAGCTTCATAAATCTTCAGACATGTTTCATGACTCTAGGCCCCTGACCTTCTTTTCTTAGAGCTCTTCCTAGAAATTTTCTTTTCTTTTTTTCTCCCTTCTCATTGCTTTAAAAGACTTGCAAACTAAATTCTTTCTCTGTCCCTTCAAGATGTAAATCTTCTACAACCCAGAAATGTCTTTCTGATGGACCTGGGAGCCATCTCTTTGAAATGTAGTCATCAAGTAAGATAGAGCACCTATCTCCTCCCAAAAGGTAGGAGTCTAACGTTGATTAGGGCCAATTAGCAAACACAGATGGTCTAGAAGATCAGATTGACTAACCTCTACTAATGACCTACAGTACTTTTCACTAGCTCATCCCGCACTTAAAAATTCTCCCATTTTTTGTTTCAGCAGAATTGAGTTCCGTCTCTCTCCCTTATTGCACTTTCTGTTTGATGCTCTCAGCATTCTTCCTGGGGCCACTAAGAAGAAAACAATCTCCAGCTAGATGTGAATACGGAAGCACAGGGTCATGGTGGCTGCTAATAGCCATCTTGGGATCTGGAGGCAAGCCAGTCTTGGAAAGAAGCTAATATCACCATGGATGGAAGACAGAACAAGACAGTGCAGAGGAGGGGTGTCTGATTCCTTGAGGATTTCACTGATACACTGGACCAAGTCTTATTCCAAATCTGCTCTCCCTCTCAACTTCTCAAATACATGAACTAATAAATTCCCTTCATTGTTTCAGCCAATTTTGGTTAAGGTTTTTGTTAATTGCAAGCAAAAGTGCTCTGATTCCTCTCCTGTCTGGAGTTTTTGAACACAATACTTGAATCACAGTCTCCCAATGTCCAAAGCTAATACTTACCTAGCACTTATTACATGCCAAGAGCTCTCCTAAGCACTTTATACATTTTGATTTATTTAACTCTCACAACAGCCCTATGAGCTAGTTTTTTTTTTAAGCCCATTTTAGAAATGAGGAAAGTAAGGCACACAAACAGTTAAATAACTTTGCCAAAGCTAGTAGGTGGTAGAGCAAGCCAAGATCCAACCCCAGTCAGATCCTCTGGATTTCTTGGTCTTAACCAGGCTGGCAGCAGCTCACCCACTGCTGTCCTGGGTTTCCTCATTAATGGACAGGAGAAGTTGGGAATGGGATGTGGGTAGGTGATATGCAAATGTTTATTTCCACACTTTTTAGGAAACATGAAGGTACACATATCAGTTTTCATTACCCAAAATCCAATTGAAAATTCAACCATGTCACTCTCTCAAGTCACTAATGAAACTTCTTCTGCCAGGTTATTTCTCAGCTGCTGACAGCTGGTTATCTATGGCTGGGTCGATATTTTCATGTCTACTCATAATCCTGTATGTCAAGATCACTGAAAAATAAATGCCAGGGTTTTTTCTTCATGTTCTAGCAGCTGCTTTGATTTTTAGACACAACGTCTAAAGTCTATCAGATAGGTATTATGTGTGTAGAATTCAAGAGGTGTAAATTTATGTAGAATTTATTCACATAAACATGGAAGTATTCGCAACTATTGTGCTTTTTGAAGCAAAGCAGCCCAGCATCCCTTTCATTTTGCTGAGATGGCTCTGAAAGCTTCAACCAATGACACTAGGGTTTCAGACTATGCCTTTATCGCCAGGCCAAATACTCTTAAAATTTTCATTAAAAAAGAAAAGGTAAAACCAGAGTGCTGCAAAAATTCTCTTTGCCATTAGGAGCTTAACATATTTTAGATTAATAATAATCTTTAATGTAACTGAATGTGTACTATTTTCTTTATCCTTTTCTCTCATTGGAAGGTGGTGTTTTTTTTTTTCTATTTCTTAATTCAACCATGAAAAGGATTCAAGAAGCAAATAAATAAATAAATAAAAATAAAAAATGGTGGAGTAGATAAATACTGTGCCTGCATCCTTCTGTGAACACATTAAAATTACAACTAAATTATAGAACAATCGGCCAGGAGAACCACCTGAAGTCTAGCTGAACAGAAGTTCTGTAACTAAAAATGTAAAGAAGAGCTCATGTCAAAACTGATAGGAGGGGTAGAGAGACAGCACACCCCAAACCTCCCTGTGGCAGTTGAGAATCAGGAGAAATATCTCAACCACAAAGATTCCCCCCAGAGAAGCAAGAGAACCCAGTCCCCACACCAGGCTCCCCAGCCCAGGATACTGATACTGGGAAGAGGAGCCCCCATAACATCTAACATCTGGCTGTGAAAACCAGTGGGGATTCTGACCATTCGGATGAGACAAAAGGCCGAGGGAAACCCAGATGTCCACTTAAACGGCCTGCACATAGACTTGCCCACGCATAGGTATTCATCTGGGCTCCAGCAGAGGGACAGCGACTCAGGGAGCCTTGTAGACATATGGGGGAGCAGACTGAGGTGTGTGGCTGCAGGAGGAGGACTGGAGGACAGTTGGCATTTTCCCGGAGGTGCCCTACTCCTGTGCAGCCAGCAATCGGACCCCATCTTTCCTATGTTGAGACCAACCCCACAGGCCAAATCTGAATCTGATTGGTTTAATGAGCTTTGCTGCTCAGCCCTGCTAACTCAGCTGGGACCCTACACCACCCAACTCCCATCTGTCAGAGGCACTTTCTCCTCGAGCAGCCAGCCCCTTCCTCATTGCACACATTCTTGGAAAACTATGAGAGTCCATCAGAACCAGGCAGGCAGCAACTGGCCTCAGTGTGCTCTGAACTTTTGATGAGTTGCTCCAGGCTCAGCACTGGCACCAAAACAGAGTCTACATTAACCTGATGTCCACAAATATTCCCATTCTACTGACTCCCTGACGCCCCAGCTCACTTAACTCGCATATTGCATGAGGCTTCATCAGTGGCTGAATCTTAAGGGAGCCAGTAGGTGGCAGCAGGCCTCCAGTTGTCCTGGCTTTTTACAGAGTTACCCCAGGTCTGGTACTGGTGGCAGCCATCCTAGGTTCACAGCATGGCCTCTCCCATGTGCCTCCAGGTTTAGCACAGGCAACAAATAATTACAGATTGCTTTACAGAACCTTCCAGATAGCCCCTAGCCAGTCACAGACAGTGGCTGACCTGAGCCTGTACTGGAGCCCCTCCCAAGAAGCCCCAGAACCAATATATTTGGTGGTTGGCTTCAGGCCACAGCAGAACACTGCCTAATTAGTCCTACAAGTGGCACACAAAGGGTGGTCTCAAATGGCACCAGAGCCCACTGGGGTGAATCCCACTCAGTGGGGTAAGACCCCCACACAGCAGCCCATAAGCTGTGGATGTGGCCAAACCCCATAGTAGGTCAGCTGGAGGGTCAATCCCATTTACTGATCTGCCAATGGCAACCAAAGCTCAATTATAACAAGAGAGCACATGCAACCCAAACAAGGGACACCCTGGAGCACCTGGCTCAGGTGACTAGGGAGAATGTGCCACTGAGCCCCACAGGACACATATGGCACAAAGCCACTCTACTAAGACCAGGAAACATAGCAGCCCTACCTGATCCATAGAAATAAACACAGGGAGGCAGCCATGGTGGACAGACAAAGAAACATGTCCCAAATAAAAGAACAGAATAAAGCTCCAGAAAAAGAATTAAATGAAATGGAGGCAAGCAACCTACTAGATAGAGTTCAAAACAATAGTTTTAAGGATGCTCAAGGAACTTTGTGAAAACTTCAACAAAAATATTGCAAGCATAAAAAAAGGCATAGAGGGCCAGCTGAGTGGCGTGGTGGTTAAACGCTGGCTTGGGAAGCCAGCGGCCCCGGTTCAGTCCCACATATGAGGGCCAGTGACACTGCCCTCAAAAAAAAACAAAAAAAAACAAAGGCATAGAAACAATAAAAAAGAACCAGTCAGAAGTGAAGAATACAATACTGAAATGAAGAATACACTAGAAGAAATCAGCAGAAGAGTAGATGAAGCAGAGAGAGAATCAGCAATGTGGAAGCCAAGGTAGCAGAAAATACCCAAAAACAGCAAAAAGAAAAAAGAATCAAAAAAAAAAAATGAGGCTAGTTTATGAGACCAACATTAAGCATAACAGCATTTGCATCATATGGGTACTAGAAAGAGAAGAGAGAAAACAAGAGATTAAGAACCTATTTGAAGAAATAATGACTGAAAACTTCCCTAACCTGGTAAAGGAAATAGACATACAAGTCCAGAAAGTGCGGAGTCCCAAACAGGATGAATCCAATCAGGCCCACACCTAGACACATTATAATTAAAATGGCAGTTTAAAGCCAAAGAGAGAATTCTAAAAGCAGCAAGAGAAAGACAACTAGTAACTTATAAGGGAGCTTCTCAGCTGATTTCTCAACAGAAACTTTGCAGGCCAGAAGAGATTGGCACAAAATATTCAATATGATGGAAAGCAAGGACCTATAACCAAGACAACTCTACCCAACAAGGCTATCATTTAAAATCGAAAGACAGATAAAAAGTTTCCCAAGTAAAAGCTAAAATAAATGAATGGGACTATATCAAATTAAAAAGCTTCTGCACAACAAAAGAAACCATTGACAAAATAAAGAGGCAACCAACCAAAGGGAGAAGATTTTTGCAAACAACACCTCTGATAAGGGGCTAATAAACAAAATATATAAGGAACTCATACAACTCAACAACAACAACAACAAAAAATATCAATTAAAAAATGGGCAGAGGGGCTGGCCGAGTGGCACAGTGGTTAAGTGCTGGCTTGGGAAGCCAGTGGCCCCGGTTCGGGTCCCACATATGAGGGTCAGTGACACTGCCCTCAAAAAAAAAAAAAAATGGGCAGAGGACCTGAATAGACATTTCTCCAAAGAGGACATACAAATGACCAATAGACTCATAAAAAAATGCTCAACATCACTAATCATCAGAGAAATGCAAATAAAAACCACAATGAGATATCATCTCACACCAGTTAGAATGGCTATCATCAAGATAAATAATAACAAGTGTTGAAGAGGCTGTGGAGAAAAAGGAACCCTCATACACTGTTGGTGGGAATGTAGATTGGTGCAGCCACTGTGGAAGGCAGTATGGAGGTTCCTCAAAAAATTAGAAATAGAATTACATACGACCCAGCAATCTCTCTCTAGGGATATCTACCCAAAAAAAAAAAAATCTGAAAACATTTATCTGTAAAGGTATATGTGCTCTGATGTTCATTGCAGCTTTATTTATGGTGGCCAAGACATAGAAACAACCAAAGTGTCCTAAAAAAGTCATGGTATATATACACAGTGGAATACTATTCTGCCATCAGAAAAGATGAAATAGTGCCATTTGCAACAACATGGATGAATCTTGAGATTATAATGCTAACCGAAGTAAGTCAGACCGAAAAAGTCAAGAATCATATGATTTCACTGATACATGGTATATAAAACTGAAAACAACAAAGGAACAAGACAAACAAATGAAGAAACAAAAACTCATAGACACAAACAATAGTTTAGTGGTTAATGGGGTGGGGAGGGCTGGTAGATGAGCGTAAAAGGGGTCAAATATATGGTGATGGAAGGAGAACTGACTCTGGGTGATGAACACACAATGTGATATATAGATGATGTATTACAGAATTGTACACCTGAAACCTATGTAAGTTTACTAACAATTGTCACCCCCAATAAACTTTAATTTAAAAAAAAAGCTTCCCAGACAAGAAAAAGCTAAAGGAGTTCATTACTATCAAACCAGTATTACAAGGAATGTTAGAGGGACTTTTTAAGATGAAAACTAAAAGGAGAAATTATGAATAATGGAACGGTGATAGTCACATATATATCAACAATTACTTTCAATGTAAATGGGTTAAATGTTCCAATCAAAAGACATAGAAGGGCTAAATGGATAAGAAAACAAAACCCTTATATATGCTGCCTACAAGAGACTCACTTCAGATTGAAAGACTCACACAGACAGAAAGTAAAGGGATAGAAAAAGGTATTTCATGAAAATGGAAATGAAAAAAAAAAAAGCTGGGTAGTAATACTTATACCAGATAAAATAGACTTGAAAACAAAGGCTATAACAAGAGACAATGAAGGACCCAATAATCCCACTTCTGGGTGTTTATCCGAAGAAACCCAAAACGCTACGTTGAGGAGACCTGTGCATCCATATGTTCATTGCAGCATTGTTTACAATGGCCAAGAGGTAGAGGCAGCCTGGGTGTCCACTGATGGGAGAATGGCTAAAGAGGAGGTGATACGTATATACAATAGAATATTGTTCAACCAGGAATGGAATGGGTTCTTGTCATCGGTGGCAGCATGGATGGACCTGGATAGTGTTGTGCTGAATGGAGTGTCAGACAGAGGACAGATGCAATGCGATTTCACTTCTATGTGGAATCAGGACTAAAGTAACAAACAAAACAAAAATGAACTCATAGATACAGAAAATATTTTGATGGTTGCCAAATGGGAGAAAAATTGGGGGTGTGGGTGAAAGAAGGGGAAGGGATTAAAAAGCACCAATTGGTTGCTACAAAGCAGTTATGGGGATGTAGCGTTTAGCATAAGGGATATAGTCAATAATATTATAATAATTATGTATGGTGTCAAATGGGTACTGGATTTGTTGGGGTGATAGATGGGGATTTGGGGAGCAGGTTGAAAAAGGTGAAGGGATTAAGAAGTACAAATTGGTAGTTACAAAATAGTCATGGAGATGTAAAGCACAGGGAATATAGTCAATAATATCGTAATAACTATGTATAGTGCCAGGGGAGTACTAAATTAGTCAGGGGGATCACTTCTTAAATTATATAAATGTCTAACCACTATGCTATATACCTGAAATTAATATAAAATAATATTGAATGTCAACTGTAATTGATAAATTTTAAAAGGAGAGGAAAGGTCAAGAGGAATAAGAGGTCCAAATTTCCAGGTGTAAAACAAGTCATGGGGATGTAATGTACAGCATGGGAAATATAGTCAGTAATATTGTGATAGTGTGGTATGATGTCAGATGGTTGCTGGACTTATCATGGTGATCACTTCTTTCGGTATATAAATGTTGAATAAGTATGGTGTTCCCCTGAAACTAATATAATATTGTATGTTAGCTATATTTTTAATAAAAATCTTTTTAAAAAAATAAAAAGAAGAAAATGTGGACAGTACTACCAAGTCCAAGGACCAGATGTTGGGAAATCACAGTCCATGACAACTAAAATTCTTAGCTAAGATGTTTGAATGTACATTTGAAAATGAACCAGAGACCTTCCCGAGAGCCAGGGAAAATGACTTTTCCCCTATTCTTGCCCTATGAAAACGATTCTGAGAGTGGTCTGTGGAATTAATCACACCACTGCAAAAATATACAATGTAGCCACAAGTATATAATGCAATCCTACTTTTTGTTTAGTAAGATAAGCCTCCAGTTTTTTATACTTATTATTTCCTTTATTGAGATATAATTGACATAGAATGTTTATCATTTTGTCACAAGATTTCTCCCTATATACTTCCATTTTATTTCTTTTTATGGTAAGGGGAAAACCTATTTTTATTCATCCTCTCTTTTGTGTATTTCATGTTTTTCTCTTGTGTTTTTATTGACTTAAAGCATTTTCCAATGTTTTAATTAACTGATGGTTGTCATGACTCTGACATACTAAAAGGAGGAGAGGCAGGAGAAATATTCATAGTAGGTTGTTGCATAAATTGTCATTACATGACCAGTGAGAGGTCTTTTTTAAAAACTCTTAAAAGGAGTATTTTCTGCAGAGTGCCTGTGGTATTTTTGAAAACAGCCTCACCTTTTGACAACAGCAATAGGTTTCAGATCTAACCAGAAATTTTTTTCTATTCTAAGACATGGAATCAGCTATTATCCAGGAACTCTCTTTTCTTATTTTTTTTAAATTATTTTATTTATTTATTTATTTATTTATTTATTTATGTTATTTTTTCCTTTATTTTTTAGGTTTTCAATTATAGTTTGACATTCAATACTATTTTATTAATTTCAGGTGTACAGGATTAGACACTTACATAATTTATAAAGTGATCCCCTGATAAGTCTAGTACCCAGCCAACACCATACATAGTGATTACATTATTGACTATATTCCCTATGCTGTCCTCTACATCCCCATGACTATTTTGTCACTATCAATTTGAACTTCTTAATCCCTTCACTTCTTTCACCCAGCCCCCCAACCCCTCTCCCATCTCGTAACCATTATTTTGTTCTCTATATCTATGATTCTGTTTCTGTTCTGGGGTTTTGTTATTATTGTTGTTGTTGTTTATTTTGTTCTTTAGATTTCACATATAAGTGAGATCATATGGTATGTGTCTCTCTGTGTCTGACTTATTTCAATTAGGATGTAGGTATACCTCCATTTTAAATGAAGTTAGAATTTATCTGGCAACTATAAGTTTATTCTGCACTTTGCGGGGAGAAAACCCAAAAGATCACTTCTCAGATCCTTCCTTTACTTTTCAGTGCCTATATGCAAGCCAAACAGAAACAGACATAAAGTGAGATCAATTATTGAATGTCTATTAAATGCTAAGTTCTAAACAAGGTACTTTAACACTCATCTCATGTAAACCTATGAAAGCTCAGGAAATGTTAGTCAGCCCATTTTAAAAGAGGAGGGAACTGAAGAAACTTAAGTTTTACTGCAGTAAGAAACAGATATAGGCTTGTAACCTTTCTGAATGATGAACTTTCCACTACCATGCTGTCTTTCTGGAACCATTGAGAACATATATCATAGGGCCCACGACTTCAGCACAATGGGCAAGCCAGAAGGAGATCATCGTCAGTGCAAAGATTGTTCTCTTCTCAGACAGCCGTAAAAGGCAGGAACATTGCCAAATGGTAATTTACTCAAGTTCCAGCATTACACAGTAATGCAGTAGCTAATAGGAACAGGACTATAACTAGTGTTATGGAAAGGAGGTTGATGAAGACCCCATGCTTTAAATCTAATTATTAAAAATTTACAGGCTGAAAGACCAGTAAGTCTGTTTCATATATCAGCTTGGATATGTGCAATACAACTAGAGTGGGGCACCAAGTCCAACAACACAGACCTAGGGTGCCAACAGAAGAAAAGGATCCAAACAGAGCCAGGATGCTGCCCTTCGGCATTTAATTAATACCTTAGTGTAGATGGATTGGGAGGAAATACCAATAGTTCTAGACTATGATGCTGTATTTATCAGTGTAATTTATTTGCAGCTTAATGTACTGTTATGTAGACTATATCATCCTTTCCTTACTGTAGATTCAGCCATTCTCAAATATGCATTGGTGATCTTTCAAAGGTCTATGTTAAAAAACAAAAAACAACACTCCAAATAAGAGAGAAGTACCAGAAATTAGGGATACTGCTTCTACTGCTGTTGCCAACAGTGATCAGACCCAAATGACAATTGTTATAAAATCTCTGCTTTTTAGAAGACAGGAGAGACAATGTAAGCAGCATAAACTCTTCCTAAGCAAGCTTCACTTCTGTTTGACTACCTGAACCAGTTTTATTACATATTAAATAAGTAATAATTTTAAATCCACAGTGCTGAATATAAGATATATCACAAAATCTTCACTAACTTACTAAGAAATATGCTTGAAAGCCTGTTTTTCCACAGATAAATCAGAAATTAAAATGTGTGCCTTTTCATTATTCTTCCAAAGCTTTGTTAGATGCTGAAAGACATTGTACAGTAATGTATAGGTGTCAGAGGACATTGTGTACCATGAATGATTTGTGGCCAAGGAAGATTCCAGATTTTTCTAAAACTTACTTCATTTTGGAAAAGTTTAATAGTTTGTATAGTTATATTTCTGGCTTCCCCTTAGGAAAAATATATCCTTTCTGAGGCCAACTGCAAGGATACTAGCCCCATGCCTCTCACTGGTTTTTTGACACATCCTCATGAGCCACTTGCATACTTTCAGGGAGTAAGCCTTGGAGAAAGAGGCTTTGTTTTGTTTCACGCAAAACCTTCAGCTCCTATAATGTGCAGCTCACACCTTTGGTGACAGATAAATGACAAATAATCATGGTTAGAGGCAATAACACATTCCGATATGAAGTTTTACAACAATACCTGCTTTCTCTGAGCTGCTAAAATCATTAAATTTATGACATTGTCAGCTTAGTAGAACTGTATGCCTCTACTCCATTTACTTAATTTTTGAATTGATTGGAACATTCTTTTAATGTGAAAATTGTATTACAGTATTCAAAGATCTTGTGCTCTGAACAAGATTGTTAGCTATACAAACTAAATGGGATTTTATCCATCATCATTGTCCTCTATTTTCCTTGACACATTCATCCCTTTTATTGGCAAACCAAATTTGATGTCAGAATCCACTCCAAAATACCAACACGTTTTGTAATTACAAAGTTAACACCTATGAATAATAAAATTGCAAACAGAGCCCCATCAAAAATTGAAGATGATTATTTTTTAGTGATTACTCTACTTCCTGTGTATGATAGTATACAAAGCATGGGGTATTGTCTTTCTGAAGATTGAATTCTAGTGACTATCTGAGCCTGAGGACCATAAGGGCAGAGGCAATATTTTTTCCATCAATCTAATAGTAATGCATGTTTTGGAAAGCAGCAAGTTGGGTAAGAAAAAAGGATTCCTGGCTCATTCCTCATCATCTCTTAAACGCATTTAGGCTAATTATGTGAAGACTGAATGAGAGATTCAACGTCCTTTGCCTCCAGTGCTAGTTCAGGAGTGAAAAGACAGCATACCAATTCTAGTCCTGTCATTGATCTGTTGGATTTCTTAACATACCTTTTAAAACCTGTGACAGTTTAATTTATCCTAGAACCATGAGATGTTAAAGACAACCTAGTAGTCTAACTCCCTCGTTTTTAAGTGAAGAAACCAAGGCTCAGTCAGCTTAAGGAACTAGCCCAGAGCCATGCTCCTTGATTCTATATGACTTGAAGCTCAGACCCATCCCAGTGCTACACAGCGGGTCTCCACATTCAACTTAGGCGTCACTATCTTGGCCCCAAACTACCTTTCTTGACCCGATTGGAGGTCCATACCCATCTCTCTTTCAAGCCATCATCCTTTCCTATGATCACATTCTGTTCAACTCCAGAAGCAGAACCATTTCCCTTTAAGTTACTCTGTTAAATTGCAAATACCATGGAAGGTGCAATGCCTTATTATCTAACAATGTCTACCATTTATTGAATGGTTTTTATGTCCCAGGCACTGTATCAGGCATGCTGTAAACACTCTTACATTTAATCTTCACAACATTATAATTGTGGAACCATTATACATAGATGGGAAAACCAAACATCCTGCCTGGATATGCTAGGGAAAAAAACCTTCATACTTTCCTTAGCCTTAGAGACTCAGGCCGAGAGAGTCTGCAACTTCTGCACATCAAGTAGCTGCAGGGGAATAACAACTGGGCTGGGAGGAAAGTCAGACGGTAGGCATTTGTAGAGCATAATTAGATGCCTCGGGTCACACAGCTCGAGAGTGGTGCAACCAGAATTTGTACCTGTTTGGTACCCTTCACCACCATGCTCACTGACTGTCATTTCTTCCTAAAGCATTTGGTTGTTCACTCAACACACATCAAATATATGCTGGGCACAGTGCTAGAAGAACAGGGAGTACAGAGATGAAAGAATAACTTGGATCGTCGGGGACAGTAGTGACACTTGAGATCCTGAGCTATTATTCCCCAGAGTAGCGACACGGTGCCTGAGCCGAGTCACACCAAAGGAGCTTTACAAAGGGCCGGATCCCAGGAGAGTTCCAGGCCGTAATAAGTTAGACTTGGTCTGAAGAGGGCATTCTCTTAAACCTCCATATACTCAGGTGGCTCTACAAATGCGTCTGACTTTCCTCCCAGCCCAGTTGTTATCCCCCTGCAGCTGCTTAATGTGCAGAAGTTGCAGACTCTCTCCGCCTGAGTCTCTAAGGCTAAGGAAAGTATGAAGGTTTTTTTCCCTAGCATATCCAGGCAGGATGTTCAGCGACTCACTCCTTGGTCTGTTTTTATTTGTTATGCACTCGCACTCTGTGGGTACTTTATAAATCGCTAATGTTTGCAGCATTTGGTTTTCTGGCCACTTCTCCGTCTCTTCCCTCATTCCCCAACTGCCCATATAGAGTCTCTTCTTCCCCTCGTGTTTGTACATTGGCTCAAGCTTACCTCTTTTCAATTACTTTTGCTGTCAGCTCATTTAGCAGCATCACTCATCCATTGGTTTGGGGTTTGCATTTTTTTTTTTTTTTTTTAATTTTCTTCCTTCAACAAAGCTTTTGAAGATAAGGTTCCTGGCTTCTCACACCGAGTTCTGGTCACTTGGCACAGGCATCTCAAATGTATTTCATCACTCACATGCTTTTTCTACCTCCTCTTTCTCAGATTTGTGAAGTGTTTTGTAATGGGCTATACAAGATTGAGGGGTAGGAGGAGTCCCTTGCCTTTGGTTCTGACTTCTCATTTGATTTTCCACATTTGTCTTAAGTGGGTTCATTGAGTTTGGGAAAAACAGAAATCCAAGCAACTAAGTATCTGTGAGATATAAGCAAAGCAAAACAGTTAAATCTTACGAAGATGGATTGTGTTTTAAAAAAAAAGTAATTTACTCATAGCAAGAAATTAAAAAGTCGCATAGAAAAGGAACAGTGAAGTGTGAGAAGGAAACGCTGACAGCTAAATTACCCTTCAAGCAAAGCGAGATAATCCTCCTGCCAGGCTCCAGATGAGAGGGCATTCATGCCAGAGTGCGAATTTAAATTCCAACTGCCCTGTATGAGCTTTTAGACCATTTTTTTTCCCCCTGTATTTAGCTATTAGTTCTTTCTTTATTGCAATAAATGTTTGGATACATTCAGCCAGAGGCTTTTTGGATGATGAGCACATTTCTACAAAGCAGAAAAAATAAACATGGTATGGTGGCTGCCTATTTCAAGAAGCCCATATGGCCTCTTTTAGACGAGGCTGTCCACCTCTGGAGGCCAGCTTCCCATTTGAAAGGGTGTTCCACTCATCCTAAAGCCAGCTTTATAAATCAATTACAAAATCCCAATCTCATTCTGTCAGTCACTTCAACTGTGTAAGAAAAGAAAGGGGGTGGGGGGATTTTTAATGACTTCGGAAACTTCCATATGTGCGAAAGCTGAAACCCACAAATATTCATTTTCTTTTTTGGCAGATGACTCTGGTAATTAAGGTAAACTACTAATAACCCTTTTCAGAGTGCAGGATAGATTGTTCCCAAACACACTGAGAGGAATCATATTGAGCAGCTTGCCGCCCAGACAGATCTTTAGAGACAGCCCTGCCAAGAGCAACAACAACAACAAAAAATTGCGCACAAAGGAAAAAATAAGCCTAGAGAAGTTGAAACTGAGCCTGTACTACGGTTTGATTTGTCTGATGTGTTCTATACTGTACCCTTTCGTGATAATTTGCTCGTGTTCCAGTTCTTCAAAGTTGATATACATTTGACCAATCCTTTTATTCTTTTAATGTTCTTTTTCTTTGTTTAAACTTTATTGGGAACAGTGTGTTTTTCCAGGACCCATCAGCTCCAAGTCAAGTTGTTGTCTTCAATCTAGTTGTGGAAGGTGCAGCTCATTGTCCCATGTGGGAATTAAACCAGCAATCTTGGTATTATGAGCCTACACTATAACCATCTGAGTTAACCAGCCGCCCCTCCAATCATTTATTTATTTATTTATTTATTTATTTATTTATTTATTTTTAAAGATTTTATTGGGGAATTGGGAGAGGGGAACAGTGTTGAGGAACTGGGGGAGGGGACCAGACAAGTTGTTGTTTTTCAATCTTTGTTGTAGAGGGCGCCAGTTGCCATCTGGCTTTCCATCAGCAGCTTGTGGTCTCTAAGCTCCAGGTGCCAAGTTCAGTCTTAGTTGCTGGTGGGCATAGCCACCATCCCATGTGCAAGTCAAATCTGGCAGCCTTGTTTTTAAGAGTGCACGCCCTATCCACCGAGCCATCCGGGCATCAGGTCGGATGCTCAAAGTGCTGAGTTCAATCTTTAGTTGTGAGTGGGCATAGCCCACCATTGAACAGGCAAACTTGTTGTTACACCAGCTGAGCCATCTTGCCACCTGTTGGCAGCTCAGCAACAGCTCAGCTAGGGCACAGCGTTCAGTGGCCCATGTGGGAATCGAACCAGTGGCCCTGCTGTTCAGAGCAAGCGCTCTAAGCTAACTCTTAACCAACTGAGCCACTTGCCCAGCCCCTCCAATCCTTAGTTAAAGCAAGCAATTTAACAACTGCATATGCCAAAGAGTCTAGAGCAGTCGTTGGCAAACATGCTGTAAAGGGCCAGATAATCAATATTTTCAGCTTCAACAACCATACTGTGTCTCTGGCAACTCTAACTCTGTCATTGTAGCAAGAAAGCAACCATAGACAAGAGTGAACACATGAGTATGTCTGCATTCCAGAAAAATTTTATTTATAAAAATGGGGTGGGCCCTATTTGGCCTGTGGGGTTGGTAGTTTTCTGATCCCTGATCTTGAGGGTAAGGTAATAAGGTACAACACAGAGCAAACCAGCCACTTCCCCTCCCCAGGGTATAGATTTCCTGGTTCCAGATAGGAGCTGTGCTACCTGGAGAATATCAGCTCAGTCTATGGGGGAAAACAACCCATTTTAGGAGTCTAGACTTCCTGGGCCCCCAGACAACTGTGACACATCACAGCATTATTTAGTTTCTTGCTCACTTACAATGAGTCACTGTTTGATTTGCAAGATTCTCTACTTTAATGATAATACTGAAAGCCCACTAACATTAGTCACAGCAAGAAGCTGTCCCTGAAACTGGGAGAGGAAATTACTTTACAGTTCTAATTTCAGACTATGAACTGAAATGACTATCTATCAAATGGCTTTTAATGCCGCCTTTGGTTCCCATACAAACAAGAATGATCATTTCCAAGTTATGTTGTTCTCCAGAGCAGAACATTAACCAGACTCTTGAATCAAGAGAATTGAACAGATGTGCTGTACAAAATACAGGAAAAGCATGGGTTTTGACTCAGACAGACCTGGGTTCTAACCTCTGCTCTGCTACTTACTATCCATGGAACATGGAGAAGTTGTTCAACCTCTCTGAGTTCATTTTGCCCATTGCAGAATGATACAATTAGCCCCACCCTGGCTCTCCCTCTACCTCAAAGGATTATTGGTCAAGAATTAGGGTACTGGGGGGCCGGCCGAGTGGCGCGGTGGTTAAGAGCTGGCTTCAGAAGCCAGCGGCCCTGGTTCGGTCCCACATATGAGGGTCAGTGACACTGCCCTCAAAAAACAAAACAAAACAAACAAACAAAAAGAATTAAGGTACTAGGGACAGAGGGTTGTGAAATGATATAACGACAAAGGAATACCTTTGCCAATTGTTCAATGCTCCTCGCACAGGAAGGGTTATAATTTTTGAGCCTGGAACTAGCCACTAGACTCTAGAGTTCCTTCACTTACATTGCATCAATTTATGCCTCTGGTGTGATTCTTAGAATAGATTTATTCATTGAAAATCCATCTGGTCTCATGGATTAAGTTATTGAGAAGCATCCTGATGACCAGGCATTGAGACTGAGACATAGCGGAATTTGGTCCTCTTGCACCATTTCCTCTCTTCAGCTCTTAGGGCAAAAACCATTAACTCTAGAGATAGATAAACAAGCAGGCAGACGATGTAGTCTCAATGAGGAGTCACCTCTTTCCCTCTTCTAAATTTTCCTGTCTTTCTTGTCCATGCTACCCTGGAAATTGGCAGAAAGATGGTGCACCCCACCATTCTCTTAGTCACTGCCTTATCCCTAGCCCAGATAACTTTTTATGAGGAGATTTCTCCTCAACTCAAGATGTCCCCTGTCTTGATTATTTCCACCTCTCCTGAATATAAAAATTTAAAAAAAAAAAAACTTATTTATTTTTTTGCCATGATATTGAGACTTTGCAATGACCAGAGGCAATTGGTCAGTCTGAGATAGGCTCATGGGGTGAAATAGCATTTATCAAAAACATCCTGTAGAGAAGAAAATGTAATTTAAATGGGATGAGCAGGGCTGGCCGAGTGGTGTGGTGGTTGGGGGCTGGCTTGGGACACCAGCGGCCCGGGTTCAGATTCCACATCTGAGGGCCAGTGACACTGCCCTTAAAAAAAAATAAATAAATAAAATGGGGTGAGCAGTGCGGGTGCCAATCCTGTTCCTGGTTGATAAAACTAAATGTTGTCAAGGTACCTAGTTCTTGCCCAATTCATGTCATTTCTATAATGTATATCATTCCCAATAAAAATTCCTAGGGGGGTGGGGGGCATTCTGTTTTATATACATTGACAAGATTATTCTAAAGTTCATGTGGATGAATAAACAGATGAAACCAGCTGAGGAAAGTTTTAAAATGAAGAAGGATGAATAAATGCTTGACCCAACATTCCTCATTTTAGAACTGTGATACTCACGTACAAAAGAAAAATTAAAAGCCAAATCTGGAAAGAGCTTCCAACTAAAATAGATTCCAGTGTATATATGGTACAGGGTCAAGGATATATAGTAAAGGGATAAATATTAAGAACTATCTCCTACAAGAAGCCTTCCTTGGTTATCTCAGTTCTGGATTAAACCTCCCTTTTTGGTAATCATGTAGTATTCTGCGAATATTTCTTTCTTTAATATATTGACATATGCCACACAATTGAATGCAAAGCATAAGGATACATCTCAATGGATTCTCATAAAGTGAACACACGTATATAGCCAGCACCCAGGTCAAGCAATAAAATACTATCAGAACGCCAGGAGCCATTCCCCTTCCAGGAATCATCCCCACCCCTACCACCAAGGTCTCTGACTTTTAACAAAAAGATTGGTTTTGCCGATTTTGTAACTTTCCATAAATGGACTCATATAGTGTATACTCTTCTGTTCCTGGCTTTTTGTTCAATATTATTTTTGTAAGATTTATCCATGTTTTTGGGAGTTCATTTTTTTCTCATTGCTGTACTATATTCCATTGAGTAAATATACATTGATATATTTTTCCAATTTATCAAAGATTATTTTGTCTTATTATTTGGGGGGTATGGCTACAATGAACATTCTTGTGCAAGTCTTTTTGTTGAACAGATATACACAGTACTGTTGGCATATGCCTGGTGATGGAGGTACCAGGTTATCAGGTATGCATTCTTTTGTCTTTAGTAGACAGTGCTAAACAGCTTCCCAAAGTGGCTGTACCAATTGACATGCCCACCAGCAGTGTACGACAGTTTCCTTTGGCCCACAGCCTCTCCAACACTTGGTATTGTCTATTTCATTTTAGCCACTTGGTAGGTCTCTGGCACACATCCATAAGTACACTGTCATACTTTCCCTGTTTACTTGTCTATCTCCCTCACAAGTTTGCAGGAATCCATTCTACGAAGTAAGAAACCAAGACTCAAGGTATTCTTTACAGCACATAAGTCCTGTTTGGGACCGAGAGATCCTCAAGGAGCTATAATGGAGAGGTGTTTGCAAGGCTCGCCTCTCTGGCTGTTGTATTTACAAGGCTGACACAGCACCCCAGCATCCGGAGACAACCTCGGTCTCCGTGCTGACAAAACATCTCAGTGCCCGGAGGTGGTTTCGATACATTGGGTACAGAACATCCTGGGTCTGATACATTGGGTACA
This sequence comes from Aselliscus stoliczkanus, assembly GCA_033961575.1. Lineage (NCBI taxonomy): Eukaryota > Metazoa > Chordata > Mammalia > Chiroptera > Hipposideridae > Aselliscus > Aselliscus stoliczkanus. The sequence continues at coordinate 187,407,275 of CM066727.1, forward strand.
GATATCCTACAGCTGACGCACAGAATGTAATACATGGAACGGTCCCTGCTCGAGGCCATTGCCTCCCCTTTCCTTCCCCCGCTTAAGCAAGGCTATATCAATAAACCATGGCTGCTAGACTGGGTCACTGTCCTCCCATCAGGAGACAGCTGTCCACCTAGTCCCCGCTTTCAAGTATTTCTTTGTCTTTCTTAAATGGTCCGTCGCCCCCACTCCGGACCATTCGACTGGCTGCACTAGACACAGCAAAGTCCCTAATGGACAGTGTTCATAGGACCAGGGAAGACAGGCTGCTTTCTTGTAAAGAGCTGAAAAACCTACATCCAGATCATTAATGCAACTTCCTCATATAACCAGAGTCGCTCAGATTCTCTGGCGCGGGCACGCACGCTTGCACACACGCACACACACATTCACACACACACACTCAGCATTTCTAAATGGAAGGTTGAATTTGGAAGCACACTGCTGTTAGTTAAATGATCCTGCAACCAACAGCCACGCATCTCTCCCTTATCTCCCTTTCGTTAAATGTTTTGAAATGAGTTTCAAATGGGGTTGGCTCCAAGGACAGCTCCTCATTTCACCTTGTTTCTGCTGATGCCATTTGTGGGAATGTTTTATGATTCTGTTAATTACCCACGTCAAGAGGTTATTTTGTTGTTTCTAGAGAAGTAGGGTTATAAATGTAAATATTCTAAGGCAGTGAATTTCTTTAGCAAACAAAAACTTGTTCTTCCTATATGAACCCATGCATATACTTAAAACTTGAATTGTTTCAGTTATTACTAATATCATAAAATATTTTGGGGGGCACAGTCTATGTGTGGAAGCATAAGGGCAGATGCTGTGCTTTAAAAGCAGAGGGGGAGGCCAAAAGATGTGAATTGGAATCCCAGTGGTAGCATTTGGCCAATACTCTTAACTTTTCTGGACCTCAGTTTCCTTATCTCTAGAACAGGAGCTTGTAATACTAGCTATCTGCTAGCATTGTTATGAGATTAAATAGACTATTGCATAAAAAGACCTGACAATAATAAATGCACAGTTACTGCCTACTGATGAGTGAGGGCTGAGGAATTCTGTCACAGTGATGAATGGCAAAAAGAGTTTATAGCCTAATGACTGAGAGTTGTACTGCCTGGATTATATGCTGACTTTACCTCTTATCAGCTGTGTTACTTTGGGCAAGTACTTTACCGCTCTGTGCTTCAGCTCTGCATCTACAAAATGGCTAGCAATGGTACTAGTTTCATGGTGTTGTGAAGACTGAAATAATCCATGAAACCTACTTCGAGCAGAACTGGACCCAGCTGAATGAATAATAAGTATCAGCTGCAAACAGCTATGTGTTTGTCCCAAGGAGGATCATTTATGTTTACCTTTAGGACCAGATCGTGTGGAAATACGGCTGATTTCCTGTTACATTTCACTTGTACCAACCGGGGAGGCACCCTTCTGGTCTGATCTTTCTTCTGCTATGTTCCTCGAAATGGAAAATAAACTACTTAATTATGAATAAAAGCAGAATGTTTTTCTCCTAGGTGTCAATAAAAATGATTTTTTTTTTTTTTTCCCTGAGGAAGAAAACACTCTTAGTCCTCCTGGCATATCCCAGCATCAGAGTCTTGTTGTGCTCGGCATGAGTGCTAGGCTCTTGCTGAAAGCTGCAGTGTGTCTGGGCAGCTCTGAACACAGCCAGGGGCCTCAGCACCTTGGGCAGTCCGCAGTGGGAGCAGCTCAACATTCTGACACATACCAGTGCCTACCATGGAGCCCTTACAGAAAGGTTACCAGTGGGCACAGCCTCCCAGGCCATGGCCACCAAGACCTTGCTTCACATGGCAACATGGCCTCACCCTCTACAGCCTTGCTCCAGGATGGACACCTCAGTTCCAGCATAAAGAGAAAGGTCTAGATTTTGAAATCAGTCCAACCTGGATACAAGTCCTATCTCCACCATTTCAAACAGTGTGACTTGGGGCAGGTTATTTACCCTCTCTGAGCATCAGTCTTATCATCCATAATAAAATGGGCGTAAGAATACTGACCGCAGATTCATCATGAAGCATAAATGAGATAAAGTAGGGTTGTAAAGCACTTCTACCCATTGCTGGCCCACAGTAACTATGATTATAATTTTCCAAACCTTCACACTAATGTGTCTGGGCCACTCTACATAAGACCTCTCCAAGAGGAAGGAAAGAAATGGGGGGCTCCTGAAAAGAACTTGGACTGCATCTTATCTCCTGCCCTTTGGGGTACAGAAGCAATTGGCTGTTCCAGTCCTGAAGGGCCTCACATGATCAGACCCTCAGGGAATTCACACTGCAGGCCACAGAAAGAGAAGGCAAAGCTTTCGTGAGCACAGCTCAAGGACCTTTCACCTTTGCTTACAAACTGGCCAGATTTCTTCCTTATAGAAGTTGGCTGAAAATGTCAAGAAGCAGCCAGCACCAATATTCTGACCTTTTTCAACCACTTCCCCTAGAAGAATAGGCTTGGGATATGCATGGTCTTACTTCCAAGGTTGTCACAGGCAATAGTTTAGTAAATGTTTTGCCACATCCTCGTTCCAATACCAGATTAGAAAGGATTCAAGTTTTAGCTACTCTCACATATCAGGAACTGTAACACAGGGAAGTTCTGAAGTCAGACAGCCTAGTTGCAACCCAGGCTCCACCATTTACTACTGCATGACCTTGGATCCATTACTTAAGAGCTCTGAGCCTCAGTTTCTCCATCTGAAAATGGACACAGTAATTGTAGTAACAACCCTCCTGGGGTTGTTGTGACCATTAAATAAGTTGATTTATATAAAGTCCTTGGCACCAGGCATGTGATAAGCTCTGAACAAATGTTGGCTCTCATTAACTATTAAATGCCTAGTATGTACTGGACATTGTGCAACAGACCATATACATTGTCCCTAGTCTTGTGGAGTTTACAGCACAGAAGCAAAAATATTAAACATACAATTACACAGACAATTATGTATAGTGCAAGAATAATAAATGCTGTGAAGATGTTGCAGAGTGTTTACATCCTTGGTAAACTGAGGCCTGTGAATTAAAGGGAGATTTGCTGAGGTGATTACATGAACCCAGAACCGGCATTTGTAACATTCTACATGGAAAGTAAATCTAGAAAAATTCAACTCTGGGGTTGACCGAGTGGCTCAGTTGGTTAAGAGTTGGCTTGGGAGCACGAGCTCTGAGCAGCAGGGCCCCCGGTTCAGATCCCACATAGGGGCCAGTGTTGCTGCGCTCTCTACAGCTAAGATGGAGAACAACAGCTCGACCTGGAGCTGGGCTGTCACGAGTCACCAGTGACAGCATAGGCTGCACTGGGGCTGCAGTGGGCTGCCATGAGCTACCCTGAGTGGCTGGCAGCCAGCATGAGAGGCCAGCAGCCACGAGAGCTGCCATGAGCCACTGTAAGTGATCATCCAATGGCCAGCAACTGATCTGCCTCAGCGGGGAAAAACACAATGATCACAATATCAACATGGGCCAGTGAAGCAACGTCCTCCACAACAAGACTAAAGAACCACAGGACAGCAACTTGTCTGTTCCCCTTCCCCAATTCCCCATTGCTGTTCCCCTCCCCCAATTCCCCAATAAAATCTTAAAAAAAAAAAGTCAACATGTAGAACCAGCCGAGTGGCTCAGTTGGTTAAAAGTGCAAGCTCTAAGCAACAGGTTTCACCTGTTTGACTCCCACATGGGCCATTGAGCTGCTCCCGAGCTGAGCTGCTGCTGAGCTGCCAGCAGGTGGCAGGATGGCTCAGCTGGTGAGAGCACCTGCTCCTAGCAACAATGTTGCCAGTTCAACTCCCCCATGGAATGGTAGGCTATACCCCACCCACAACTAAGATTGAACACAGCACCTTGAGCTGAGCTGCCCTGAGCTGCCAAAGAGCAGCCGGATTGCTCAGTGGTTAGAGCATGCACTCTTAGCTACAAAGTTTCTGGTTCAATTCCCACATGGGATGGTGGATTATGCCCCCCGCCCCACAATTAAGATTGAACACAGCACCTTGAGCTGAGTGTCCGTGAGCTGCCACTGGGCTGCCAAATGGCAACTGGACTTGAAGCTGAGCTACCTGTGCTCTCCACAACTAAGGCTGAAGGACAACAACTTGGCTGTTTCCCTTCCCCAATTCCCCAATGAAATCTTTAAAAAAAAAAAAAAAAAAAAGTTGGGTTGGCCGAGTGGTGCAGTGGTTAAGAGCTGGCTTGGGAAGTCAGCGGCCCCAGTTCGGGTCCCACATATGAGTGCCAGTGACACTGCCCTCTACAGCTAACAACAGCTCCACCTGGAGCTGGGCTGTGCGAGCCCCGGCGATGGTGTAGGCTGCAGCCCCTGCTGCAGTGGGCTGCCAGAGGCTACAGTGAGAGGCCAGCAGCCAGCATGAGCTGCCAAGAGCCCCAGTGAATGGACGTCCAGAGGCCGGCGACCGATCTGCCTCATCCGGGAAGAGCGCAATGATGATACCAACATGGGCCAGTGAAGCAACGTCCTCCACAACTAGACTGAAGAACAAAAAGACAGCAACTTGTCTGTTCCCCTTCCCCGATTCCCCAACGCTGTTCTCCTCCCCTAATTCCCCAATAAAATCTTTAAAAAAAAAAAAAGTGTTGTGACACATAACTAAGTAAAGTAGCAAAAGAAAGTTAAATGAAGCCAAAGGTTTTATTTTAAAAGATAAATGAGTAGCAAACCAGCTGACTTAAAATAAGAGGGGTTAAGAATATTTTCCTGCATAATTAATTCTCTAAAGATTTGGTTAGAGTACCAAAGTTTACATCAGGTTAAAACAAAAGATCACATTAGCAATTGCACAAGCTTATATGTAGCACTTTATCCACAAAGCAACATTAATAAGTCATTTTAGAGAGTCTCTTCAACCATTACTGTAATATAAAAGAAGTAGGGCATTTAGGGAGCAAGATTTTTAATACAGTATATACATACATACACACACACATACACACACACACACACACACACACACACACACACACCTGTATTTATTCTATCAACTTATCTAAGGATTACAATTCTTTATTTCTAAAAAATTTTTGATAGTGATAAAATAGATAACACCTCATTTACCATCTTAATCATGTTCTAGTATACAGTTCAGTGGCATTGGTTACACTCACATTGTTGTGCAACCATCACCACCATCCATTTCCAAAACTCTTTCCGTCTTGCAAAACTGAAACGCTGTACCCATTAAACAATAGCTTCCCATAACCCTTTGGAATTATAATTTTAAAATAAATACATTTTGGCCAACTGAGTGGCTCAGTTGGTTAACAGTGCAAACTCTGAGCAACAGGGTCGCCGGTTTGATTCCCACATGGACCAGTGAGCTGAGCTCAAGCTGAGCTGCCACTGAGCTGTTGGCAGGATTGCTCAGCTGGTGAGAGCACGTGCTCCTAATTGCAAGGTTGCCTGTTTGACTCCCGCATGGAACAGTGCACTACACCCCTACCAACCCACCCACCCTTGCCACCCATGCCCCTCACCCCCACAACCAAAATTGAACACAGCATCTTGAACTGAGCTGCTGACAGGCTGCCAGATGTCTAAGTGGTTAGAGTGTGCGCTCTTAGCAACAAGGTTTTTCAACAAGGTTTGACTCCCACATGGGATGGTGGCTATGCCCCCTTCTACTAAGATTGAACACTGCACCTTGAGCTGAACAGCTGTGAGCTGCCAACAGGTGGCCAGATGGTGACTGGACTTGGAGCTGAGCTAGCTGAGCCCTCCACAACCAAGATTGAAAGGCAACTTGGCGTTCCCCTTCCCCAATTCCCCAATAAAAATTTTAAAAAATAAAATCAAATACATTATTTTTTTAAATCAGGATCATTTTCTTTCAGCTACTTAGTTTTTGTTTTCTAAAACAAAGTTGACTACAATTTAAAAACTTTTCAAGAACTCAAATATTATGCAGTCCATTCTAATTTCAATTTTAGAAAGTTGAACAACAGAAGATGGTTGTTTGTAAATCCAGACCTGATGACAAGGACAGAAATTTCTGGAATCCATTGTAGGAACAGCTTATCACTAGAGGTCAGTCCCATTTCCATTGAATATATACAAAGGAGAGGAAGTTTCCTGCATATACAAAACCCACCGACTATCTGGTCGGTATGGGAGAACGTAATGGTCATCCCAGCTCACACCACATAATTATGCCTTCAAAGACGTGTTTGTCACAAGAGACAGAATATTCTATTTGCTATCAGAGCTCTCAATGAGACTTCATAACATCCAGTTCAACAGATAACAAGTCACAAAGAGACAAAATTCTTTGCAAATGACAAGGAATTTTTCATCTTAGGCTTTTGATGTGTAAGGACATATATTTGGAAGGCAAAGCTTTTATTATGGCTAACCAAAGAACAGGGGCTTTTTTGAAAAGAAAAATTTTTCAGGAGTTTCTCCAGGACAAATGGTGTGACCCCAGGCTTTGTTCGTGGAGATGATGTGTCTTTGAGGACAATGGAAACTGCCTTGGGATTGTCTGATTGTCCCCTGCCTGTCGACACCAGGCAGCCCCTTACAAATGGGCTCCAGCTCACTGTGGAGGTAGTGATGAAAATAGTCAATCACCTCACATTTATTTGGCATTGTGCGGTTCCCCCGGGTATCTTTTCTCTTCTCTGAGCTTTGTAGACACTGCTCTTCTGCTGACTAATGACATTAGCAGGAGTATGGGATCTCATCTATGAGTAGTAGCCAATTTGACCAAAAGCACTTGGCCTGGAAAGCTCCAAATTCACTAAATATACACATTTAAAGGTAGATTTGCTCTAGAATGGACCACTATTTGTGCCAGACTTGCTTTAAAAAACAAACACTGAAGTGTGTGTGTTTGTGTGTGTGTGTGTGTGTGTGTGTGTGTACATGCACGCATGCTCTCACTTGAGGGAAAAATCATGGAAAATCCACTAGCAGACATTATGAAGAAAAAAATTAGCTGTGTTCCTCCATTTTACAAGGTTGCTTTCTTTGTAATTATATTAATATTCTGTCAGGTATGGTGTATGTTGTGTTTCTTTGTAATTATATTAATATTCTGTTAAGTATGGAGTGTGTGTGTTTCATCCTGTGAGTTCTGTTTATTGATTATGAATCAACCACTTCAACTCCTTTCCCTATTCTTAAGGAAATTAGGTCAGGGCTCAGGGTAGCCTGCCCAACTCACCTCTCAGGTAAAGCTGGTCTCCTCAAGCTCAGACCACAGTAATTTTTTTCCGTCTGCTGCCCTCAAAGATTCAGTGAAAATAAAAACATCAGAAGCATCAGTTCAGGCAAGGTTCCTCATGAAATGTTCCCTTTAATGACACTGTAATGTCGTGCCCCTTGGTGTGCCATTTTATTGTAAGACTTAATCAAAGGCAAAAAGAAATAAAGATGTCGGGCTCTGGTGCAGGTGCTTCTTTGTTGGAGTGCGTTCCGAAGGGAGAGCGGGGGAGCGGTCCACAGTGGCAGGGGCTTGTGCACAAAGGCTGGGCTTCCCAGGGTCTTGGCGGTGGTTTTATGTGAGTCCAGGGGTTTGCTCTGTCTGTGTGTGTGCTTTGTACAGTCCCATATATATGGACCCCAGGACTAAGAGAGAAAAGAATATATATATATATATATATATATATATATATATAGAGAGAGAGAGAGAGAGAGAGAGAGAGAGAGAGAGACAGAGACAGAGACAGAGAGAAAGAGAAAGAGAAAGAGGGGTGCAGAGTCAGAAAGAGACAGAGAGAGAAGAGGGAGAATATGTGTTATGTCAGGGAGTTTTCTGTAGTTCTGCATAGGCCCTGGGGTTACATGTATGCACGGGTATATCTGTGTGTCTATGCATGCACAATGGAGTAGGGGATTGGTGTGAGTGATCTGTCTGTACGTAGTGTATGTGTGTGTATGTGTGTGTGTGTGCGTGCATGATGTATGTGTTCATGGGTGGTGTTTGTGCATGTGGGATGCATATATGAAATATGTTTATGTGCATTGTCTGTGTGTAATGTATGGTGTGCATTCATGCTGTGATATAGGTGTGTTCTCATGGTTTGTGTGTGTGACAAGGGGTGTTTACACATGTGTGCATGTATGTGGTCATGTGTATTCATACGATGGGTATGTAACACGTGAACGTGTACTCACATGCCTACATATACATATGATCTGAAGAGTCCTTTAGACCCTGGGATTTGAGTGTGTACATTTTATAGTAGTATCTTATATTTGTGGGTACATGTGTCCGTTTGGGCTGCCTGTGACCCTATACACTGTATCAGGTCCAACCATAGCTATTTAAAAGAAAAGACAAAGCACTTAAGTGCCAAGCTCAAGGTGGTCACTCAGTTTGGAAAATGTTTTTGAAAAAGAAAGGGGAGGAGAAAGAAAGATAATTCCAAAAAAATCTCAAAGTTGGTATTTTTACTTTGACATGGATATTAGGATTTAAGGGATGATGCTAATGAATCACACCTCTTCCCTTGCAGGTTCTGAACTGTTGAGGAGATAGACCCAGATCAACAAAGCTGAAATGATCAGCTTTCTTTCCAATAAGGCTGCCTTGGAGAGAATGCCTTGACCTGTGACCAGAACCGATTTCCAACCAGAACACCAGACCTCCCTCCAAAGGGCAGAGTCACCCTTCGGAGTCCGTGGTCTAGAGGGGCTGAGAATGGAAATGTGGTGAGGACGGGCTACTGGGAAAGAGAGAGAGCAAGGAGCTGGCCTTTCACACACCATGACTCTCTTCCCAGCCAGGGAATGGTGTGGAGAAAAGGACAGAGGCTTTCTTCTTCCCTAGACATGCATTCTGCCAGAGGGTGGAAGTTCCCACCTTATGGATCAAGGCAGGAGAAAGAGAAAAAGATTTAAAAAAAGAAGGAAAAAAATGCTTTCCCTTAGATTTTCCCAAAGATTTTGCCTCTTAACCCACCAGGTTTAAGCATGCAGCTGTGATCAACCAAGAGTGTGTGAAGAGATTATGGAGTCCCCATGGGGAAGCACATCAGCAGTTAACCAGGACACCATTTGAGGCCATTTTTTCCATACCCATCATCGATCTTTTATGTTTCTTCCTGAGATTGCTGGTAAACACTTTAGCATGTGCCCTTACATGGGCAAAACCAGGTCATGAAATAATTCCTGTGGAATAGTCTAGGCCACAAATTTCACTCTCGATTCTATTCTCATCTTCAATTATGTCCAGCAATGTTGAGGAAGTCCAATGCCTTCTCCTTGCATATTTGCACATCACTGCACCCTTCCCATAGAGTAAAACTTCAACCTGCCCTAGCTCTTGCTCATTCCTCTCCAAGCCAGAAGCATCCGTCCATCCGAATGGATGGCAGGGAAGAGTCCATGTTTCTTACCTGGGTGGGTTCCTGTTTGTATGGTTCCTCTGTCCATACCATCAGCGGCTCCACAGCATCAGGGCAGCTTCTGACCTACACTCTCCCTGCAGTGGGTGGTCCCAAAGTCTAGCTAGAAAACTTTTTGGCAAAGGTCCCAAGCCATGTCCTATAGTCCATCGCTGCCAGCAAAAAATCCAAGATTTTGCCTCCATCTAAGTTCTATATTTATTTCTCAACTGGCTTTTAAGCCAGTTGAAGATCCTCTTCATTTGCAATAAAAGATGCCAATTGCATGGACATTAGGGAGCAAGAGGCAAGTCTGTATTTATGTTGGAGTTGGTGATTATGATGTAAATGGGAGTGTTCCCAGTGCCACTCAGGCTCACAAAGCCCTCCTGATTCTTCCTAACATCTCTCTCATGCTGGTTCCTATTCTTTTCCATCACTATTTCTAGGCCTTAATTGCCTTTCACCAGACCTTTGCTACCACCTCCAACTGGGCTCTCAGACAAGTCTTAGGTCCCCTACCAATCCAGCCTACACATAATTGCCACATTTAATCTTCCTGAAATTTTTCTCTTAAAATGGCAATCCCCTGATCAGGCATGCACAAAGACATCCAAATGTCACCCTAGAGGATTAAGCCCAAATTCTTTATCCTGTGTATCATGGTCTTCCACTATCTCGTCCCTTTCCAAATTTATCTCTATTCCCCCCCAAACCTTCTTCACCCAATAAACCCACAGATACTCACAGATATTCCCATCTTTCCACTTTTACACTAACGTCATCTTAAATAAGTTAAATTTATGAGAATTCAGCATTATGCAATCTTCCCACTTACCTGGACTTTCCTCCATTCCACATGAAATATACACAGATCACGTCTCTTTTTGAGTGAAGTTCACTCCACTACTGACCGTTCCCCTTCTTCAAACTGAACACCAGCCCCTCAACCTAGCACCTTGATGTTTGACCCGCTTTCATATCAACTTAGCTTGGGCATCAGAAAAGTAGGTGTGATCATTCCTCCATCCTTGAGCTCATTTGGGCTTGTCAGTAAATTGAGATAGAGCTTAGAGAGCTGGCCATGGAGGCAAAGGACCATCTCCTCATCCTTTACCAACCTTCAGTTGCTTTTTATTCCCGATATCACAAGCATCTTGCCTCACAAGTTTGACTCTAGTGATTTCAGCAAGGCTATTTTCCTTCAACACCATCCCAAACACAAGCCAACTATAGAAATTTGAGGGCTGGAAGAAGCTCTGTGGTTCAAAAAGTAACAATCTGTCCTAACTCTGCAGGGAAAAGTGACTGTGTTGAGCATGTAACCCATGGGAATTAATACAAGGACTGATACTTTGCTGTCTATTTAAGAAGTTTTAATAGTAAAATCTGACTTTCCAGGAATTTATGTTTATGTGCCCCTCTTTGAAATGTAACTCTTGCATTAGACATGACACTGCTGTGCCTAATCCAAGTGCCCAACCCAATCCTTCTTTGTTTCAATGCACCGTGGCAGTCCCACCGACTCCTCAGTGTTGCCTCTGACCACTGAGACCTCAATGATCTCTCCCTCCTCTAGACTCAGTGATACTTGCACATTTTCCTGAATGTAATTTATGCAGCCTTGTACAGTTATTCATCTGGTGATGAGTGGTGTGTGTGTGTACATAGCCAATCTGTCTGATGAGATTATAAACCCCTAGAAGACAAAGACATTATCTCTGTCTTTGCATTTCTAGCATCCGGCCAGGGTAAATTCTGGGTAAACATGTGTGACATCAAGGAATGAATAAAAAAGTCAAGGTGCCAAGAAAAATGTTAGCATATCCTGCCCACCTAGAAAACGCCTGCTCATCCTTAATGATGCAGATCAAATGCCAGCTCCTCTTCAGTGCAGGCTTTGGAGTCAGCCAGACAGGAATTCAAATATTTTCTGCACCACCACCAGCTGAGTGACTATGAATGGCAAGGTGTCACCGAGCCTTGGTTTCTACTTCTATCAAATGGAAATAGTGATAACCACCTTAGAAGGCCAGAAAAAGTTGAATTATTTAACATATAAACAGTGCCTAGAACAAGGTAGATATGGAATAAATGGTAACTTTAACATTTTCTTCAATGTCCTCTCCTCTGTATTCCCACCACACTTTGCACATGTTGCTGTCAGGGTCCTTATATACTATAGGCTGGGAGTTCTCAAGGGCAGGAATTATCCCACATTTATGAGCACTTATGTCAGGTCAGTCTCTGCGCTAATCACTCCACATCCATCATCTTATTTAATCCTCACAACAAACAACAATTATCCCCACCCTAGACGTGAGAAAACTGGCCTTGGAGAAATTTACACACAAGTTCAAACAGGCATAAGCAATGGGGGTGGTCTCTGCATGAATGTCACTCCAAATCCAAGTCCACATCCTTAACCTTTACTATGTCAGGAGGCAGGAGGTCTTAGCCATCCTTGTGTCACCCCTCCAACACTGACTAGCACAAGTGGCAAGAATAAACATTTACAAAGAGATTATTTAGTAAATAAAGGGACTCTGATTTTATAAAAATGAATAGCTATATTCTACTTTGAAATGATTCTACATCTGGAAGAGGGCCTGCGACTTGATTGAAAGTCATAAGTAACTTTTTCAGAAAAGGGCTCTAAACCTACCAGCTGCATGTCTCGTAGGAGGCACACATTTAGGACATAAAGGAAGATTCTCCCACAGGTCCTGAGGAAGGATGTTCACTGCAGCATTATTTGTGGAGGTAGGAAATCAGGGTATCATCACTGGGGGAGTAGAGGGGCAATATATGATAGATGTTCACCCTGGGTACAGCCATTGGAAAAATAGATCATAAGTGGACAAAGCAACATGGGTTTTTCTTAAAGGCAAAGTGCTGAGTGAAAAAAAGAAACAAAGAAAGACTTATAGCAGTACCATTTACACAGTACCATTTCCATAAATTAAAAATGCATATACACAAAGCATAATACACATTTTGGTCATGTGGTTGGTACTAAGAGCATGATTCAGGAGCTCACTGCCTGGGTTCAAATCCCAGCCTCGTTGCCTAGTAGCTGTGTGGCCTTGGGCAAATTACTTGAACTCTCTATGCCTCAGCTCTTACATCTATTAAATGGGGATAATAAAGGTACTTAACTCATAAGGTTGTTATGAGAATTAAATGATTATACATAAAAGGCTTAGAACAAAGCCTGTCTGATTCATAGTAAGTTCTATACAGTATTATTTATTATTATATTTTTAAGAACACAAAGAAAAGATACACATTAAAGACAATGGAACAACTGCCTATAGGGAACAGAATGGGGATAGAAAAAATACAGATAAACAAGAGGAGCCTTGCATGAAATACCAATGACAATTTACCATGAACTCAGAAGTATGATTAATTTAATTCTCTTCAGTTTACATCGAAAAAAAAAAAAAAAACACAAGAATTTACTAGTCAAGTTGATATCAACCATTTGCCTTACTGAGTTGGTAAATGATTGTCTCCAACTCACATTTGTGGTAAGTCAAACTATTCAAAGTTCAAAAACTCACCCTAAATTTAAGATCAGCTTATAATTAAGGTATGACTACAGCTAAGCCCAGTTTGCCCCAATCAATACCCATTCTGAGCCAACACAGCCATTGAGTAATAAATAAAAAAGCATGTATTAAGTGCCTACTATGTGAAAGACACTGAATTGACTACAATGAAGGCAAAGAAAGTCATTAATGTAAACTTCTAAAATATAAAATGCTAAGGCTGGGCCGGCTGCGTGGCACGTTGGTTAGGAGTTGGCTTGGGATGCCAACTCTGAGCAGCAGGGCCCTGGTTAGGATCCCACATGAGGGCCAGTGATACTGCCCTCTACAGCTAAGATGGTGAACAACAGCTCCACCTGGAGCTGGGCTCCCAGGAGCTCCAGCGATGGAGTAGGCTGCAGTCCCTGCTGCAGTGGGCTGCCATGAGCTACTATGAGTGATTGAGACCCGGCGTGAGTGACCGGCAGCCAGCATGAGCTGCCATAAGCCACTGTGAGTGGCTGTCCAATGACCAGCGACTGACTGCCTCAGTCGGGAAGAGCGCAATGATCACAATACCAACATGGACCAGTGAGGCAACGTTCTCCACAACTAGACTAAGGAACAGAAGGGACAGCAACTTCTCTGTTCCCCTCCCCCAATTCCCCAATAAAATCTTTGGGGGAAAAAATGCTAAGTTTAAGGACAAGTTCAGCTCTACAAACTACAACTGTTGAAAGCCATTCAAAACTACTTGTAGCTGGAGTACTAGGGAAGCCTTTTCAGGAGAAGTGGGAGGCAGAGCTGATCCCATCAGCTGCGTCATAACTTCTAATGGATCTCCTTATTAAGAGATGATTACAGAAAACAAAGTTAGGGGTATCATGCTCCTTGATATTAAACTATACTACAAAGTTATAATAATCAAAACAGTATGCCACTGACACAAAAACAGACATATAAATCAATAGGACAGAATAAAGAGCCCAGAAATAAACCCTCACTCTTAGGGTCAACTAATCTATGACAAAGGAGATAAAAAATATACTCTGGAGTAATGACAGTCTCTTCAACAAGTGGTGTTGGGAAAACTGGACAGATACATGGAAAGAAACAAACAAACAAACGAATGAATGGGATCACTCTCTTACACCACATACAAAAATAAACTCAAAACGGGTTAAAGACTTAAATGTAAGACTCAAAACCATAAAACTCCTCGAAGAAAACATAGCAAGTAAAGTATCTGACATCAGTCTGAGTAATATCTTTTTGGACATGTCCCCTTGAGCAAGGGAAACAAAAGAAAAAAATAAATGGGACTACATCAAACTAAAAAGCTTCTGCACAGTAAAGGAAATCATCAACAAAACAAAAAAGCAACCTACTGAATGAGAGAATGTATTTGTAAATGATATACCTGATAAGGGATTGATATTCAAAATATATAAAAAAAAAACTCATTCAACTCAATAACAAAAATAAACAATTCAATTGGAAAATGGGGATATAATGTATAGCATGGTGACTACAGTTAATAATACTGTATTATATATTTGAAAGTTGCTAAGAGAGTAGATCTTATAAGTTCTCATAAGAAAATGTATAACTATATGTGGTGATAGATATTAATTAGACTTATTGGGATCATTTCACAATATATGCAAATATCAATCATTATGTTGAAACAGGGAACTGGGTGGGACAGGAGGGAAAACAATCATTATGTTGTGCACCTGTAACTAATACAATGTCATATGTCAATTATACCTCAATTAAAAAAATAAAATAATTTTTAAGAGATAATTAACCTACAAATTTTCCAAAAGCTACACAAAACAGGAAGATTCATAACAAACTAATTCCTCGTGACCTTAGCTTCCAGGTTAACTAACATCTTACAATATGTGGTACTACACTTAAGATGGGCTCATTCTCTAAGAGGTGAGCCAGTGACTTGCACTATGGACAGAAGACAGGCATGTAGGAAAGCATTACTCAAGAGATTGGAGGAAGAAAAAATTTTTACACCAATTTCTTTTGAATCTTATCAAATTATTAATAATACTAAATTCAGTAACAAGATGCAAATGCAAAGTGAAATGATTATGCTGTGGGTGGGGTCCTAATTTTTAAATTGTGTGTTTTAATACAAATATCAAATATACATAGGTGTGATTTTTTTTTTTTTGGCAATACTATAAGGCAACTCCAAATTCAGCCTAAAGAGAAGTCCTGAGAGATACAAGTAGGCACAGTAAATAAGCACTTTGCCTGTGTCCCTCTGCGAACACATTAAAATTACAACTAAAATATCGAACAATCAACCTGGAGAACCATCTGAAGTCTAGCCAAACAAAAGTCCTATAACTAAAAATATAAAGAAGAAGCCACGCTGAGATTGGTAGGAGGGGCAGACACACGGACCAGGCTCCAAACCTCCCTGTGGCAGTTGAGAATCAGGAAGAATACGGAGGTTCCCCACAGAGGAGCGAGAGACCCCAGCCCCCCACACTAGCCTCCCCAACCCAGAGTACTAGTGCCAAGAAGAGGAGCCCCCACAAAATCTGGCTGTGAAAAATGGTAAGGATTCTGACCATTTAGGTGGAACAGAAGGCTGCGGGAAACCCAAACATTTTCTTGAACGGCCCACACACAGAGCCACTGGCTCTCAGGCACTCACCTTGGGCTTAAGCAGACTGATGGTGACTTGGGGGGCCTTGGAGACATAAGGGGGGAAGACTGAGGAGGCTGCCTTCAGGGGGAGGACTGAAGGACCGTCAGCAGCATTCTCCCGGTGAGAGGTACTTCTCCCATGCAGCCAGCAGGTGGGCACCATCTTTCCTATGTTGAGCCCACCCCAAAGGCCAAATCTGAATCTGATTGGCCTGGTGAGCTCCACTGCTCCACCCTGTTGACTCAGCTGGGAACCCATGCCACCCAACTCTCCAGCAGCTGGAGGCACTTTCTCTGCAAGCAGCCAGCCCCACCCACATTGCATTCTTTCTTGAAAAACTATTAGAGGCCACAGGCCCAAGGCAGGTGGTGACTGGCCTCAGTGTGCTCTGAGATTTTTGCTGAGTTGTCTCAGGCTCAAACTAGCACTGGCACCAAACCAGAGTCTACATTAACCTGTGAACACAACTACTCCCACTGTAATGACACCCTGACAACCTGCCTCAGTTAACTCACATACTGCATGAGGCTTTATCAGTAGCTGAACCTTAAAGTAGCCAGCAGGTGGCAGCAGGCCTCCAGGTTTTTTGCAGAGCTACTGCAGGCCCTATACTGATAGAAGCCATTCTTGGTTCACAGCATGGCCTTTCCCATACACCTCCAGGTTTAGCACAAGTAGAGAACAAATGGAGATTGCTTTGCAGCTTCTACCAGGTAGCCCTTAGCCAGTCACAGGCAGTGGATGACCTGGGCCTGCAGCAGAGCCCCTCCCAAGAGGCCCAGAACCGATATACTTGGAGGTTGGCTTTCAGACTACAGCAGAGCACCGCCCAATGAGCCCCACAAATGACACACAACAAAGGGTGGTCTCAACAGGCACCAGAGCCCACTGGGGAAAACCACACTCAGTGGGGTAAGCCCCCCACACAGCAGCCCATAAGCTGTAGACTTGGCCAAACCCCACAGCCAGTCAGCCTGAGGGTCAATCCCACCACTGACATGCCAATAGTAATCAAGGCTCAACTATAACAAGAGTGCACACACAACCCACACAAGGGACACGTCTGGAGCACCTGGCTCAGGTTACCAAGAAGGCTGAGCCACTGGGCCCCATACTACATAAGGACTACATACTACAGGACACATACTACATAAGACCACCTGGCCAAGACTAGAAGACATAGCAAATCTACCTAATACATAGAATCAAACATAGAGAGGCAGCCAAAATGAGGAAACAAAGAAATGCATCCCAAATGAAAGAACAGGAGAAAACTCCAGAAAAAGAACTAAATAAAATGGAGGCAAGCAACCTAACCAAAGACAGAGTTCAAAACAAGGGTTATAAGGATGCTCAAGAAGCTGAGTGAGATCTTCAAAAATAAGATTGCGAACATAATAAAGGACATAGAAACCATAGAAAAGAACCAGTCAGAAATGAAGAATACAATAACTGAAATGAAGAATTCACTAGAAGGAAGCACCAGGAGGCTAGATGAAGCAGAGGATTGAATCAGTGATTTGGAAGATACGGTAGCACTAAACATCCAATCAGAACAGCAGAAAAGGAAAAAGAATCCAAAAAAATAAAGAGAGTTTAAGAGACCTCTGAAACAACATCAAGCATAACAAGATTCACATGATATGGGTACCAGAAGGAGAAGAGAGAAAGTAAGAGATTGAGAACCTATTTGAAGAAATAATGATGGAAAACTTTCCTAACGTGGTGAAGAAAATAGATATACAAGCCCAGGAAGTGCAGAGTCCCAAACCAGATGAACTGAAACAGGCCCACACCAAGACACATCATAATTAAAATGGCAAAGGTTAAAGACAAAGATAGAATCCTAAAAGCACCAAGAGAAAGACAACTAGTAACTTATAAGGGATCTCTCTATAAGATTGTCAGCTGATTTCTCAGCAGAAACTTTGCAGGCCGGAAGGGATTGTCACAAAATATTCAACATGATGAAAAGCAAGGACCTACAGCCAAGACAGATAAAGAGCTTCCAACACAAGAAAAAGCTACTGGAGTTCATCACCACTAAACCAGTATTACAAGAAATGTTAGAGGGACTTCTTTAAGATGAAAAAAAATGTGAAAATTATGAATAATAAAGTGGCAATTGTTACGTATCTATCAACAAATACTTTCAATCTAAATGGATTAAATGCTCCAATCAAAAGACATAGGAAGGCTGAATGGATAAGAAAACAAAACCCTTACATATGCTGCCTACAAGAGACTCACTTCAGATTGAAAGACACACACAGACAGAAAGGGATGGAAAAAGATATTTCATGAAAATGGAAATGAAAAAAAAAAAAGCTGGGGCAGCAATACTTATACCAGACAAAGTAGACTTTAAAACAAAGGCTATAACAAGAGACAATGAAGGACCCAGTAATCCCACTTCTGGGTATTTATCCAAAGAAACCCAGAATACTACTTCCAGGAGACCTGTGCATCCATATGTTCATTGCAGCATTGTTAACAATGAGCAAGGTGTGGAGGCAGACAGGGGCTTTGTCGATGGAAGAATGGATAAAGAGGAGGTGGTACATATAAACAATGGAATATTGCTCAACAATGGAAAAGAATGGGTTCTTGCCATCTGTGGAGGCATGGATGGACCTGGAGGGTGTTTTGCTGAGTACAGTATGTCAGACAGAGAAAGACAGATGCAACGTGATTTTGCTAATATGGGGAATCTAAGAACAAAATTAACAAACAAAGCAGAAATAAACTCATAGATACAAAAAACTATCAGATGCTTGCCAGATGGGAGGAGGGTTGGGGGTGTGCGTGAAAGAAGGGGAAGGAATTAGGAAGTACAAATTGGTTGTTACAAAGTAGTTATGGGGATGTAGGGTATAGCATAAAGGATACAGCCAATAACGTTGTAATAACTATATATAGATAGGTAGTAGATTTGTTGGGGTGATAGATGGGAGGGGGTTGGGGCAGGATGAAAACGATGAAGAAATTAAGAAGTACAAATTGGTAGTTACAAAATAGTCATGGAGATGTAAAGCAAAACATAGGGAATATAGTCAATAATATGGTGATAACTATGTATAGTGCCAGGTGGTTACTAGACTAATCTGGGGGATCATTTCTTAAATTATATAAATGTTTAATCACTATGTTGTATACCTCAAATTAATATAAAATAGTACTGAATGTCAACTGTAATTAATAAATTTAAAAACTGGGGGAAAGGGAAGAGGAGTAAGAGGTCCAAATTTCCAAATATAAAACAAATAAGTCATGAGGATGTTCTGTACAGCATGGGGAATATAGTCAATAATATTGTGATAGTGCAGTATGGTGTCAGATGGTTGCTGGACTTATCATGGTGATCACTTCTTTAGGTATAAAAATATTGCCCCTGAAACTAATATAATGTTAGCGTATTTTTAATAAAAATATTTAAAAGAGAGAGAGAGATTCCATTATTGTAGCATTACTAATTAGGTTCTTAGAAATTCTTGACTACCATTGTCCAAAATGATGCAGAGCTTTACAATATAGTAACATGTGCATGCTGACACTTTATGCCTTTTTCATTAGTAAATAATGTGAAATCAAATCTTTGACTTGGCCAGCTTATGTATGGGAAACCCATAGACTCGGTTGATTTCCTTCTTTGTTTTGAAAGGAATGGCATTTTTTAAATAAGTTATTGATAGGAACTCACATTCCTTTGGGGCCTTGACTTTGTCTCGTAAAATGTTCAGGTCTCTTTACAGTCATGTCTCTCTATGGCTGTATCAATTGTGACATAATTATTAGGATTGGGTTTTTACGGCAAGTGATCAAAAGCCCAAATGACAGTGGCTCTGAAAAGCTCAAAGTGTATTCTCTCCCATAAATATTGGCAGTCCAGTGCCAATGTGGTAGCTCCATAGTTACCAAGGACCTGGGCTCCTCCATCCTCAAATAAGTCCCATAACTCAGACTTCAGATGACAGCTCCATGCAGTTCCAGCCATCACATCAACATTCCAGGCAGTAGAGAAAGAGAGGGAGGGAAGGAAGCCTATAGTCTCTCTCTAAGAAAACAGCTGGT
This sequence comes from Aselliscus stoliczkanus, assembly GCA_033961575.1. Lineage (NCBI taxonomy): Eukaryota > Metazoa > Chordata > Mammalia > Chiroptera > Hipposideridae > Aselliscus > Aselliscus stoliczkanus. The sequence continues at coordinate 187,426,945 of CM066727.1, forward strand.
GGAATGCACTCCCCAATTCCCCTTTCAGCCCACATGGCCACACCTCCTAGGCTGGAAATTTTGGCATTATTCCAAGTAGCCATGGGCCCACCTAATAATGAGGGATTCTATTACAGCATAAGAAAAGAATAGATTTGGGGGGATAGTCAGCAAACTCAGCTATACTATTCCTGAGTAAAACAATGTATTTTTATACATTCATTACCCATCTTGGGATAACTAGCGTACTCTGCATTTTCCACATGTTACTTTTTCTATCACTAGAAGAATAAAACAGGGAAATAATATTCAATTATTTCCAGTATTCAAGAAACATTGGGCATTGTGTTGGCGCTTTCACATTTTTTATCTCATTCAATTCTCACAAAAGGTATTAACCTCATCTGGGGAAATTAAGATTCACAGCACTGATATGTGAAATGGGAACATTTAAGCTTAGAATCCCTTTTAGTTTTCTCCTCTATGAAATGTATTTAACGAAAGTCTTCTCCTCTTTAGAGTCCATCAACAACGCCTGTTCAACCCTCCCCACAACCAAGACCCTTTTTCTGAAGCACCAGTAGATAAATCAGGACTGTGGCAGACCATCTGTGGAAAGGTGATTACCAATATTTGCAATGTGGTACAGAAATTCCCAAATGTTTCAATCCTCATTTTAAGTCATGAACTCATGTTCTTTGTGCACCCATGATGAACTAGATGTTTTATTTTAGCATGCATTGCTCAGAAGTACCACATAATGTTATTGCTTGATCTAATGCCCCATAACATTGGAATAGATCCTCTTGGCTTCCACCCCAGAAAAATACCCAACACTTAGGACATACTCCAGCAATCCCTCCTTCCTCTCTGCTCTGGTGTATGTATCACCTGTATCACTGGAATTTCAAGACAATTGAATTCATAATTGTAGCAAAAGATAGTTGAGTGTTTAATATATGCCAAGGATGTGGAAATGATATATGAGGTAGGATAGATGGCTATGATTACTATCCCTGTTTTTATAGATGAAAACACAGGACCTTAGAAAGGCTAAGTAACTTGCCCAGTTCTCATAGTTAATATGTAAAAGAGCTGGGACTTGAACTTGTTTCTCTTTGATCTAGTAGCTCCTACCCTTAACCTACCTACAAGAAATCAGGTACTGGCCGAGGTGTTGGCAACACAGCAGGTATGTGAGTCGGTTCCTGTCCTAAAGGGATCACAGTCCAGTAGGTTAAACAGAAATATGCCTTCAATTGCACTGCACTGTGAAACATGCTAGAACTGGCTGGGACCCAAGGTCATTGGTGCCCATTAAGAGGAGTAGCTACACTCAGAATGTAAGACCTTGCATTGTCACCTATCTTCTAGGTATCTCTACCAGGGGACCAGAGTCTCGTACATCTTTGTTGCCTTAGTCTCAAACATGATTCCTGACAATAATAAGTATTCATGAAGTGGCCCACACTTTAGAGCCATGTCTGTACAACCCAGAGTGAAGGGTGGGTACCTTGACAAATAAGGCAACTGAGCACGAAACCTACACTTTCTGGCTAAGATACTACCTGCCCAGATTGACACCAGTTTTATTTTTCACCTACTGGTATTTGAAGAGATGTGAACTAGTTGGACAGAAAGATCCCAGAGTAAGCAGCAGCTGGACTGTTTCTAATCCCTTCTGACAGGGTGCGAAGGATAGACATTGTCATGTGACTGAGGAAGCGGCCACAAGGCAGAGGACTCTGAGCAGTGGGAAGAGACAGCAAGTCAGACTTGGAGGAAGTAAGAACACTATCCCTAGCAACTGGTCCAGGAAGCCCAACAATAACCCCTGCAACCATAGGCCCCAAATGGCCAGGGTTTGATTAATAACTGATAGCCTCCCTTATTTTTGTCCCCATTTCCAACTTAGGACCAACCAGAAAGAGGCAAATATACAGCACCCGTAACTAATCACATCACATGTCCCTCTTCTTGTTAACCTGTCTACAGCTTCCTCGTGCAGGCAGCCTTCGGTCTGGGCGTGCCTGAAGCCTTCTCTTTTTTCTGCTATAAAGCTTTCCCACTCCTCTGCCTGCCTCTGGGTCTGCCAAAGGCAAATGATGGTGGCTGACTCCCTTGCTCCAGCAAGTCCTGAATAAACAGCCTTTGCCTGTACTCATTTGATTAGTCTTCATCCATAAATTTTCTGTGGGCTATGTTAATTCTTTTTCATGTCCCACACCAAACTGTTTTCCACGCTGATTTACACAGGTTTGTGTTTGACTAGTCTTTTTTTTTTTTTTTCCAATCTGGGTTGACATTCAACTGCAGAGAATTCCTAAGTCTCTCTGTCTGAAATTGCTCTTTGTGCAGACTTAAAGTACTGTGACTTCATCAATTGATCAGTTGTTTTTCTATAGCTTTTGCTATTTCTGTTCCAATTTGCTACTGTGGTGACTTATCTTTCCTCCAGTTCTCTCAAACATCCATTTGGGTCTTTGCATAATGCCTTTATCTTTGCTGCTGAAGAAACAACAAAAGTACACAAGATAACAAGCCTCTCAGGACATCCTCTGAGATAGGCACTGTAATTATGCCTACATTACAGACAAGAAGACTGAGGCAGAGAGGGGATATAACTTAATGGTCATAGTCAGGATCCAAGGAGAAAGCTTAGCAGCTAAGTAGAAATTTGCAGCAAAAAAAGAAAAAAAAAGGATCTGCGTGGTTCTATTAAGAACACACCACAGAAAAATGGGTGCTTAGGTACAAATGAACCAGGAAGTTAGGCCAAAATGTTTCTAAGGACCAAGTTGTCTTTTCAAAACTGTCCCATTTATGAAATGCGGGCATCTTCCATTTTAGCACTTAGGAAATCATTGTATTGAGTTCTATTTGCTGCCTATGTTCTGCATTAAGTTTCTCTGAAGTGTTATTCACTTTCCTATGGCAGAAGATGCCTGAAAAAGGCAAATCATTCTTTTTTCAACAGGACCTAACCTTCCCATCTCTCCTGCAGCCTCAGCCCTCAAGGTCGCTAGGACCTCATCTAAGCAGCAAACAGTAGAGCAGGTGCTGGTTCAAAGAGCCTGAGTTCATATTGTGAAAAACGAAGAGAAACAGCCACTAAAAATGTTTGATTTAACAAGGCAGTTTGTACCTTGTGAAATGTACAGGTTATTAATAAATTGCATTTCTTCTCTTTTTATAGAGTACATTCCTCGTACGGTGTTTTGGTTTATGTTTTATGATAGGTGCTATAGTTTCAGCGTTTGAATATGGGTTTCATTAATCCTTAATTTGTGCTTCTCGCAGAAAAAACCCGAGGATTCTAGACTTTGCCCACAGTGCCCTCTTCTGGATGAAATGGCTTCTCCTTTGCTGATTTGCAAAGCTCAGAGATAATTAAAACAGACAAGGGAAGGCTCCTGCTTGGTAGAGATTGCTGACCATCGCTGGGGACACATAGAGGGGTGCTCAAGGTAGTCAGAAAGACCCAGGCCCAGTGCTGTCCAGTGAAAGGTGAGAGAGCCTCCAACTTCTGGGCTATAAAGAAAAAAAAAGCTAAGGGGAGGATGTGGTCACTGTCTGGATTCCAGAAATCTAACCAGAAATCTAAACACCTGAGAATGAGTTAGATGAATGAATTTAATCTCACTTCAGATTGGTGCAGAGACTCAAACAGAACCTTAGTGGACTTAAAGAAAAAATGTCACATCCTGAATGCTTAGAATGGCTCCTGGAAATCAGATCCTGTTCATCTCCTAAATTTGTTTAGCTCCCATCAAAGCAACTGAGGTATAAAACATAGATTGCCTTTAAAGGATGCTTTTTGAAGAAGTGCTAGCCTAGAAATTGAGGAAATACTGGCTTCTCTAAAAAGAATAGGGAAGGGGTGTGTGATTATTGGTGCTGTTCACTGATATTTCTGGTCCTCTTTCTGGGCATAGGTGAGTACTGTAGTTTCTGTTCCTCCATGGAGTTAAGTATGACAATGTGGTTTGCTGTGGCCAATTAAATGTGAGCGGAAGTTAAGACAAAGAATTAGTGCAAGATTCGCCACCTTTCCTTCCCCTCCTTACCACAGGGTGGACAAACTACAGCCAACAGACCAAATCCAGCCCACTGCCAGTTTTTATACATAAAGTATTATTGGAACACAGCCATGCCCATCCCTTTACGTATTGTCTGTGGTTGTCTGTACACTGCGATGGCAGAGTTTAGTAGCCGTTAACAGAATGCATATGGCCCGCAAAGCCTAAAATATTTACCGTCTGGCCCTTTATAGAAAAGCTTTGCCAACCCCTACTCTGGATGGTGGAGTCCCTGAGAGAAAACATCATGGAGCACAGCCCATGCTGGGCATGATGGACATGTAGCACAAGAAGGGAATAAACCTTTGTTGTTTTAAACCACTGAGATGTTGAAGTGGTTGTGCTGCCCTGCCCCAACACAACCAAGCCCACCCTGACTGACACACAGTGTAAAGAAGGATCTGTAACAAAAATAGAAAAACAGAATATATAGCCAGGACCTAAAACATCTTGAAAAAAAGCTCTCCAAACATTAATGACACAAAATGTGCAAATTCAATGTCACTGACATTGTTCTTTCAACCAGATGAGGTATAAGCATGATCCCCACATGACCTGAGGCTATTTCTCAGGTCAGCCAGACAAAGGTGTGATATTCCATCACCACCACCACCCCATCTAAATGAATTAATTTCTGTATCTAAGGAAGGCCAGCTGGCTTTTAATCAAACACTGCTTTGTTTTATGAGAGGAGTGAACAGGCTTGTTACAGCAAACCACAGGCACACATTGATAAATTCCAAACTTGGGCTTTTATGAAATTCAGAAACACACTTCCCATTGCCCTGCACCCTCCTCAATCATTGAGCCCGAGGCAGCCACCTGATTGGTGAACTTCAGCCGTCCACCATTGCTCATAGATAGATCATTCCCATCTAATAAGGCCTTAAAATTGTCATCATTTTCTTTACTTCAACATTTGAAAGAAATGTGAAAGATTGATCTACCATTGAGTTGGCTATTTTGCAACTTCCCCCAGCTGGTTAAGCAGGAAGTTGTTGTAAGTAAATGCAGCTTTCCTGGACATTTTAAATGGTAACAATCACAGCAATTTCAGCACCTCAGAGAGAAAAGGAAAGAGGTAAGGAGAGGACTGGATAAAAGAGGGTCATGGGCAATGCACATCACCCCTAGGGAACCAAGGGAAGCGTTCCCTGTTTCCCTGGATTAAAAGTGGTAACCACCCACTTAAGCTCGGAGCTTGGAGGAAAAGGAGCACTCCCATCCCATGTTTTCTATCAGCCTTGATGTCACATCTGCCTAAATCTAATAGCCCCTCTGTGTCCCAAGGCAGGATGCTGATGGCTGGAGAGGCGTGGCTCCGTATTGACCCATTGGCAGTTTAGAAGTGTTGACCCATTGGCAGTTTAGAAGTGGTTCCATTGGACTGTGGTCAAAATAGACAGCAGATACCCACACAAGACCACTGCAGATAAACAGGGGGCATCAATCAAAAAGACATTGGCGAAATGGGGAATGGCGCAGAGGGGTAGCAGGAATCATGCGCTCAGTCTCGGGGATCAGCCTCCGGGCATTCTGTAAAGCAGCTCGATCCCCCTGATGCTATGGATTTGTGCTAGTCGCGGCTGCTTCATCCAAATTCAGCTCAGAATGGAAATTCTTCTAATACAGAACTCCACACTCCCTGGGGCTGTGACAAGTGTTCTCTACAAGCCCAGAAATGAGGAGGAAGAGAGGGAGGGGGGTTTTGTTTGTGGTTTTTTTTTCCTTTTGCCATTAGTGCCAGCCTTCTCTGTGAGCCTGTCTGACTTCTTCCAATCTATTCCAATACAATCAGTAGAAATGAGCTTCTCAACCCCTGTGGGGCAGGTAAGAGCCATAAGAATGGAGAGAGAACTTAGAGCCTCTGTTGAGGTAGTAGGGCTGGGTCCAGCATTTTGGTTTTGTCAGTTGCCTGGGGTTGCTTGTTAAGTTCACAAATCATTTGTACTAGGGCAGCTTCTGAACACATTGGAAAAACAAAAGTTCAAGCTGTAGTGGTTATCAGAGGGAAAGTGGGGAGGGGATGGTAGATGAGGGCAAAGGGGATCAAATACATGGTGATGGAAAGAGAACTGACTCTGAGTGGTGAACACACAATGTGATATAGACATGATGTATTACAGAATTGTACACCTGAAATCTATGTAACTTTGCTAACAATTGTCACCCCAATAAACTTTAATTAAAAAAAAAAATGTTCAGGGCTGGCCGAGTGGTTCAGTTGGTTAAGAGTTTGCTTAAAAGCACAAGCTCTGAGCAATAGGGTCGCTGGTTCAATTCCCACATGGGCCAGTGAGCTTCGCCCAAGCTGCACCTGAGCTGAGCTGCCGCTGAGCTGCCAACAGGTGGTAGGATGGCTCAGCTGGTGAGAGCACGTGCTCCTAATGACAAGATTGCCTGTTCGATAGTGAGCTAAACCCACCCGTGGCTGGGACTGAACTCGGCACCTTGAACAGAGCTGCTGCCCAGATGGCTCAGTGGATAGAGCATGCATTCTTACCAGCAAGGTTGCCAGTTCAACTCCCGCATGAAAAAAACAAAAAGTTCAAACTGGTCACACTAAATTAAAGGTAAGATCCAAAGCCACCAGCAGATGAAGGTGAATAGAGGACCCCTACTGTATTTTAGCATTAAAGGAAGAGCAATAAAACTAAATTAAAATAAAACTTAGATTAAGGGAGGAACAATAAAACTTCCCAAGTACAAACAGCATATGAAAGTACCGGCCATGGGTTACAGATGGCAAAGGAAGATCTGGAGGTCTTAGTGGGCAAGCTCAGTGAGCCGGCAATGGAACAGAAGTGTTCACCAACAATGTAGAAGACAGAAATTATGAATAACTTTCATAGATTCATGCATCCTTTTATTCAACAAACTACTACATGCCTACTATGTATCACATATTGTGCTATTATCTAGAGCAGGAGTAAACAAACTAGCACCTACGGGCAAACTCTGGCCTCCCACGTGTTTTTGCATGGCCCTGGAGCTAAGAATGAGTTTCACATTTCTATAATGTAAAACATAAAAACAGTATTGGCCTTTCAGAGAAAATAGCTGCTCAAAAAGTAGAGGACATTGCCTCTTGGCTTACAAAGCCTAAAATATTTATTATCCAGCCTCTTTTAAAGAAAAAAAAAAGTTTGCTGACCTCCTAATCTAGGAGTACAAAGTTGAATAAGAAATGGCCCCTGCCCTCAAGGAACTCACAGTTTGGCATGAACTCAATAATCAGTATTATAGTACTTTGTTGTTTCCTGGCTTCACAATTTGGAAACAAGATAGAAAATTTGAAGAAAACTCATGGAAAGTTATAAAGATTAATAAAAAATAGGAAGAAAACTTCATGAGAAAAGTTTAAAGGAATTTCGATGATTTATTCTCAAGAAAAGGAGTTTATGGGGAAACTTAAGAATAGTCTTCAAATATTTGAGGGGATATTATTAAGCAAAAGTTTTTTCCATTGTGGACATAAAGATTAATAGAATGTAGGCTAAAAAAAATTTTTATTGTAGAGATGGTAGGATTTCCTGGAAGGCTTTTAAACTTCTACCATGGATTAAGAAATCCGTTTTTTTTTTTTTTAATCCTCTAAAGCTAGTGTATTTTCTCATCTGTCTGGGGGCCGTTAAGTTGTTATTTGAGTGTTGTCCAAGTTAAAGATGTAGGTAGGCTAGATGCCCTGTGTTCAGGCTAGCTCTCTGATTCTTCCACTCAGAAGCCGGGCTTTTCAGAAGGAGAAAGTCTTTTTCCCGCCTCTGGGTCTCAGAACCTGACATGCTCTGAGTCTGTGATTTCTTGGGCCAAAACTTTGATATGGCTCAGCAGCCGAGGAAATCAAAGGACCTTCAATGATCTCATCTCACAAGGAAGATGCTGCTTTATTCTTAATGTGAGTAGAGAAATTGAGACTCCATATTTGTTTTAATTTAAAGGTAACTACTAAAAAAAATGAATATGTTCACTAGAGGAAAAAGACCAAAAAAAAGTTGAGTAAATGACTAAAGATCATAAAAGAATAAAAAGGGAAATGATAGGCCGGCCGAGTGGCGCGGTGGTTAAGCGCTGGCTTGGGAAGCCAGCAGCCCCGGTTCGGTCCCACATATGAGGGCCAGTGACATTGCCCTCAAAAAAAAAAGGGAAATGTTAAGGAGGCAGACACGAAGAAAGACATAAACTAAGAAGACAGAACTAAGAATTGACATGCCACAATCCCAATCAATGTGACTGGATTATAGACTCCTCTTTAAAAGGATGTACACTCTTAGATTAGATCCAAATCCAAAATTCAACTACATGCTGTTTACCAGAGAGCCACTGAAAACCAAATGATCTATGTGTGTAAAAAAATAAAGGGTTTAATGTGGAACTTGGTTAATGATATCCATGCTGAAGTCTTTAAGGGTGAAGTGTTGTACTGATGTAACTTACCATGGAATGCTTTAAAAAAAAAAAAAAAAAGATGGATGGAGGGGTTGATGGAGAGATATGTGAAAAAGCAAATACAGGAAAAATATTAATTGTAGAAGCTAGCTAGTAAGTGGGCATATGGATGTTTATTGAACAATTCTATATGTCTAAAAATGTTTATAAAACTTGGGGGGGAAATAAAGGGTTGGCCAAAGAAAACAAACAAGTAATAGAGCAAGATTTCATTTTTTGTTAACTCTAAAGATGAGTAAAGAAAAGGAAAGTCTTTGTAAAAAGTGATATTTGAAGTAGGCAGAGTCTGAGTTATTTGCGCTTCTTTGTTCTGCTCTTTTCATGACTTCAATAATAACTCCAGGAGGTCAGCTTATTTTGATGTGCTTTGTGCTTCTGTCCAAATGTGACCATCTCTTGCTTTTTAGGAAAGGTCATAAAGAGGCAAAGACCATTTTTAGGAACTGTTGCAATTAGAGACTCCTTTCTTTATGCTGATTTATATCTAGAACAATCCATCCATAGAAGGACATTGGTCTTACAATCAAAAGAGTGTGATTTCCTCGCAATACCATCACGCCGTGGCCATGGGCATGTTAATCAAACACTGGCCTTTGGTCAAAGACATAACATTTAAAATGTATATGCTACACAATATGGCATAATGACATCTTCACTCAGGTGTCTAATAAGCACCTTACACTTAACATGTTCAAACCAGAACTCCTGGTTTTTCACCTCAAACTTGTTCCTCCTATAGCTTCCCCATCTCAAAATGGAGAGGCTTCTCAGGCAGGATCGCTGGAGCCATCTTTTTTCCCTCTCTTTCTCTCATACGCCACATATGATGCAAATCCTGTTGGCTCAACCTTCGAAAGATACCCAGGATCAGATTGATTTCACCACCTCCAATGCCAATCTCAGCCACTACTGTTTCTTTTCTGATTATGGCAACAGCTTTGAAACTGGTTCTCTGGCTTCAACCCTTAGCCCTCCAAGTTTAGTCACAACACAGCAGCCAGACTGATCCTTTAAAATTATGTCTGATCACGTCACTCTTCCGCTCAAAACTCTTCGGTGGCTCCCCATCCTGATCAGCGTGAACCTCAGGCTCTTCAGTGGCTTACAAGGTCTCCCTGCTGCTGCTTCTGAGACCCAGTGTCCACCTGTGCCGCCTTCACTCACTCAGTCGGGCCACACTGACCTCCTCACTCTTCCTAGACTTTGGCAAGCACACACCAACCCCAGAGCATTTGCTGTTCTCTCTGCCTGAAACTCTCCACATTATTCACTCTTCCACCCTTCATGTCTGCAAAACTACCACCTTACTTGTTAGAACTTCCACCCCACACTCCCTATTATGCTGTGCTGCTTTATTCTTTTCCACAGCACTTATCTTTCTCTAGCATATTACATACTTCCTTGTTTTCTTATTGTCTGTGCCCCTGCCCTCCCTATGTAAGCTCCAGGAGGCCAAGAGTCTTTGTTTCGGTCACTGCTGCATGCTCAAAACTAGAACAGACCCTGGCACTTATTTTCTTCTCAATAAATACTCATTGAAAAATATGAAAATGCTTTGAAAATTATAAAGCACTAAGTACATGAAGTGTAGCATTATTATTATTATTATCATGGGTAGGCCAAAGGACAGCCTTTAAAAAAAAAAAAAACCCAGTTCATTTTTCTCCTCTTTGCTACATGATAAGGAGAGACCCCCTTTATCAGCTACAGATTATATACTGCCAAGTTTGATCAAGTTTGACACCAGAGTTGGTATTCAAAATAGTTAACCTGTTGTGCAGGAACCCATAGGACACAATCAAAATAATGCCAGCTAAAACTAGCCTGTACCAGAGCAACATGGGCCTGAAGAAACTTATGAACAATGACAGTTGTACTATACTGTTATTTATCGACAAAAACTTGCAGATAAACAAGCATTGAATTCAAAATCAAAAAACCTGGGTTCATTGTCATTGCCTGCAACTCAGAGCTTTTCAACCTTAGCACAACTGACATTTGGTGTGATATAATCCTTTGATGGGTGGATGTCCCGTGCATTGTAGGATGTTTAGCAGCATCTCTAGCCTCTACCCACTAGATTTCAGTAACAGTTCCCCCCAGTTGTGACAACCAAAAATGTCTCCAAACATTGCTAAATGTCTCCTGGGCATTGAGAACCTCTAATCCAACTCTCACTATGGACACTGAGATAAATGAGTAAACCCCTGTGGGGGTTAATTTCCTTATTTATAAAAGAGGATTAGTCATACCTATCACACAGGGTAGCTTTAAGGACTAAAAGAAATCATGTATATAACAGGTACTTAGCAAATTTTACCCCCTCATTATTTTTTGTACCTATTCGTTTTTACTCCTGACAAATAAAAAGCTATGTATCTTGCTCTAGTAAATGACTGCTTATGTAGGCTACACTGATGATGGACATACTACATTTCTACAGTCATAAAGTTGAGCTTTTTAGTGCCTTATCAGGTCCCACCTGCAACACACAAATTATCTCCAAATCCTTTCCCTGGTTGGTTTCTCCCCTTAAAGAGCATGCCCTTTACAGAGTTCATTTAGAGGCAGTCCACTCACCCATGGTTAATTTTATGGGCTGTTTATCTACAGTCGGATTTACTTGAGTCTATCTTGGTAAATGTAATGAAGCCTGGGTGTGCTTTCATGAGGATGTGAGGTGAGACTAAGGAGAGCAGAGAAAAGTCTTAGGCTAGTTTTGGAAATGTCATTTCAGAGTCACTTAAATTGGAAAAGTTCTAGACAGTTCTAAAAGAAGAGTTCCCATAAACAAACCCATCACAACAAATACATCTGCTCTTTGGAGGCAGAAAATAGTGCAGCATTTGGTATGGATTCTATCTTGGAAACTATTAATAACCTGCTCTGCCAATTTTTCAATCCCTCAAGGATTAGACAACTACATTGCACAGTAGTCTACATCCACTGTGATATTAATTTATGTCTTGCTCTGGTGAAAAGGTTTCAATGGATGCTAGGAATCTAGGAGGGATGGGGAGTATTGAGACTGAAAAAAGTTTAGTAGGCTACATGAGGTCATAAGACTTGAACTCAAGTCATCAATTTTTGGACACCAGTCTTTCCGTTAAACTGCACTGAAATAAGTCAACATTCTTGGAGTTCATTACTTGCCCTCCATTATTTCACCACCAGCCCCACTGAAAGCAATAGCAGGATGTATATGTGGGTGTTAACATGATTGGCAACTTTGCAAAAGGCAAAAGTCAAAAAAACTGAGAAAAGAAGTTGGGTTAATGACAACAAAAACTATCATCCCCTCCCTGTGGCAACTGTTGATGAAGGAACACCAGGAAGGACTTATGAGTCTGAACCCTCATGTTGATGCATATATTCTCCTATATTATAGAATGGTTAGGCTTACTGAGCCTTAGCCTGCCCGGTGGGATGTGTGTCGTGAAAACTACTTCCACCCAGGGATGATAGTCAAAATATGTGAAATGAGGGTAAAGAGTATAACTATTGCACTATGTTGTACACCTGAAACTAATAAAAGAAAAAAGAAAAAGAAAAAAAAAGAAATGTTAATGCACATGAGTGATAAAAATATGGGTTAAATGTTAAAAAATATATATATATGTGCACCTAGTCCAGCAGAGGGACCACCCAATGAGAGCAGACACTGATCCCAGAGACCTCCTGCTGTACTAGCCCCTCTTTAGTTGGCTTATCATGAGATAATCTAGGGGGTCTCCTGGGTATGCAGACACTCAGGAAGGCTTATAATGACCCCTTACTCACTAGAATAGGAAAATGTCAATCTTTTAATGACTTGTCTAGCTGTTCTGGTACATCCAAACATTTATTCCTGTTCCACACTTCCTAGATACATGACCTTACACAAATTACTTATAACCCTTTCAAGCCTTCATTTCATTTATTTGTAAAATGAAGATGATAACAGTGCTTACCACCCAAAACTGTTGTGAAGATTAAATGAGATGCAAGTACAGTGCTGTGCACTGTTCCTGACACATACTAGATGTACAATAGATATTAACACTCATTATCATTAATGGAGAAAGCTTGACATATGCAAATATCAATTAAGTTTGCCCAAAGTGAACCTCAGTCTTCTATATTAGGAGTGACTATTCCCTGAGGGCAGACAAACCTGCCCCTCACTGACTCACATCTTCCAATCCTGCTAACTGAGTCAGCTTGATTCCCTTTTGGTGTTATTACTAATTTTGTCCCCAAATAAGACAAATAGGATGACCTCTCTCTCAACAGGGTGCCTTACAGAATTAATCATCATTCATTCTGTTTCCACCCATGGCTGAGAGACCCCATTTTGCATCTCAAGTTTTCAACTGCAAAATCCCAACCTGTCCAGTAACTGAACACAGAATCTTATGCCCCAGCCCTCTATGGCTATGTTTCCTGTCCCTCAATGGCAGTCATTTAGCTCCATGACCCCCGGTCCCTGGCTTTTTCAATGTTCATTGCCACCAGGAGCAGAACTCAGCCTCTTCAAAGCTGTGTGAGTCTTGGCCAAACATTATTTTCCAGATATTGGATCCTCAGTAGATTCTGGATGAAAGATTCAGGAAGCCCACATGTTCTTCTCCTAGACTTAGCTCCTTGTGGTAGATATTCTAAATATCCCTGCGTACCAACCCTGGATGTGTTCCTATATTTGGCTCGCATCTTTGGATGACCTAAACTCCAGGCAGTAAAGCATGGCAATTATGAGCAGTGCTGGAGCCACACAAAGGAGAGTTCAAACCCCAGGTCCGCCACTTCCTAGCTATGAGCTCTTGAACAATTACTTATGCTTTCTGAACCAAATTATAAAACAGGGAGAAAAAAATGTATACTTCCCAGACTTGCTGTGGAACGGAAAGAGGTAAACTGGCTTAATTCCATAACTAGTACATAAAAGCATTCAATAAGTCAGTATTATTTTTGATGGAAAGTATCACTCCTCTCCACTGCAACTTGATATCCAGCCATTCTCTACCTATTTAAAGTAGATCCTTAACAAAACTACTTAGAAATTACTCAAAAGCTAGATAGCCTCTCACGCCAATACTTTTAAGTCTCTCAATCAAAATTATCGAAAAATTAAACTTGGGCATACACAATTTTTACTATTTGTTTACAAGTTCCATTCCTCAACAAATATACAGTGGGCCTCTACCCTGTGACATGAGCTGGACCGTGTGAACAAGACCGATCTGACCCTTGCACTCATGAGCATTACAGCCCCAAGTTCCAAACCAGAATTAAGGGAGCTTCTTTGGTGGAAAGCTCCTTATTAATCCAGTCAGTATCTAGCACAGTGCAAGCTTGTGAAATAATTATTTTGCTGGTACTTCTCTTTTCCAGTATTTTAAATGGGAGTCTACTACTCTTATAATTTTTAAAAAATTCATTAAAATTGAAAACTACTTGCCGACTCCCTGAGAAGTACATGAAGGTTTCTGTCAGAGCCAGTCACTGCAACAGCGTCGCTTCTCCCAGGTAAACTCCAGAGCTCTAGCCACTGCTGCCTCTTCCTCTGCTGCCTGATATCTACTCTCTGGCCTCCAGGTGCTTTGACATGTTCCTAGGCCGCAACCACCCAGTATTCCAAAATAAAGACTGTGTTTCAAATCCAACTGATTTCCTCTGGAACTTTAGTACACACACCAGTTAATTTATCTGGATTCTTGAAACAAGAAAAGATTCCAATAGCTACATTCAGTCTGTTAGAAAAGCAAAAATAAGTTCTCTTTTTGGGAGTTGCTGTATATGACACCACTGGGGTTTAAAGGGTCGTAGATAAATCTTCAATTTTGTGACATTAAGAGATTAACAATACCTTAGCGGGAAGAAGTGCTGAAAGGTAGGCCGGTCTCATCACAGTAAAAAAAAAAAAAAAAAGGTTCTTCCCTGCTTTGCTATTAGCTGCATAAACTGTGATGCAAGTTCCAAAGCTAAAGGAATTCGTATGCATCCCACTCAGAGTTCTTTATTTGTTGAAGTAAAATGTTTACAATCTTTGCTTGGGGGAGAAAAAGAGGGTATGTCAATGAGTGAATATGAATTAATCAGTACTTTATGGACAGAACCCATCATTTTAAAGCAGCGAAAAAAGGGAGGCATTTATCAAGGTTCCACTCAGCAACCTCCCTCTGTCATTGCTAATAAATCTTTTATGAAATGGAGTTTTGCAATCTTTGCAGGAACATCCACGTCCCCCACCTTTCCTTGGAAGAAAAAAATAGGTCGGGATTCATTTCTAATATTTTCTCCTTCCTCCCCTATTTGAATTTCCTGTCGGAGGAAAATCTCTGAAGCTGTTTATTTTTAAAGCTGTTTTCCAAATTCATAAGTTCAAGACCTCTTACGTCAGAAGAAATAATTCATACAGACCTTCTTCCAGGAGATTGAAGCAAAGAAGCTGAGTTTCAGGTGAGGGACACAGTATTTTAATAAGTATAATATCCTGGGACTGCTAAACAATCAATATTTATAGATGGAGTGATAAAGTCTACTGTAGGCCAAAGGAATTTGGAAATAGATAAGAGGATAATTAAAGGATACAACATTCCAGTTCTAATGCTTTATAATAATTTTCCCATAACTGCTCATAAAAGCAAGGTCCCGCCGAATTATAAACAGCCTGCCAATAACCTGATCTAATTAGAATTTTATGCTCCTCTTTGAAGGTTAGGTTCATTAGCTGTGAAATATGCCAGTGGATGTCTGGATTAAGATTGAAAGGAAACCCTAGATATACAGTGGCATGGAGCCAGCACCTAGCCGCTTAAACTGTAGAAACGAATGTGTGATCACTCTCCCCGAGGTTGGTAACTTTTTATTTTTAGCCACAAATCCACAGGCCATCTCTCTTGGTTAGGGATGAAGCGTGATGGCTGGTCGAAAGCTTAAAAGGTACATGACTGAGAAACAAGTTGTTAAGAGGCTATAATGAAGGCCTAGTAGGAGGTGGGTAGAAGGCCCATAATGATTTTGCCATTAAGCTTGCGTTCCATTTTACAGCTTGGATTTATTTATAACAACAGGTGGTGGTATTTGTGGAGAATTGCTTGTTTTTTCATTTGAGAAGGGCAGCTCCATACATCTGCGAGAAAGCGAAACAAAACCTTTTCCAAACACCGTTTCCTCTCTTTCTGCATCACCATTAGGAAGCAAGAATTTGTAGCAAAAGGCCACCCTGCCATTATTTCTTCCTGATGACACTCATTTAGCAGCCATTAAAATGCAAATAGAACTATGATTTTTAGATCACAAAATTAACATTAACAGTTGGATGATTGATTAAAGGTCATGGCAACGGTATAACTTAATTTCTTAGATAATTGTGTTCGGTTTTCTGCAGACTGTTTGGGTTTCTGAATTAATTTTATCTGTTGTTGAACAATGACAGGTGCAGTAATTGGCAGAGTCTCCTTTGGGCTCATTTCTTCCCAAGTACCACGCCCTCTTCTCTTCCTCGAAGCCGTCGCCCGAAAACACAGGCGAGAAGGCTGAACGAGCCAGCACACAACCAGCGGAGTCTGGGTGAGGTCACGGAAGGGGTTATTCCAGGCCTGCAAAGCCCCAAATAGAATTCCGTTCTGTGCCTAATGAGTTTTCCCTCAAAGAACTCCCTGCATCAGGCTGGAGGTAGTATAAAATGACCCCTGGCCCTCCCGGGGTGAGAACTGAGACTAGCCCCCTCAGAACCCTAGCTGAAGGATCCCATCTCTGACCAATTTTTCTTTAAGGGAGGCAATAAACCATGGAGAGAGGTAAGAATAACACCACCACTGGGTTTTCATGTCACTTCTGTAGACGTGAGTTCAGGCAGTAACCCAGGAAGCCGAGACGGGAAATAGCTGGAGATTAGGTCTATCTGCTCTACTTCTCAAAAGTCAAAAATAAATAAATAAAATATTTATGGTGCTTAACTGGCAGACCAAATACCTTCTTTAATCTCAATAAACACAGAACTCTGTGTTGTAAAGTCAGGAATTCACAGGAAAAGCACCATAGCACTGTGAGAATTGAGTTAAAACTTTTTTTTATCATTATCATCATCATCGTCATCTCTTATAGTAATTTCTCCTGGAAGTTTCAAAAGAATTTGTTTTATTGTTAGGGATTTTATTTTGCAAACTTCTGTCCCTCAGCTGCTGGATTCTGGCTTGGGTCATATCCTCTCCTTCTTATGAGTTCTTAGACTAAAGCTGCACAGACGATCCCTCACTGACCAGTCCTGCCCTCTGAGAGCGTACAGTCTCATGGGAGAGCCGTGTGCACATGGAGCAGTTAGAGTGATGCTAAGCAATACATGAAAGAGTTACCAGACTTAAGGTCACAACCATGTCTCATCAGGCTTTAACTCAACACAACTATTCATTCAACAAATATGTATCGAGCACCTACTATGTGCCAGGCTCTGTTCCAGGACCAAGGGATACTCTAATAAAGAGGGCAGACGGCCACTTCAGAATGTAACTTATAGCCTCTGATGAGGTACAGGGACCAGAGAACAAGCAACACGCAATACTGAAAAGTGGGCTGAATAGAAAATATAGGCAGCAATATTGTAATAACTATGTATGGTGCCAGGTGGGTACTAGAGTTGTTAGAGGGATCACTTCTTAAATTATATAAATGTGTAACCACTATGCTGTACACTTGAAATTAATATAAAATAATATTGAATGTCAACTGTAACTAAATAAATAAATAAATAAATAAATAAATAAATAAATAAAATAATTAAAAATAAAGTGGACTGAGTATTACAAAAGGGAAAGGAAAAAAGTTTTTGAAAGTATTATAGGAGTTTATAGGACATTTTACATTCCCATTACCTTTTCACAGCATGCCATAAGACCTAAATTAATGCTTGTTGAAGCCGTCCGTCTCTTTATTTACGAATCAACAAGAGGATATATGGATATCATTCTGAGGAGTTCTAGAAGAGTACATGAGAAGACATGGAACTTGCAGGCTACCACACTGGCCATTGTCAGTTCCTCCCACACGCCCTGCTTCCCCTACCCCAGGGCCTTTGTACATACCACTTTTACTGTGTGACACGCCCTTCCCTCCTCTATGCCTAGTTAATATCTACTCATACTTCAGATCTCAGCCCAAAGACCAGGACTGCAGGGAAGGTGTCCCTGACCTCCCCTTCCCTTCGCCAACCCCAGGTCAGGTCCTTCAGGTACCGAGGTGCAGTTCCCAGAGACCTCACCGCCCCAACCCCCTGCTACCACACCCCACACATGGCCCACATCATACAACTAATGCTGATTTGGATGATGATTTAATGCATGTTTCTCTCCCCTCTCTGGACAACAGGCTCTATGAGGACCCAATAATGTCTGTCTTGCACCACTGTGTCCATTGCAGACCCTCAATAAATAGTTGTTCAATGCACAGTGGGGTGTGCGGTGTGGGTATTGAAAAATGATAAACATCACAACAGATAAAAGAAGAGGAAGAGGAAGCATGGAAGGTGGAAAGAGCGCAGAGTGGGTCCCACAGGTCTGCACAGGGTGGATGCAGAGTATTTCACCAGCTGTCCAGCCTGGGCTCAGACCAGAAGGGCACATGGTGCTGGGCCTGGTGCCCCCTGTGTTGTCAGGCATTAACCCTTCAGCTCCTGGGTCATGGAAGGATCGCAGGCAAAGGTGCCCCTGGGGCTGAAAGGTAAGGCTGCTCCTCACGGCAGCAGCTATCTGCCAACGTTTCAACAAGCTAAAGATTCTATCGGAGGATACCAGCTGGCTGAGAGCAATCATAGAGGTGAAAGGTGTCCCTGGGCTAGGGGATGGCAGTTGGGGTGGGTGCCCTTGTTACCTGGAAAGGAAGATATGTGAAATGATAAGCAGCCTTAAAATTCAGGCATGGGCTTTTGATCTTGAGTTCAGCACGCAACATAGGAAGTCACTAGATCCCTAAGAAAGGGCAAAATGATGAAAGGCATATTTTTTAGGAGGGCTGATTTTAAAGTTTGAGCCAGATGCTGTCTGTGCTAGGTGCCGGAGAACTAAAGATGATAGACATCAGTGTTTACCAAAACTAAGTTTCCCTTTTTATAAGTCTGCTCAGAGCACATTCTGAATTTCCTGAGGAGTTCAATTCTCCGTGGCTCAGCCACTATGAGGCTGGTTTTGGTGGTTTCATCTTCTGGTCTCTGAGCTCCCTAAAGGCAACTCTTTACATCCTTAGTATTAAGGATGATGTCTAGCCCTTGGTAATGTTTGTAGAATGAATAAATGAATGAATGGCTTTATTCGAAACAAAAACATAAAAAGTCACACACACCCAAGTATGTGTTACTATGCAAATCCTCTCTCCCCTCCAACTCTGTCTTAAATAAGTTTCCCCAACTAAAGCTTCTCTTTCATAAGCTTTACCAAAACTAAAGACAGCCTAAATTTTCTCCTTCCTTGTCTGTAATTTGACAGAACCCCCTCTGTGGGTGAGATTGCCTGCCCCTCTCTGAATCCGGCCCATTCCCCTTCTTAACAAACACTAGCTTGGTAAGCTATATTTCCTGGAGTTAACCAGGCTCGTTACAGAGAACATATTTCCAGGAAGAGGGATGTTAATTTCTTCCTCATACAAAGAACAAAAATCAATATCGTAAATCCAGGAAATCTCCCCCTAAATGTCTCCCCCATCATCACTCTCTCCCACGCTCTGTGTAAATACCATTATGACAGGTTAGCTATATTTCTACTCAGGCAATATGATTTTGAGGTGCCTGTAGGAAAAGTAAGGAGCATTGGCTGAGATGTTATTCCTCAAGATGTTTTGTGACATTGGAATTCTGTCAAATGGAGCTGAATGTGCCTTTATCTTCTAAACAAACCCCAGTTCCAGTGCTCATCCTGCTTAGAACAACTGAACTTGGTTCATGACCTATGGATTTTCAACATGAGTTGGAGGGAGATGAAAAGGAAGCAGTTTCCTAGGGCATGTTTGCATCTCAATATATTCATTTACTCAAATGTACAATAAACCCCAACTGTACACATTGTATAAGTGACACATACAAAAGTGGAGACAGGCACCAATTTTTCAGGAATTTATAGTCTAAGTAAGCAAATAGAGTTTAAACTAAGACTTCGTTTTAATTTTAATACACACATATGAGAGCCTAGTAAATTCCTGTGCATAAATGTGAAATCTCCAAGTAATGTTCTTACCTTCGAGAGTCCCTTAAACCTCATGCAGCTGGGGGGGGGGGGGAAGGGAGGAGGGGAGTAAAGGGGGAGAACACAGCTTCATTTTAGGAGTAAACAAGAATCTACTTTTAGAAATCCTCCAACATATTGACCTTTGCATAGGGATCTGTCAGCCTAAGACCCAAAGTCTTGGATGGGTTATTATAAATTAAAATCTGATACTCCATCCTTCTCTCTGGATCTATAATGCCCCATTCAATCAGCAACATCCAGCTTACGTGTGCAATTCAGCTCCAAGACGTAGACTGCTAAACTTAGTGACTTCAATATCCAAGGACATCGACAAAATTAATTAAGACATTGTCACTAAATATTAGTCCTCCTTGAGTCCTCCCTCCCAACTTTATTTCTAATTATCTCACATTGAGTCATGTCCCCAGTGAGTCAAAATTTTTATTAGATTTTTAGGAGCCATCTCCTGACAGCTTCAAAGGACTTTTATATTTTAGCATAGTTGATTCCCTTTAATATGCTTCTGTCCCTTAATTAATCTCTACCCTGAATCATATTATAAAACCCTAGAATGGAAGGAGCCCTTTGAGGTCACCTAGCCCAATTCTACCTGATTATAGACAAGGAAATTGAGGCCTAAGGAAGTTTGGTACCTTGAAAAATATGAATAAATGAACATTGCAGAAACCTACCATTAGGTCTTATGAAGACCAAATCGGAAATGGTCCTAGAATAAAGACCTATATATTTTTACTTAGGGGATATCCCATCAAAAGGTTATCCTATGCTCCAATCGTCCTCCATAAAGTCCCCGCTCCCCATCAACAAGCCCAGCCCAGGTATGCTGAGCTTCCAACCAGCCTTTCTGTATTGCCTCTTTAATGCAGACAAACAGACAAGGAGCCATTATATATCCGAGCAAATATTCCACCACAAGAGACAGTAAAGCAAACTAAAAACAAAACAGAAGAAAAGGAACCTAGTGACAACTGAAAATACGGGAAAGAGAAGAAAGTCTCAAAAAAATACATTATCATCAGAGCAGTATTGTATACATAAAATAGGATGCTATGAAAAGGAATTTATTAAAGAACAGAAAAGAATTCTTAGATATTAAAAAAAAAATTAAAAGCTTAACAAGGACTTTGGATAATCAAGCCAAAAAAACCTCACAGAAAATAAAAAGATAAAGAGAGGGGAAACTAGGCCAAAAATGATCAGAACGCTAGGGGATTCATCCAAAAAATCTACCATGCAACCAACAGAAATTCCAGAAATTCAGCACAGAGAAAACTGAGGGACGAGAACTATGGGGCGCATCAAATAAGAACACTTCCCAGGACTGCATATAAATGAATCAGGTATTATTTATTTAGGCTTTATTATCTCCATTGTACAGGTTGGAATTGAGTGACTTTCCCAAGGTCTCAGTGCTAGCACCAGATGCCGAACTTTGATCCCAAGGATAATATCAAAGTTCAGTGTTTTTCCTCTATTCCCTTGCTACTCACAATGTGGTTCTTGAACCATCAGGGACAGCATCACCTGGGAGCTTGTTAGAGATGCAAGATCTCTGACCCTACCCCAGATCTACCAGATCAAAATATGCAATTCAATAAGATCCACAGGTCAGCCATATGGGTCTACGGGAAAGAATGAGGACCACTGATTGAAAGCTACAGGAGGCCAGATTTCAGTTCAAAGACAATAAGAAACTTTTACGTAATTGAAACTATCAGGAACAAAAGGTGAGTCCAAATCAGTGAGTTCCCCATCACTGGAGATATTCAAAATCATCGGACCACTTACTTACTAGAGATGCTACAAAGACAACCTTGAGGCCTTTCCATTCTGGTGATTGCTCCCCTTGACCTTTCTAGTGCCTG
This sequence comes from Aselliscus stoliczkanus, assembly GCA_033961575.1. Classification (NCBI taxonomy): domain Eukaryota; kingdom Metazoa; phylum Chordata; class Mammalia; order Chiroptera; family Hipposideridae; genus Aselliscus; species Aselliscus stoliczkanus. Next base: position 187,448,527 of record CM066727.1, read on the forward strand.
AAATTGCACCACGAGAGACATCCCTGACGTGAAAGCCCTATCTAATAAATGTCATTCTAAAGTCACTGATAACCTACATAGTAATGTTGGCAGTGCTCTGTAGGTGGGTGGAAGTGAATAGGTGATGCTGGGAGAGAAGGAGAAGGTCTGGGGCAGGGTGCAAGGCCCCTGATGGCCAGCTCTCATGAGACAACCCATGAGAGCTGGGAGCAGAGGAAGAGCAGAGAGGCTTGGCGTCTGAACCTGGGGCAGCAGGTGGATAGGGAGCGGACCTCAGGGCCGTGACTATCCGGGGCCCAGGAAGCAAAATTTGCTTCCTTAGCTCCAAATGGATGCCACCTGCCGTTGCGTTTGAGGCTTCCTCTGCAGTTTCATCATCCCTGCCTGAGCCCCAGGCAAAAGCTGAGAATTAGAGCAGGCTTTGGAAATACACACATGTAACCACTTTCTCACCCTTTTGAATTCAATTCCACAGTATAATTAAGCACATATACTGCACACGCACGGCTATAATACAAGCTGTCGGTTTAATTTGGAAGTGTGCATTAAACAAATCCAAGTGAGGAGCAACAATCTGTGCGCCTTAGAATTGGGGGAGGAACCACGTCCCAGCCCCATAAGAGTGAACATTTCATGGGACACACTGCCACCCAGTGGCCACCAGGGAAATTGTCAAGACCAAGAAGCACAAAGAGGGTGCAGCGGTCGGTGTCTGTCCTTAGACCCCCAGCGCCCAGCAAATGTTCATAAACGTTTTCAACCCAATTGAATTGAATGAAATTAAGTTGAGCTGGACTGAATTGAAGTGAATTGAATGAGCATATAATGGACAGGGTTACATTGGAACAATGACCAGGTTTTGATAACCTACTCCTGATTCCACAAAAGCACAGTGTTTTTTAGATAAAAGGTAAACATCTCTGCAACTTGCATCAACAAAGGGGAGAGAGTCTTGTCAGAGAAGATCTCAAAAAGTCAGGCTATAGTCTGTGCCTCCCACTCAGATGGTGATCAGATATGGCCTACTTGGACTAAGTATAAATCCAGCTTCTGACGCTCTACAAACGTTCAGGAAATAAGTACAGAAGTACATTTTCATACACAAACAAAAATTAAACTCAAGACCTTCATAAACAGGTCAAAATGGGAATAACAGTTTCCTAACTGCCACCATCACTCATAGGAGCCCCTTCCTTGATGTCCAAGTACACCTCCAACACCCTCCTCCCATCGCGAAGTAATGATGGGGAGGCTTTTGATCCCAAGGGCGGAGCAGCAGGACTATCACATCATAGATAAGAGAAAGACAGAAAGAAATAGGGAAGAAGGGAAAAAAGGGGGGTTGGGAGGCAGGCATCCTTACTGGAGCAGTGAGGCAAATTTCAATAGAAACTATTGCTTCTCTCTGGTTTGACACACGCCTGTAGTCCGCTGAACAGAGTTTCACCATTATCCTGAGGCTTTGGGGCCCTTGGGGTTATGATGGTTACAATCTCCCCAATTCCTTGTGTTATGGACTGAATGTTTGTGTCCCCCCAAAATTCATATGTTGAAACACCATTCTCTAAAATGATGATCCTTGAAGATAGGGCCTTTGAGAGGTGATTAGGTCATGAGGGTGAAGAAGAGAAAAATGAGAGCTTTCTCTCCCCCACCCCCACCCCAGGTGAGGACACAGCCAGAAGGCATTCATCTGCACCCAGAAAGAAGGTTCTCACCTGGAACCTAATCAGTCAGTACCTTGACCTTGGGCTTCCCAGCCTCCAGCACTGTGAGAAATAAATGTCTGTTATTTAAGCTACCCAGTCTATGGTCTTTTCATTACAGCAGCTTCAAAAAGATCTCCCACTTTTCCTTGACTTTGTTTTTGTTTGATTCAATCCAGTTTCTTCATTTTTAGGTACCTTCAGAACATGTTATATGATGTGAAATAAATATATAATGACATGAAATAATAAAACCTAGGGTACTTTACAGTTTACAAACATCTCATTTGGGATTAATGTGAGACAGGGGCACCATTTTACAGATGTGGAAACTGAGACTCCAGAAGTCAGAGAGCTCACCCAGAGTCACACCAAAAACCTGGGCAGCAGAAACTCAGGTCTCCTCCACAAGGGCACACTCACCTAGGTGGGGCAGAGCAGGGCCCCCTGCAAATTTCAGTCATAGACATGGTTTCAAAGCATGCTCTGAACTCTAACCTGGAACTTACTTTGAGGCGTTTCGTCTTTGCCTCTTGACAGTCTGTCCATGGAAGCCAGCATTTGCCTGAGAAGCTATGAGTGGCCTCTCACTGGAGGGCTCCCGTGTGGAATGTGTCCCCTGCAGAGGCCAGGCCTCTCCATATCTCACAGGCCCGCTTGGCCTCTGCTGGGACTTCCTTCCTTCCCACTTCTCCACATGGCATCCACCCTCAGAAAGAGCCCGTCAAAAGCCATTTGAAGCTTCCCAAAACTTTATCACACCATGGACACCTAGAAAACTATTTACCAATGATAAACTCCCAGAGAGAAATGTTATTAAACCAGGTATGAATCACAAATAAGGATGATTTTTTTAAAGAAACATAAAGCCATGCTGGGGAAAAAGGAAGAGCAGGGAAGTCTTGATTGGGAAGAGTATTTAAATTAAGATTTTCATGTACAGCACCAATGAGTCCAAAATTGAAGCAATTGCCACCATGAGAGCAGGCTATATCTGCATATTAATATTTTTACATTTATCTTACTTTTCTTAAAAGATTCATTTCTCTCTCTCTCTCTCTCCCCCCCTCTCTCTCCCTCTTTCTCTCTCTCTCTCTCTCTCTCTCTCTCTCTCTCTCTCTCTCTCTCTCACACACACACACACACACACTTCACACACTTCAAGTGAGTTCAGGACTAACCCCCTCTGTGAAGCTCTCCCAGCTGCCCTCCTGAGTGGGCCAAGGTACCTCCTCCCTTCTGCAATGGACTACATGTTTGTGTCCCCTCCAAAATGTATGTGTTGATATTTTTATAAACCAGGTAATTTATTATTATCCTGGAATTTGGACTAGGTTTGTTTTGTTTATTGGCTTCGTTTTCAGTCAAATTGGAAATGACTGCCTCCTCTATGCCGGGTTCTTGGCTTCAAGCGCAGGTCCAGAGAGCAGAGTCTGTCAGACGGGCAAGCATTCTAGAAGCACGTGCTGCTCAGTACTGATCAGCTGTGGCCCTGGAGATGCACAAACGACTCAGGTCTTATCTTTGGAATGAAAAACCCAGAGCTGTAGGGCTGAAAGGAGAAGCCCTCGGCAGGGCCTGTCGCCAACAGCCAGGGTCCCTAGTCGGAAGGCTGAATGGATGCTGGTTCCACCCGGATGTGAGGCTGTGAGTCCCAGTGGTGACATTTGGGGTGTCAGTTGATTGCGAATGTGACGCCCCCTGGTGTTTCATATCGGTAGTAAATACAGGTGTGGCCTTTCAGATTGCATCTCAAAAGTAACATTGCCTAATGTTTTATAATAAAATATATTATGTGTGTTTTGAAAATAATACAGATACATTTTGAAAGAGAAAAAAAAAAAATGTATGTGTTGAAACTTTAATCTGAATGCGATAGTATGAGGAGGTGGGGCCTTTGGGAGGTGATTAGGTCATGAGGGTGGGGATCTCATGAATGGGATCAGTGCTCTTAGAGACCAGAGTTAGATAGGATACAGCAATCTATGAGGATACAGCCAGAAGAGAGTCCACCAGAACCCACCATGCTGGCACCCTGATCTCAGACTTCCAGTCTCCAGAACTGTCAGAAAAAAACTGTTGTTTCAGTTCCCCAGTCTGTGGTAATTTCTTAGAGCAGTCCATTCTGAGTAAGTTGCTCCATCTACCCCCTTTCACACCCTGCATAACCACTAACCACCTACATTTTGGTTGCTTCACTAGCCCATAAGCTCCTTGAGGTCAGGAGTGGGGTGAACGCATAAGTAATCATCCCCCTTTGGAGTTCAAAGAACAATCGAGATGACATTAGAGAACTATTAAGCCAGTCATAGGTTCACAGCTCTACCCAAATACTGCACTGTACCTGATTTATTGCAATAGAAACCAAATCTCTTATACATGCATCATCCTCTCATATACATGCTTGTGGTTATTGTCTAGGGAAGGAAAAATACACATCCATGGTGCCTTGAAGGATATCACAAAGATGATGATAAAAGAGCCTCCTTTTTGGGCTGGCCAAGTAGTTTGTTGGTTAAGAGTTGACTTGGGAACACCGGCTCTGAGTAGCAGGGCCAGCGATTCAGATCCCACATGAGGGCCAGTGATGCTGCGCCCTCTACAGCTAAGATGGTGAACAACAGCTCCACCTGGAGCTGGGCTGCTGTGAGTTGCCCACAATGACATAGGCTGCAGTGGGGCTGCAGTGGGCTGCCATGAGCCACCGTGAGTGGTCGGAAGCCAGTGTGAGCAGCTGTGAGCGGCAGTGAGCAGCTCTCCGAGGGCCAGCAACTGATCTGCCTTAGCCAGGAAAAGCAAAATGATCACAATACCAACATGGGCCAGTGAAGTGACGTCCTCCGCAGCTAGACTGAAGAACAAAAGGACAGCAACTTGTCTGTTTCCCTTCCCCGATTCCCCAATGCTGTTCCCTCCCCCAATTCCCCAATAAAATCTTTTTTTTAAAAAAAAAAAGGCTCCTTTTTAAAATGAGAGGGGTTCATCTGTCACCAGCTGATGATAGAGAATTTCATTTCTAACCCTTGTAAAGGCTTATCCCATGTTACCTTGTCGGGTCAGTTTTCAGGCTATGAATTTACAAGTACCTTGAGGGCAGGGAAACATTCTTCTTCTAAAACGTATCAGTAGTTTTTTTGAAACATGGGTTTTAGAGAATCCCATAAATAATGCCCTGTCTTCCCCTTCTGAATTCCAATCAAGTGAGAAAAAAAGGTACAGGAGTCACGAAGATCGAAACAGAATAGCAATAATTAATAACACTATGTTCAAGGAACCATAAGTACTTACACGTGTTAAGTCATTTAACACTATTACAGGATAGGAAATATGAGGTTGAATACTTTGCCCATGGTCATGTCACCAGTAAGTGGCAGAACCAGGATTTGTACCTGGCAGTGGTGCCAGTCCAACCCTCAAAACCACCCCACAGCACTGCCTCTCAAACATCTTGGCATGTGAGTGAAGCTGGTTGGAGAGTCAGCCTGGGTTGGGTGGCCCAATGGGCTTCCTAAAAGCACCACTGCTACATTGAAATTTACCCTCCAAACCACAGGCCTCCCCTTGTAAGAGCAGAACCTTCCCCATAATGGAGAGCTGATGAGAATGTGCCTTCCCTCCAGGACCAGCTACACAATTTGCAAGAACCCATGCAAAATAAAAATGCAGGGCCCTCATTTAAAAATTGTCAATATTCACGTCCCCCATGGTTAAGAAAAGAAAATTGTCAATAATTTCAAAATTGCAACAAGAGAATGTGAAACCAGGCACAAGGCCCTTCCGAGCACAGGCTCTGTGCAACTGCGTAGGCTGCACACCCAAGGAGCTGGGCCTGCCGCGGTGGCAGGCAGATGCCAATCAGGGAGCAGCCCAGGATAGCCCCCTCAGACTCCCCAGCCACCCACATTCCCTTCCTTCTCCTCAACAGAAAATGAAGAATGGGGAGGAAATGAGCCACCATGGGCCGGCCGAGTGGCGCATTGGTTAAGAGCTGGTTTTGGGATGCCAGCGGCCCCGGTTCGGATCCCACATATGAGGGCCAGTGACACTGCCCTCTACAGCTAACAACAGCTCCACCTGGAGCTGGATTGTGCGAGCCCCGGCGACGATGTTGCCTGCAGCCCCTGCTGCAGTGGGCTGCCATAGGCTACAGTGAGTGGCTGACAGCCAGCGTGAGCTGCCAATAGCCGCGGCGAGCGACCATCCAGTGGCTGGCGACCGATCTGCATCATCCGGGAAGAGCGCAATGACGATACCAACATGGGCCAGTGAAGCAACGTCCTCCGCAACTAGACTGAAGAACAAACAAAAAGACAGCAACTTGTCTGTTCCCCGTCCCTGGTTTCCCAATGCTGTTCCCCTCCCCCAATTCCCCAATAAAATCTTAAAAAATAAAAATAAAAAATGAGCCACCATTCTGGGGCCCTTCAAGAGAAGACGGTGAGAGGTATACACACGCACAATACACCTTGCACACTCTCATGAGCTTCACAAACCCCTTGAGTATTGTCTTGGTCGGCTCGAGCTGCTATAGCAAAATGCCATAGACTGATGGTTTAAATAACGGACATTCGTTTCTCACAGTTCCTGAGGCTGGGAAGTCCAAGATCAAAGGGCCCTCTGATTTGGTGTCAGTCTGGTGAAAGACTGCTTCCAGTTTCCAGATGGCTGCCTTCTTTCTGTGTGTGTGTGTGTGTGTGTGTGTGTGTGTGTGTGTGTGTAAGAGAGAGGGCACTTTAGCCTCCTTCTCTTCTAAGGTCATTAATCCCATCATAGGGGCTCCACCCCCTTGACCTCATCTAAACCTAATTATCTTCCAAAGGCCCCACTTCCTAATACTATCTATGGGGGTTATAACTATGGGGATTAGGGCTTCAACAAATGGATTTTGAGAGGACACAAACATTCTGTCCATAGCAGGTGTATCTCTGCAAATCCACAGCCTTAAGCATAGAAAGGGATAGGTACACACACACACATACACACACACACACACACACACACGAACACATACAAATGCGCTCTCACATACACGAGAGAGAGACCCCCTCAAGGTCTCTCAAATTTCAGCTCTCAAATTGATCTTCCCAAAACTTTAATCCCAGCAGAGCTCCACCTGGCTCAGAATGAGTCAGCTCATTTCCTTCCCCAGGTAAAAGTCAACCCACATCCACTGCTTGTGCCCAGGAACCTTCCCTTTCTTTCACCCACGGCTGTCAATCCAAAGGGTCAGATTTACACTCAGTGCTGTCCAGGTTCTCATTAACCTTGAATCACCTCCTCCTACACAGAGCCATGACATTTAAAATCCTATCAAAGTAGTCTAAAACAAGCATCGGATTGAACCTTTGGGAGATAAAATAAATGACCCTTAAGCCCAGGATGAGAAAGAAATAAAAACAGGCTTAAAGAAGTAAAGTCTCTATCGAACACATCACTCACAACATATCACTTTGTGTTGGTCTCTTTTTGTGGTATACTTGGAATTAAACGATATTCATCAAACCTAGCCCTTCAAATGTAATTTTGGTTCCAAACACCACTTCGAAAATGCTTACCAGGAAAAGTTTCTAAGAAGGTATATTGTAATTTTTAATGAGTTTCAATAAGTGTTATACAAATTACAAATATAGAGGGAGGTCTTATAAAAATAAACAAATATTCACATGGATCATTGCAAAATAAATTAGTTCTCCAATATTTTTATAATGCATCAAATACATCTCTTTCCTCAGCCAGGCTGATGGGCACTGTGCATCATTTATACTCATTTACTGGTTGAACATTTATTAAGAACCTACTATGTGTCAGATGGTGTGATAGGTACTAGGAATACAAAGACAAATAAAAACTATCTTCTTTCTTAAAGGGCCTTTCAATGCAAGGGGCGGGGCAGTCACAGGGAGGACAAATGCTGTGATGTAGCACGCTCGTAGTATATGCTCTAGGAGGACCAAAAAGGGACTGACAGAATCTGGAAGGAGGCATTTTCATGGGGAGAACATTCCATGCAAGAGAAAAGAGGATGAGCAGAGACGGAGAGCCACAAATGTGAATACCTTTTAGGGAACCCTCAATGCCATCTGGTGTTGTATTGGAAAGATGAGTGTCAGTTCTGCCATTTGCTAACCTCATGCTAACCTTTTGAGTAAATCACTTGACTTTTCTGACCCTGTTTCCTTATCTGGAAATTGGGATGATGACCCTATGCACAGAATTGCTAAGAGGTTGTAATGAAAATGTATGTAAAAGTAACTTGCAAACTTGATGAAATAGGGCCGGCCGAGTGGCGCATTGGTTAAGCGCTGGTTTTGGGATGCCAGCGGCCCCGGTTCGGATCCCACATGAGGGCCAGTGACACTGCCCTCTACAGCTAACAACAGCTCCACCTGGAGCTGGGCTGTGCGAGCCCCGGTGATGGTGTGGGCTGCAGCCCCTGCTGCAGTGGGCTGCCATAGGCTACAGTGAGTGGCCCGCAGCCAGTGTGAGCGGCTGGCAGCCAAGAGTGAGCTGCCAATAACCACGGTGAGCGACATCCAGAGGCCAGCGACCGATCTGCCTCATCCGGGAAGAGCGCAATGACGATACCAACAGTGAAGCAACATCCTCCGCAACTAAACTGAAGAACAAAAAGACAGCAACTTGTCTGTTCCCCTTCCCCGATTCCCCAACGCTGTTCCCCTCCACCAATTCCCCAATAAAATCTTTAAAAAAAAAAACAAAAAAAACTTTAATTGATAACATAAAGTGCATAAAGTGAACTAATTTAAATAAAAAAAACTTGATGAAATATACAAACGTCAGTTGTGTTTGTCTTTTATTATTAAGCCAACTATTTCTTTTTCCTATGAAAGCTTAGACTCTTAGAAGGGATGTCATAGGCCACCTGGTTCAAGTCACTTACAGATCACAAAACTGAAGCCCAGAGAATGGTCACCAGCATCACCATTATCAACAGCAATCATGAAGTCGCACTCTTCACCAAGAATTTGGAATTGCCCTGTGGGAAGCCTTCCACGTAACCCCCATTTTCTAAATCATAAGCTGTTGGATCTAGCTGGAGAAACCTAAATCACATCTTGTAGCTGGAAGAGAGTCTTGGAAAGGTCATATTTAACTTTTCAGCTTCTATAGTTCAGGAGAGCACCCTATAGAAGTTGGAAAATATGATAAGTGCCAACTTACCAAATATCACAACCCTCTGAGGTAAGCAGAGAAATCTGCATCGTTGCCACTTTTATACAGGAAAAAAGCTGAGTCTGAAGGAAGTTAAGTTACTGTCCCTGTTGACTGGTTCTCAAAATTATTTGTGAAATGAGTGAGGTTGAATTATTTGCCCAGAGTCTAATAGCAAATTTCTGTTGTCCTTTAAGTCCCAACTGACAAGGGCCTCCTCTATGGTGCTTGGCCTTACTCCCCAACACAAAGTTAATGCTACTACTTATATGACTTGGGTGCACGTACACACATGCACGTGCGCATACTCCAGGTCTTTAATACTTCCAATACGGTGTCTACTGCAATATATTTTAAAGACCAGTGTACATGCCTACTTCCCTATGTAGACTGTGAAGTCTCAAGATCAAGGATAGCACTTTACTCTTCTCATCAAGCTGGGTGTTCACTATACTTAACTCATAAGAGGTAAAATCAATCATTGGTTCATTGATTTAATCAATGTAAAGCTCTAGGACCTTGAGTCCAGTCCAGTGCTCTTTCCACAATGCCACACTGCTTCTAGCCACCTTTTCCTAAAACCCACTGGCTTTGTTATTCATTGACTCATTCATACAAGAAATATTTATTAAGCACCTGCCATGTTCCTGTGTTTGGCACAGCAGTTGAAATAGTGAGGAAAAGGTACACTCAGTCTCAGCTCTCATAGAGAGTATAGTCAAGTCGGGGAAACTGATATTAATTATCAGATCACACGAATAAATGCAAAACCACAGCGACAGCAATGTCACCACTACAGATGCCCCTCTTAGTTCCATCACTCAGAAATTCCAAAGGATTCAGGAGCTCTGTGTCAGCAATTGGGGACACAGGCCAAATATATGTTTCTTGCTATATCACAAGATCAGATGTGCACAGTGACATGGGAGGACATAATAGAAGGTTTGAACTACACAAGGCCATCCAGAAAGGTCTGCCTAAAGCAGTGATGATATCTGAGAGCTAAATGATGATAGGAGCTATCCAATGCAAAGAAAGTAGAATCCAATGCAAAGAAAGAGAATACTCGTGGAAAGTTCTTGTGGTAGGATGAGCTGAAGAAACACAAGAATCAGGATGGTGCCAGGTGGAGCTGGAAAGAGAGAAAGGACCCACCCAGGTCCTGTGTGACGTACAGGTCAATTGAAGGATTTTTTCTGTACTCACTCAGGGGAGAGGAAGTAAAATGCTGATATGCGTTCTGCAGAAAACTTCAGTGTGGAGAATAAATTATTACATAGCATTCATGCACTCATCACCCCACAGTGCCTCACCCTGAGCCAGATATAGGAAAGGTGAGCAGAGCTGCTCTCAACAGCAGCCCCCATAATCTTGGTCCATCTTCCCAAGACTGAATCACATTTTGAACATCCTATAAATATATGCTATGCACAGCAAAAACACTCATTTCCAAAGGACACTTTGGAGAGAAACAGCTTGGTTATATCGCTCACACACAGAGGCACAGAGAGGTTTATATTGGCTTTTTGCATTTAATTAATTTTGCAGAAAGCAATGCAAAAGTCTTCAGGATTGGAGGTTTCCTTTGAACTAACATCAAACCACCAGACCTGCTAAGGAAGGCTCAGCCAAGCTTTGATATGCTTCAGCACACACATCCCATTGCTTCTGCTTTGGACAGGCAAAGGGAGGCAAAAAAAATAGCACTCTGAATTGCGAATCTCTGCTTATTAAAAATAATTAGTGGAGATAGTGCATAAGTTACTTTTAAACCCCTCCTTTTCTCTCATTATCCTCTCAAATACATACCCGGACCAATTTCGCTAAACACTGCTTGGGATATTTTAGAACACATCTTGTACTCTATCCAACAAGAGCTTAAGCAAGAAATTATTTGCACTTAGGCCAAGCAAAATAATAATGAAACTGACTTTTTTCCTTGATTTTAAATCTCACTCCCTTTCACTCTTAAAGTTCTGTCTGTCGTGTTTTAGCCGAGAATTAAATGGATAGCTTCCCCCTCCAATTATAATTTCATTAGTGGGCATGGATAGATCCACAACCACCATTAAATTCTTGTGCAATTTTCTGGGGATAAAGTAGAAATTTTACACAAAACAGGCAAGTGTACCTTGTGGGAGAGATATTTTTTTAAAAGCTGTCTTAACCCTGACTTTCCATGAACTCTAAATCAATACAAAAAAATCCATATTATGTTCATGGTCATTCTAACCTAGCTCTGCCTCTTACCAATCATGTGACCTGGACAAATCACTTAACCCACCTGAGGTTTGGTCTGCCTACCTTTAAAGTGGAAATGATCAATGTTAGATGAATGTCCAAATATAGTTTTTCTTGCTTAATACCTCTTAAAAATAAAAAAGGAACCATATTGATTTGTAAAATACATACATACATAAAATGAAAACAATAATTAAGCGAAGGTTTAAGGACAATTTCAAAGCAAAAGATGAGGCTATTGGGCCTATGTTTCTGAGGAATGCTGGAAATGCTCCGACTTTTCCAGAATCTTCGCATTAACTCCACTCTCTCCTTAGTATGCTTCACTCCCGCTATCCTGGAAAATGAGCCAGGTTTTTCATTGCTTTGGTTCCCCTGCAGATGCTCATAAGCACTCAGCCTGAAATGTCCCCACTTCCATATTTCAGGTCGATATGCTCTGTTTTCCTGATGGTCCCACAGCTTATCTCGCCATATTATAATTATTTATTTATGGCACTGGATCTCCCAATTAGGCAATTTACTCCATGGGACAGCAAGAATGTCTTCATCCTTATATCCTTAGCCCCGATCAGATTTCCTGGCATAAAACATACATTGACTGGGTAAATGAATGCATGATATGTAATAAGTCTAGTAAATTATGGAGAGACTAAAAATAATACCATAGATCAGGTTTTATCTAACTACTAGTTTTGTCTCCATTCACATGTCATGAGCAACTTTAGTTAACAGTGGAACACGCGAGGGTAAGATCCCCTTAACCAAATCCACTCTCTCTAAAGTCACCTTCCACCGTTTTTATACTTTCTTGCCTTTTGTTTATTTCCACCCTAGGAATAATCACAATTTATAACAGTGTCCCTCTTATTGCTATTTTTTTCCCACTAGGAGTTCTTGATGGGGGCGGATTTTGTCTGTCTAGTCCATTACTGAGGCACAGCTCCTGACACACAGTAAATGTTCAAAAAAACATTTGTTCGGGAAATGAGTGAAGCCAATACATATGGAACAAACAATCATAGAATCTCTGCATTCTGTCAGCTATTTTTATTAAATTTCCATGATGATTAAAGAAAGTCATAATTCCAGCCTTGTTGGGGCATAAAGAAGACCCAGTAAACAGCACTCTTTTCCCCTTTCTGAACCAATTGAAAATTGAAACAAAGGCATTGGTAGCTAGAGCATCAAATTTTTACTTTGATTAACAATCAAGCTAAAATCAGAGCTTGGCAAATAACCCATGGTACTAAACCTCAGAATCATATAAAATCAACCCCTAATCTCTAAGCTGTCTCTGCTTGAGGGTGGAGGAGCTTCCTTGAAAAAACTCTGGCTTTGTTACAGTCACGGGGACATTAAGTACAGGATAGGAAATACAATTAATAATATTGTAATAACTATGTATGGTGTCGCATGAATACTAGACTTATCAGGGTGATCACTTCATAAGTTATATAAATGTCTAATCACTATGTTGCACAGCTGAACCCAATGTAATATCATATATCAACTGTAATTGAAAAATAAAAAGACATTTTTAAATGGCATACGCTACAACATGGATGAATCTTGAAGACATTATGGTGAGGGTGATAAGACAGCCACAAAAAGACAAACACTCGAAATCATAAAGAAAGAAAGTAGAATGGTGGTTGCCAGGAGCTGGAGAAAGGAGTAAATGGGGAGTTATTATTTAATGGGCGCGGAGTTTCAGTTTTACAAGATGAAAAGAGTTCTGGAGATGGATGGTGGGGATGGTTGCACAACCTCATGAATGTATTTACTACCACTGAACCATACACTTAAAATGGTTAAGGGCCGGCCGAGTGACGCGGTGGTTAAGCGCTGGCTTGGGAAGCCAGCGGCCCCGGTTCGGATCCCACATATGAGGGTCAGTGACACTGCCCTCAAAAAAAAAAAAAAAAATGGTTAAGATGGTAAATGTGTGTGGTATGTATTTTACCACAATTATGAGAAATTGGAAAAAACAGACCAAAACAAGAAAAATTATGGCAGCACAGGTTCCCTGTGGGCAATTCATCCCCAACAGCCAGGGCAAAATGATTTGGGTGCCAAATGTCCAACTCCTTCTTCCACACTAACTGATGAGAGTCATGTCTCCACTCCTTGCAGGCAGTGAGGGAGGAAATGGAGGGGCCTGTAAACTAATGGGGTGTCCAGTTTCTCCAGGGGAGGCAAACAACAGGAGTGGAGAAGTTTCCCCTCTCCCACCCGCAACTAGCCTTGACTCCAAATACACCCGTTTTCAGATTCATTCTATCAAGATTTTGCCTTTGGCCACATGTGTTACATCCACCAGGTCAAGGTAAATGATTAGAAGAGATAGCAGGGCCAGCTGAGTGGCGAATTGGTTAAGAGCTGGTTTTGGGATGCCAGCGGCCCCGGTTCGGGTCCCACATATGAGGGCCAGTGACACTGCCCTCTACAGCTAACAACAGCTCCACCTGGAGATGGGCTGTGCGAGCCCCGGTGACGGTGTTGGCTGCAGCTCCTGCTGCAGTGGCTGCCATAGGCTACAGTGAGTGGCCCGCAGCCAGTGTGAGCTGCCAATAGCCGCGGTGAGCGACCATCCAGAGGCCAGCGACCGATCTGCCTCATCCGGGAAAAGTTCAATGATGATACCAACATGGGCCAGTGAAGCAACGTCCTCCTCAACTAGACTGAAGAACAAAAAGACAGTAACTTGTCTGTTCCCCTTCCCTGATTCCCCAAGTTGTTCCCCTCCCCCAATTCCCCAATAAAATCTTTAAAAAAAAGAAAAAAGAAAAGAAAAAAAAGAATAGGAGCAATAAATCATTTAAACAAAAAAAGAGAGAGATAGCACATAGCATTGCTCTCAAGTCAACAAAATAACCGGAGGCCCAGGCAGCCTAGTCAATTTAGTCATTTTTCCATTAGCTTGGGGACCCACAATACTGCTGGACAGTAATATAACTAAGAAAAAAAACACTGCAGAATAATACTTCCTATCACCTTTTGTCAATCCTGCATAGGTCCTGTGGCTTACTTTTCAGCCTCCCAGCCAGTCTGCTTCCTGATTTGGCCCAAAGCACTCGCAGCCACTGAGCTGCCAGGGAAGGTAAGACTCCTGCTTTTGTGGGCAGAAACCATAGGACAGCTCTTTCTTAAATATGTGAGAGCCCCTGTTTTAAAATCATTTTTTTCCCTGAATGGCTAAAGGGACACAGGAATTCTCCAGAAGCAGTGCTCTCAGGCTGGCAAAGTCAGACAGAGGAAGGCAGGTGGAGAGCAAGGAAAAGACCCTAAACATTGTTTAAGAATATGTCTTCAGGATGCTAAAAAGGAGAAACTTTTCTAAAGGTACTTTTCCCAGACCTCTCAGGCTACTGGGAACAGAGCTTCTGTGGAGGGGTTAAAGAGACTTTATTGCTTGGCCAAAACAGATTTAAAAAAAAAAAAAAAAAAACTCAAATATAAATGTTTGAAGATTTGGTCTTTTCAGGTGCCTTACCCACCTTTTGAGCTCAAAGGAGAAAAAGTAAAGGGGGAGCAGTGTGGGAGAAAGACGCTTAAAACTACTAAGGACTTTTTTTTTTTCGGCTTTGCTTTTCCCCCTTGTAGAGCAAACTCTTATGTTATATCCTAGCCTGGAATAAATCTTCTGGGCTGAATGATAAATCAAGGATTGTAATGGAAATCACTGTTGACCTTTAAAAGGGCACTGCCTTTATATTTTCACACTGTGCTGTTTGAAATGTCGACTCAGAATCGGGAAAATAATATACCATCGATTTCTCTCCATGCCTCTTATACCAGAGCTTGAAATTGACCTGGAAAGCATTGGTATGGGTTTTCTCATTACGGTTTCAACATCATTGAAAATGGTGATTAATGATCCCGTCTTGGGAACAGCATTGTTAGGCCTTGTAAGTCCCTCATGAATTGTGTCCAAACAGCAGCTAGCTCACCCTGTTCACACCACCTCCCAGAAGTGGGTGTATTTTAACACTCATGCAGTAAACCTTTGTGGTGCTTGATTAAAAGCCTGGACAAGATGGGAATATTATTTCCTTGTATTACTGTTTTATCTTGCTTCCTGTCTTCTCCTTGTCCAATTATTCCTCTTTTATTTCTCCTCCAATTGCTTAATGTACCAGGACTCTCTGGCAATTCATTAGTTCTACCTTTCCATTCCTTCTTCTTTTTTATTTCTAATTTCCCACTCTAGTTTTCCTCCAATTTCATAATCTCTCTCTCTCTCCTTCTAGCTCACTGGTCTTTTGGGCTCCTTTTTCTTTTTCTGTCTGATTTATCCATTCCCTATCTCATTCGTTCCAGAAGAAACTTTTCAAACCATCCAGATTCTCTTAGCCTTTACCAGTTTTGACTGAGAATATGGAACGTCTTCCCTCACCTGCCTTATCTCCACATGCCCTGGCACGCGGAGGATGGTTGAACTGCATACAGCTATCCCTTACTGCCAGCTCTTCTAGCAAAATGCTATTGAAAAATATCTATAGACTTTCTGTTAAGCATGGAAGCTAGTGAGCATGATCTCTCTTCATCATAAAAAAGTAGCTAGGTAGAAATGATTATTATTTTTTTCCATTGAAAAACTTTTAGAAAGCTTTTACATGCTGGGTCCTTCAGGCTGAGTTGCTCTGAGGGATCATTACAGCCTCTGTGCAGAGGCAAGAGGGACCCCAACTCAAAATTTGGTCAAGACTGAGATAGATAGATAGATAGATAGATAGATAGATAGATAGATAGATAGATATAATCAAAAGGCTATGAAAAGGGCTTATTCTTTACATAATTAAGCTTTTCTAGAGAGAGCAGGGAAGGTATCCCAATCAGGTCCAAAATGGCTTGAGAACACCAGGAAAGGAGGCTGAAAGGAAAGGTTATGTATTGTGGGCAGGAGTTGGGGCCAGACTGAGGGTGCTCACATGCTGGCAGGGGCTTGTTTGCTTTTAATCTCCTAACTACACGGAGGGAGAGAGCACCCTGGCTTCCTTATCCGCTGTCCCACATATAGGGAAGAAGGGGAGAGGGAGAAATGAGGCTTAAAAGCTGTCATCTCTTGAACATCAAAACCAGAGTGTGTTGGGCCGGCCGAATGGCTCAATTGGTTAAGAGCTCGCTCAAGAGTGCGAGCTGAGCTCTGAGCAATGGCGGTTCGATGCCCAGCCCGAGCTGAGCTGCCATTGAGCTGCCAACAGGTGACAGGATGGCTCAGTTAAAAAACAAACAAACAGAGTGTGGGCCGCCGAGTGGCTCAGTTGGTTAAGAGCTCGCTCAAGAGTGCGAGCTGAGCCCTGAGCAACAGCAGTTCAATGCCCAGCCCGAGCTGGGCTGCCGCTGGGCTGCCAACAGGTGGCAGGATGGCTCAGCTAAAAAAAAAAAATAGCAGAGTCAGACTCCTAGCAAGATCGCTGACCTAAGATAACCCAAAGCAAGTTGACAATCCTAGACCTAAACCACAACTGGGGAGACACAGGGAGGGAGGGAGACAGAGCTCTACAGAGAATCTCTGTGAGAATCTAGAAAAGAGAAGCATCGGGGCTGGCCAAGTGGCGCGGTGGTTAAGCGCTGGCTTGGGAAGCCAGCGGCCCCGGTTCGGGTCCCACATGTGACGGCCAGTGACACTGCCCTCAAAAAAAAAAAAGGGGGCCGGCCGAGTGGCGCAGCGGTTAAGCGCTGGCTTGTGAAGCCGGCGGTCCCGGTTCGGGTACCACTTATGAGGGCCAGTGACACTGCCCTCAAAAAAAAAAAAAAAAAGATAGAAAAGAGAAGCATCTCCTAGGTTTGGTGAGATCATTCATACAAGCTGTTCTACCAAGGACTCACAAGAGCCTAATATCTGGGCCGGCCGAGTGGCACATTGGTTAAGAGCTGGTTTTGGGATGCCAGCGGCCCTGGTTCGGATCCCACGTATGAGGGCCAACGACACTGCCCTCCACAGCTAACAACAGCTCCACCTGGGGCTGGGCTTTGTGAGCCCCGGCGACGCTGAGGGCTGCAGACCCTGCTTCAGTGGGATGCCTTAGGCTACGGTAAGTGGCCAGCAGCCAGCATGAGAGGCTGGCAACCAGCATGAGCTGCCAATAGCCGCGGTGAGCGACCTTCCGGTGGCCGGTGACCGATCTGCCTCATCCGGGAAGAACGCAATGACGATACCAACATGGGCCACTGAAGCAACATCCTCCACAACTAGACTGAAGAACAAAAAGACAGAAACTTGTCTGTTCCCCTTCCCCGATTCCCCAATAAAATCTTTTTAAAAAAAAGAACCTAAAGAACCTAATATCTTACTCAAGTTAAAAAGCAAAGAAAAAAAGTTCACCCTGCCTTTAGATGATGTACTCAGCTGCTCACAAGATGGGAATTTAACATCACAAAAAGTATTCCCTGGCCTAGAAAATCTTCTGTCTCAGGGACACCCTAGAATCAGACACACTCGATAAGCCCTCCTTTAACTTCTGAGATCAAAGACTCCCAGAAAGTTTAGAATAACACTGAAGAAAGAGCATATTTGGGGACCTGGATTCAAATCCTTCTTTTCCCACTTTTGTGACCTTGTGAAATGTACTCATTTCTGAGCTGCAGCTTCCGCTTCTCTACAAAGGGGATAAATAATATCTACTCCATTTCATTGATTCTAAAATGTACTTCATTGCATTTTAGCATCTCTGAAAACTTGATAAATCAAGGGCTTCTGACAAATTCTAATTGGCACCTTTTTTTCTTAGTGGCACATAAAATAATGGTTCATCTTACAATCAACAGCATCTTAATGAAATACAGTATTTCATAGGGCTTAGAAAATGCAAATGTAAAAACATTTTATTCATTATAAGCTCTATTTAAGTGTTTTTACAAACTCTTTGGGGCTCAGTTTCCTTATCTTTAGAATTGAGGTAATAACAATACCAACTGGATGGAGTTGTAATAAGGGTCAAGTAACTTAATACATACAAAGTGTTTAAAACAGTGTATGGCTCAGAGCAGGAAACCTTAGTATTATCATTATTCCAAGACCTTCTCTGACTCATTTGAACACAGGTTGGTTATTGGTTTATTCCCCAAATATTGAATGTTCTATGGGTGCCATAAAGCTCTAGAGTCAAACTCAATGGTTCTGAACCCTGGCTCTGTCACTTACTAACTTTGGGTAATTGCCATAGTTTCATTCAGCCTCATCTTTGCTTGAGCGTGGTGCCTGGCAATTGGAAGTCCTCAATACATGCTAATTGTCATTTTTAGTAAGCGATTCTGCTTTGTAGAAGCATCTGGTCTAGCTTTAGAGGTAGACTTACATCTGGCCGAGAGAGACTTACAGTACCATAGGTAAGAGATGGCCCCTCTTCACACATTGTCCTTGTGTAAGCCCCATCAGTGTCCTCCAGGAAGTGTCCTCAAAGTGTCCTCAAGACCGTCCAGGAACACACCTGAGGTCAATTAGAGTTGGAGTTGATCCCTGCTATGGGGACATCTCACACCATAAGGAACCATGAAGATACAAAGTATCAGGAAGGGCTTGTTCTAGGAATTGGGCCTGTGCTAACTGATTTGGGAGAGGGCCCAAGGAAGTGTCAACTGGGAGCTGTCAGAAAGTGAGGAAATTTAATAGTTATCTTAATTTTTATTAAAATAGAAGGAAGAAGGAAGAAGGAAGCAGTTGTCATTGAAGAAGAAGCAGTAGTGACTCCTGTTAGCCAGAAAAGGGGAGTGTTTGGTCATTTTTGTGGTGTCTTGGTTCAGGCATGATTATGGAGTAGTCTTATTTTCGTTTTGTTCCATCACATTCATGAAAGTCCTCATGAAATTGCTTATGTTCACCAAGGGAACTGCATGACCCATCTGGTAGCAAGTAAGCCAGGTACCAACTATCAGCTGGGGGGTGGCCAACCATCCCCGTTTGGCTGGGACTGAGGAGGCCCCAATACTGAGGGACTGGAACACGGGACTTTAGGTACAAACCTGGAGAATGCCATGGGCAAACAGGGCTGTGCTGGTCCCTTTAGCTGTCAGGGCTGCTTCTCTGTTTCTCAGCCCTCACCGCTTTGGATAACATAGCCTGTGAATTACCTAATTTATACTTTATTTACCGACTCATTTGTCTGCATCTGGGGATGTGCTTTGGAGGCCAAGCCCTGGCTCTATCATTTACTAATCTCGTGGTCTTGAGCAAATTACTCAATGTCTCTGAGTCTCGGTTTCCTCCTCTCTGAAATGAGGTTGGTGCATACTTCACTTGAAGGCTTAATCCGATAATGGCATCTTCGTCAATGCCCTGCGCATCATGGGCACTCCACTGACACTACTTCTTGTTCCTTCCCTAACTCCCACCTTACTCCATCCTATATCAGCTTTGCACCATTTCATGCAACAGCTATGGATTAGCAATCATATCTCAGTAACATTATTTTTTAGCTCCTAACGTGGTTCCAGGTATCCATAATCACTTAAAAATTGATTTTAATTATGTTATTGCTGTTCATTTTTCTTCTCTTTAGTACTGCCACGATTTCTTATGCTTCTCTATTCTCTTTTCCTGCAGGACATTTAGACCCGTAACTTAAAAAAAATAATAACAAACTCTGCATTTCTAGAATACTTTACAGTTTGCAAAATGCTTTTCACACACACACAAAAAAAAAACTGAGAGGCAAGTATTATTACTCTCCTGGAGATTACTCTCTAATTACTCTCTAATATTTCTCTTACAGATGAGCAAACCAAGGCTTGGAGAAGCTGTATGCCAGATTCAAGATCACATCACTAGCAAAACAGAACAAACCCTCTGAGACTCTGCTCTGCTCTGAAACAACTTTCCCTGGGGCTCAAAACTAGATGCCAGTGTATCCCCATTCCTCGCATAACAGGGGCCCTGGATTGGGCCTCTTGACCAGATGTGGCTACTGAGACTGCAGCTGTCATTTGTAATTTCCTGTGCTGTTCCCCAGAGTCCACAGCTTAATTTCACTTTAAATCCAGCATGGCTCTTGCCAGACCCATGAGAAAATCCCATTTGAGGTGGAACCACTGAAATCTGATTCAGAGAGCTCTCTGCTGGGTCTTCCTCTGACAATCAGTTCAGCTTAGGCCTTAGCAGCTAGGCTGTGCTGGAACTGGACAATTCTACTTCCTTTGACTTGCCATCCCCTTCACCATGGCCCCAAGGAGGGATGACAAATGAACTCATAATTGTCACCCTTTGGAAACCTTTAAACGCCATAGCCTAAGCAGAAATTACCAATAGGTTTTGGTATTTAACTCAGACTAATTCAAAATATTTCCCCATTTGGAGTTCTTGCAGATGAAGGGTGTGGGGCTGGAGGAGACCCAGGAATGCAAGACTGCCTAGCTGAAGGTGTGTGAACACAGGATACCTTTCCAGGGTAACCGAAGCCAGTGGAATTTGGGAAGCAGAAAGAGGCTAAGATTTGGAGTCAGCTGACCCATGTTCAAATACCAGCTCCCGTGTTCACAGAGTGGGCTGCCACCTGCTACACACTCCATCTCTCCAACTTTGTACTCTCCTTTGAAACAAGAAAAACAATCATGCCTGCCCTGCTCCTCTCTTTAGGGTGGCTCTGAGCTAATGGACATAAAAGCGCTTTAGAAACTGGAAATCGCTAGACAAGCATAGGCTGTTAATATTACAGTGCAGCTTTCTAAAGTTCTCAATATGTTTTTCAGACACAGACTCACTATGCATCGCAATTCTTTTTGGTCTTTGTTTTTTCTTCCAGTTCCTTTGATCTCCCTGCACAAGCTCAAAGTAGCCAAAAAAAAAAAAAACAGGTCTTCATTTGTCTCATAATTCACACAGTTATTCAAGCCAGTATGTAGTATTCCAACCCAAAAAGATAGTCCAAGAAAGCTTTCAGTCCCAGACTGAAAGGAGGGTGAAACAATGTTTTGCTCAAAATATAATTTTCAATTTTTGTGTCTCTAATATATATGAAAATTTTACAGTTTGATTCAGAGGAGAAGGAAAAAACAGGAAAATGAGGGAACTTGAGAACTGGAAAGGAAACCTCCATCTCACACACTCAAGGATGATTGAAAAAGGGTTACATTTATAAAGCTATTTGGTAATGTAGAGTTAAATAGAAAAGAGTGCACAGCATAGAGTGATAAAATGGTCAAAAAGGGCCGACCGAGTGGCTCAGTTGGTTAAGAGTTGGCTTAGAGTGCGATTTTTGAGAAACAGGGCCACCGGTTCAATTCCCACATGGGCCAGTGATGCTGCGCCTGAGCTGAGCTGTCACTGAGCCGCCAATAAGTGGCAGGGTGGCTCAGCTGGTGTAACAACAAGATTGCCTGTTCATTGGTGGGCTATACCCACCTGCAACTAAGACTAAACTCGGCACCTTGAGCTTAGCTGCTGCCTGGATGGTGCAGTGAATAGGGCATGCGCTCTTAACAACAAGGCTGCTGGTTTGACTACTGCATGGGATGGTGGCTATGCCCACCCACAACTAAGACTGAACACACAACCTTGAGCTTAGAGACTATGAGCTGCCAACGGGAAGCCAGATGGCAACTGATGCCCTCCACAACAAAGGTTGAAGAACAACAACTTGACTGGTCCCCTTCCCCAATTCCCCAACACTGTTCCCAAATCCCCAATAAAATCTTTAAAAAAAAAAAAAAGATGATAGTCTCTAGGTCCATCCATGTCGTTGCAAATGGTACAATTTCATTCTTCTTTACAGTGGAGTAATACTCCATTGTATAAATGTACCACAATTTCTTAAGCCAGTCATCTACTGATGGGCATTTCGGTTGTTTCCAAGTCTTGGCTATTGTAAATAGCGCTGCAATAAACATAGAGGTGCATATATTTCTTTGAATTAGCATCTTGGATTCCTCTGGGTAGATTCCCAAGAGTGGAATTGCTGGGTCATACGGCAATTCTATTTCCAGCGTTTTGAGATACCTCCATACTGATTTCCATAATGGCTGCACCAATTTGCAGTCCCACCAACAGTGCACCAGGGTTCCTTTTTCTCCACACCCTCGCCAACACTTGTTGTTTGTTGATTTGTTGATGATAGACATTCTGACTGGAGTGAGGTGGTATCTCATTGTGGTTTTTATTTGCATTTCTCTGATGATTAGTGAGGTTGAACATTTTTTTATATGCCTATTGGCCATCTGAAATAAGTCAGTCGGAGAAAGACAAGTACCACATGATTTCACTGATATGTGGAATTTGAAAAACTGAATGAATGAGCGTAAGAAACAGTAACAGTCTCATAGATATAGAGGAAAAACAGGGTTGCTAGTTGGGAGGGGTGTGGGGATGAGGGAGAAGGGGAAGGGATTAGACAGCATAAATAGGTAACTACAGTATTGTCACAGGGATATGAAAGACAGTTCGAGGAATATAATGTTAAAATTTTGTGGGGTGTCAGATGGTCACATGTTTTGTTAGGGAGACCACTTCATGGATGGAGTAGAGACTTGATCACTGCACTGTATACCTGAAATTGATGTTGTATAATATTGTATGCCAACTGTAATTGAATATACAGACAGTCATGGGATGTGTATTATATGGTGGAGGGGAGTCAAAGGAATTGTAATAGATGGTATGATATGGGGGGGAGGAGTGGGAGGGGAGAATTGGGAGAGGGGGGTTGTCACTTTGAGGGGTAAAAAGTATAACTATTGCACTTTGTTGTACACCTGAAGCTAATTAAAAATATATATATAAATAAAATAAAATAAATAATAAAAAATAAATAAATAAAAAGATGGTCAAAAAGATGTCCCAAGTATTTGCAAATCATTGCTAAGCAAAGACAAATTTGCTTATCACAGCTCAAGTCATAATTCTAGTAGATTCTCGTCTTTGTCTAGGGCTTTGCCCAAACAAAGAGAGATTCTTAGAAAATACGACTCACCTGTTCTTTACATCTTAATAATACCCACACAGGGGTGAATATGTTCTGGGAACTGACTATATAAATAATCCACAAAAGACTGAGGCCAGGGAAAGTCCAGAAATATGTTTTTCTTCCTGCATGCTACCCTTCCACTCTGGCACTGCTTCTGTTCCCAGACCCCCTTATTATGTTTCCAGAAGAATCTTTTTGTTTTAAAACTTTACATTTCAACAGGATGATTGATAGATGAGCCTATCTGTGCATGGATGACAGGCAGGACATGTGTATGCATGCTGACCACATAGCATGAAATCTTTCTACAACACTAACTAGCCCACATACAATGGAATTTGGATTTGGCAGTTGAAGCTTGGACTCATTCCAGAAGATTTAATTCAAGAAATACCAAAGGGCCTCACCACTGTGCAGCAGCTTCTCGTTCAAGGCTATGCTTCAGCCTGAGAGGGTGCAGTATAGGAAGACAAGCTGGATGTCAGAAATCAGAGATTTTTCTAAGGGGCCACCAGATGGCCTCACTGTTCAGACTGACGTTATAAGTTCAGGTTGCATGCAGTTTTCATCTTCAAAGCAGGGTGGCGGCACAGAGGTATGTTTTAAAGATTGCCACTGAGATCAGGAAGTGACAGCTTTTCTGTTGTTCTCTGGATTCTTCACTTAGGTGACCTACAACAACGTAGGTATGGAGTCTCCAGTGGGGAACAAAATAGAATACTATGTATGTTTTAACTCCAGTGTACAGCCAAAATGCTTCTGTTCAACACTATATATACTTCTGTTAAATTTCCCTGGTATCTTGATGCATAGCACTGAATCCACTATTGAATAAGCATATTCCCTTTTTTTTAAATTGACATACTGAGGATTCTTTAAACACATCATAAATTGCTCCCACAAAAGCTTGATGTTAACGTACAAAATGAGAAGGCTGCCCAATACCTGCACCTCATCTTCATTAAGTATATAATTTTTTTTTAATCTTTCTTTTGTGTAAGATGTTCCCTTGAACATGATTTAGGGGGTTGTCTAGTATAGCAGCTAGTGTTGCCATGTAATGCACTAGGGTTTGTGTGAAATTTTACATCACACGGCTTGGGCTAAGGAATAGGCTTAACTGCATAAAGAAGAAACTTTCAAGGCCAGGATCAGCATGCCTCAGCCCATGAAGAAGCACGCCAGGCTCTGCTGGACCCGTGCTCTAGTCCTTCTTATATGGCAAACATGAGAGAGCAGCTTAATCAGCATGCCAAGCAATCTGATTTGGGGGTGCCAGCTATTTATAGGAACTGTCTTGAAATACCAGCTGCCCAGCACCTGGAGCCTCTGGTGCCCCAAGGATGTTTCAGTCAGTCCTCCCCTTGGCAGGGGGAGGAAGCCCCAGTTCCATGAGAAGCTGAGCTTGGGCACTGCCCCTGCACCAGGGAGAAGGGCATGGGCTTTAGTCCTAGTCAGTCTCTGGCCCAGGCAGTGCAGGTAAACCAGTCTTTTTGGGCTGCCACGTTCTGAGTGGCCTAAAGTACAGAAATGTATTTTTCACAATTCTGGAGGTTGGAAGGCCAAGATCAAGATGTTGCCAGGCTTTGCTTTTCCTGAGGCCTCTCTCCTTGGCTTCCTTCTCACATGTCCTCGCATGGCCACTTCTCTTTGCACATGAACTCATGGTGTTTCTTCCTCTTCTTATAAGGACACCAACCCTATTGGATTAGGGCCCCCACTCTTATGACCGCATTTAGCATTAATTATCTCCTTAAAGACCTTATCTCCAAGTACAGTCACATTGGGGGTTAGGGTCTCAACCAATGAATCTTTAGGGACAGGTGAGGCACAATTCAGCCCATAAGCCAAGTAAGCACACAGGGTTATTTAGGACAACTCTGCTCCTTGTTTAATACTTAGTCAACTTTTTAAGCAAAAAGTGATATAACATGATCGCTTTTATTTTCATTTTTTTGATTACTAATGAAATTATATGCCTTTTCACATACTTACTGGCCAGTTACATTATTTTTATAATTTATTTATACGTTGCCTATTTTTCCTTTGGGATATTAATGTTTTATTCTTTAATTTGTCAAATATTTTTATATAGCTTGTCTTTTACTCCATTATGATGATCATGTGATTTTTAATTAGATATGTTGATGACATATTTTGTATTAATATAGAGGATATGTGTTATCTCCCCAATATCCACACTAATCCCTTCCCCATAACCTCCTAATGATTGTCTGGGGATCCACCTGGTTCCAGAAACCCCCACCTCCAGCTGGGGTACAGGCTCTGACCAAGCCAATCAGCACAAGCCATGCCCTGTGATTGGTACAACGGTGAGTATGTGACCCAAGTCAGTCAAAGCAAAGTGAATCTCAAGAGTCTTACTATAAATGCTGACACAAAGGTGTCCCCTATTTCTTGCTAAACAAGAATAGCAAAGCACATAACTTTAGGAGCTGATGTCAACCATTTTGAAGAATCAGTTTAGGATAAAGCTCACAGCAAAGAAAGCAGAGCAGAGAGATCAACTGAGTGTATCTGGAATACTGTTGCGTCACCAGCTCGAGCCTCCTGCAGGAAGCCTGCTTCAGGGTTTTTCTATTCCATGAGCCCAGGCATAAATACTCACGTGAACACACTGGAGTGACCACCCTGGTTGCTGAAAATGGCTTGCATCCATTCTTTTTATAATCGGGTGTCCATTCTAATTGGTCAATACCTGTTCTGCCATGATTGTTAAATATTCGCCATATCATCTCGATATGTATCAATAATTGTCCTTTTTATTAAACTGGTTTCAGTAAGATTTGATTTTTGTTTAATGTATTAGCTAGTCATTGAGGTGTGGGGGTTAATCAAGCACAGCAAGTAGTGTTGCCTTATGTTGCCTTAGCTAGCTTGTATTCCCTTTAATATAGAGAGAAAGGCCTTTTCTTTAGTATCAGTTTGCTAATTAGAATTCTATGCCATTTATTTTTTTTTTTTACCAAAATCAAATCTCTAATGCATTATTATTTGCCATTTAGTTTCTTTAAAGAATAGTACGTTGCTGTAGAGCAATATGTGTGCAGAATTCTTCTAGACTTTTGTGACTTTTTCCCAAATTTTATAGTTCTCATTCTCTGTCTGTAGTGACTCACTGGCACTGGGTTCTTTCAATATATTCAAATTAGCTTTCACAGGAACAATTCTTTTTCCACACTCATATTTCATCAGTATACATAAATATTTCATTAGGTTACATAACTCGTTTGGAAACTGGTTTAGAAACCTGTTATTATTAAAGCAAAACTGTGAGAACACACCAGAGCAAATTGGCTAGAAGCATTTGTCCTTCTGTGGACATCATCGGTCAGTATGTTTTACAGAGGAAATGATGAACTTTTCTTAATCGAATGAAATGATTAAGTGGAGATTATTCAACTCAATGCAATTAAGTTTAATCTCTTTCTTTTTTTTTCCCTTAGAAATTGCATAGCACAGGCACCAACCAGTGAGAATGCATGTGGCAACCAATGAGAACAAACTCTGGCTATAAACAAACAATAGAGCCACACCAGAGCGCAGGGGCTGCCTGTTGCCCCTAGCAACAAGAATAGGACAACCCCACTGGAGGCTGGGCTCCTGGCAGGAGAACAGGGTCTGAGGTGATGCTCCCCAAATGAAGAAAGAGGCTGAAAACAGCTGCTACCAATTGTTGCCTGCAACCACAGCTTCCATGATACTGCAAGCTTAGAAAGGCATGTCTCAACCTCTCCTCTTGGGTTCCAGGCAAGTCATCTAAGGGCTCAGTGACTGTATGGGTGATATCCCCAACATCACTGTGGAGCAGGAGCACCAATACAAGACCTTGAGACTCCACGGACAAGGTAGAGACAAACCTCAAAACTCCTAGAATGAGGAGTGGGAGGGGACCAGAGAAAGAAAACGGCTGGAATAATAAAGAAACAAAACCTTCCATTCAAGAAGGTCCTGCAAACTAAAATCCAGAACACGGGAAGAAAACTGATGTGAAACACAATCAACAAAGATCACAGTCACTATTACAAGAAAATAAAAAGGAAACACTTTAAATTTTTTTAAATATATATTTTAGTATCCTCAAAGAGATAAAAAGACAAATAGCCAGATTAAAAAGAACAAAATTATGAACCAGAAAAAGGCAGAAGTAAAACAGGGAAAGGTTAATACAAAAAAGAAATGATGAGCCAATAACTTTTCCAGGAAAGCTCTTATGTATGGTATATTTCACAAGCCCTTGTGTATCTAAATGTCATTCTGTTGTGTTTACACCTGAAAAACAACTTGACTGAGTATAAAATTCTCAAGCCATATCTTTATTCCCCAAATATATAGCCTTCGTTCCATTTCCTTCTGCCATTTATCTTTGCAGAAAAGAAGGCTGAAGCCAATCAGTATATTGATCTGTAATAGATTGCAAGGGGGCAGTGAGGTTGTCGGGATGAATCTGAGTTTCTTTATCTGTGCAATTCAAAAAATTGTCCAAGTGGGCTGGCCGAGTGGTGCGGTCGTTAAAAGCTGGCTTGGGACGCCAGCATCCCCAGGTCAGATCCCGCATATGAGGGCCAGTGACACTGCCCTCTAAAAAAAATTAAAAATAAAAATAAAAAAATAAAGAAGCTTCGCCTTTAAAAAAAAAAAAAATTGTCCAAGTGTGTTTGGGTATGCTTTTCTTTTCATTAATTTTGTTGGTAAATATTGAATCCTTTTCCTGTTTATTCTCATCTGGTTATTGCTCCTGTATCAACCAGTGTTCAATTGAAGAAAACAAACCCACAAGTTTAAGCAGAGGGAGATTGATTATAAAGTACTAAATAATTTACTAAATCACCAGGAGAATGGGAAAAACAGATTTTAGACCTGCACTGACCAACACAGGAGACACGAGACACATGGGGCTACTGGGTACTTACAATGTTGCTAGTCTCAAATGAGATAAGCTTTTGCACAAAAAATAATAATAGTGATAATAAATGTAATATACTGACTACATATGGAAATGATACTATTTTAATGGGTTAAATAAAATATATTATTAACATTCATTAATGTCGCCTATTTCTTTGTGCTTCTTTAACTGCAGCTACCAGAAAATTTTAAATTACATATATGTGTCCCATTACATTTCTGTAGAACCTTCCATGAGTGACTGACTGCTAAAGGCACTTCTGAGAACTGGGCTGCCAGTGAAGCCGCTGCTGCAGCCCCCGTCAGGGAGCGCAGAACCAGGAGGTTGTTCCCGAACTCGGCAGCCTGCCCCCATCGGGAAGCGGGTGGCTGCGTTGCAAAGCTGGCTCTGGACTTGCCTCTGTCATAATCAGCACCAGGAAACTGAACACCCCACACATGACCACCCTCTCCCCGAAGCGCCTCAGTTCTAAATCCAGTTTCACTTGAATGCAGTATCTTGGCAGAGCCTAAATCACATCCAAAGCTCTAGGCACTACTGGGACAAGTGGGTTTTGGCTTTCCAGCCTTTGCACACTGCTAGAGGGTCGGAATGCATGTTGAACGACCCAATGTACATCACCCCGCACAGCTTCTATTACAATCGCTCCTGTTCCCTCACTGCAAACACAAATGCTTCTTGAACTGTCTCACTTTATGTCTACGAAGTACTTTCCTATTATCCTTGTCTGCATTCTAGGAAAACCTCTAAAGTTTCTTTTTTTTTTTTTTTTTTTTTGAGGGCAGTGTCACTGGCCCTTATATATGGGACCCGAACCGGGGCCGCTGGCTTCCCAAGCCAGCGCTTAACCCACTGTGCCACTCGGCCGGCCCTAAAGTTTCTTTTTGATGTTACCCCTTCCATTTTCTATAGTATCCGTTTGGCTCCTTAATACTTCCAATTAGGATGTTAATTCTCCTATTAAATTGTAATTTCCTTGTAATTCTCTGATGAATGGTATAAAAACAAAAGTTGTGGAAACTTATAGCTAAGAGTCCCAACCAAGTCTAAGCAGGGACGCTGTTCTATTTTTTTCCCTATACCTCATGTTTTGTTTCATTTTTATTGTTTGCTTATCTTTGAAAGAAGATTGATCCTTAATTAGCATTTGCCAAATATGTATTGTCCTACTCTCTGTCCACCATCAATGCCTTCAAACCAAAGACCATCAGTGAACAAAGTGGATTCACTGTGAGTTGCAGCGGGAGAGACTACACACCATGGGGAACAACAGGGCATCTCAGTAAGAGAATGTCCAAAAGGACTTATAGGATTTGGGCTTTGGTTAGGTGATTTGGTAGATTGCGTACTATCAGACAGCAGTAACAGTTTTATAATTGGGTATCTCAGTTAGTCTTATTTATAAGGAGGGAAAACTAGAGCAAGGCTGAAGATATAATTGGCAAAACAAAAACAAACAGCCATCACTCAGAGCTGGCAGAGGAGTGTGGTATTTTGGAAGTTGGACAATGTTCATGTACTGTCTGTGTTTAGACATAATTACCAAGTGCTCTTGTTTTGGCTTTGCAGCACCAAGGTCATGGACTGGCCTTGTCTGATGTGGGTGTTCTGCGAAATTTGTTAGGTCCAGCCACATCAGTTCTTAGCTGTGAGTTCAGGGCTAGCCAATCGCAACACCAAGGGTTAGTTCCTGGATGTCAGAGACTGCTTTTCTCTTTCTCGTCACTTAGATGCTACTATAATTCTACTTGGAAATCCACCACTGGAGGGAAAGCTGTTGTTGACTGTTTCTTGGCCCGATTCCCAGGATCATCATCTAGTATTATTCTATCTCCATTGCTGGTTCTCTTACTCACCAAACAAAGCAAAATGTTCTAGCTTGAACCTGTACTAGGGTTTATCTCCAAGATGAAACGTACCATCACCAATCCCTTTGTCCTTCCTGCCATTCATCTCTGGAAATTACATCTGAGACTATGACAACAGAGAGGTATCCATGGGAACAGTGAAGAGAAGAGTACTTCCCAGCAACATCCACAGTACAGGTAAGGTCCAAACATACCCTGCATTTGAAGCTGGGGTACAGACAGTACAGAAGACTGAGAAAAGTGTTTGAAAATGATTTTTAAACAAAGATCCTTTCTCTATTTCAGGCAACATTGTGGTTTCTCAGTCCATTTCCTTTGGCTGTTCAGTAAATGAAGGTCTCTTAGAGTCTGCCAATACATTGAGAATTTGTTTTTGTTTTTGCAAACGTATTGCCTTTTTTTTTTTTTTTTGAGAAGCTATATCAGGAGTCTCTAGCCAGGCACCATTTTCAATTGAAATCTTGTCAATCCAAGCTTGTATGGAAAACATACTTACTTTGTCCAGTTTTCCACCTCAGAATAAGGACTGTAGATTAGTTAATAAATAGTATTGTATCAGTGTTACTTTCCTAGTTTTGATCATTCTACTATGCTATATAAGATTTTAACATTAGGAGAAGCTGGAGAAAGGGCATATGGGAACTGCGTTATTTTTGTAACTTTTTTGTAGTTGTAACATTATTTCAAAATAAAAACGTTTTAAAAATTTAACAGCAGTATCAAAAACTTCAGAAAAACAGAGTTCATAATAGCAAAGTTCCAGAGACTATTCTGTTGCCCACCTATCCCTCAGGCCTGGCCTCCCTGGAATTTATCTAAAATGATTGTTTCTTTAATCAGTTTATCAAATGGGCTAAACTTGCTGGTATACAAACAGAAAACAGTTTCATTTTTCTCTAATCACTCCCTCCCAACATACTCTGTCATATCACCCTTCCTAACCTCTGGGCAACAGTTCAGGCATATCTCATAGATCTTTAAGTTACTTTCAAGAATTAAAACTTATTAAAATGTCCTATTTAAAACCTCAATCACATCCTCTATTCAGAGTCGCCCCCCACCCCCACCACCATACCCCTAGCCCTGCCCTGACTTGACTACAGTCCTATAACGTGGAAAGGATTAGAGAAAAGGGAGCAAATTTCTCTTTTGTGGTGGGTGCTGTTATAATACAGTTTACCAAGGCCTTGATTTGGGAGGAGCCCATATGCTGGCTCTCTCCGAAGGAATGCATTATGTGGCTTTCAAAGCTCACTGTGGGGAATATCTGGCTGAAAAGTCCCCTTCAACGCCAATACGCTCTTCTTTTTCCAGAAGTTTCTTGCAAACTTCTCAGCCCCTGCTCACAAACACACTATATAGAAGCTTATTGCTGGGGTCCCTTCACCCTACCGATAAACCCCTCTTTCAATGCCAGCTCTCTTCCATTGTAGCTCCTGGGAAACACATAGCTTTACCATTACAAATTCCGGTAGTGAGACAGCTCTCACTGCTGCCCTCTTCACTCACATAGGGTTTAATAGGCAGGAAGCAAGCACCAGTTTCTATTAATTTCTGTCCCTAAATTCCAGAAAACAAATATCCATTTCTCCATGAACTCTCTCACCTTGCTCTATTCCAAATCCCAGGGCACCACTGGCTCCCAGATCTCTCAAGGGCCCCTTGTAAGAGATAGGGAAACACCAGAGCACTGCGCACCACCCCAAAGGCGCTTTAACCCCCTTTCTCCTGCATTAGCTGGAGCTGTGTGAGGGAGGCTGATAATCACTGTGCTGATTTTGATGTCTTTTCACAATATCTGCATGGATATGTCTAGTGCTTGTACCCCATTCAGAAACCAGAGGATATTTATCACAGCTTTGGGGCTTCAGATGAAATTTCCAGACACCATGAAAAGTCCGATTTGATATCCTGTTACACTTAAAATACACCATGACGCCTTCCGTATAACCCGCAGTCCTCATCAGGGCCATCTACAGACTACACAATGGGAAACAGAGAAGCTGTGACTATTGGCAGAGTCCCACGTCTGGGTTGCTGAGATAAGACTTTTGGAAGGATTCAAACCACAGGCTTTCGCAATAGTTACACAATCACTTCTGGCCCACCCTCATGCCGAATGCATTCCAGAAAACTCGACATTCCTTAGGAGGCTATCATACAACTAAAATGGAAAGGGTTGTAATTGATATGTAGGAATATCCTTTGGGCGTCAAAAATATATCAGAGGACAAGAAATTACTTCATTAGGGCAGGATAGCTTTATATAGTTACAGGCCATTCTGCAAAGAAGGGATTTAAATCATTTCGAACCATCCTAAGGACTGCTTTGTGGAAGCCACTGGGAAGCCAGTTTTGGGTCCAGTGATATTCATTCAATCACTCATTCATTCACTGGGTCCCTCTGGTGTTGCCACAATGGATGAGATGTGCTCCTTGCCTCAAGTTGCTCAAAGACAATCTCCATAATGGCATAAGCTGCCACCAAAGTAGTATGATTCCCCCACAGATCTCACACATGCATAGCCCGGATGACAGTGAAGAGGGACGATTCCAGAGTGAGGAGAGGGAAGAAGGAAGCCGTGAAACAGCTGGTCTGTAGAGCCCCTTCTACCTTTCCAAACCCAAGGTTCTATCTAAGCTCTGGAAGGCACATGTATAAGGCATGATGTCCTGCTGACAATTGGCATAAAATAGAATGACAGAGTACAAAAACTGATGTGGCCAGAGATTAATTTCAGATGGGTAATAGGACCCCAAATGTACAGAGTCCGAGGTGAGGGACGGGTTCATCAAAACGCGGAGGACAATAACAGGTTTTCCATTGGGAGACTAGTCCAACAGAGGAATTCAGGTGGCTCGTGAGTAATGGGAATGCTCAGGAATGGTCTATATGTGCTTGCATTGAAACACGGAACAAGGGGCAAAGATGTATGATTGTTGTTGTCCAACAATGTTAAATGAGGCTTTTCCTGACTGAGGGAGTAGTAATGTGTAAATAAGGTGCCAGACACACCAAGACATCCACCTGCAGCCTATATACCAACAAAGCTGTCAGTCCAGTGGTATGGAACAGCATGCCACTGCCATCCTAAACCATGTGTGAGAAGCTTACAGAGAAGGAGTGGGAAGAATGGAGGCAGAGGTTCCCTGCCTAGGGAAGGACTCCGTCTCACCTCCCGCTTTCCCTGTGCTCACTAAGAGGCAGAAGCCAGCAGACCCGGGGCAAAAATCTCAGGGAGGACATATTCATTTTCCATTGCTGCCATAACGAATTACCATAAATTTTCTGCCTTAAAACAACACATCTTACAGCCTGTAGGGCAGAAGTCTAGTAAGCGTCTCACCTAACTAAAACCAAGGTGTCAGCAAGCTGAGGAGGCCCCCAAGCATAATCCATTTCCTGCTCACTTAGGCTGTGGGCAAAATTCAGATTCTTGTCCATTGCAGGACTTGGATTCCAGTTTTCTTCCCATAACTGAGGACCCTTCCCAGCTTCTAGAGTTCGATCGCATTCCTAGGCGTATGGCTCTCTTCCTCCATCTTGAAGCAGCAATGGTGGGGAGCTTCCTTCTGGTGTCACACGTCTCTGATCCTTCCTCTGTAACCATACCCCTCTCACTGACAACAACTGGGACAGGATCTGCACTCGTAGAGACTCGTGTGGTTAGATGGCTAGATTAGGCCTCCCAGAGAATCCAGGGTCATCCCCACATCTCCAGGTCCATAACCTCAATCACACCTGTCATGTGAGGTAACATATCCACAGGTTCTGGGGATTAAGGGGTGCACAGGGCGGGGGATTTATTCTGCCTACCACAGAGGGTTTGACCTGTGTTCCCTGGAGTTTGGGGAGTACAAAGACTGATACCTGATTCTCACTTAGAAAAGTCCAAAGGGAAGAGGCTGGCTGTAGATATCTGTGATGGAGAGCCAAGAGACAACACCCTCACCTCCAAATTTTAGAAAGGAAACATGCCGGGGTCCCTGTGGGCCAAATGGATGCTGCAAAGGATAGCCAGGTTAGAGCTTTCAATTGAAAGTACCCCACCCAAGAACACTGCCCACCCAGGTCCAAGTTGTCACAGCAGAAAGAGATTATACGGCGTAAACTGCTGCAGTAGGGTTGAGGGTATATATCAAAAGAGGGCAGCAAGGGAGTGACTCACCCATGTCAGGAAATGTAATGTCAGAGATTTCCAACAGGCAGTCTCCAAACCCACAAAAGCCCCCTATTTGAAAAGTGGTCAGTGTTTGGATATTTGCTTATGCTGTGAGGTTTTTCGCAGGTTAGCACCAACCAGGTTTTAAAGAAGACTCCTCAACTTCTAGCCCCTCCCCCTTCTGACCCTGGAGTAACTAGCAAATAGGGGCAAAAGGTGGAGAGAGAAAGAAAAAAAAGGCAGACCTTACCTCCCTTCTTTCCCACTTCAAGTCTCTGAGAGAACATAGGAGAAGCTTTTCATCAGAATGTAATTAAAGTTTTGATTTAGGTTAGGCTGGAATTTTTAATAACTGAAACTGTTCTATACCCAATGTCCAGAAAAATCAAAACCTGAGATACCATCCAGGAGCTTGGAATGGCATTTATTTGAAGGTTTTATTTGAAGACAGTGGGGAGAAAGAATAAAGTGGTTTCCTCCTGGTACAGCATCTAAGACAAGTACATTAAATATACAAATCACATTTGTGGGGGCCCATCTTTGATCCTTGAAAAACCAGAATATCAGCCAACAGATGTGTACTTGCTCAATAAAAATCAGTAGACACAAAGAGAGAGCCACCAGGGGAAAACCATTTCCAAGACGCTACAGCAGCCTTTGGTTAAGATTCTGCCCCGAGACTTAGCTATGCCATGGCATCAAAGCTTCCCTGGGAGGATGAGCTCTGTATGTACTTTGCATATTTTTAATGTCGGATTTGAGCTGGGATTTGACAAGTGAGTCTGGTTTTAAATGAAGAAAGAAGGGAACACATCCCAGGAGAGAAGCATTAGATATAGACAGTGCTATAGGCTAAATGTGTTCCTCAAAAATTCATACTTGAAATTTAATCCACAACGTGATGGTATCTAGAGGTGGGGCCTTCGAGAGATGATTAGATCATAAGGGTGGAGCCCTTGTGAATGAGATTAACGCCCTTATATAAGGACCTCACACAGCTCCCTTGACCCTTTCACCATGTGAAGATACATCTATGAACCAGGAAGCAGGCCCTCACCAGACATCGAATCTGTCAGCACCTTGATCTTTGACTTCTCAGCCTCCAGAACTATGAGAAATAAATTTATGTTTTTGATAAGCCACTCAGTCTATCATATTCTGTGTTAGCAGGCCAAATGAACTAAGAAAGAAGGAAAGCAAAAGCATAACATGGGTGTGAATAGGGCGTTGCAAGGAAAAGAGACCAGAGGTACTTGACTGGAGTAAAGGGTGAGTGTCCAAGAAGCAGGAGAGAGTTATCTAAGTAGGGTAAAAGCTGGGGGGAAAAGCCTGGGCTAATTATGATGTGTAATAGAGAACTATAAGAGTTTCTGAAACTAAGTTCCTGGCACATACAAGTGTTCTTAAAAAAAAAATAATAATAAGCAAAATGGATTAGAAGAGGAGAATGGGGTGTAGAACACCCGCTAGGAACCTGTTGCCAAATTCCTATGGTGACTGTACTCTTTGAATAGAAGTTGGGACCTGTGATCTGACGAATGGAGGAATGAACACAGATCAACAAAACAAAATATTTGAATTGAGGACATCCCAGGAAATCGTTAGTGACTGTGAGTAATACAGGCATGTGACAATGAGGTAGAATGATTTCTTAACCCCTCCTTCTTTATTATAACATTCTGTAAGATAAGATCTCCCCAGTGAAACTGGTCAATTTGGGGGCAAGCAGGAAATTAGCAGTAGTTGCACTATTGTGAGATTTCATTCTTTCCTGAACCTATGTTTTGGTTAGACTTCCACTTACAACAAGTTCATCTCAAATAACCAAAACAAAACAAGATTATTCTGAATGTGAATAAACTAATAAGCTACCTCCCTATGGGAAAGCTAAATTTCCCATAAAATGCCATACTGCCTATATCATTCTTGCTACACAGTTGGGTCTCAGGGGTACCAGCTATACTGAAGGTATTACTACTTCTCAGGAAAGACACAAATGAATATGTGACATAATCTATTTGCATCAAAAAATAGAAATTATAATTAGTAACCAAAATATGAGAAAACATTGAATCCTTCTAGTAATCAAAGAAATAATCATTAAAATAATGGAGCACCATTTTATACCAATTTGATTTCAAATTAGAATCCTGGCGAGGTGGTACACTTGTCCCTGCCTAGTATAAATGAGTATGATAACACTTTTTGAAAGAAGCATGAACATTGTAAAGAACTATTAAAATACCATGTCCTTTGATTCTGAAATCCTATTTCCATGTATAATATTTATTCTAAGAAAATAATCCAAAAGATTTTCCTAAACTTACAGAAAGATTTCTATGGGAATATTACAATACCAAAACAAAACAAACAAAAAAAACCTGGGCTGTGTGACTTAGTTTGGAAATGGTGAATAAACAATGTTCTACCCAATAATAGAACAAAAGAATCCTAAAAAATGAAAAATGAGAACAGATTGATTTGGAGGTAGTAGGAATGTGAGTGCATTGTTTTTTGGGTTGTTGTTGTTTTTTTATTTAAAGTTCCATTGATGTTATTATAATGTTTGTATAGTAATTTCTTTCTTATTGAATGAGATACTATTATATGCAGGATAAAGAACCTTCCTTTTTTCTTTCCTCCTTCCTTTTGCCCTTTTCTGTAGCATTGGCAACTCAACACAATCATTAGTGATCTTCAGGTTACATTGTAGGTGCGGAAAGACATTTCAAAACATGTTATCTATTAATTTATCCTCAGACTTCAATTCTTCAGACCAGCCAGCTTGGAGCTTCCTGTGCCCAACGAGGCTCTTCATTTCTTTATTATCTGTCAATTTATTTCATTTTGTTTTTGGAAAGTATCACCCTGAAGTAGACTGTCTGCATTTTACTTCTAAATACAATGAGAAAGCCATATGTGAAAAGCAAAGATGTTTCTCTTGACTCATTAATGCTTTACTTTGACAACTCATCACTTTTTAGAGTGAAGTTGACATTCTGAACCAAAAACTAAGCTCAAAGAACATGACACAGGTAAGTTTTCAAATGGGTCCAATAATATAAAAGATGCTTTAAAGGGTGTTCTTTTTAAGTAGAATCAAAAGTACTAAACAGTAGTTTGTTTTTGTGAATTATAGTCTAAAACTAGCTTAGAATTTCTCAAGGAAACTGTGCCATTTAAAACTGAATCATCTTTATCCTAATGGAATATATTCAGCCAATCAGGAAAGGCAATATCCTTAGGGAAGTCAGCAGAGTTAACCAAAACAAAATCATTGCAAATCTCCTTATATATTTAATATTGAAAGGGAGAAGTAGAGCTGAGGTTTTTATATAAGAACACAAAATGTTTTGAATTAGATTTTAAAGTGGCCTATATGCTTCAGAATCACAGTTCTCCTACTTAAACACGTGTTTTAAATTTCATGCAAGCTATAACATTCTAAAAATATGGTTAGAGCCCAAAATGGTTATTAGTTTCATACTCTTCCATACAATACCATGAAAGTTACCACTGATTGTATTATATTACTGATCCTTTTTCATCAAGGACAAGGCCTCCTGGTTATTAAGAAGCCACATCTATTTCACAGACACCATGTTTCCATGAGGAACTTCAACTAGAGCAGTCCTCAGGCCTCACTATAATTTGAATCATCTGGGGCTCTTTAAAAATATATAAGTTTTGGGCCAGCCGAGTGGCACAGTGGTTAAGCACTGGCTTGGGAAGCCAGCAGCCCCGGTTCAGATCCCACCAGTGGTGACACTGCCCTCAAAAAAACAAAAACAAAAACATATATATAAAAAGTTTTAGGGCCAGCTGAGTGGCTCATTAGGTTAAGAGCTTGCTCCAGAGTGTGAGCTGAGCTCTGAGCAACAGCAGTTCGATGCCCAGATAGAGCTGAGCTGCCAACAGGTGGCAGGATGGCTCAGCTAAATATATATATATATATATATATTTATACATATATATATATATATATATATATATATATATATATATATATTTATACATATATATATATATATATATATATATATATATAATGTTTTTGCCGAAAACCTATTAATCCTGAAGGGGGTAAGGAAATAGGAAATAGCATCACATTTTATAAAAGCTCCCTAAGAGATTCTAATGATCACCCAGGGTTGTGAGTCACTACAATGAAGTCATGTTACTGTCCTCTTTCCCCACCCCTACTTCCTCATCTCAAGTGAGAAATGTATCTGCCCTGTGAATGTTTAGATTATAACATACATTGGTTCATGTTCCTCCATTGGGTGGAATTAATGTTTTAAAAAGCAATGTACCATATCTTTACAAAGTTAAACAAAAATATACCATATGATCCAACAATCACATTCCTAGGAATTTACTCAAGAGAAATGAAAACATAACTCCACCCAAACACATGAATGTTTATAGTAGCATTATTCATAATAGCCAAAAACTGGAATCAACCCAAACGTCCAGCAACTTGTGAATGGATAAACCAACTGTGATACATCCATGCAATGGAATACAACTCAGCAATACGAAGACACAAACAACTGATAAATACAACAACACAGATGTCATATACTGTACAACTCCATTTATATAACATTCTAAAAGCAAAACTACAGGCACAGAAATTTCATCAGGATTGCCACTGTCTGGAGGTAAGAGTGGAAAGGAGAGGAGCTTGCAGGGGCATAGTGGGGAGCCTCCTGGGCTAATGGAAATGTTCTAGATATTGATTGTGATAGTGGTTACATGATTCCATATATGTGTCAAAACTCATCCAACTGCACATTGAAAATGATACATTTTACTATAATTAAATTATACTTCAATTTTTAAAATAGTACTCAGTTATGCTTTGTTTGTTTTTTGTTTTGCGGGGTTTTTTTTTTGTCTGCTTGTACTATTGGGGCTCACAGAGTATGAGGCAGCAATTCTGGGTATGTTGAGTCTGCTCTAAACGCTGAAACTCTCCCTCAGATAGATTAACCCAAGATCTAGGGCTTGGGGAGAGGGCGGCTACTGCATTTTCCAAGCCTCCTTACCATAATTAGGCTAACATTAAGGCCATCTCCTTAATGACCCCTGAATCTACTGCTCAAATAGTTCTAAATTCAGGGAGTAAAAAAGAAGGTAGAATTAATCATCACTCCAATTTGTCCCCCAATATCTGGCTATATCGATCAGGAAATCTTGTGAGTGAGATCAATACCACACCAGATTAGGGCAATCGAAATACATGGAAAGATGAAGGAAAATAGGAGGACTTCAATCTCAGTACTTTTATGAAAGTTGACCCTTACAGGAGGCAAGATATATTCTGGCTGGCGTTTACAGACACAAGACTAATTTTTACTGGCATTAGTAAGAAGTATTTCCTGGCAGACTTAGGTTTAAGCAGGTGTGACTAAATCAAATATTAGTTTACACCCCAAAAAAGTATTTTCATACCATGTAAGACTAAGAAAACTTCATTATATAGGATTATTATGCATCGGTGAAATAATTTTTCTCCCTATATTTCTTAGAAAAGACAGTATATTAGGGCTAAAAACTACAAAAGATAGTTCAGTGCATATAGACCACAGAGGACTGGCCTTTTAATTTAGCATCTGGGCATTAATAGGTGGCAATAATTTAGCAGGTCCTATTTCTCTCCATCTTTTAGAACTTCAACAAGAGGTAAGATTTGAGTATAAATCTTGAAATCATTTGGCTTACCCATCATGTTTTGTTAATTACTTAAGTCCACCATGGAGTTGTTTTTTTTTTAGAGACTCAAATTTCGGCTTCAAATATAAGAGTGAAAAGTATTTCAATGGATAAACAGGAAGAACTGGAATGCAATGCATGAACTTTGATGGTTCTAAAAAAAACAACAAAAAATATTATAAGAGACATTTTGGAGACAATGCGGTAAATTTAAATATGGACTGAATATTGATGATATCAGAAAATTTGTTCATTGTATTTGGTGTGATAATGATAGTGTGATTATGTATGTAGGAGAACACCCTTTTCTTATGTGATACATGCTGAAATATTAGGGGCAAAGTGTCCTGATTTCCATAATTTGCTTTCAGGATAGTATGGAAAAGATATATACATACAGAGGATGCCAAAAAAATGTATACATATTTTAAGAAAAAAAAAACTGTGTAAAAATTGTAACACTCAATATATACCGATAACAAAAGATGAATACAAGTCATGTGCTTCTGTCTGGCACACTGTCTCTGGGAATCAGTTTTGCTCAGGAAATAAGGAAAGAAATGCATTGATTTTAAAAGACATGTTTCAGTTTTATTAGCAGAGTGAGAACAGAGGAGAAAAAACAAACAAACAAAAAAAGAACACTGTTTGATTAGGTGAATTGAATTGAATTCCTTAGAGAAAAAACTGAATTGATATAAAAAGAAAATAAGAAATCATCAAAGCAATCTAGTCCACCAAAAAGAAGGAAAGAATATATATTCCAATTACCTCTCCACAAATATTATGCTATAAAATGAGAAAATGACTTGACACTAGGAAAGAGAGGATACCTGGGGTGCAAAGAAACCTTATAGAGGGGCCAAGGTATCGGAGAGAAACTTGAAGTGACATTTTGTTATCAGTTGAATTGTGTCCCCTACAAATCCATATATTGAAGTACTAACACCCAGTACCTCAAAATATCACCTTATTTGGAAATAGGGTCCTTGCTGATATAATTTGTTCAATTAACATGAGGTCATACTGGAGGAGAGTGGCCCCTTAATCCAATAGGACTGGTGTCATATTTGGACACAGATACAAACACATGTAGAGAGAAGCTGATGTGAAGAGACACAGGGAGAAGAGGGATGGGCATCTACAAACCAAGGAGAGAGGCGGGGGTGCAAGTCCTTCCCTCGCAGCCCTCAGAAGGAACCAGCCCTGCCAACACCTGTCCTGACCTGGGCAAATGTGGTGGGATTTTAAAGCCCCACACAGGCCAGTCTATGGGTACAGCTGCTCCTGGGAAGCAGGTAGAAAATTGAGCAAAGTCGTTCTCTTTCAGCCACAGGCAATTCCTGGAAAGGGTTGACAACTGGAAATGGTCAACTAACAATAAGCCCAGAAGCTGGGAAGATAAAACCTTCAGTCCTGGAGGGGGTATTTGGGAGGTGCAAGACAGTTTCCACCACCTACATCTTTCTCCTCCAAAACACATGATTTATTTAGTCCCTCCTGTTTTCAGCATGTGCTAAGCCCTCAGGGCAGTTCTACTCTTATTGAAAACTGTCAGCTGATGAAAAGAGAGAGAAGCCAATCTAAATGCTTAGTGAATGAGTTCTCCATTTATCATATTGAGATTCTCACACTTTTTGCCTTGGTCTTCTAAAATGGGTGGACCCTGGTACAGTTTTACTTTCAAAAATATTTTTTGAAGACATGTTTAATTCTATTCCCATCTCAAATGAAAAATTTACAATAAGCTTGGGGAAGAAATATACTTCTTTAATTTGAAAAGGGGTTTCTACTAAAAACCTAAAACAAGTCTTTTCTTTAGTCAACTTTTTTTTTCATTTAACTCTTTATTAGGAAAATTTTAAAACATGCACAAACATAGAGAAAACAGGTTAATCAGTTCTATGTACCTACCATTCATCTTCAACAATTATCAACATTTTGCCAATTTCCAAATACCATTCATTTTATTTTACTACACATTCTGAAGAGTAAAATATTAGATCACATCGCCATTAAAGTCAAGAACAAGATATAATGATGCTTACTTTTATGGTCAATAATTTTGTCCTAGAGTTACTACTGGTCAATATAAAAAGGTCAGAAAAAAGAAATAGATAAAATATTGGCAAAGTAGACCTATATCTAGAAAATCCAAGGAAATCACATAATATCTATATACATTAATTAATTTTTTGGAAAGGTAGAAACAAGATTAACATAAAAATCTACAGCTTTTCCATAATCAGCAAAAACTAATTTGAAAATGTAATAGAGAAGAAAGCTATATACAATTCCAATGAAACCTTGAATTACCTAGGAAAAAAACTTAAAAATATGAAATTTACTGAACATAACCATATAATTTTAATAAGGCCATATAAGATATTTCTAGATAAAAAGGTTCAATATCATACAGATATCAATGCTCCCCAAATTAAATAATAAATGTAATATGATTTTAATCAAAATTCTAACAGGATATTTTATAGAGTTGGCAAGCTAATTCTAAAGTTCATCTATAAGATGTGCCAAAAAAGTCAAGATTTTTTTAGAAAAAGAACT
The DNA here is from genome assembly GCA_033961575.1 of Aselliscus stoliczkanus. Classification (NCBI taxonomy): domain Eukaryota; kingdom Metazoa; phylum Chordata; class Mammalia; order Chiroptera; family Hipposideridae; genus Aselliscus; species Aselliscus stoliczkanus. The sequence continues at coordinate 187,490,791 of CM066727.1, forward strand.
TACTTGGGCCGGCCAAGTGGTGCGGTGGTTAAGCGCTGGTTTGGGAAGCCAGCGGCCCTGGTTCGGGTCCCACATATGAGGGCCAATGACACTGCCCTCAAAAAAAAAAAAAAAAAAAAAAAGGAAGAACTTACTTTATGAGATATCAATATGTAGTATAAAGTTACAATAATGAAAACAATGTGGTATTGTAAAAAAATAGAGAGAGATCAGGGCCAGCTGAGTGGCTCAGTTGATTAACAGCTTGCTTAAGAGTGCAAGCGCTGAGCAACAGGGTCGCTGGTTCGATTCCCACATGGGCCAGTGAACTGCGCCCAAGCTGAGCTGCCACTGAGCTGCCAACAGGTGGCAGGATGACTCCGCTGGTGAGAGCATGTGTTCCTAACAGCAAGGTTGCCTTTTTGAGATGGTGGGCTACACCCACCCACAACTAAGACTGAACTCAGCACCATGGAGCATGCGCTCTTAACAACAAGGCTGCTGGGTTCAACTCCCACATGGGATAGTGGCTATGCCCACCCACAACTAATTTAACTCAGCACCTTGAGCTGAGCCCCGCAACTGGACTTGGAGCTGAGCTTGCTGTGCCCTCCACAACTAAGATTGAAGGACAACAACTTGGCTGTTCCCTCCCCCAACTACCCAATTTAAAATTTAAAAAAATAAAAAAAATAAAAAACCAAGGATCAATAAAACAGAATTAAAATAAAAGCCCAGAAGAAAAAAAATATATATACATATACGTGTGTGTATATGTGTGTATGATCTTAGTATATGATAAATGAGGTACTTAAAATCAGTTAGGAAATCACAGATAATAAATAGTGTTAAGACAAGGAGCTATTCATTTGGAAAAAGTAAAATTAAATGTCTTCCTCACACCATACTTAAAAATAAATTCCAGTTGTATTTAGAATACAAATTTTTTTAACAATAAAAGAAAAAAATAGGAAATCATTTATAATCTTGAGGGGAGAAAGCTATCTTGACAAAACCTAAAATCCAGATACATTATGTATATGGCAGAGGACATATAAACAAAGTCAAAAAGCAAGTAAATTATGACAGAAAATACTTGCAACTGATATAACAAAATATTGTACCTCGTTTTATTTTACTACACATACATATATATCTCTTTTATCTGAATTATCTAAATATAGCTGAATATTTTATATACATATATTTATATAAAGAACCTATCAATTGATAAGAAACAACCCAGTAGTTCAGGCCTATCCCAATGGGGCTTTTCCTGTAGACCCACATTGTTGGATATGCCTCAGGACTATTTGATCTGTGTGTGAGAAAGAACTACAAGACAGAGTTGCTAAAAGACCTAATGGTTACAGTTTTTTACCTCGGGAGTTGGCATATCGCACAGTCCACACTATTCTTGGGTGATAATTTAGGAGTGTGTATAATTTGAACTCATTCATGTTTAGAGGGTGTATGCAGTTGAGAACCAGGCACATCCATTGACTCTGACCCTAAAAGTGACCCTAAAGTAAATTCCTTGAGAGATTATATTCCAAAAATTCTAGGTGGGGAAATGTTTGAAGTATGTCATCAGTATGTCCATATTCAAGTGGAGATAGCCCAACTAAAAGGATTATGGGCTAACTGACAGGACAACTGTGGATTAAGCATAGGTTCTTATTAAAAGGGTTACCCTGGGCTGGCCGAGTGGTTCAGTTGGTTAAGAGTTGGCTTAAGAGCCCAAGCTCTGAGCAACAGGGCTGCCGGTTCAATTCCCACATGGGCCACTGATGCTGCACCTGAGCTGAGCTATCACTGAGCTGCCAACAAGTGGCAGGATGGCTCAGCTGATGTAATAATAAGATTGCCTGTTCAATGGTGGGCTATACCCACCCGCAACTAAGACTGAACTCAACACCTTGAGCTGAGCTGCAGCCCAGATGGCTCAGAGGATAGGGCATGCGCTCTTAACAACAAGGCTGCAGGTTCAACTCCCACATGGGATGGTGGCTACGCCCACCCGCAACTAAGATTGAACACAGTACCTTGAGCTTAGAGGCTACGAGCTGCCCACTGGAAGCCAGATGGTGACTGGCGCCCTCCACAACAAAGTTTAAAGAATAACAACTTGGCTGGTCCTTTTCCCCAATTCCCCAATAAAATCTTTTTTAAAAGGGGCTACCTTGAAGATAAACGCTGATGCAAGATTTTGAGGAACTAAGATGACCTTAATAGCATTGGGAGGAATCACATGTAAATTTCCTTATATAAAAATGTATTAGGGGCTGGCCGAGTGGCGCGGTGGTTAAGCGCTGGCTTGAGAAGCCAATGGCCCTAGTTCGGGTCCCATATGTGAGGCTGGTGACACTGCCCTCAAAGAAAAAAAAAAAAATGTATTGACTTTAAATAATTTGGTCTAATATTACACATAATTTTTAAAACATTTTACACTACAGAGGAAAGAGAAAACCCAAAAGAAATATGCCATCCAATTAAAAATGACCCAGTTGAAAAATAGGTAAAGAATATAAACAGGCAATTTGCAGACAAGATACAAATATTCAAAGCCACATATGAAATACTGTTCATAAGAATAAATTCAGTTAATAAAATAATGAGCTATAAATCAAGTTAATAAATCAATGAGATATCAGTTTTTAACTTATCCTAAGTCAGAAACTATAAAAGGCCTACGATTTTACCCTGCTAACAAGCTAATAAGTTAGCTTACTACAGTATTACATACTTTTTTTTTTTTTGAGGGCAGTGTCACTGGCCCTCATATGTGGGACCCGAATGGGGGCCGCTGGCGTCTCAAGCCAGCTCTTAACCACCGCGCCACTCGGCTGGCCCACTACATACATTTTTTTTTTTTTTAAAGATTTCATTGGGGAATTGGTGGAGGGGAACAGCGTTGGGGAATCGGGGAAGGGGAACAGACAAGTTGCTGTCTTTTTGTTCTTCAGTTTAGTTGCGGAGGATGTTGCTTCACTGTTGGTATCGTCATTGCGCTCTTCCTGGATGAGGCAGATCGGTCGCTGGCCTCTGGATGTCGCTCACCGCGGCTATTGGCAGCTCATGCTTGGCTGCCAGCCGCTCACGTTGGCTGCGGGCCACTCACTGTAGCCTATGGCAGCCCACTGCAGCAGGGGCTGCAGCCCACACCATCACCGGGGCTCGCACGCCCAGCTCCAGGTGGAGCTGTTGTTAGCTGTAGAGGGCAGTGTCACTGGCCCTCATGTGGGATCCGAACCGGGGCCACTGGCATCCCCAAACCAGCGTTTAACCAATGCGCCACTCGGTTGACAGAAGAATTTAGATCTCCTTAAAAAAAAATGCTCTTATCGGGGTATACATGTCTAAAATCTGCTTATGTTCCTAATTTTAAGCAATTAATTGACATTCTGGTATATAAATCAGTTTCTTAGAAGTTTGGTTAGTGTGAGTCAATTGCCAAGTATAGGATCAACTCTGAATGTTGATTAACTGATACAGTGAAACCCTTGGACCTGCAAGTATGGGAACAGAGTCAGAACCCACAATGATTATACCAAGGTACTGTCAACCTCCTGGACCAGTCAGCCTTTCCCAAAAACATCTGTCTCGATGATCTCTTCCTCCAACCAAAACATTTAAAGCTATTCCTTGCTTGAGATCACTTCCAACCCCTCTCCTTATCATAGTCATTTCCAGTTTTTTAGTAGTTGTTAAAAAGTATCATCCAAATTTGAACACATTACTCCAGGTGCAATCCGAACAGCACAGAATATGTCCCTATTTTTGTATGAATGTACACTAAATACAAACTGGCTTTTTCACCAGCTGCTATCCTTGTAGAAGCTTCTCGCACTTGTATTTAACCCCAATTCCCAAGTCTTTTTCACATGGGGAAGAAGACAATACAAGTAGGTGAGAGCTGGTGCTATGGAATCAGGCTTTCCAAGTTTGAATTGCCATGTGCTGATTGTATAATGTTGGGAAAACTTAATGTCTTCCAACCTTAGTGTTCTCACCTGTAAAGTAGCAGTGATAATAAGCATGCCAACTTAAAGGTTTGTTGTAAGGATTAAGGAGAAATACTTGGTACAATGCAGACTATTTCCCATGAATCTCACATTGTACTGAATACATTTTATTTCATCCTCACAGGAACCCTATGATCCCCATCTATTTTACAGACAGGACATCTGAGGTTCATAAACTTTAAGTAGTAGTTTGCCTGAGGTCAAATAGTTGCTAAGCATCAGACCTGGGGTTGTAGTAGACATTCCTGACTCCAAAAACCTAGTTTTTCCTCCTGCACCATTTAGGGGCATTCTTCCCCTTCCTGTATTTCTACATTTTTGAGCCTTTACAAAGCATAATGAGATTAGAAGCGCAAGCTTTAGGGGCAGACTACCTTGTTTGATGATCTGAAACAAGTTATTTAATCTCTATTTATTTGAGATGGGACAAGATACTTAACTTCTCCAAGCCTCAGTTTCTCCACTTGGAGTATAAGAATTTTAATAGCAATACTTACCTCAAAGGTTTCAGAACTGATTAAATGAGATAGCATTTAACACAGTGCCTATCCATTGGCTAGTCCACAATAGATGTCACCTTGCTGGCACCAGTCAAGTCTGCTTAGGAAACCATCTAGAGTATGTCCAGGAATCCACATCAAACTACAAAGTTTCTCTGAACTTTCTTAAATACATACGTTCCTCCATTCAAGACAGGTTGGATTATGTTTGGAATTCTTGTACTCACTTTTATGAACTCCAAGAAGGATTGAAAAGAGGGAGAAATAAAGGCCTCTTACCCCATAAAAATGCATAATAAGACACAGAGGGAATAGAAAGTTGACTTCAGCTATGACTCATCGAGGGCTATTTGCTCCAGTTCCTACTGCTTTACCACAACTCACTCCCCATATTGCTCAGCCCTATATATTTATCACCCACAACTCACATTTGAGGGCACTGATTACAAAATGTTCTTTTGTGCATCAGCCAGTTTCCACGCGCTCCCCAGCCCCACACCCACCAACCTGAAATTGTTTCGGATAATAACTAAGCTTTCGGTATTTCGGCACTGGGAAAAGGAAGTCCTCATCCCCACAGAAGTTCTGTGAGATGTTTATCGCTGTCCCCATTTTACTGCTGAGGAAGCTGGGGCTTCTTAAGGCATTTTTTAAATTTGACTCAAAGTCACAGAGTTGATTAGAAGTGGAGATAAGAGTTGACCCAGATCCCCCACAATGCTACTCCAGGTGGAAAGAGCCTGTTGCAAAGAGCAATGCTTCCCAAACTGTTCCCCCATCCTTGTGCTACCCATAGCAGTTTTGCAATATCTTCCTACCTCCTAGGGGATTATTTACTTAACTTTTTTTTTTAATCAATGCACTTTTTGCTACCTAAATAAATTAGGGAATATCAGTCTAAATAGTACCAGCTGTCGGGCTGGCCGAATGGCTCTGTTGGTTAAGAGCTCACTCAAGAGTGCGAGCTGAGCTCTGAGCAACAGCGGTTTGAGGCCAGCCCGAGCTGAGTTGCCGTTGAGCTGCCAACAGGTGGCAGGATGGCTCAGCTTAAAAAAAAAAAAAAAACTTAAATAGTACCAGCTGTAGAATCACAGGTTTTACACAGCATGTATAGTCTGTGTATTACATTTTTTAAGTGTATTCATTTCCTAGGGCTGCCATAACAAAATACTATAAACTCGGTGGGCTGAAACAACAGAAATTGATTTCCTCACAGTTCATTTGGCCAGAAGTTCAAAATAAAGGTGTCAGTAGGTTTGGTTCCTTCTGGAGGGGAAAATACTCCATGCCCCTCTCCTAGCTTCTTGATGTTCCCTGGCTTGTACACACATCATTCAATCTCTACCTCCATATTCCCATGACCACTTTCTCTCTGTATGTCTCTGCATCCCAATCTCCCTCTCCTTTCCCTTATAAAGATACACTCATTGGATTCAGGGCCACCCTAAATCTAAGATTACTTCATCTCGTTATCCTTAACTAATCACATCTGCAAGGACCTTATTTCCAATTAAGGTCACATTTTGAGGTTCTGGGTAGACACGAATTTTGAGAGAGACACTATTCAACCCACTACAAGTCAGTAATGATTACAATTTTTTTGAAAGTTTATCCATGACCTACCTAAAACTGTCTTGCATTCTGCTAGGGAGACCTTGGTGTGACTTTTGGAGGTCCTTGGGCTTCTCTCCTAGTTTTAAAAGCAGATTTTATAGCCAAGGTAGTTGCACTTCCTTTACTGCATTTGAACCAATGTGTGTTTTGGTAAATCAAGAAGTTGGTCCCATGGAAAGAGCCGATACTCTGGTTTTGAGAACTTAGAAAATATTATTAATGATAGATTGTTTCAAGTGCTATTTCAAGAAGGCAGATGAACACTAGCTTCTTGCAGGATTCATTATTTTCTGAAATCGGTAGCTGTGCACATACAGGTCTCTGTGGGGTTGTATTTGGGGATTTATTAATTCTTCTCTCCAGAGACAACCAAAGGATCTTTCAGGTGGATTTTCAATTGAAAAGAAGCCATTAAGTAACGCTGGACATTGTGAAACTCCATTTTGAGCACAAAAGCAGGATGCCTGAGAGCACTATAAACAGGAACCCAGAGAAAGCCCTAATTTTCAATCCAGAGAAGGATGGGAAGGAGAATTTTATCCTCAGCAGCCTTGATGTGACCTCTACTTCCACCTGAATCACAAGTTGAATAAATACGTTTTTCCATTTGAGATAATACCCAAATGGCCTTGCTCTTCTAAATGCACAGACTTCAGCTCTTTCTAAAAAGTATGCACTGGATAATGGAAATCAAAGATCTCAGGAAAGACATTTTTCATTGATCATTCTTCTTTTTAATTTGGAAGCTTATTTGCTTCAAAATATTTTTTTAATTACCATTTATCAAAAACCTAAGAGGGGAAACTCTCTTAAATGAAAAATTATCAGATGGTGAAGATCAATTATTGCATGGGCTTGATGCAAAATATAAAAGATGCATAAGAGCAGACGCTGTGCTTGGCAACATCTCAATATGCACATTTTCATAAACACATATGGTGTATGAGCTTTCACATACATACCACCTCAGTGTTTATACTGAGTTAAATAATTCAAGATGGTGTAGCTAGCTTACACAAATGTGACAGAAACACTTGCAATAAATTGGGCCATTGCTATGACAAATAATCTAAATGAAAGAGACAACAACAACAAAAAACCTCATTTAGACAGAGGAGGTAGGGAAGGTCTCAAAACTGAAAAGTTCAATATTTATTGGCAAAAACCCAAAGCACAAGATGTTACCTATATCTTGTGTTTCTACCAACAAATATATGTTAAAGAAGAGACCCAAACTTTCAGGTATGAATTATCTCTGGCCTTCAAACAGTATTTGTCACCATATGCTTCAATATCACCCAACACCATCGCCTACATATAGAGCTTTGTAAAACTTCTCTGCAGAATTTCTTCAGAGACTGACCCCCTCACCGCACCAGAAAAAGTGTTCCTTTACTTATAGTCACTCTTGGGTTTTCATGATGTGCATTGCCCAAATGAAAAGAAAGGTTTTGGAGGGTCAAGCATGAACAACTCCAAAGGCAAACGTATTGCTTTTCGAGAAATGTACATTCTTAACTGGAAACAGGCAGTGTTCTGATATACTTTTCCAGGGAAAGAAGTAGAGGTCGGGGTAGGGAGAAGGGCCCACTGGAGGAAAAGTTGGAGAATGACAAAGAAACTGTGCTGTTATTTACTCCATCCTCCTTTCAGGAATTCAAAGCAGATATCAACATATACCAACAGCTTTATGGAAACACTGCAGGAAAGAAACCTGTTTAACCTGGTTTAACATATCCTTTCTCAAACTGGCTTGACTGCAAATCCCCTTCATCGTATAACCACTTTTAACATCCCACGTCTACAGGGTGTGTTTTGGGGAATGTGGCAGCCTAAGTAAGACAACTCCAAGATGGCTTCCAGTGATGCTTGCCTCCTGGGATTCACACCTTTATGTAGCCCATCCCCCACATTTCATAGAGCTGATTTGTATAATGCAAATGATATTGCAAAAATGATAGTGTGGCTTTTGAAGCTGGGCCATTAAAGACATTGTGGCTTTCACACTGTACTCTTTTGGGTTGTTCACCCTAGGAAAAGCCAGCCACCATGTCATGGGGACACTCAAGCTACCTGTGGAGAAGCCCACGTGTGGAGGAAGTGAGCACCATGAGAGCGAGCCAACTTGGAAGCTAATAGTGCAGCCCCAGTCAAGCCTACAGATGACTCCAGCCCCAGCTGACATCTTGACTGCAATCTTAGGAAAGACCCTGAGCCAGCACTACCCAGCTAAGGCGGTTCTAAATTTCAAACCACAGAGACAACATGAGATCATAAATTCTTGTTTTAGCCACAAGAATTTGGGGTAACTTGTTATGCGGCAGTAGATAACTAAACCAGGGAATATTAAAGCATTTGGTGTCAATCATTTTGGTTTGTCACTTAACCATCATGAAGCGGTAGTGTGAAATATGTTTTTACACTATTCCACCTCTCTAGACAGTTAATTGGCTAAGGGATAGACTCAATACCTAAAGCCAAGCCAATCAGAATCATTCCTTAGGATCTTTGTAACTGTAGGTAGACAAAGAAATTTATTCTCTGGTGATGAGACCAAGAGATGGGACTCAGAAGCTGCCAGTGGCCCTATTTCATGCTGTGTAAAGAAAGCTTTTCTAAGAGAAAGAAGTTGACAACACAGAAAAGCAAGGTTAAGAGATTAAGAGAAAAACATACCTAGTAGCAATAAAGTCTCTAGATCCAGTGACCCCTGATACCACCTGCCTTTCCGCCTCCTCATTGTGCACCTTCCATCAAGTTCCCCTTTTGCCTAGATTGGTTTAAGCTGTGTTTCTAAACCTTGCCTCCAAAAGAATCTTGATTTTACATTCCCATGTAAGTCCGTGCTTCCTTAAGCCCAGCACTGGTGACACTGGGCTGCTGACAGCCATCTTGCACCCATGAGGAGAGGCTGCCTTTGGATAAAGCTCACATCATGAAAAGCAGAGTTGAAAAATGGAAATTAACTATTTGAACTATTTGAGCTCCTAGATCAAACTAACCCTGAAGACCATTTTACCTCTGGACTTTCCAGTGACACAAGCCAATAAACTTGCTAACAGGTTAGATAAGTTTGAGTTCAGTTTTCTGGTACTTCACACCTAAAAGTATGAACCAATACACAAGGACTAACTAGCAAGTGTCATATGCTAGAGTGTGCACAGCACACAGTAGCCCCCCACCCCTTATCCATGGGGGCTACATTCCAAGACTCCCAGTGGAAACCTGAAACCCCAAATAGTACTAAACTCTGCATATACTGTTTTTTTCTATACATATATATACCTAAGATAAAGTTTAATTTATAAATTAGTCACAGTAAGAGATTAACAATAATAATGAAATTGAACAATTATAACAATATACTATGTTTGCATGTTCTCTCTCTCTCTCTCTCTCTCCGCCCCGCTCTGAAAATATCTTATTGTACTGTATTCGCCCTTCTTCTTGTGAGGATGTGAGATGATCAAATGCCAAACCTATTCCTGAAACTGTGCAACCATCCCTTACTTGCAGTGAATAGCTTGGTGTCACTCGTTTCAGGGGATCCCTTGCTGAAGTCTTCGTATAGTCTCAATGCTTTCTGGCACAACAGATTGCCATCATTTGGAGCACATTTTCTGTTCAAGTCTTCCACCCACAAATTTAATGCCTTTTCCCTCGTAATAAGGCACTTATTACACTCTGTGGCGTAACTTTTGCAGTTTGAGGTGCAACGGCAAAACTAGCATGAATTTGTTCTTCCTCCTTCCCAATTTCATGGATAGAAGATTCATTCTTACTATAGATTTTGGCAACCTCAGCGTATGATTTGTTTTCTTTCCTTATTAAGTCAGGAATGTTCACCTTTTCAGGAAGTGTTTTACACTTCTCTTTGGCATATCCAACTTTCCAGCATCACTATTCTTGCACTTTGGGGCCATTATGAAGTGAAAAAAGGGTTACTTGAACACAAGCACTGCGATACCGATTCTGCAACTATCATCTGATAGCCAAGATGGCTACTAAGTGACTAACGGGCACAGAGACGTGAGATGAGCCAGACAGCACGAGATTTCACCACTACTCAGAACAATGCACAGTCTAAAACCTATGAATTGTTTATTTCTGTAATTTTCCATTTAATATTTTTGGACAGTGGTTGATGTTGGGTAGCTAAAAACATAGAAAGTGGTTAAGGGAAGACTACTGTATAAGTTTTCTACTATAAAAAAAGACTTTTCCATGGTCTCTCAGCCCTTATTTCAGCGGGTATAAACCTACTGGTTTTAAAAGGGTGGACTTAGAGCCCCAGAGTTGACAAAAATTTATAGAATGGTTGAAACACATGGAATAATTCCAAAGCTTAGCAGCATAAAATGCCTTGTAATTTGGGCTGCATTTAAAATTTCCCCATCTATTATGCTTTGTTTAAAGTATTGTTTACTCACAAAAAAATACAAATTTACTAGCTTATGTTTAAATGTTGGGAACTGACATAGGCTAGCTACTACCTACTCCTGAAGTATATAGAATTTAGGAACTTCTTGGGTTTTTCCAAATTAAGAGATGAGATGAGATATTCGGGAAAGGAGAAAGATCTTCAACATCAGAGTAAAATGAAGGAAGTCCCTGGGGTGTTGAGGCAAAATAGGATGCATGTACCCTTTTGATGAACTCTCTCCCACAGCCCTGAATTTGATCCCTCTTTGAGCGTGTTCCACTTCCATTGCATCACAGCCCTTAATAAAGCTGGCTCCATAAAAGGCTGGACCTAGGCAATGAGCCCTTGAGGAGAATGACTCTGCATCACTGTGAGCCAAAGACTGGGCAAGCTGTGGGACTCCAGACAGACCCTTTATCCCTCTGGGCCCTGGTGCTGACCCCTTCACCAGTGCTCTCCAGCCCATCCTTCCGTCTTCTGCTGGGACCTTGATCTGCCAAATATCTATGATTTTCTCCTTCTCTCCAACCTCTTCTTCTCCCCTGACTCTCCCACTTAATCTATAGACATGCTCAAATTGCTTCCCATGATGTGTGTGTGTGTGTGTGTGTGTGTGTGTGTGTGAGAGAGAGAGAGAGAGAGAGAGAGAGAGAGAGAGAGAAGAAAACCTTCCTATACTGGATCCAATAGTGCTCCCCAAAAAATTCGTGTCTACCTGGAACCTCAGAATGTGACCTTATTTGGAAATAAGATCCTTGCATGTATAATTAGTTAAATTAAGATGGGATCATACTGGATTAGAGTGAGCCCTAATCTAATGATTGGTGTCCTTATAAGAGAAAACAGAGACCCAGAGGAGATATACAGAGAGGATACCATGTGATGAGAGAGACAGAGATAGGAGGGGTGTAGCTGTAAGCCAGGGAATGCCAAGCAAGGACTGCCAGCAACCACCAGAAACTAGGAAAAGGCAAGGAGGTGTCCTGTCCTAGAGCCTTCAGAGGGAGCATGGCCCTGTGGAGACCTTGGTTTCGGACTATGCCTCCAGAACCATGCAAATAAATTTCTGTTGTTTTAAGTCACCCAGTTTGTGGTAATTTGTTACACTAGGCCTAAGATACTAATATACTTCCCATTTCATTATTTTTCTTTTTGCTCATCTGAATTTCTAATTTTTTTTTTCCAATGAGCGTGGATTACCTGGACAACAAAAGCTTAAAAATTCCAAACCCTTTCTTCATTCTGCATCCCCCTTGTGCCTTCCCTTTCCAACCAGGCTTCTCCCAAAAACCATCTACACTCACTGTCTCTACTTGCTCTCCTCCCAAACACTCCTCCACCCACCCACCACAGTCTGGCTTCTGTCCACAACCCCAAGAAAACCATCTCAGCAACAGTCACCCTGGCCTCTATGCTGCCAAATCCCCCAGTTTTTAAGCTTCCTTATTAACTCTCTCTGCTGTATCTGTCAAACACTCTTGCCTTCTTAGAAAGCTAACAATGCACATCACAGAGTGTTTACAGCAATTAAACACTACGGGTTATATGTATATACATCACAACAGATATGGGTGGAACTTCATTATTAGTGTTTGGTGGGAAAAGTAAGAAATGGAAAGAAATCTCTAACGCATCATTTACACAAACTAAAACTATACACCACAAAGCATCAATGTACATTTTTCAAATACATACAAATGCATTAGAATGGGAAGAGGAAAGGGCGTGGTGATGGAGATCAAAAGAAATAAGTAAACAAGTGGAGCAAGGCCTGACACAGAGCAATGAGCTGTCATAGTGTGCCATGAATTGGAGAGTACAGTCAGCTTAACCGTCTACACCTAGGGTCACCTCCCACCCCCAGCCCCCCAGAAAAAAGCAGCCCCCTTCCCTGAGCCTCCATGATGCCACATTCACCCACTTTATTCTTCCCTTTCTTTTACTTCCCATAAATATTACAGTTCCTCGCGGTTCCTCAGGTTTCCTTCTATTCTCGCTCAGTCTCCCTGGGTGATATTATCCACAATGGGACCTGCAAATATCATCAAAAGATGACAACTCCCATATCTATATTTCTAAATTCAGCATTCTCTCCTAAGTTTCAGGTCCATAAATCCAACTTATTTATATGCCAGGAAAATATATATACATTCATGAATTTAACAGAGCTAGGATGAGTTTCATGGACAAAATACAGTGGCTTGGATGGACCAGCCGAGTGGCGCATTGGTTAAGAGCTGGTTTTGGGATGCCAGCGGCCCCGGTTCGGATCCCACATATGAGGGCCAGTGACACTGCCCTCTACAGCTAACAACAGCTCCACCTGGAGCTGGCCTGTGAGCCCCGACGTCGGTGTTGGCTGCAGCCCCTGCTGCAGTGGACTGCCATAGTCTACAGTGAGTGGCCGGCAGCCAGCGTGAGCGGCTGGAAGCCAGTGTGAGCTGCCAATAGCCGCGGTGAGCGACCATCCAGAGACCGGCGACTGATGGGCCTCATCCGGGAAGAGCGCAATGACGATACCAACATGGGCCAGTGAAGCAACGTCCTCCACAACTAGACTGAAGAACAAAACTTGCCTGTTCCCCTTCCCCGATTCCCCAATGCTGTTCTCCTCCCCCAGTTTCCCAATAAAATCTTTAAAAAAAAAAAAAAAGTACAATGGCTTGGATTAAAATCCAGCCTTACATAGGAAATTAAGAGGGTGGTGTGATGCAAGACAGAGTAAGTCTCTGTTTTTCATTTTCTAGCTGGTCTTTCATTGCTTGCTTACTATCAGGCAAGCAGGCAGGCACCAGGTTTAGTTAACTTAAACAGTAGCTGCTATTACAGATAAATCCTAAAATCTGAACCATATTATAATAAAGTTTATGTCTTTCTCATATCACAGATCAAAGCAAGTGTAACAGGTGGGGCAATTATCCTCCATCAATGATCTAGAGACTTGGGTACCAAGGAAGGTGATTTTGCCATCTTCAACATATGACACCCAAGTTCAACCCTGGAGGCTGTCTCCACTCCAGCCATGCAGAGGGAGAAACTAGCATTGAAGATTGCCCCTGGGAGGTTTTTATGGGACAGGCCTGAAAGTGACAATCATCATCAACCCTGCCCACATTCCATTGTCAAAACTCAATATATGGCCACATCTCACTGTAAGGAGACTAAAAAACATGGTCCAGGTATGTGCTCATTTCCTCTTCAGAAAGAAGAGGAAATGGTTCAGGCAGCACAGAGCAATGTTCTTCCACAGTGCTTTTCCTGCATTTTCCCATTTAACCGTTTTATTACCTCTATTTTAACACTGAGAAAACAGTCATAGAGAAAAGTTAACAGCTTGTTCAAAATTCCTTGAAGCATTTTCTCCTGGCCAGGCTTACTAGTCAGGCTGCCAATCAGACCTAAAGATCTGATTGCCGAAATAAATCCGCTTTAATTGCCACTTGTTGCTAAAATCCTCAAAGACGGCAGGAACTTTAGTTAGGGGGAAATAGCAGACAGCCCAAGAGACACAATTGCCCATCTCTTTTCCTCTCTCTTTACAGAACTTAAGAGTTTGAACACAGTAGTGTACAAATAATTGGTACAGAATTCTCTTGTGTAATGCTGTCTGTGTGCTGTGTTTTGATGGTCTTAGTCTAGTGGCAAATTCCTTATTCACTTTGTTCAGGTGCCCCACCGTCCAAACCTATTGATGAAAGGTAAATGATTCACCTCACCAGCTGAGAGCTAACATCTAAGCACCATTCCGTATACCGACCTCAAAAGAGCAGTTCTAGATTTTTGAAATAATGCACTTGATTTGTGACCATTTTTTAACTCTAGCAACGCCAAACTCAATGAAGTTCCCTACCCCCCTGCTAAAAGTCGAAGCATTATGTGGGCTTCAGTTACAGTGTTCACAATTCTTCATACAAGACTTTCCATCAATAATCAACTGTGAGAACAGGCCAGGATGCCCTTGTAGAGGACAAGGAAAAAATGTGATATTTGTTTATTCCCCTCTCATGATCAAATACTGGAGTTGGTGGGCATCTGGAGGAGTTGGAAATATTGTAGTTGTCCATAATTTCCATTTTCAACCTTGAAGGGACACAAGCCATGTTGCCCTTGTCTCTCAGAGTCGTGTTTTGTATAGTCTTTTTTTTGAAAAGCTAAAAAGTGGGGTCAAAGCTACCCCACTGCTATAAACCAGTGGAAAGGAGACAGCCCTGCCCCACTGGAAAACAGAGGGGCCTTTTGTAAATTGAATTAGGGCCGGCTGAGCGGCGCAGTGGTTGAGTGCTGGCTTGGGAGGCCAGTGGCCCTGGTTTGGGTCCCACATATGAGGGCCACTGACACTGCCCTCAAAAAAAAAAAAAAAAATTGAATTATTTTAGTCTTAGACCATTTCATTTTGTAATATCCAAACTTTAGAGCTCTATGCAAATGCAATAGATTTATTCAGAATACTATTCCTTTATTACTGAGACAACAAAAATTGAGTTGTGTTTTCACATTTTCTTTTGAGAATGTGAATTTGAGGTGGGAAAAAATATTGACACACTGCAAGGAAATTGTTTTAATATAATTTCCTGCAATGGCTTTTTATGGTAATAAAAACATTTCAACCTTCCTCATTATTGAAACTTACTAAGCAATCAGTAAACATAAACCTTTGAAAGTCAAAATGCTATTTAAGTTTTGTTCAGACAGGCAAGTCTTAAGTTCCTTTATTAAAAAAAAAAAAAGTCCTGAATCAACAGGTCTATTTAAGAAATATACATCACCGTTTTTGGTTTTTTTCCTATTAAAAAGGTTTACTCTTAGATGTCTTCCATGGCTACATCCTGGTATTGTACTGATTTCAGCAGTCTGGAAGCTCCCTCTAACCCTCCATTTATTTAAGCCTTCCAAGTTTTACAACTTGCTTTAAAACACAAAATCAAAACCATATACACACACATTCTCCTTTCCCAGAGCTTTCCTAATAATCTCATTTATTTTCAAGGAAATTGGCACCTCCCAAGGAATCTTCATTTTCTCTCTCTGTTGGAAAGCCAAGCATTCCTTCCTCAGAGCTTCACTGGACAGGCACGGCCGCCTGGCAGCAAGGACATGCTCTGGACTGAAGCAACCACCAGGACACTGCCAAAAAACCAGCGCTGCATCTCCCCTCCCTCAGGGACTGCATGAGCCTGAACGAGACTTGTAATCTGGACTAGGATCCAAAATTCTAACCTGCAGCAAACCAATCCCTCGAAGCCAGGCGCCTGGGATTCTTCTGACCTACGAATGATGATGAGTAGGCGAGTTAAAACCCACCGACCTAAGCTAACCAGAATCAGGGGCTGCCTCTGCCTAAACTAGCCTTTACTCTTCCTCCAACGGCTTCATTAGCCTCTGATGGAATTAATTAAACTGGGTTATAACTCTGCTCTTTTAAATATCCTCCTTAAATATCCTGTTGGCAATATATACAAATATTTAATTGAGTGCTATGGTACTACAGTAATTAGAATTATATCCTGGGATTATTTGATACCAAACAAATCTTGATTTTCTATATCTGGATTAGAGGGCTCAAGAAATTTAATCATGTACGTAAATTATACTTTTTTTTTTCTTTTTAAGATTTTATTGGGGAATCGGGGAAGGGGAACAGACAAGTTGCAGTCTTTTTGTTCTTCAGTCTAGTTGTGGAGGACATTGCTTCACTGGCCCGTGTTGGTATCGTCATTGCATTCTTCCCGGATGAGGCAGAACGGTTACCAGCCTCTGGATGGTTGCTCACTGCGGCTATTGGCAGCTCACGCTGGCTGCCGGCCACTCACTGTAGCCTATTGCAGCCCATGGCAGCAGGGGCTGCAGCGAACACCGACGTTGGGGCTCGCAGCCCAGCTCCAGGTGGAGCTGTTGTTAGCTGTAGAGGGCAGTGTCACTGGCCCTCATATATAGGATCTAAACCAGGGCCACTGGCGTCCCAAACCAGCTCTTAACCAATGCGCCACTCAGCCGGCCCAAATTATACTTCTTTATAGTATAAAACTTGGAAATACAGATAAACAAAGACAAGCTCCCATGATTTTCTCATCATCCAGGTATACTGCATTCTCTTACCTATGTATATGTAGCAGATAATTCGTATATAAAATATTAATTGCTTTGCTTTCTAAGTCTCTGTATTTATTGCTCCCCACCCCAAGCTAGATGGGTGAGCACCCATTACTTTAGAGATTTTTAGCAGCAGTACTAAGGAGAGCATACCCTACTTTTTTTTCTTTTAACACCGAAAGCCATATTGCAGTGGAAAACAGAAAGGATTGGAAAGGATATGCAAATAGTGGAAAATAGTTTTCCCTGCCCCTCCCCAACTCTACCCTCCACTCCCCAACTGGTTAAGATTCTCTAAGTTGGGAAATATGAGGAGAATCAAGAGAAGCAAGATGGTCAAAGGCAGAGAGTGGTGGAAGGACTGGGCCCTGCAACAGACTCTGCTGACTGTGACCCCATATGCATCCTCCTCTTTCTTTCTTACTTACAGAATCCCAATTTTGGTCAGGCGCCATTTTCCCAGCCTTTTTTGCAGGAAAGCACAGCCATGTGACACAGTACTGACCAATTATATGTGAACAAAAGGCTGATAGAGAGTTCTAGAAAATACTTTGCTTTCTTAATATAGACACCATCTCTTCCTTCTTCTTTTCTTAAAGGCAGACCTGATACCTAGAACGCAGCAGCCACTTTGCAACCAAGAGGCAACAAGCTAACAGGCTAAGACAGAACAGTGAACAAAAAGATACAGGTCCTAGGACCTATACTGTCCAAAACAGCAGCCCCTAGCCAGGTGAAGCTATTGAGCAATTCAAACGCAGCTAATGGAGTTCAAATGGAAATGTACCATAAGTGTAAAATACACATCAAATTTCATGGAATTAGTACCAGAGAAATGTGAAAGATCTCCTTAATAATTTTTATGTTGATTGCAGATTGAAATGACAGTATTTTGAATATATGGGGTTAAAAATATAGAGAATTAAAATTAGTCTTGCTGGTTTTACTTTTTGAATGGTGCTGTTAGAAATTTTTTTTTTTTTAAGATTTTATTGGGGAATTGGGGGAGGGGAACAGCGTTGGGGAATTGGGGAAGGGGAACAGACAAGTTTCTGTCTTTTTGTTCTTCAGTCTAGTTGTGGAGGATGTTGCTTCACTGGCCCATGTTGGTATCGTCATTGCGCCCTTCCCAGATGAGGCAGATCGGTCACCGGCCTGTGGATGGTTGCTCACCGCGGCTACTGGCAGCTCACGCTGGCTGCCGGCCACTCACTGCAGCCTATGCAGCCCACTGCAGCAGGGGCTGCAGCCTACACCGTCGCCGGGGCTCGCACAGCCCTGCTCCAGGTGGAGCTGTTGTTAGCTGTAGAGGGCAGTGTCACTGGCCCTCACATGTGGGATCCGAACCAGGGCCGCTTGCATCCCAAAACCAGCTCTTAACCAATGCGCCACTCGGCCGGCCGAGAAATTTTTTAATTACGTCTGTGGCTCCCATTATATTTCTATTGGACAGCACTACCCTAGAACATGAAGGACATTGTGGAGTCACTGTACCACATTGCTGAGTAAGAAAACTAGATCCATGTTGATTTAAGCTGCTGTCGGTCAAGTTATCTGGTTCTTGCAACCAAAAGCATTTCTGGCAGATACAAGAGTCCTTAAGGTAAAGTCTCAGGATGGGAGGAAATGAAAGAACGCCTTTGAACTTAGTGGAGCCAAGAATAGGGAAGATGTGTAAGTCAAGTGTACATTGAGGAGGCATAGAAGCTCCTGTCATCCTCATGGAGCAGCAATCATAGAGAAGGGGCAGAGAGGCACTCTATGTATTAAAGGAGACTAGCTGGCCTTCTGGATCTCCATGGCTCCCACATAATTATGCAAGAGCATCCAAAATTCCCCAATCCCCAATGGTGCTCAGAAGTAAGCTGACAGAGGAAAAGAACAGTCCAGGCTGTCAGATCAGCCCAGACGAGAAATCACGCGGTGGAGGGGTCTGACATGGAGTCACTGCACTGGGGAGTATTGAGGCGGAGGCCCTACCTCCAGAGAGCGCCAAGCGGAGGAAACGAAGCGGAGCCAAGCCATCGCCTCCAGACCTGCAGGTTAGCGAACACAACTGATGCAGGATGATCACGGGCAGGATGGAAAAGTAGGCACCCCCCTTCCCTCTGCTGCCAAAGTGACCTTTACACAAGCTTCTGTTAAATTAATTAAACAAGGAGGCCGTTAGACCGAGGGGGCCGTAATGCTTTGGGGGCCTATCTAAGCAAACCAAAATCTAAGCCTGAAGGTTACAAAGCCAAAAGCTAAGGAAGACCAATCACAAACAGCCATCTAGGCTCTAGGCTCTAGCCAATCAAATAATTTCCTTTCTGTGCTTCCACACCTTCTCTATATTAAAGTCTTTCCCCTGGCACCTATCTGGGGAGTGCTCTAATCACATCTGGTTTGGCACTGCCCCATTCAAATAAATGTTTGCTCAAATAAACTCTTAAAAAATTTTAATATGCCTCAGTTTCTCTTTTAACTCCCCAGAGCTTAGTGTCAATTCCAGGGGGGACAAGAATAATACAGAGAGAAAACAATCCTAAATATGTCAGGACCTTACAACCTAAGCGACCAAGAAACCACTGAAATCAATTGTGTTTATTAACAAGCATCTAAGTACGATTTTCTGTATCAGGAAGAATGATCATGGGATGGACTCTGGAGGGTGCAAATATGGGAATGGTAGTCATAAATGGAGTTTTAGAAGATATTTAAGTCACGTTTCTAGCACACCCCATTTTGAGGCCTTGATATACCTACTACACAGATACATACATGCATACATTCACACACACACACACACACACACACACACACACACGCAGCTTTGCATATTTTTAACAAAAATGGAATTGTAC
The DNA here is from genome assembly GCA_033961575.1 of Aselliscus stoliczkanus. Classification (NCBI taxonomy): domain Eukaryota; kingdom Metazoa; phylum Chordata; class Mammalia; order Chiroptera; family Hipposideridae; genus Aselliscus; species Aselliscus stoliczkanus. The sequence continues at coordinate 187,510,268 of CM066727.1, forward strand.
TGTACATGTTCTTCTATAACCTGCGTTTCTTGTTTCATAACATATCTGGAACATCTTTACATGGACCAAATTTTCAATGCCAGTCTGAAACATGTTCAGTCCACGTCATCCTACCAGGCTCTGGGAGACTGCATTTTCTAAAGAGGCCTCAGCACCTCCTATCCCACATGCTCTCTCTTCCGCAGTGTGACCTGGCCACTCCACCACCAGGACGTTGAGCAATTCCCCTCCCCTTGAATCTGGGCTGGGCTTGTACCAACAGAATGTGATAAAGGTGACCGCTTTGTGATTTCTGAAACTAGGTTGGAAAAGGCCATGCAGCTTCCCCCGGGACTCTTGGATTGCTCGCTGTCTAGATGCTCTCTTCTGGGGCCCACTTGCCATGCTGTAACAAGCCCAAGCCCCATTGGGAACCCAAAGGGAGGTGTTCCAGGTGACAACCCCAGTTAAATCCAGGCTTCAAGTCGTCCCAGCCTAGGCACCAGCTATGTAAGTCAAGTCTCCAGATGGTTCCAGCCTGTTGCCTTTGGAGTCATCCTTAGCTATTCAAGTCTTCCCATCTGAGGCCCCAGACATTGGGGAGCACAGGCAAGACGACAGCTCCACAGACCCCCGCTGGATTCCTGACCCACAGAATCAGGGAGCATAATAAAATTGTGTTATTTTGCACCACTAAGTTTTATGGTGGTTTGTTCTGTGGCAATTAAAAACCAGACCAGGGCCGGCCAAGTGGCGCATTGGTTAAGAGCTGGCTTGGGACGCCAGCGGCCCCGGTTCAGATCCCACATATGAGGGCCAGTGACACTGCCCTCTACAGCTAACAACAGCTCCACCTGGAGTTGGGCTGTGCGAACCCCGGACAGTGTAGGCTGCAGCCCCTGCTGCAGTGGGCTGCCATAGGCTACAGTGAGTGGCCGGCAGCCAGCATAAGCTGCCAATAGCTGCAGTGAGCGACCATCCAGAGGCTGGTGACTGATCCGCCTCATCCGGGAAGTGCGCAATGACGATACCAACAGGAGCCAGTGAAGCGACGTCCTCCGCAACTAGACTGAAGAACAAAAAGACAACAACTTGTCTGTTTCCCTTCCCCGGTTCCCCAACGCTGTTCTCCTCCCCCAATTCCCCAATAAAAAACTCTAAAAAAAAACACAAAACAGACCACATGTTCAACAGTATCCAGGGTGGTATAGACTGACTGGATCTCCCCACAAAATTTATATGTTAAATCCCAACACCAATGTGATGGTATTAGGACATGGGGCATTTGGGAGGTGATTGGGTTCATGAGAGTAGTCCCCATACAAAAGAGACCCCAGAGAGCTTCCTCACCCGCTTCCACCATGTGAAGACACAGGGAGAAGACAAACATCTATGAATCAGGAAGAGATCTCTCACCAGACACCAAATCTCTCTCAATCTTGATTTGGACTTCCCAGCCTCCAGAACTCTGAGAAATAAATTTCTGTTGTTGGTAAGCCATCTAGTTTATGGTTTTCTGGTAAAACAGCCCAAAGAGACTAAGACATAGTGAAAACTAAAATATGTTGCCAGCCTAAAAACTAATTAACAAAGCAAATTCTCTATAAACAGTTAGTGTAGTACAATGAAAGTCAAGCCACAATTTAATGTTTCTTTGATTATCCCTGCCACCTTTCCCTTTTGTCAATGTGTGGTCTCATCATGTGTGGCTAATGCATATTATATATCAGTCACTGTACTGAGCACCAAACATACTAAACACTTCATTTCATTCACAAGAACTCTGCAAGAATTTTTTTTTTTTTTTTTTACAACTGACAGATCTGAGGCTTAAAACAGTTAATAAATGGCAAAGTACAGAATCCATGCTTCTGGGAAGGGTCCAGCTGAAGGTCCCAAACTTGGGAGATGGCAGTGGCCGATGGTCCAATGGGGGTCCTCACTTCCAGACAGCAGTAGAGGATGCTCTAAAAGAGTCTTCAGTGGCTGATGCTGTTAATGGAGTCTTCAGTGTAGCCACTGTGTCATTTGTTTCTAGTTGTGTAGCCATCAAGTCTGACTCTGACCCTCCCAGAGTTTCTCTGAGTTATCAGTTAGACCTAAATAAATTATTTTTCTGCTTAACCTAGCTAGAGTGAGTACTGTTACATGTGGTGAAGAACCCAACTGGCACAATCTCTTCAGAACTCCAAAACAAATATTTCAAAAGGAACTAACATATACCTGTTCATTTTGTCTTTCACAAGCTACAATCAATTTTATTGTTAGTGATTTATTTTAAATGCACACAGCTTTTTCTAAGTAGGTGAATCTTCTAATAATTCATCAAAAGCAGCAGGACTAGCAAACTCCCTCAGCTATGTAGAGAAGTCGGCTGACTTTTTCACCAACTGAGTGCCACTGCTTTAGTGAGTAGAAATTCCTAAAAACTTCAAATATACTTTCCACTCTTTTGGAAGTACTTTCTGTCTTGGCTTTTTTGCTGTTAGTGTTACTGTGATATATCTGGTTCTAGCTGTGAGTTTAATCAAATTCTTATTCCACTGTCTTACTTTTAGTCATAGAGCCAAACTCTGAAACTTTGGCTAATTCTGGTCTTACTTTCATTCTTGTAAAATATCATCCTTATCCTCTACCTCTGTTCTACTGAGGGATAGATAGCTGCACCTTAAATAATGTTACTAATTGTGAGGCATTCAAGTCACTTAATCTGATTTTGCCTATTGGCTGTTAACTAATCAATAGTCTTCAATATTGTAGTAATTATATATGTGTTAGATGGGTACTAGCCTTATCGGGGTGATCACTTCGTAAGGTACCATATTTTGCTGTATACAATGCATACGTTTTCGCCCAGATTTGTGAGGGAAAATAAGGATGCACATTATACATGGGTAGTACTAATTCCATATCTATATAAGTGTTTTCAGTTCTTTTATTTATGCTTATGAGTTAAAAGTGTAACTCTAGAAATCAATAATGATATCCATATGCAAAATAATACCCTGGTATATGATAATCGGTTTTGTTGAGTTTATGACAAACTTGCAACGATGAAGAATTCTTGGTCTTCTATGATGTGTAAATATCATAAATTTGTTACCCATACATAAAATTTCTTGTACCTTGTATGTGTTTTTGTAATTATTTGTCACATAAAATTTCTTGTACCATAATATGTTTAAAAATAAATGCTAAAATTCCTTTATAATACAAAAAACAAGTACCTAAATGTAAACAAATAAAAATTTGAATTAAAAAAATTAAAACAACAGATTTTTCCCCCCTAAAAGTTTGGGCCAAAAAAACGTGAGTGTGCATTATATACAGCAAAATATGGTATGTAATGTCTAATCACTATGTTGTATACCTGAAACTAATATAACATTTCATGTCAACTGTAATTGACAAATAAAAAATTATTTTAAAAAATATAGCCCTCAATGTTACATGCTTATATCAAAGATACAGCAAACAATATTGATTGCCTACTTGACAGCCATGCCCCCTTATTTCTTGCTCACAGAGCCCCCAATCTGTGCAGGCATAAGGTAAAAGTGTGCTCTGAATTTGTAGGCTCTTTTCCCAGGCCAAGCTGTTGAACCCTGATGGTTTCCACTCCTGTTTGCTGTGGTTGATTTAGGGGTGGGCATAGTGTGGACATGTGGTGGACACACAAATCTAACCAACCAGACTGAGGGTTGGTATAGTTTTGGAACAATTTTTCTTCCTGATAAAAACTTCTTTCTTCCCATTTTTGATGTTATAATATGTGAATGTGAGTTGCAGTAGCCATTTTGTGATTGTGAAAGGCTTTTCTTAAAAACACAAAAACAAAACAAAACAAAAAACACAGAAATCCACAAGATCTGGGAGAACAAAAGAGGAAGCAATAGGAAGAAATTTTGGAAATTAGAAAATAGATGGATGAGGGGTAACTGATAAGACAGTTGAATTCTATGTCTGCAATGAGGAAAGCTGAGAACCTTGAGAACACCTCAGAATCCTCAGAGGTCTTAGGAACTGAGAGTACCAGGGACCTCTGAACTGGAGGCGGAAGAAGATGATAAAATAAGGAGGCAACAGTTAATCCCCTAGAACCCTTTACTCATTCCATACAGCTAAGCCAGTGCTCCTTTCCCACACCAGCAAAATATTGATGATTCAGGGCCGGCCAAGTGGCACGTTGGTTAAGAGCTGGCTTGGGACGCCAGCGGCCGCAGTTCAGATCCCACATATGAGGGCCAGTGACATTGCCCTCTACAGCTAACAACAGTTCCACCTGGAGCTGGGCTGTGTGAGTCCACTGGACAGCATAGCTGCAGCCCCTGCTGCAGTGAGCTGCCGTAGGCTACAGTGAGTGGCCCGCAGCCAGTGTGAGTGGCAGGGCAGCCAGTGTGAGCTGCCAAGAGCCGCTGTGAGCGGCCGTCCAGAGGCTGGCGACCGATCTGCCTCATCCGAGAGGAGCGCAATGATGATACCAACATGGGCCAGTGAAGCAACGTCCTCCACAACTAGACTGAAGAACAAAAGGACAGTAACTTGTCTGTTCCCCTCCCCCAATTCCCCAATAAAATCTTTAAAAAATAAATAAATAAATACTGATGGTTTATTCCAGAAGGTAAAATGGCATTCCCTAGACTTGAAGACACTTGAAATCATGGATATTGTACTGAAATCAGGTGTAGTAAGTAACTGTGTGTTCACGGAAGGCTAAACAAATACTGAGACCCTCAATTCTCTTTCCTTATTTGGCTCCCAAAATATTAGCAACCAAATCTTAATCCTCCAGGTAGATAATTGACATACTTTCCAAGTAATCTAAGCAGCTCAAGGGGAAAGAACTAAAGATGCAGCCATGGCGATAGAGGGTAATCACTCAAGATACCTATAGAGAGGTTCCCACACTCTCAAAACTGCAATTGTCTTTTGGGTTTTCACTCTTAATCAGGAGCAGACTACCCAGGATTTCCAGTTATCTGAGAAAAGTCCCTAGCACAGACACAGAAATGAAACAAACTGAAGGGGGATGGGGGATGGGGAGGGTGGAACTTGAAGGAAACAAAAAGGAAAGGAAAACTTCAAAAACACTCCCCAAAATATGCGGACAGAGCAAAAGGAATACTTTGTTTCCATAAAACAAAAACCATATGCTGCTTTTAAAGTATCATCTATGTGTAAAACTGAGCACTTGAAAATTTTTAAATATGCTAACAGAATTAAAAACTCAAAATCAGGGTTAGAAAATATATCTGTAGAAATCTCTCAAAAGTAAATCAAAAAGATGAAAGCTATGGGAAATAGCAATTAAATTTTTTATTAATTAGAGAACTAGCCCAAGAAGACCAACATCCAGATAATAAGAGTTCTAGAAAGATAAAACAGAGAAAATAATCAATTCAGAAAAATGTTCTGGAACTGCAGGGCATGAATCACCAGATTGAAAGGACTCTTTGGAAGCCATACACCAAGAATGAAAACAGAACCACTCATGGCACATCACTGTGGCATTTCAAAACACTGAGGGTCATAGAGATGATTCTGCCAGCCCCTGGAGAGGCAAAAGGGGTCATATATAAAGTATTAGGAATCAAAACGGCTTCAGATTTCCCAACAGCAAGACAACTGTATCAGTCAATGTGTGGCCAAGAAAACAGAAGCCACTCTAAGTACAAAAATGGGAAGGGTTTTAATAGAGGGACTCACAGGCTTAAACAACTAACAACTAAGGGTGTGAAGGTCAGGGCACAAGCCAGTAGAAGCAGTGATTCACAGGCATTCACCTGCAAGGTATTGAAAATCTTAGCACTCTAAGGTAAGCCACTGCCTTTAATTCCACCTGCTGAGCAAGGACCTGAAGGCCACCTGAAAAGAGCTGAGAACAGTCCCTGCTAATAGCCAGCAAGAAGATGGGGACTTCAGTCCTGCAGCTGAAAGGAAATGAATTCTGCTAACAACCTGAAGGGAGCTTGGAAATGGAGCTTCCCCTGGTTGAGCCTCAGATGAGGTTACAGCAAAAAGACACCTTGATTTCTGCATTAAGAGACCTGAGCAGAGAAGCCGGGTAGAATATACTGGACCCCTGACCCGTGAACACTGTGGGATAATAAATGTGTGCTGTTTTAAGTTGCTACATTTGTGGGAATTTGCTTTGTGGCAGTAGAAAACTAACACATCCGCCATGGCCTGCTGTCTGGATGAGCAGAAGAAATTCACTTCACCTCATGGAAGGGGTCAACTTTGATTTCCTCTTCAGAGTATGAGACCATAGAGAACTTGAAACCAGCAGGTAGAAAGCCTCCCATTCCCTGACTTTATTTCTGCAGATGTCCTTTACCTGACCCAAGCTACAGCTCTCCCAGGTGTCCCAGCTGTAGTATAGCCTGTGTTTCCCAAAACTCACTCTTGATCCTGACCCCTGACTTCCCAGAAAGAGCTCTTGGATTCTCTTCAGGAACACAGAAACTAAACTTGACTCAGAGATCTGTTCAGCTTATCTTCCCCGAGCTTGTCACAGTGGCTGTGCTTGCCACTCAGTCGTCAAAAATATAAACAATATGTTATCTAAAGACGCATATTGGTAATAAAAGTATAAAGCAGAGCAAGGAGTCATTACCAAAATATCAGGAGAGTGGTTACCTCCTGAGGAAGAGGGCAGAGAATATGATTGAAATAGAACACACAGAGGAATTTCAAGTTACTGGCAACATTTCATTTGTTAACCTGGTAGGTTAACAATGTTTAACTTTAATTTGTAACAGGTACACAGTGTCATGTTACCGTTATTCTTTAAACTCTACGTATATTTTATACAGTTGTCTGTGCATTATACTCAACACATAAGCGCTTAGCGCAAGAATAGTATTGTATAAAATGAGGTGTAAGATATGAAACTAAGAGATTAAATTTTCCTGACTGCTTTGCCTTTGACTTTCTTTCTTTAGAACTTTAACTAGAGTGTTAAAAGTGCTGGTCATGGGAAATGGAGTCCCTGAAAATTAGTAACTTTTAGAGTTTCTACTAGTGGGGAAAAGGTGGAATATTAGATTGGATTCATACCCCAAAACTTACACCAGAATAAATTCCAAGTGGATCAAGATTTATATGTGAAAAAAATGAAAATCTGAAAATCTGAGTGGAAAATATGGGAGAATTATTTTATAATCTGGGAGTATGGAAAGACTTTGTGAGGATGACAGTAGCTATAAAATGAAAGGAGCTAAATATACAGACTTTTTTTTTTTTTTTTTTTTTTACTTCTGCTTATAAAAAAAAAAAAACCAGGGCCGGCCAAGTGGTGCAGTGGTTAAGAGCTGGCTTGGGACGCCAGCGGCCCTGGTTCGGATCCCACATAGAGGGCCAGTGACACTGCCCTCAAAAAAAAAACAAAAAAACAAAACAAAAAACAAACAAACAAAAAACACCACTATAAACAAACTCAAAAGGCATTAAAGGGCTGGCCGAGTGGCGCGGTGGTTAAGCGTTGGCCTTGGAAGCCAGCGGCCCCGGTTCGGTCCCACATATGAGGGCATATGAGGGCCAGTGACACTGCCCTCAAAAAAAAAAAAAGGCATTAAAATCTGGGAGCAACTATTTGCATTTCTGCAAGTCAAGAAAAAGGCCAATACCTCAGTTGAAAATGGGCAAAGGATCCTAGCAGACAGTTCCCAGGAAAGGAATTTCAGATGGCTTTTAAACATACGAAAATGTGCTCAATCTTCTCCATAGTAAGAGAAATGCAAATTAAAACTACCATTTGGCAGATAAAAATTTTGAGAACACCATGTGGATGAAGGGTAGAGAAAACAGATGCTCTCACATATTGTTGGTAGGAGTGTAAACTGGCTCAATCCCTGTGGAGAACAATTTGACAATATCTATCAAAATCTAAACTGCATATTCTAAGGGCAGACACCATTAGTTGTATACCCCAAAATCATTCCTCCGAATTCCTTGCTAGCAGTTGCTCAGGTAACAATGAATCAAACTCCAAGCAATGAGTTTATTTATTGATTCATTCATTTACTGTGTACCAGGCACTGTTCTGGACTCTGGGATTACAACATACAACAGTATCCCCAGACCAAAGGCCAGTCTTGGAAGCAGCCCAAACCCCAATCTTCATGATAATCCTGTGCCAACTGATTAAGATTTCAGAGCAAAATGTCAAGTAGGATAATTTGATGTATATTTCAAATAATAGATGACCATATAATTTTCATCAAAATGGAGATACTTGGGCCGGCCAAGTGGCACATTGGTTAAGAGCTGGTTTGGGGATGCCAGCGGCCCCGATTCGTATCCCACATATGAGGGCCAGTGACACTGCCCTCTACAGCTAACAACAGCTCCACCTGGAGCTGGACTGCGAGCCCCGGCGACAGTGTAGGCTGCAGCCCCTGCTGCAATGGGCTGCCATAGGCTACAGTGAGTGGCCAGCAGCCAGCGTGAGTGGCTGGCAGCCAACGTGAGCTGCCAATAGCCACAGCGAGCGACCCACCATCCAGAGGCCTGTGACTAATCTGCCTCATCCAGGAAGAGTGCAATGACGATACCAACATGGGCCAGTGAAGCAATGTCCTCCACAACTAGACTGAAGAACCACAGGACAGCAACTTGTCTGTTCCCCTTCCCCGAGTCCCCAATGCTGTTCCCCTCCCCCGATTCCCCAATAAAATCTTTAAAAATAAATAAATAAAATAAAATGACTCCATCAGGAGTCTTCCAGTCCACTCTGGAAAAAAAAAAAAATGAGGACTCATATTAGCTCTAGAGAAAGTGCAAATGATGGATAAATATGAAAAGATCCTCAACCTCTTTAATAATGAGAAAAATTGAAATTAAATCAACAATAAGATGCCTCAGAATGATTTAAAATTAAGAAAGGATAGGGTCAGAATGCTTTCAAAGCAGGTGTACCTTTGATTTGAAATTTTAATGCAGTATATCGTTTTTGTGGGCGTATTTCTAGACACAAAAATGATTAAAACATTATTGTTAAAGTAAGGAAAAACAGTATTATACTAACCAGATTTCAGTTTTTAGAAACAGTACAGAACACTGGAAGAACACTAAAAACCAATACTCTAATCACTACCCATTCCCTTTTGCCAGGTAGTCACTATACCAGCTTCCTTTGACCCAATAGTGGCTAAAGAAATATAAAGAAACAACTGACCAAGTGCTGTGGGGGAAGGCTTTCTTACTGTTAAAAGGGATAAATTCAAAAGGAAAGTTTGCTGGAGTTGCCTGTTCTCTCATGCTCCAGCTTCAAAAGTGGCCATGATGCCTGAAGCTACAGCAGCTGTCTTGTAGCGGTGAAGTCACAATCATGAAAAGAAAAGTCAGTTTGCTAAGGGTTGCAGGAAAGAAAGACCCAGAGGAAAAAGAAGAAAAAACCCAGAACTTTTAATGACCTTGTCGAGCTACGGGACCAACCCTGCCATCACTTGAGAATTGTAGCTATGAGTCAAAGGTAAGAGACGTTTTTCTGTATACTCTTTGGTACTTTTTAAAGGTCATGCTATGTGCAGGCATCATCTATGAAGGGTAGCAGAATATGCCACCTCAAAATATGCCACTTTGGCATAAGGATTATTTTGAGTAAAAGGCACTTGAAAAACAGTAGGTGTAAGAAAAGCGTTCTGACCTCCCTTTTTTTTTTTTCTTGAAAGCAGAAGCTAAAATTCCTCTGTGAAAGGTGTCCTGCCTATACCAAGAAAAACAAAACATTCTTATGACCAGAGATGAAGCATCAAGGTGAACAGAATTCTGCATAAACAGACTTAGTTAAAATAACTCTTATCTTCCTTTAGCATCTCCATATATTTTGGTTACTTTTACACAATTGCCTCTCTTTGTTCAACCTAGTATAAAAAAGATTTTAGGTATTACCATTTCTTTAGGTCTTCATTTTCGTTTGGGGGCTCCCATGTGCATGTAAAAATCTGTCCGCTTTTCTCCTGTTAATCTGTTTTATGTCAGTTTAACTCACCCTCAGGCCCAGTAACTCCTACTGAGGGTAGAGATGAAGTTTTGCTTTCCCAACACTTACTCAAATAAAACTGTAATGCCTGGGATCCTATCAATCCTAAACAATTAAGCCAAAAATATTCTTTGTCTATATTGGTTTCTTTTTTTTAGTGGAAATGTAATTTTAAAAAAACATGTAGTTTGGGCCGGCTGAGTGGCGCAGTGGTTAAGTGCTGGCTTAGGAAGCCAGCATCCCCGCGTCAGGTCCTACATATGAGGGCCAGTGACACTGCCCTCAAAAAAAAAAAAAAAAAGTAGTTTGATGAAAAATGCAATACAAATAAGTAAACTATAGACCTAAAGTACCTTCAGTATCAACTCTCACAGAGCAGCAAAAATCATTCATTATCAGTAGACAAGCTAAAGCCTAAGTATCCGGACTCCTTCACCTAATTTATCTGCAGTTAATCCAAAGTATAGATTTATGTTGAAATTACAGAATAAAATGTGACATTCTTAGTTTTAGAACACAGAAACCTATGCCAAACGCTTTCAGAAGTGACTCTTACTTTTTAAAATACCTAGAGGCTGATTTTAAATTTAAAAAAAGAAAATCAGTATCCACACCTCTATAGTGTCAAAGAGTAAACATGCCAAGATTCTTGGTGTGTGATTCCTTCCCTAAAATTCCAGACATTCTTGTCTCTAGGCATCACCATGTGGGTGGGGAGCATACTATGTGGAAACCGCAGTGATCTTTGAGGGTTATGTCTGGTTATACCTCACTAGGACACCAGAGGGCGCGCGGAGGGCCGGCATTTGTTTTTCTTCAAATCCTGAATCGAAGTCCGTGCTGAGAACAACAAAAGACTCGGAACACAGGGGCCGGGAGACAAAGGGACCAGGGGAAAAAGGCTGCACGCCCTGTTTTTCTGGAGTTGAAATTGCTCCCTCATCCCACTCCCGCCTCCGCGCCTTAAGAAACTAGAAATAAACAACTTAACCTGCAAAATAATGAAATCTTCAACTAACAAGCAAAATCAAAGAGATTATTTAGTCACCACAGTTCTAGGGAAGACTATCACAGGTGTGCATTGGACCAATTTGCTTGCCTGATATTAGTAACTTTAAAAATACGTCTATTGTTTTTTTTTCTGAGTTCAAGAATAATCTATTCACATAATTTAGAAAATATAGAAAATCAAAAAGAAACAGATCGTCAACACACTCTTTATCTAACCCAGATAGAACTATTTTTAATATCTTCCTGTAGTTCTTTCCAGTTTTTCAATACTTATAAATGCATAGGAAGTAAGACTCTGCATACAACTTCGTACTGGGTTTCTTCTTATTGTATCATCTATTTCACTTTTATCAATTCTAGTAACATAGTCTTGCTAATCAAAAAAGTTTAAGAAATTTCAAAAGCACTACAGGCAGCTTTTTTTCTAAGATAGCAAGCTGTCACACCCCAGTGATGTGTTTGAGGCAGGAATGTTTCTGTTGCTTTGCTTTTAGAAAATGAAACCGGTAAAGACTAAAGAAGTAGAAACTAATTCACCCCACCCCAAATAAGCAGAATGAAGTTGTCCTTCCCAAGTGCCTGAGGACTGACCCCAAAGGGTCAGGGGAGAGCACAGGTCACTAGGACCCAGAGGTCCTCCCAGTGGGGCCCATGCTTGCCTCAAGGCCAGACAGCTCTATGGGTAAAATTGCTAACACAGGCAGGCCAGCAGGTGGTCAGCAAGACAAAAAAAGGCAGGAAGAGGAAGGTCACTGACCTTGAGGCTTGGAGACAATGTCAGTAGGTCATTTCCTCAAAGGAGAGGAAGCTGAGACGAGCCCAGAGGCAGATAGCCACAGGGAATGTGGTGCCAAGATCTGATGACCTGGAACCACAAGGACACCTAATCACTGAGCCTGCAAATTCCCTTGCATTACTACAACAAATAAAGGGAAGAGAGGTGATGTTCTTGGCCCTGACAATTTAGGGACATCACAGGAGCTCTTGGAGCCTCAGTTTCCTTATTTGTGTAATGAAAGGGTCTAAAAGATCTGAAAGATTCCTGCTAGCTCCTTAAACTGTACGATTTGTCCCTATCTCAAACTCTGCGGAAAAATGAACAGTGAAGACATTTCCTGTCTCCTGCAATCCTACCCCACAACCAGCAGCCCTTCTACTTGCTATTTCCCAAATCCCCACATACGCTTTCACAGACTCTGAGCCTCTGTTACTGCTTCCCTCTTCCAGAAGTGCTGGAAAACCTTTTCCCATTCTCTTTCAAAGTTCATCATTTTTTGAAGGCCAGGCTGCATATCACCCCAACAGAGCTAGTCCTTCCTTCTCTGTAGTCCAATAGTATTTTGCACATATTTCCATCACTTTCTACCTGTGTGACCTTAACCTTCCTGTGCCCCAGTTTCATCATCTGTAAAAGGAGAATTGTTGCACCAAACTCATAGGATTGTAGTAAGGATTAAATAGTTAATGTATGTAAAGTGCTTAAAACAGAGCCTTCACATTGTAGGCTCTCAGTAAGAGTGGGCTATGCCTCCACCATAGTGCTTAACAAATTGTATTAGAACTATCAGTTGAAGGGTCCACCTTCCCCATGAAATCTGAGTTCCTCGAGGGCAGGAAATGAGTCTTACCATATCTTTGTACCCAATGTCTAGCACCATGCCTGGCACAAGGAATAAATCAATAAAGGCATTTGTTTTGTTTTGTATTTTAATGAGAAGAAAAAGAAACAGTTAAAGTGCCGATTGTACTGGAGGGGGACAGATTTTTGCCGCTCAATTTTAACTTGGAATTACTGTTTAAATAAAGATGTGAAATAGTGAAGTATGAGTCTCCTCAATCGATTTTTTTTTCCCCCTTAATAATCTAAACATGTACCCATCTAAGTCTTTCTTACAGGCCCAAATAATAAATATTCACCTTTGAATTTTAATATTTATGGGGGGTTAGTACCCATATTTGCATGGGGAATTTTGCATTTTAATAGATGTAAATAATGTTTCTGTGAATGAATGATTATAGAATTCAAAAACTAACCAGGAGCAATTTAGGCTCTTCTTTAATTATGGGAGAGGCAGGATAGGAAGAGGGAAGATTGTGTAGTGAGCTGGCCCAAGTTCATGTTTATATTATGTTCAAAGGCTGAGTTGAGGAAGTGAGAATAAGACAGAAAAAAAGGAAGAAAAAAAAAAACACAAGAAACCATGCTCTGATAAAAATAAAAGTTCTTTAAGAGAGTGAAAAGACAAGACACAGCTCGGGAGAAAATATTATCTCCCAAGATATACATATATATATATCAATGCATATATATATATATATATATATATGCATTGATATATCCCAAGATATATATATTTTTTAAAAGATTAGAAATTAGAATATATAAAGACCTTTCAAAACTTAATAATAAGAAAACAACTCAATTTTAAAATGGGCAAAAGATTTGGACGCTTAAATAAACCCTGAAAAAATGTTCAATATTATTAATCACTAAGGAAAGGCATATTAAAACCATAGTGAGATCCCACTACACATCTAATAGAATGGCTTGAATTAAAAAAAAAAATATGTAGCACAATATCAAGTACTAGAAAAGGATGTGGAACATCAAGAACTCTCATGTATTATTGGTGGAAAGGTGAAATGTTATAGCCACTTAAAAAAGCAGCTTGGCAGTTTCTTATGAAGGTAAACATACACTTACCCAAAGACCTGGCAGTCCAACTCCTAGGTATTGACCCAAGAGAAATGAAAATATATGTCCACACAAAAACTTGTACACTAATGTTTATAATGGCTATATTTATAATAATTGAAAACTGGAAACAACCCAAGTGTCCATCAGCTAGTGAATGGATAAACAAACATCCATACAAGGGAATACTAAACAGCAATTTAAAAGAAGGGGGGAAAAATTACTGATACACACAACAATGCGGACGACTCTCACAAGCACTATGCTAATTGAAAGAATCCATATTCAAAAGGCTACAAACTGTACGTTCCATTAATATGGCACTCGAGATGATAGGAATCAGACCTGCGGTTGCCTGGGGCTGAAGGGAGGGGATTGGCTGGAAAGGAGCATAAAGGAACTTTGTGATGAAAGTGATGGGGGGGTGATGGAAATAATCTATTAATATAACTTTATTATGATCAAAATTAATAGAATAGTACACCTAAAAAAAAGGAAGTTTTACTGAATATAAGATATACCTCAAGATTTCCAGTCAAGATGGCAGAGTAGGGGAGGTCCTCATCCATATGTGCATTGCAGCGTTGTTTACATAAGCCAAAATATGAACACAACCTAGATGTACATCGATGGATGAATGGATGAGAAGTGAGTGGTACATGGTCATATACAATAGAATATTGCTTAGCCATAGAAGGGAATGGACTCTTGCCATCTGTGGCAGCATGGATGGATCTGGAGGGTATTGTACTGAGTGGAGTATGTCAGACAGAGAAAGACAGATTTTGCTTTTATGTGGAATTTAAAGAATAAAATAAACAAACAAAACAGAAGATAGATACAGAGACCATTTTGATGATTTGCCAGGTGGGAGGAGGGTTGGGGTGAGTGAAAAAAGGGAAGGGATTAAGAAGTACAAATTGGTTGTTACATAGTAGTCATGGGGATGTAGGGTATAGCATAAGGAATATAGTAAAAAATATTGTAATAATTATGTATGGTGTCAGATGGGTATTATTAATAGATTTATTGGGGTGATAGACGGGAGGAAGGTTGGGGGTCAGGGTGAAAAATAAAAAGTGATTAAAAAGTACAATTGGTACTTACAAAATAATCATAGTTATATAAAATAAAGCATACAGAATATAGTCAATAATACGGTAATAACTAGGCATAGGCAAGGTGGGGACTAGACTAATCAGGAGGATCACTTCTTAAATTATATAAATGTCTAACCACTATCCTGTACACCTGAAATTATAAAATAATATTGAATGTTAAAATAAAGTGAAAAAAATACATATATATATTTTTTTAGAGGGCAGTGTCACTGGCCCTCATATGTGGGACACGAACCGGGGCCGCTGGCTTCCCAAATCAGCGCTTAACCGCCGCTCCACTCAGCTGACCCAAAAAGATATTTTTAAGTTGTACCTCAATAAACCCTAAAAATAATATATAAATATATACATAAATAAATAAATAGTAAGGAATAAGGGCCAAAAAAAAAAAAAAAGTTCTTCAAACAGCCCATTGGCCTTCCAGCTTCATCTCTCCCATGATGCGCCTCTCTCTCCCTAGCCACTTCAGACTTCTTTCAACTCCTGTACTCATCATGTTTCCTCAGTTCCTGTAACCTTGGCACATCCAGTTCCATCTACCTGGAAAGCTCTTCCCTAATCTTAGTAACTGTCACAGTTGTAATTTACTTTGTTGTTGTTATCCTTTGATTAGTGACAGGTGTCTCCTCCATTAAAATGAAAGCCCCTGTCTTTGCTCATCACTGTACCTCCCAGGAGCCAGTACTTTGTTTGGCCTACACAACATACTCAAGCATTATATTCATTCAACTGCTTGCTCAATGTCTCAACCTTAACACATCCAAAACTGAAATGCTTATCATCCTCCAAAATACTGCTCTACATGCAGAGCTGTCATGTTGCACAATTCCAAGGATTGCCATCCCCAGAATGCCTATGTGAATGGTGCCCTGCCTTCTCCCCAGTTGTGCCCTTCACATGGACTATCAGTATAGATGGCGGGCATCCTCTGAAGTTGTGTATTATTCTTCTCCACTTCAGTTGATGGCAACGCTATCCCTCCAGTTGCTCAGACCAAAAAGTTTGGAAGCATCTTTGATTGCTCTTTTACTTTCACACCTCACAGTCACTCTATAAGGAAACTGTATTGGCTCTGCCTTCAAATATATCACCACTTCCTCCATTCTCCACTACTCCCACTCTAACCTGAACCATCATATGCATTAATACAATAGACCTCTTTGGTCTTAATGCTTAGACTCTTGTCCCCTACAGTCTACTCTCAACCATATAGCCAAAAACTCTTTAAAACATCAATCAGGGGGCCGGCCGAGTGGTGTATTGGTTAAGCGCTGGTTTTGGGATGCTAGCGGCCCCGGTTCGGATCCCACATGAGGGCCAGTGACACTGCCCTCTACAGCTAACAGCTCCACCTGGAGCTGGGCTGTGCGAGCCCTGGTGATGGTGTGGGCTGCAGCCCCTGCTGCAGTGGGCTGCCATAGGCTACAGTGAGTGGCCTACAGCCAGCGTGAGTGGCTGGCAGCCAAGAGTGAGCTGCCAATAGCCGCGGTGAGCGACATCCAGAGGCCAGCGACCGATCTGCCTCATCCGGGAAGAGCACAATGACGATACCAACAGTGAAGCAACATCCTCCGCAACTAAACTGAAGAACAAAAAGACAGCAACTTGTCTGTTCCCCTTCCCCGATTTCCCAGCGCTGTTCCCCTCCGCCAATTCCCCAATAAAATCTTTAAAAAAAAACAAAAACAAAAAAAACATCAATCAGACCGTGTCACTTCTTTGTTCAAAATCGTATAGTAGCTTCTTATTTCCCCTCAGAATAAAAGCCAGTCTTTACAATAGCTCTAAGGTTCAAGGGCCTCTCAGATAACTGTATGATTACATCCCTTACTTCCTTCAAGTCTGTTCAAATGTTACCTTCTGAAAATGAGGCCTACTCTGACCATTCTATTTAACTTGCCACTCTCCAAAGCCCCTTACCATGCTATTTTTTTTCTATTTCCACATCTAACATATTCACTTATATTCAGTGTTCATTGTCTATCTTCCTTCTGTTAGGATATAAGCTCTACAAGAACAAGATTTATCCATTAAAACTTCCCCAGGCATCTGAAACAACATCCGGCATTTTGTAGGTTCAATAGTAATGAATGAATAACTGTAGTGTCTGCTAAGTATTGGAGATTAGTAAGTATTAATACAGGAATAAGCATGACAAATATTGATATTAGTAACAATGTTTTTCTCTCCATAACATTTATTTGTTAATATACATGTGTGAGGAATTGTGCAGCAGAGTGAAAATTGCACAAAATTTGCAGTCAAGGCTTGGGTGATTGTGGCCTCTGACTTTCTACCTGTATGACTCTGCACAACATTTTCTTTACCTGCCTGTGAAATAAGAATAAAACACTTGCCCTGTTAACCTCACAGGACTGTTGAGAAAATAAAATGAATGTGAATGGTTTTGCAAGCTGTGACAAGCTACACAAACAGTTATTTAGGTAAAGCAAGATTTGAAACTTTCAGTAACATCGATTGCTATCGTGTATTTACTTCCAAAGAGTTCTGTGCTCTCTGTACTGCCAGTCAGATTTTTAACCTTTACTCTCTCTCCCAGTGCTGACAATGAGGAATCTCTCAGCTCTCTTACCCTGTTCAGGTTAATAACCGTCTTTTCCATTTTAGGAAGATGAACAGCAGGTGTTGGGTTCCCTGGCTCCATGATCTCTGCTGACTCAGGCTGCTTCTTCATTTCCCCAGGGAGGAAGAAAGACCAGCAATAACACCCGTATTAACACTGATATAGCTTTGCCAGAGGTTAGGTGGAGAAGATGGTGTCTGGTGTCTCTCTTGACAAAGAGATTAAGCCTTTTCTACCAAAGCATGGACAGCATGTGTATTGGTGGGGGGAGCCACGGAGCGTGGAGGTGGCCTGGGGTGTGAGGGGGATGACCAACAGGCAGTTCATGAGACCTAGGTTTCCACTGCCCTGCAGCTTTGACAACTGAGAGATCTGGGGCAAATCCCCTTGATCTCACCAGGAAAAGGACATGAAAATACCGAGGGTGCCAAAAAAATGTATACTAGTGGACACTTTGATCAATGTAGCTCAAGTAGTAGATCTCCGTAATTAGAAGTGTCTGGACGCTAATAGTAACCACTTTGAGTACCTCTTGTAATTGCAGAAGTCAAATGTGACTTATATTCATCTTTTGTTATCGATATATATTGAGTATTAAAATTTTAATACAGTTTTCCTTACTTAAAATGTGTATACATTTTTTTTTGGCACCCTCTGTAGTTACCACAGTACTCTTTGGAGCCTACAAGTTATTGGAGGATCAGAAGTAAATAGAAAGAGACCCCAGGACGTTGAGTTTTATTGAGAATTTTGGTGCATTTAAGAATGAAAAAAACATGCCAAAGCAGACCTCAGAAATTGTCCTATTTTAATGTCTGCATTAAACAATCTCATTCATTTGATGGATCATAATACTATGTAACTAATGATCAATAAAAATGTATTAATTCATAGTACACTACAAGGAATGGATTCCTTAGGACTCATAAGTTTTTCTATAATGAAAAGTTTCTATTGTTTCAGTTTGTGACTCTATGATATCGCTTAGAGATAATGTCAACAGTTTATGTGAAGGCCTCCGGGTCCCCCTGGGAACAGGCTTGATCCTGTTTATGAAAAGGCTCAGGACGATAGAAATTATTCTATTCGTGCACTTTCCTACCCCTATGTTTAATCATAGGGCTAAACGGCACATCCTTGTTTTGAATGATTTAAATGTATTATTACTTAACAATGTATGTGTTTGTCATATTCAAGTAACCGTAGACACCTCAGGAAAGAGACCAAAACACAGGAAAAATCGGCTAACAACATTTCATTCAGCTGGTCAAATGCACAAGCCTTTGTGTGTCAGGAAAGTTTGCAAATGGTTTGAAGAGGCACCGGACTGGGGGACAACCTTCACTGTCCCGAACATCTGGCAACCACATGATGCCCTTGAACTTCGACTTCAGAATGAAAATATACATTTGTGAAAGTAAAGCTCGGCTTCAACTCACATCCTCTTGGACACTTATTACAACACATAGAAACCTCGTACCAGAAGCCTAACTCATCCGGGAAACATAAACGGCCCTGGAAACTAGTTTCAACAATACACTATCCCTAAAATTGGAAGAGCATTTTGTTCCATTTATTCTATACCATTTATTCTATACAATTTATTCTATACCATTCACGGAAGCAGAGTCGAAGGTACCGAACAAGGGTAATTAGAGGGGAAGCGACCTAAGTGTCAGAGTTTTTACATTTGAGGGGGTGGGGGGACCTCCGGACGACATGACCGGGAAAGGGGGAGGGGGCAGAAAGCTTCTTTTACTTTGAATGAGGATCTGGGAGGGACCCCGTCACCAGCTCCTCGTTAGTATAGTGGTTAGTATCCCCGCCTGTCACGCGGGAGACCGGGGTTCAATTCCCCGACGGGGAGGTTTGTGTGTTTTACTAACCGCTTACTATTTTTCCGCGTCATTCCACGGAATGAGATTGCTGATGCACACAGTATGCTAAATACATTTTGCATATCTTTACAAACTAATTTCTAAGCTGAATGCTTACGGTGAAACAAAAGGCTACACAGACTAAATGCTTTCTTTGTTGGCAGAAAGAGAAAGAAAGTGTTCAGCCGGGCCTCGGGGGCCCCTTACAGCCGCTGGCTGGCCAACGCCTGCGCGTGCGCGGTGGCGCCCTGCCACATTCCAACTGGAGGGAGGCCGTGAACTCGGCGCGCCAACCCCGTGGGAGGAGGGGAGCGGCAGGGCGGAGTCCCCGCCCCTAACGAGGAGGGGGAAGCGGAAACCGCTTGCTCCAGGAGAGGAAGGGCTGTTTTCCTTTCACCCTGGGACCTCAACTAAACGGAAACTAGGCTGCTGCCTCCACTAGTTCCATCAGAAGCAAGGTAGAGGGCCAGCTGTCAGGAAAACCTTCGTGCTAAGGGAATCAATCTCCAATCGAAGTATCCTTGGAGGAGGGGCCAGGAAAAAGGGAAGAAAAAGTCGTGGGCGCCCGGAAGACGGCCATATTCCTCGAGTCCTAAGAAACTGCGCGAGCCACAGCCCAGCAGGACCTCGTGGCGCAACGGTAGCGCGTCTGACTCCAGATCAGAAGGCTGCGTGTTCGAATCACGTCGGGGTCACAATGTTTTTTTCTCCACCCCTCCCTCCCCGCAAACACTGGTTTTTGATAAACGTTGATGTATTCCCGCCATTTTTTGAAAAGGCCTTTAATTTTAGGATTAAAGAGTGCTCGTTCAAATGTTATCCTAGTAATCCTTAGTCTGCAAAACGGCAAAGCTCACCATGTAGCGTAGAGCCTTAAAGCTGATGCTTAAAAAAAAAAAAAAAAACTGATGCTTTTTGTTCACTTTGGCCTTGGAAAGTAAGTTTTCTCTTATTTAACATGCATAATGCCTAGAATTATAGCTATTGCTGTTGTGCGTTATGGGCATATTAGTCCACGGTGGTCCTTCACAGGTAATGTAAAATGTACTGTGCAAGCTGTTTTTCCAAAACAGTTTTAGACCCGTTTGCCTTTTGAAAGCGAGTAAAATAGAACACAATTTTTAACTTTGACAATTATAATAGTTTACGTGTTTTAGTTCGTGTGCCAGGCCCTGTAAACAACCTTACAACGCGATTAACATCCTGCTTTTACAGATGAAACTGTGGCACACAGGAATAGTGACCTGCCAAGAGTCACCCAAGGCTCCAACCCGGATGACTGACTCCAGATCCCCTTCCTTACTAAATGTTTTATAATAAAGGTGGAGACAAACTGTTGGAAGAATGTGCTAGAAGCTGTTGGCCTTAGGTGATTAATACACCTTTTATATTTTCACTAATTCATGCAAGTGGAGACAAGTCAGATGCCACTCTCAGCTAGTGTATTAATCTTGTTAATTACAGGGAGAAAAGTTTACTCATTCACCTTTGTAAGCATGAAAACTCTTAATAAATAGTTCCTTAGAGGCATATGTCAAATATTTGGTGTACACAAAATGAATTAGCAAGAGCATGAGAAATTAATGTTTTTAGAATTTTATTGCATATGGTCCATAAAAGTCCCTGAGTTTTTCTGTTCAGTGTTATATGAAATATTAATTTCTTAGGATTCAATCTAGTATAGCAGTATAGCTGGGTACTTTATTTACACTTTGTGTAGTTTGTTCATCAGTTTGGTTTGATTGAGATTAGATCATTCATTGCAACAGATATTTATGTACCACCAACTATAATGAACCTGATACTGTGATAAAGCACTGAGGAAAAGGGTGTGTACTGAGTAAAAATGGGTTTTTTTTTGAGCAGCAGGAATCAGATAAGTAACAAAATACCATAATATCTTGGGATAATTGCTGAAAGCAGCATGAACAGAGTGGTGTGATGGCACTAAAATAGGGACATTAACTCTGCCTTGGGCAGTTCAAGAAGGCCTCATAAAGGAGGATTTTGAAAAATAATGAAAAGTTTACTATATGATTTTAAGGCATTTATTCATCCAATGGATAAATTTGAATGCCTTCTAGGAGTCCATCACCGGTCACTTAACATCCCGGAGATGTGATTTGTTCAACTACAAAAGTACAGATTTATATTAGTTTGCTATAGGGCTGCTATAGCAAAATACCACAGACTGGTTGGCTTAAACAACAGAAATTTATTTTCTTACAGTTCTGGACGAACCAAGGTTAAGGTGAAAACAGAGTTGGGAGTCTTCTGAGACCTATCTTTGGCTTATAAATGCCTACCTTTTCACTGTGCCCTCAAATGGTCTTTCCTCTGTATGGGCACAACCCTGGTGTCACCCTGTGTGTCCAGGCTTTTTTTTATAAGGACACCAGTCAGATTGGATTAGGGCCCACTCTAATAGTCTCATTTTAACTAATCACCTCGTAAAAGATCCCATCCCCTAATACATTCACATCTTTTTCTTTCTTTTTTCTTTTTTTTTTTTTTGAGATTTTTTTTTTTATTGGGGAATTGGGGGAGAACAGCGTTGGGAGATCGGGAAAGGGGAACGACAAGTTGCTGTCTTTTTGTTCCTCAGTCTAGTTGCGGAGGATGTTGCTTCACTGGCCCATGTTGGTATCGTCATTACGCTCTTCCTGGATGGTCACTCGGTCATCCAGCGACCGATGGCAGGTCGGTCGCCAGCCTCTGGATGGTCGCTCACCATGGCTATTGGCAGCTCACGCTGGCTGCCGGCCACTCACTGTAGCCTATGGCAGCCCACTGCAGCAGGGGCTGCAGCCTACACCATCGCCGGGGCTCACACGGCCCAGCTCCAGGTGGAGCTGTTGTTAGCTGTAGAGGGCAGTGTCACTGGCCCTCATATGTGGGATCTGAACCGGGGCCGCTGGCGTCCCATGCCAGCTCTTAACCAATGTGCCACTCTGCCGGCCCTACAGTCACCTCTTGAGGTGCTGAGGATTAGGGCTTCAACATATGAATTTTAGGGTGACAGAATTCAGCCCAAGACATGGATGTTCTTACTCTCCCTGGCAAACTTTGCATATACAGCGTATATCTGCAACAGTACTTACTTGACCTTAGCTTGGACCAAGCATGCAATCTCATTTGTACAAAATCATACTCTTGTGACATAGACAAGGCAGGTTGTTACCTTGTTAATCATTTTGTTATGGCAGCTCTAGTAAACGAATACAACTTTGTTACCAAAATCAAGGAGTTCAGTTTGCCTGCACGCATCAAAGCTAAAGGAGACCTGAACAGGAGTTTGCAGAAAAGTTCAAGTTTATTTAAGGAAACGGCGCCACGCCCAGAGACACAGGTGAGCTAGCCCTCAAAGACCCGGCTCCCCAGTGGCTTGTAAATTATAGGTTATAAGAGCAAAATCACAAGACACTCATGATGGGTTAGGGGTTCAGGGTCGTGCTCGCAGCTGGTTGGTCAGAGATGAGGTAATGAATCATTTCTTCAGATCTTGAGGAGAGCTCTGTGGTCTTTTCTGGAGTTCCTCTGTCCAGTCTTAAGGGCAAGTATCCACAGGGTCATTCCATCCTCGGGCTCAGGAACTGAAACATAACTTAGGTCGAGACACTATCCATACCCATACTGTCTTTACCCTGCCAGAGGTCCTGACAATATGACCATTAGTCCAATCGGGGCTACTATCTGCTGCTGCCTCAGGGGCTGCTGATTAAATATATGTGTGTGTGGTAGAGGAGGCGTGTAGGTCTCTGAGGGGTATATATAGAGAGAAGGATATGATTCCTAGAGCTAGGATTTAAAAGTAAATGTAATCAAAGTCATAAGGACTCTCCGTTTCAGCTTCTTTGGAGAACTGCTAGTTCTCCAGTCTGGCTGAAGAGGAAGAGAGAGAGAAAGCTGTAGGGGTAAACAGTAGTCAGAACACTCAGGACCTGTCTGCCATTGTAATTCAGGTTTTATTCTGAGGGTAAAGCTGAGCTATTATTCAAGAATGTGACATGGTCAGCTCTGGCTTTACAAAGAATGTTAAAAATGGCCTAGAGCAGTTGTTTCCAGACCAGACTTGGGAACAAGTTAGAAACACAAATTTTCAGTTCCCACCCTAGACCTATAGACTCAGAAAGCTGGGGGTGGGGCTTAGCAACCTGCGTTATAACCAGGCCTTCCAGGGAATTCTGATGCAAGCTAATGTTTGAGAACCACTGGCCTACCTATACACAGCAAGTCCAGACTGGAGATCCAACTTAACACATAGGGTTGTTAAAAGAATCAAATAAGGGCTGGCCGAGTGGCTCAGTTGGTTTAAGAGCTCGCTCAAGAGTGTGAGTTGAGCTCTGAGCAACAGCAGTTCAATGCCTGGCCTGAGCTGAGTTGCCGTTGAGCTGCCAACAGGTGGCAGGATGGCTCAGCTTTAAAAAAAAGAGAGAACCAAATAAGATAAAATACATAAAAATGTTTTCTAATTTCTGTGTGTGTGTGATTATTGATAATGCTATAGTTCTAAAACTATCACTTCACAGGTTCCAGCTTTTTTTCCAAAGCTGGGACATCTATAGTTTCTTAGTATGGCCCATTTGCTGACTTGCTATAACTTTGAAATGACCTGAAATCCAACACTTTAACTTAAACCTCTATCCTCATTATATAGGAATGATGTGAGGAAAGAGTCTGGAGTAGATCCATGTTTGAATTACCAAATCCTGACGATAGGTCTGTGATTTTGTTCTATTTCACCAATATTTTCCCAGTCTATCATTTATTCTTCCATGTGGATTTATCCACTAGTACACAATGCACTGAGCATTTATTTCACTTTAATAAACTAGCTTTCTTTTCTGAGAATATTTTTTAATCAGTTTACCTAAGACTGAAGTACTCTGGATGAACTGATAAAATGGAGCCTTTGGAAATGCAAAAGTGACAGACTCTGAATTCTGATAAACCAAGTGATTCCCTCATTTTTCACACTAATTCAAAAAGAAGTTATGGTTATTAAATCATATGTGTTTATTGTAGAAATCTTGGGAAATAAACAAAAACATATGGTTGAAATAAAAATCACCTGTGCCCCACTATGTAGAAGAAATCACTACAAACATTTTGGTCTATATTCATTTCATCTTTTATTTATTTATTTATTTATTTGTGTATATATATTTAATTTTTTTAAAAGATTTATTGGGGAAGGGGAACAGACAAGTTGCTGTCCCTTTGTTCTTCAGTCTAATTGTGGAGGATGTCGCTTCACTAGCCCATGTTGGTATTATCACTGCGCTCTTCTCGAGTGAGGCAGATTAGTCGCCAACCTCTGGATGGCCACTCACGGCAGCTCCCGCCGGCTGCCGGCCACTCACGGTAGTTTGTGGCAGCTCGCTGCAGCCCCACTGTAGCCTACGCTGTCACCGATGACTCACAGCAGCCCAGTTCCAGGTCAAGCTATTGTTCACCATCTTAGCTGTAGAAAGCATAGCGTCACTGGCCCATGTGGGATCCGAACTGAGGCCCTGCTGCTCAGAGCCAGTGCTCCCAAGCCAAATCTTAACCTTAACCAATGAGCCACTCGGCCAGCCCATAAAATTAATGTTTTGAAAATGAAAGACAAAAAAGCCAGCTGTATGCTAATAACATTAAGAAGTTCAAAAAGGAAAATGGAGGCAATTATTCAAGTGATTTAGGAAAAAAAAAAGTTTTGGAAGAGTTTTCTGACAAAGTTATTGCATCGCTTTTTTTTTTTTTTAAAGCTGTGGCCTCACTTAGAAATATCTTTTCATGTTTCCCAACGTTTTAGGTATCAGTGCTGTAACGTTTTAAAGATTTTTTTAAAAAAAACCTAATACCTGCTTCAACATAAAAGATAGTAAAGAAATGTTTTTATTGGATGAAGGTAACAAAATAAATGTCCAATCTTCCTTTTAATATAGAAATTTCACAGAAGATGACTGAAAGAATCAACTCCTTGAGAAAGAGAAAAGGATGAGAGTCGGAGTACAAGTGGAGGAATTCACTCCAATAGGAGCTTTTCCACTGGAACAAAAAGGATAGATGCAAGAGAGAAAATGGGTACAGATTTGACCATGAAGTTGAGGCATTCCCCATGGCTTTTCCTTTCCAAATATGAAGGAGTCATTAGCTGAAAATAGGGGATGGTGGCAGAAAGAGATGTGATTTATGGAGAAAAGTGAGTGATTTATGGAGAGAAGGGAAAATGTGAATAATCCAGAGGATGAATAGCTTTGCCAGCCAGTGTTGATGGCTCCTGTGAGGCCTGAGGTCTTGAATTAAAACCAATCAGCCCTGCTGTATGATTTTTCTCCAGCAATATTTGCTACTTGGTTGCAAACATTGAGAAAATTTGTTCCAGCCGGGTTAGGTCCAAGCAAGGCTGAGGTTCTTCCAAGTAAGAAAGATAGACATTGGGATAAGAGAGTTGAACCCCTTTGCAAAATAGTGATTATAATTGATAAGGGAATCTAAGTCAGGTGAGTTGGAAGCCATTACGTGATGGCAGAAGCAGGATAATAGATTTTTTTGACAGTGTTGTGGTTAATGGATTGGAGATCTGAATTAAGTCAGTGTGAGTACAAAACATAAGCAGGGGGAAAAGCCTAGTGATTGACAATTGGGATGCTTGAAACTGAGATTTAGAAGGTAAAACAGTTATTGATTGCAAGTTTCAGTCTTAACAACTGGAGTGGATGGAGGAGATGGAATAGAGGAATAAGTTGTTGGAGATGAAGAGGTCAAAGATCTAAGAGGTCAAGTGTTGGTATCACATGGATCATCTATAATGTTGAATTCACACAGAATGTCGACAAGAGGGATGGTGAGGAAAACCTAAAGCAAGGAGTAACAGTGTGTAATTTCTGAGAGAAAGTAGCCAGGAGGTAGGTGGTAGAGAGTGATTTAGCCAGATGATAGGAACTTTGAACTTCATATGTTTTTGAAGGAGGAAAGAAAAGAAATGGTTTGGAAGTAGTAATCAGGAATAAAGTAGCCACTCAAACTCTTTAGACCCAACCTCTTGGCCTTAAGGTACATAGAGTACGAGAAAAAAATAGCCTCTACTTTGGAGACCGACAGGAGAGTCAAATGAAAAAATTACCTTCACAACTAAAAATGGTGGTGTTGGGCCGGCTGAGTGGCTCAGTTGGTTAAGAGCTTGCTCAAGAGTGCGAGCTAAGCTCTGAGCAACAGCTGTTCAAGGCCAGCCCAAGCTGAGTTGCCATTGAGCTGCCAACAGGTGGCAGGATGGCTCAGCTAAAAAAAAAAAAAAAAAAGCAAACAAACAAAAATGGTGGTGCTAGGGATATACCTGGGTGCATCTAGGATGATACCAAGTCTAAATTTGATAACTCATGACTTTGTGGATAAGGTAGAAAGGCAACCTCACTGATAGCTTATGACATCAACCATGTCTCTTAAGAAATGTATAATCTGCAAGTTACTTCCTGGGATAAGAAAAGGAGAATGAATGAAAGGGAATGAAAATGATGTTTTTGCTCAGGGAACATGTATTTCAGGCAGCTAGAATGCAGTTCTTTGTGAATTACTTTTAATGTTGGCCTGTAGGGCTAGTACTGTCTCTACTTGAAATAATTTTCAAAATCAGTAGGTGACCTTTTTTTTTTTTGGTAAAAGTAGTATGAATTATTGTCTCTAAGTATTATACTCCTGGGAAAATTTCTGGTGCAAAGGCCCTTTGAAAAAAGCAGTTCCCGTGCAGCATTCTTGAGTGACTCTCTTAGGTGGCTCTGTGACTCTTGTGTTGTACTCTACTCACATCAAATTAAGGTAGAAGAATATTATCTTCTAGTGTCAGTTGATGCCACCTCCTCTAAGGGTCCATTTCAGGGACCTAGCTGCCCAGGTATCTTAAGACCATAAGGCAGCTGTCAAGAGCCTGGAAACACTTCCAGTCCCATGAAATCTAGCCCTGGTAATTCTGACCCTTTTCAATTACAGTAGTGAAACCGATCTCTTAAAAACTATTATTACAGTT
Source organism: Aselliscus stoliczkanus (assembly GCA_033961575.1). Classification (NCBI taxonomy): domain Eukaryota; kingdom Metazoa; phylum Chordata; class Mammalia; order Chiroptera; family Hipposideridae; genus Aselliscus; species Aselliscus stoliczkanus. The sequence continues at coordinate 187,537,528 of CM066727.1, forward strand.
AAGTGAATGCCAAAGTCTTCAACTATCAAAGGAATGATTTAATAGGATAACTTGCAGAGATTATGATCAGGACTTTGTCGCTCTGCCTATTATAATTCGAGACTATCCTGGAGGAAATAACTGAACTGTGACAGGCACACTGCAGATTGGGACCATCACACATGCATTAATTACATTTGTGAAGTTACCAGTCACTGCAAAATCATGGTACTTTGCCAGTCTGCTCAGTTCCCCCTCTGAAGATAAATCACTTGCCTATGTGTTCAGCGAAGCTGAGGGGTGGGATTGGGGAGGACGAGGTAACTTCCATAAGCAGCCTCCAACATCTACAAAACAACTTGCTAAGTAAAATCCTATTTTTAATTCGTATTACTGAGCTTAATTCTATTGCTTAAATATATGTAAATTCTGAGATTTTTTTTTAGAAAAGAATTAATATATAAAATTGCCTCTAGGAAAGGAATCCCTCATTAAAAGACATGTCTTCTCAATTTGAACAAAATAAAATGGCTTAATTCACAGGAAACATTTTTAGTGAAGGCATTTGTTTTAAATTTACTCGGGGGAAAAATAATTCTCACACATTTTCTTGGACTTAAGCTTGCAGAAATCAGATAAAACTTAAAAAATTATTTTTAAGGGCTTATAAAGTATACTTTGAAGATCAGAATCTGGGGAAATGATTAAGACACTCTACATCCAAGATCAGCCTCTTTCCTTTCTTAAAAGAAAACATTTGGAAACATATATACATTATTAAGAAATAGACATTTTTTATCATCAATATTATTTGTTTCAGGAAGACATTTTCATTGTAGCAAATTTCCGAAACTCTACCAAGGTTTTACTTTGAATCAGTAATGTGGATTTGATCATAGGGTTCCTGGCCTAAATATAGGACGCTAGACTTCCTGCGTGATTAAAATCTAGTTATGTACCTGTTATCTGTAGTTGTCCATTCAGGCATTCCTAAATGTTTCATTTTGTTGTATTATTCAAACATTAGGTTTGATTAAATTATGGCAACATCCTTACAGGTGGAGGCATCTAATGCAAGGGAAGGCTCTCAACAAAAATGCAGTTGAGTCCCAACTAACCGTTCAAATGAAGTAATTTAGCAATGCCCCAACCTTTAGGGGTAAGAAGCAAATGGAACCTTTTTGACGATACAATTTCGTCGCCAATTCAAGGGCACTTGAAAGTACCCAGCGGTCGAGGTCTGGCTTTTTTCCTTAATTTCGGGAACAAAAGAAGCGTTCGCAAGCCGAGACAGGGATTTAAACTGCCGGCTCTCCCCTTTCCTTCTCCCGAAAGTAAATCAGATTAAGGAAGATGAGTGCCACAAACACGCCTCGCTTATTTTCCTTCCTTGACAGGGATAGTAGCATTTGGGGAAGGAAAGGCTGCGGCTATTTTTTTTCGGGGGATCAGCGTCCTGAGATTGAGAAAGGCCCAGCGCGGGTCCTCGCAGCTGCTGTGCAACTTGGCCCGTTCGCAGGCGATCGACCCCGGGGGGAGGAAGGCTTTTCTTTTCAAGCAGGGGAGGGAGAGGAAATCGCGCACAAAAGGAGTACGATTTGTTCCTTATCAGCGTCTTCAGGGGAAGGGTGGAGAAAGGGGAAACTGAAACGGGGCCCGACGCCGGGGATCCCGCCCGAGAGGCTTTTAAACTGCGTTTCTTACAACCTCTCGCAGGGCGCCGCGGCTAATGGAACCCGCGCGAGGCGTCCCGCCAATCGCCGTCGCGCTTCCTCCGGCCGCCGGCCAATGGCGGCGCGCGTTCTTGGGGCGTGGGCGAAGCCAGCTGCTCTCCTTGGCCGTAGTGTGTGTGGGTTGGGGTTGGTGCGGGCTCATAGCTTGGCTGCACTTGGTCCGTAGTTCGGGTTCCGGGGCTTTTGTGTCCGTCTTTTGCTTTGCTTTGCGTGTACGAGTTTTTGTTTGTCTTTGTTTTTTTTTTTTTTTTTTTTGCTCCCGGGCGGGAGCCCCGAGGCTCGGAGGCGGCAGTCCTCCCGCTCCCCCCCCCCCGCCCCGGGCAAGGAGCGAGCGCGCCGGCGTGAGCGGCGGGTGTGAGCGCTGCGGGGAAGGGGCTACGTCGCCGAGATGCCGGAGTTCCTGGAAGACCCTTCGGTCCTGACGAAAGAGAAGTTGAAGAGTGAGTTGGTGGCCAACAATGTGACGCTCCCGGCCGGCGAGCAACGCAAAGACGTGTACGTGCAGCTGTACCTGCAGCACCTCACGGCGCGCAACCGGCTGCCGCTCGCCGCCGGCGCCAACAGCAAGGGGCCCCCGGACTTCTCCAGCGACGAGGAGCGCGAGCCCACCCCGGTCCTCGGCTCCGCGGCCGCCCCCGCGGGCCGCAGCCGAGCCAGCGCCGGCAGGGTAAGCACGCTCGGCCGGGGCCACAAAAGGCGGGCGTTTAGCGGCTGTCGCCCCCCGCGCGCGCTGTGCGGCCCGCCCTGCTGGCTGGCCCCCGGGGCTGCGCACGCTGGCGTCGGGCGCGTCGGGCTGGCCGGGGAGGGCGCCGGAGACAGGAGCGCCCGCAAAGTTGGGGACGCAGGGCCGGCGTCTTCGCCGTGTGTGTCCGGGAGGCGTGAGGCTGGCGCCTGCTCGGAGGTGGCGCGCGGGCGGCGGGAGCGCGGCCTCGGGCTGGGACGTCGTGCCCTGTTTGGCGAGCCCGAGGGAGGGGTCCGCGCGAAGCGGCTGCTGTGGGTTACGGGGCAGCGTTTTCCCGCTTTCTTAACCGAAATGACGAGTAACCGAGGCTCAGAGCGCTCCCTGGAGGGCAATTGGTGCATACTAATTGATAACCAAAATTTGAAATACGTTCCCGCCTTTTTATGTGTTTTTTTTTTTTTTTTCCCCCCCATGGGGAGGGCTTTTTGAACCGTGTATGTTTTTCTTGTTTGGGTTCTTCTTTTCCACAACAGGCCATCTCATGGCGGGGCAGCGTTACACCAAATGAAAGGGAGCGTTTAAAAATAACATCCTTACGCAGTTTTCACAGACGCTCAACTATTTGAAAATTCCACTTACTATATAGGCTTGGGTTTTTGGATATTTTTCCTTTTTGGTAAATTTTGCATGAGGAAGGGAAACGCTGCAGAATCAGGAGAAATGTTTTATTTCGTGACATTTTGATATGCCCGTGTTGTAATTTGGAATATCGAATCCCGGAGAGATCTCAAATTGGCTCCAGCAAATGTATATTTTGTTTGAGAGTAGTTTTGTTTTGTTTTTTTTTGTTGTTCTGTGGATTTCTATATGTTATTTTAATTGCTATGAATTTGCCTAGTTGACTTCAAATCCTAACAAGATATAGTAAAAAGTAAGTGATTTGGTGTAACATACAATGAATGCTTTGTAAAACACTGAAGGTGGAATTTGGAGTTGTTGCTACTGATTACTAGTATAACTCAACAAAAAGGACTGCTTCTTTGAAAGTTATGTTGTTTAACTTTAGTTTCAAAAAATCTATTTGATATGCTTTCTGGACTACCCAGATGGAAGTAAAAGATGTAATCGTACATGTACATTTAATTAAATCTTAGCCTAGGCTTTAGAGAATTGAAAAAAGTATGTTTTAAGTTGGTGCCTAGCACATAGTAGGGCCAAAAAAGTTTGCTCAATAAATAAAAAGCCACCTGCACCTTATTGTTTCTGATGTCTTGCCTTTTTTGGATTTAAAGCTAGGCACTTGATGCCCCTCTAATAACTGCCATTTATTTGCATTCCCCTCCCCTTTTGTGTTTTTTTTGTCACCTGAGGAAATGGATTTGATGAGTGCTGGAAACTTTTTAAGTGGTTTAAAATTTGTTTTCATTGTTTGCAATGGGTGACTGGACAGCAAGATTCATTGCACAAATGAACAAGAAACCTTTTTTTCAATTTTTGTGTAATTTGCAAGGCTGTATAACGTGTGCTGATGCAAGCCTCTTTCAGTTCAAGAAAATAAGTGTTTACAAATATAAAAAAAGTAAAGCTGCTTGACTCCTCCATAATAAACAGAAATTTACTTTTGAAGTTAAGCACATCCCTTGTTTTTCCCCAAATCCCTCTTGAAAAAGTAATATTCAAAGTATTTTAGTCAAGGTTTGGTTAAAAGTGAAATATTTTCCATTTAAATCAGCACACTTGAAAAAAACATCTTTTATAGAAACCTATGTTGGTCTTCTGTGCACACGTTTTATTCTTGAGCCATTCAAGTATTTGGTTGTGTGTTTATAATAGGATTATTAATTCTTCATTTTATTTTTTATTTTTTTGAGGGCAGTGTCACTGGCCCTCATATGTGGGACCGAACCGGGGCCGCTGGCTTCCCAAGCCAGCACTTAACCACCGCGCCACTCGGCCGGCCCTCATTCTTTATTTTTTGATGTTGATTCATTTTTCAACGGAAACGCCCATCTTGGTTTTGATCTTTTTCCTGCAGCAACTTTTTAAGAAGAGTATATCCCAGTCTACCCAGTGTGTGGGTTGTAAGAAGACCTGAGTAAAAATTTTAAATTTTAAATTGGTTATCTAATGTTTTCAGTTTCTACCATTTGCTCATGACTACTTTTAAGAGAACCTTTTATGTCCAGTGGCATGCTAAGTAAGCCCTTTAAAAATCTCATTAAATACTTGGAAACATATAGAGAAATACCATTTTATAGCCATAGATTTAAGTCTTCTCTACCTTGAGTGTTTAAAACTCAAAAATGTGTACCCTTGGTGAGGTTGGCGAGGCTCAATGATGTTAACAATTTGAAAAAGTTAATACCAGTTTGTCTGTAGCATCATTTTCTGTTTTAAAGTACATTAAGTAAAAGTGAGTTATAATTTAACTTAGGAGTGTGATAGGCATTTTATCAGGCATAGGAAAAATACCTTGAATTTACAAGAAAAGAACCTAAGGCATTTATAATAAAACAATTCTCTGTGGAACATTCCTTTTATGTATACAATATTTTATGTTCTAGTCATTGTTAGTATCATGTATAATAACAATTAGATTCACATTTCTTAAAGATAATCTAGGAGAAAACCATATTATGTTTGAAAGTTGCAGATAAGGCAGATTTTTTAGGTGGGTGAATTTTTGACATTTTAAAACAAAACCAAACATTAATGTGCATTTGGCCAAAGCATATACCTTCTATTTAAACATTGGTGTATGGGGAATGTTTTTAATTAAAGGAGAGTTTCATTTCAGTCGTTGCCATGGTCTCTTAAATTCATTTTGTATAATATGACAAAATATAGTTTGCATAATCAAAATTTGGTTTTGGTTTTTAGTTTTCTTATTTCTAAGCTTTTAATTTTATGCATCTTGGTCATACCAGTAATTTTAGATGTTGAGATTATCTAGATTACCGACACAAAATAAACATTTACAGAGTTGGCAATCTGCCTTTTCCTTTCAAGGTGCAAAGCAGTGTAGTTATTTGGAATCCGGTGGAGCAAAACATTCTTGAATGGTTTGATCTTATGGATTATGAATCCTTAACAGGAAATATTTGAAGGCATGGAACAAAACAGAAAAAGTTAACTAACGTTAATGATGTAGATGTTAATTAAATCATGAATTGGCTGTCATACTCGAAGGTGTTAAGTGTACAGGCTTCTGAATCATGGTTATAGATTCAAATTCCAGGTCTGCCACTTACTGGCCTTGAAAAATGAACAGTGCCTATCAGCTCAATTTTCATTTGAAAAATAGGAATAATCTAATAGCTGCTTAAATAGATGAGAATTACGGTAGGTTGCATTTGCATTTGTGAAAGTGTCTAGTGCTTTTTTGTTTTTAATGCAAAAACAGTACAATGTTACCGTAATACATTCTTCAGAATTGGATGAGGTAGATTTGTAAAAGTGATGTGTACATAAAGTCTGTTCAGGTGTTACAATATAGCATACTATGCAGATTGCCTGAGTTTGCTGTGCATCTTTTGATTTGTTTTCTCTCTTGTAAAATGGGGATATTAGCAGCTATTTCATAGGATTTTTAGGATTCAATAAGTTAATCATATAAGATGCTTAGAATACAACTTGGTACATAATAAGTGTTCACTAGACTCTATTTGCTACTAATGCTAGAGATTAAAAAACAGTAACCCATAGGTGGTGTCATATAAACTGTTGGATTTTAGTTACAGACTTTTTTTTTTTTTTTTAAGAGGGCAGTGTCACTGGCCCTCATATGTGGTATCTGATCTGGGGCTGCTGGCGTCCCAGGCCAGCTCTTAACCACCACGCCACTCAGCTGGCTCAAAACTTGGATTTTAAGTTGAAAAATGTTAGATATCATCTGGTAGTTGGGAGTAAATGAGAACAGTGTCTAGCACCTAGTAGGTACTGAGTTTTTAACTGAATGAAACTAAGAGATTACATGATTTATTTAAAGGAACAGCTTTATAGAGGGCAGGAATCAGTAAAATTAATGGTTCCTTATTGAAACTGCTGGCTTGATAATTATGTGTGCCACACTACCTGTTACCCAATTTTTATTCTTGTTAAATTTGATATTTCATAAAATAACATTACTTTCCTGGGATTTTTCTGCCTACAAAGTAAACATAAAAATCAAGTAGCCTGTTGTGAACCCCTGCTCTATTTGACTTACCTTATTCTAATTTATTGATCTTGTAAGATTACTTGGTACAGTTGTAGTTTTTCATATTATGAAAATATAAGAGTTGGTTCATGCTTCAATTTGATAAGCCTTTGTTATTAATAAGAAATGGACTTTAAAAAATAAGTGGCTTTTCCCTCCCCAGATGGCACTTTCATTCATTCATTCAGGACACTATCTGTTGGGTGCCTTTTCCTGTGTCAGGCACTTTTTTTTTTTTTTTTAAGAGGGCAGTGTCTCTGGCCCTCATATGTGGGATCTGAACTGGGGCCGCTGCTCCCAACCAACGGGCCACTCGCATTCTTTGGGGCACAAATATGAGTATGACAAGACTCTTGCTTTCTGCCATCTTCTTAAATGCGACATCCAAAATTACCTGAGATACACATTAAAATACAGATTCTCGGGCCGGCCGAGTGGCGCATTGGTTAAGCGCTGGTTTTGGGATGCCAGCGGTCCCGGTTCGGATCCCACATGAGGGCCAGTGACACTGCCCTCTACAGCTAACAACAGCTCCACCTGGAGCTGGGCTGTGCGAGCCCCGGTGATGGTGTGGGCAGTGGGCTGCCATAGGCTACAGTGAGTGGCCCGCAGCCAGCGTGAGTGGCTGGCAGCCAAGCGTGAGCTGCCAATAGCCGCGATGAGCGACATCCAGAGGCCAGCGACAGATCTGCCTCATCCGGGAAGAGCGCAATGACGATACCAACAGTGAAGCAACATCCTCTGCAACTAAACTGAAGAACAAGAAGACGGCAACTTGTCTGTTCCCCTTCCCCGATTCCCCAACGCTGTTCCCCTCCACCAATAAAAAAAAAAATACAGATTCTCAATCCCCAGAGTAGGACTCAGAATGGGGTAAGACTTTGTAAGATACAGGTAACTTTTCCAAAAATTTTGAGGTTTTGATAACAAACCAGACTTAGGGACTATTGCTCATTGATGAGTTCACCATCTGGAGAAGATAAAGTATTTATAAGAATAAATAATAAAAGGTAGGTTGAATGTGGTGAGTGCCGAAGAAAGATTTCTTGAAAACCTCAGACTGTTACAAGAAGTTGAAATTCCTGGATGTTTAGTTGATATTAGAGTTTGAACGTTCTTCTGGTGGAAGGGATTATCTACAAGTAATTTGTACCTGATTGATTTTTCAGTTGTTTTTCTTTCCAATCTGTCCACGTGTTTTGGAAAATTCAAGTATTTCACTTACATTGGGATTAGGTCTGTTTGATTAAAGAAGTCTTTCTCTAAGGAATCTAAGGCTTTTAGTATATACAATAGAACTCTTAGACTCTCAAGCAACTGTTTTTGATAGCAAGGTGTGGGTTCCTTCAGGATTTGAGCCTGTCGATGTTATCTTAGATCAGTGCAATATGTTTAATAAAGCCTTCTGAAAGACCATCACTAACTTTTCACTGCCATATTTTTATTATATTAAAGATTTCTCTTGAATTTATATCATTCTTATTAGCATCTACCTTTAAAAAATAATTTCTCATAACCTTTTCTGATGAAGTATTTCAAATTTTTAGTTGTTTAAACACATTTTAATGCATGGTCAGATAATGCCTGATTCCCCCACAGGCATGACTGGAAAGGAAACAATCCATACAACTTTATGATTTTTCCCATTTTGCATAAAATATTCCTAGTATTGACTCTTCCTTAAATAGCAGTTTGGCCTTAAATTGGCTTTGATATTTATGGCCATTATTTAAACAGCAAGTTATGTTCAGTGTTCCGAGTCATTTGTAGAGCTATTTGCAACAACCCTAAAAGGTACTCCCTTCTCCTGTTTAACCTTGGAAGTTTATATAGTTCTTTTCCAGTAGATAACTGCCATTGCTTACATTTTAAAAACTTTGTAATTACTCTCAAAGCTTGTTTTATGTTCTTTTAACTATAGTAGTGTCCCCACTTACCTGTGGTTTCAGTTATCCTTGGTCAACCAACCTGTAAATATTAAATGAAAAATTCCAGAAATAAACAATTCATCAGTTTTAAATTGTGCCTTGTTCTGAGTAATGTGACAGAATCTTGCGCTGTCCAGCTCTGTACTGCCCAGGACTTTCATTGCAGTATATTGTTACAGGTGTTCTATTTTATTACTAGTTATTGTTAATCTCTTACTGTGCTGAATTTATAAACTTTATCATAGGTATGTATAGCTAAAAAAATAGTATATGTAGGGTTCAGCTATCCACAGTTTCATGTATCCATTGGGGGTCTTAGGACATAACCCGTCGGATAAGGTGGGGAGGCTGCTGTATTTTTAATGAAAAGGTCATAGAACTTTTGGCAACAAAGCTGTATCAGAGGTGATATCTGACTTCCTTTATGGGTCAAAAACTGGCTACTAATGTCACTGTTATGATAGAATATTCATTTGGGCTTCTTAAATTATTGCTTGTTCAAAGGAATTTTTTTTGTTAAGATTTTTATTGGGGAAGGGGAACAGTGTTGGGGAATTGGGGAAGGGAACAGCCAAGTTGTTGTCCTTCAGTCTTAGTTGTAGTTGTGGAGGGCGCAGCTAACTCAGCTCCAAGTCCAGTCGCCATCTGGCCACCCATTAGCAGCTCGCTGGCCACTCAGCTCAAGGTGCCATGTTAAATCTTAGTTGCAGGTGGGCATAGCCGACCATCCCATGCGGGAGTCGAACTGGCAACCTTGTTGTTAGGAGCATGTGTTCTCACTAGCTGAGCCGTCCTGCCACCTGTTGGCAGCTCAGCTTGGGTGCAGCTTACTGGCCTATGTGGGAATCCAACCGGTGATCCTGTTGCTCAGAAATGGTGTTCTTTTTTTTTTTTTTTAAGATTTTATTGGGGAATTGGTGGAGGGGAACAGCGTTGGGGAATCAGGGAAGGGGAACAGACAAGTTGCTGTCTTTTTGTTCTTCAGTTTAGTTGCGGAGGATGTTGCTTCACTGTTGGTATCGTCATTGCGCTCTTCCCGGATGAGGCAGATTGGTCGCTGGCCTCTGGATGTCGCTCACCGCGGCTATTGGCAGCTCACTCTTGGCTGCCAGCCACTCACGCTGGCTGCGGGCCACTCACTGTAGCCTATGGCAGCCCACTGCAGCAGGGGCTGCAGCCCACACCATCACCAGGGCTCGCACAGCCCAGCTCCAGGTGGAGCTGTTGTTAGCTGTAGAGGGCAGTGTCACTGGCCCTCATGTGGGATCCGAACCGGGGCCGCTGGCATCCCAAAACCAGTGCTTAACCAATGCGCCACTTGGCCGACCCTTAAGGAAATCATTTTTATACATATCTAAGTATAAACATTTATGGTAAAGTCTTAAACTCCTAGGTTAATTTAAACTTTAAATATTATCAGAAGAAGCCAGTAGTAAATTGTATTTACAGTTATATGAATGAAAATGTTTAAATCCATTCTTTGCTCGTTTTAATTTTTTATGCCATCACCTCCTCTTTAGACAGGTTAGCCAACACTAACCATTTTAACAGTAATATCTTTAAAATTTGAGTTACTTGCTTGGCTATTAGGTTTGTGTAATTATGACCAAACTTAGGAAATATCTCCAAACAATGAATTGCTTTTGTTTTAATCAAATTGCTAGGGCTTGATATAACTATAAATCAATTTGAAGGTGAATTTGCATGTTTATTGAATACAGTGTTATTTACATAGTAAATTAATTTTTTAATTAATGTCAAAATGATAACTGGACTTTACTTACAGAAAGCCACAAAGAAAACTGATAAACCCAGACCAGAAGATAAAGATGATGTAGATGTAACAGAGCTCACTAATGAAGACCTTCTGGATCAGCTTGTGAAATACGGAGTGAATCCTGGTCCTATTGTGGGTAAGATGATAAAATATCAAATATCTTTTCTATGAAGCAGTACCCCATCCATTCTCCCTCTTGCCTAGCAGTTAAATTTGGGTTCTCAGAGCCAGTCTGTCATTAACCGTCTATATGACCAAGACCCTAGTATTCTTAACAATAAATGAGGGAAATAAAACGAAGAATTGAACTAGATAATTGCCAAGATTACCTCTGTTGTTCAGATGATTTCATGTGGTGCTCATATCACACTATCTGGTGAGACACGTGGGTATCTTATATGTGAGTTGAGGGAAATCTGAGGTAACACAGCTGTCCAGATTCATTCAGATAAGTTAGTGACGGACTTGTTCATATAACTCAAGTTACTCAATTCTCAGTATAGTACCCATTTTCAGTTATAAGTTTTAATTTTTTTTTCTTTATTTGATTTTTTTAAAAAAGATTTTATTGGAGAATTGGGGGAGGAGAACAGCGTTGGGAAATGGGAACAGACAAGTTGCTGTCCTTTTTTGTTCTTCAGTTTAGTTGTGGAGGACGTCGCTTCACTGGCCCATGTTGGTATTATCTTCCTGGGTGAGGCAGATCGGTCACTGGCCATTGGACGGCAGCTCATGGCAGCTGCTGGCCACTCACGCTTGGCTGCCGGCCACTCATGGTAGCTCATGGAACCCACTGCTGCCCCACTGCAGCCTATGCTGTTGCCGGCGACTCACAGCAGCCTAGCTCCAGGTTGAGCTGTTGTTCACCATCTTAGCTGTAGAGGGCGCAGCGTCACTGGCCCTCATGGGATCGGAACCAGGGCCCTGCTGCTCAGAGCTGGCATCCCAAGCCAACTCTAACCAACACGCCACTGAGCCAGCCCAAAAGTACATTTTTAAAAGTCTTGCCTTGATTGGAATTCAAGAATGATATCCTAAGGAACAAACTAAAAAGAACTGGATTTCTATCATTTGGTTACTTTTGGCCATTTTGCAAGGCCTATTATGCCTTAATTTTGGAGGGTTTTGGCCATAACTTCAAGATAAGGAAGGTCTATGTACTATTTTGATCTTCCGAGTCACGTAAAAGTTTGAAAACTAGAGATTTGTCAGTCTGTTTTTTCCTATAGACATAGATGGATACAAGGACTTAGAATGTTGTCTAAATTCTTTTAATTAATATACAGCTTCTGTTTTTTTTTTGTTGTTGTTGTTGTTGTTGGGGGCAGTGTCACTGGCCTTCACATGTGGGACTGAACAAGGTCCGCTGGCTTCCCAAGCCAGCGCTTAACCACCGCACCACTGCCGGCCCAATACACAGCTTCTGATAGATGTTAGTGAGCCTATTAATATAATTACCAGCAGACCTTTGATATCCATTTTAAATTTAAATTTCATTTAAAATTGCAAAAGGGAGTTGCCAAAAAATGTGTATTATTATCAACATACATTAAATTACATGTTGGTATACCACCTGTTCATTTTTTTTCCCAGCTATATTGAGGTATAATTGACAAGAGTTGTATATATTTAAGGTGTACGACTTGATGTTTTGATATACATAAAATTGGGAAATAATCGCCATAATCAAGCTAATTAACATATATACCACCTAACAGTTTTCAGTTTTCTTTTGTGTGTGTGGTGAGAGCACTTAAGATGTACCTTCTTAGCAAATTTCAAGTACATAATACAACATTATTAACTATGTCCTATGCTATACATCAGATTTCCAAAACTTACTCATCTTGCATAATGGAAGTGTATCCTCTGACCAACATCATGTCAAATATATTTAATTTTTTAAAATGTCATTTATAGGATTTTTCCCATAACTGAATGGCTGTTTATAGGCGTATTAATCTCTTAGAGTTGTGTGGTTTTAATCATAGTAATTCAGAGGAGTGCAATCTGTTAATAAAAACAACTTTTCTGTAAAAGCAAGTACTGTTATTTAGTATTGGAGGAAATAGACAAAGTCTAAAGCTTTTCAGTCAAAAATACTCAGTTGTACATAGCTCTTCAGTAGGTGATCTTGTAAGACTTATCAATCTATATAGTCCATGGAATAAAAGAAACATTGTTGTAATTATGTATTAAAATACCAGAAAAACACCTTTTTATAAAAGAATTCATTATGTAGTATTTTTAAGCACTTAAATTTAGAAAGGAAAAAGTGAAAGTTACATTTTAATGTTGCTAAAGAGAATGTCTGAGTTGTATCTTAAGTAAAGCCGCTACAAGCACTTAAGCGAGTTCTGTATTAACAGGAACAACCAGGAAGCTATATGAGAAAAAGCTGTTGAAACTGAGGGAACAAGGAACAGAATCAAGATCTTCTACTCCTTTGCCAACAATTTCTTCTTCAGCAGAAAATACAAGACAGAATGGAAGTAATGACTCTGACAGATACAGTGACAATGAGGAAGGTAAAATTTTAAATGATGTTAATTAAATACATGTGATTTTTTTCAGACTCATGGTAAGATATAGTAACCATGAAGAAGACAAAACTTAATATTACCAAGATATATGTAGTTTTTGTTCATATCATTAGAGTATTTCTCCAAGTAATTTGATTTATAAATACCTTTTGTTGAGAATTCTAAGAAGCAGAAAAGTACAAGTGTTTATTTAATTTTCTGTCACCTAAAATTACCATCTACCTTTATCTTTTTTCTTCAAATATAATTTTTCTAAGAGAATCAAGTATTACAAATAAAGACAAAGTGCCCCCACTTTACCTCTCTCCAAGTATCATCTCCATAGATGCAACCACTGTCATTAATTTGATATTTATCGTTTCATCCTATTTTAAAATATTTTTTCATATGCATTTATCTAATACATGGAATTACTTTGTACTTTAAAAGATCTATATAAATGAAATGCTAAATTACTCTATTGAGATCTCGTTGATCACATTACATCTTTTTTATTCTTTGTAAGTAATATATAGCAGTAGTATTTACATATGGCACATTTTCTCTGTTCGCTATTGATAGGCATTGAAATTTATAGTTTTTGTTGGAAAATATGATTCCAAAGCAACTTGAAAGCAAATATTTTGACATATTTTAGTTGAGTATTTTAACACATTTTTTGCGGGAAACGAGTAAACTCGTCATATAGCTCAAATGTCCGCTTACAAAGTGTTAAGAAAATTTGACCGTGATATTTAAATATTTTTAAAAACATTACAAGAAATAAATAACCTTTTAAAATTTATTTTAAGAAAAAGTTGGTATTTATAAATGTTTAATTCATTTGAAATGTTTATTAATTTCATGAATTTAATTTGACCCAAATTGCTTATATCTCCATAAGCATTGTCTGCCAGGGCACAGTCTGTCAGATTGGTTTTTCAGAATATGAAATATAGTCTTTTCCTTCAACAGCAACTATGTTAGCAAGGAGGCAAAGAATAAAATCAGCTTAAACACAGGTAATGCTTAAACTTCCTGCCTCTTTTGCCTCTACAGGAAAGAAGAAAGAACACAAGAAAGTGAAGTCCGCTAGGGATTTTGTTCCTTTTTCTGAACTTCCAACTACTCCCTCTGGTGGATTTTTTCAGGGTATTTCTTTTCCTGACATCTCCCCCCGTCCTCCTTTGGGCAGGACTGAACTACAGGCAGCTAAGAAAGTACATACATCTAAGGGAGACCCACCTAGGGAACCTCTTATTGCCACAACTTTGCCTGGCAGGGAACAGATGCAGAAGTTAGCCTCTGGAGGGAATTTGTTTATTTCCTCCAAGTCTAGCCACGATAGGTGTTTAGAGAAAAGTTCTTCGACGTCTTCTCAGCATGAACTCACTGCCCTGTTGGCCTCTGCTGCAGCTTCTCCTTCATTGATTAAAGAAAACACCACTACTTGCTATAAAGACGTAGTAGAAAATATTTACTCTGGAGAGAAAAGTGGAATTCAACCAGTATGTCCTGAGAGGTCCCAGGGTTCAGATCAGTCGATTCTCTCCAGTAAAAGGAAAACACTAGAAGAGTCTGAGAGATCACAAGTAATTTCTCCACCACTTGCTCAGGCAATCAGAGATTATGTCAATTCTCTGTTGGTCCAGGGTGGGGTCGGTAGTTTGCCTGGGACTTCTAACTCTACACCCCCACTGGATGTAGAAAACATATGGAAGAGAATTGATCAGTCTAATTTTCAAGAAACTAAATTCCCGTCTCCTCCACAAAAATTCTCTAAACGAGGTAAAAAGTCAGTGGAGGAAAAGGATTCGGGTTCCTCTGTGGCATTTCAAAATACATTTGGATCTGAGTTGATGTCTTCTTTTGCCAAAACTGTTGTCTCTCACTCACTTGCTACCTTAGGCATACAAGTGTCTAAGCAATCACAGCATGATAAAACAGATGTCCCAGAAATATCTTTTCCTTTCCATGAATCTATTTTAGAAGTAATTAAAGAGGAGTGGCAGCAGATTGATAGGCAGCTGCCTTCTTTGGCATGCAAGTATCCAATTTCTTCCAAAGAGGCAACACAGATACTATCAGTTCCAAAAGTAGATGATGAAATCCTGGGGTTTATTTCCGAAGCCACTCCACCAGCAGATATTCAGGCAGCTTCCACTGATAAAGAGTTGGACTTAGCACTTTGTAGAGCATATGAAGCTGCAGCATCAGCGTTGCAGATTGCAACCCATACCGCCTTTGTAGCTCGGGCTATGCAGGCAGACATTAGTCAGGCTGCGCAAATTCTTAGGTCAGATCCTAGTCATGTGCACCAAGCCCTTGGGATTCTGAGCAAAACACATAATGCAGCCTCTTTTCTTTGTGATGCTGCCTTTGATGAAGTAAAGATGGCTGCGCAAACAATGGGATCTTCCACTTTAGGTCGCCGTTATCTCTGGCTAAAGGGCTGTAAAATGAATCCAGCTTCTAAGAATAAGTTGGCTGTGACTCCCTTTAAAGGTGGAACATTATTTGGAGGAGAAGTTAACAAAGTAGTTAAAAAGCGTGGAAATAAACACTAATAAAATTAAAGATAAAGATATCTATCTTTGATATGGGGAACTTAGCAGATTTTCTAGGCATTTCAAGTACTTTCCCTCCCCCCCAAATTTTAAGTTCTGTTTAGTCTCCAGATGGGGCTTTTATCCATCAAATTAATAGTTTAAAAGTAATTACCTATATAGAACTGTCCCTTTTTTTGAAGTTGCACAGATAGAAAGCCTGAAACAAATAGTTTTCTAGATCACATTTTTATATCAAATTGTTCACTCTTTCCTATTTTACATAAGATTTTACAACTCTTCAAAACTAAGAAAATACCATTTACTAGATTGTATGTAGAATCTTCACTGGTCTAAATATCTTTTTACTTTCTAGAACTTTACTATATTTTTCTTTTATGTTCTCACTTTTGTTTTTTACTTGTCTTCAGTATCATTCATAATATTCTAGATCACTGCAACTCAGTGACAGTCTACAAACTGTTACTGATCCACAGATAAGATAAGCATACACCAGAATTTTAATCTAGAGACCCATTTTAGATCAATGACAAGGTGTCATTTTTGTGGTAAAATTTTATCTATAGAGAAAACTGCTAATTTATATTCTGTTGTAAGTGCCTCATTTCATCTTGGACTGTAGCAAACAGTTCATGGACCACTCTTTGAGAAATACTGTGCCAGACCATAATATTCAAGGATAGTACATTCCCACCATCATAGTAGTTTGTCAGATGACCTAGACACTGGAAAGATGGGGCTTTTTTTTTTTTTTTTAAGTAACACTTTCAAGGTATGTTGTCATTCATAGGCTTAGTCAAAATTCTAAAAGCAAATTTAAGTTAGTCTTTTAAAAAAGTTATAAGAAATCATACTATATCCCAGTGTCTGTGTCTATATAAAACAGTATATTATCCTGTGTTTTCATTTCTATGATTGTAAGATGAGAGAGTAACTGTAGAGGCATTTGATAATCAAATTTCTTTGTATTTTAATGGAAACAGTAGTAAATATAAGCAAAATATGCTCCCTTCGGTACTTTCAGCCATATTCTTAGACTATACATGTCCATCTTTGCAGCTTTCTGGGAGTAATTTTGTTTGTTATTTGTCTTGTGATATGTACATGTATACATGTACCTACTAAGTGCTATGTGATTTTAAAATGTATTACTGTAGAATGCTTCTGCAAATTCAATAAAGTTGTTAAATTTGAACAGTTTTGTGTGGTCTCCAGAAACATGTTGTATGTGTGTTTTATTCTTGGAGTTGCAACAAGTTAGGTATTTGTGGATGAACATCCCTTTATCATTTCATCATTGAAACTCACTTGACATTTCAATGGTATAGTTGAAAATATTCTAAATATTTTTTTATTCTCGTTGAGCACCATTTTTTTATTGGTTGTTGGAATTTAAAAATATTGAGAGGAATTAATCTGTAACCAGATACTGTATTCGTTTAAAGCAGTTTCTGCTGAACTACTATTGGGTTCGTAAGATGCTTTCTAATTCTTAGAATCTGAGTTAATAAAGTTTAAGATTTTTTTTTTTTTTTTTTGAGGGCAGTGTCACTGGCCCTCATATGTGGGACCTGAACCGGGGCTGCTGGCTTCCCAAGCCAGCACTTAACCACCGCGCCACTCGACCGGCCCAGGTGTATGTTTTTCTTTTTGTTTGGGTTTTTTTTGTTTGTTTGTTTTTTTGAGGACAGTGTCACTGGCCCTCATATGTGGGACCGAACTGGGGCCACTGGCTTCCAAGCCAGCGCTTAACCACCGCGCCACTCGGCCGGCCCTAACGAAGCTTAAGATTTTGTAATGCTAAGGATTGTCCCAAACAAAGATATATTGATAGATTTATTAATAGGAGCACTGGGAGGTGGGGCTGACACCTTAATCTTAAGTAAAGGTTGAACTACTTAGCTTGGTAAAAATTACTATTCGTTTTGGGGAAGCTTGTAAGGAGACCCTGGACTGACCAGTACTAGAGTAGATAGTTGGCAAAACACATGGCTACCTTGACTACCTTTTAGTATAACTGCCTTGAATTCATGTAAAACTAAGCTTTTATTTAAGAATTGACTCCCATTTCTGTCTCTGATAAGTGGTCTAAAAGTTGCAATAACAGGTTTTAGAAGTAACAGCTGACACTAATTTTGCTATATAATGATAAATGTCCACAAAAATGTGGAACTAAAATTTATATCTGGTTTTTAATATATCCAGCTCTTTAAATAGTGATGGAATCAAGACTAGGGGAATAGAATTTTGAAGCCTATAAAGAGATACATATATATATTTGAGTTAGGTTAATAACCATCATGGTGATATGCTAAGTAATACATATGCACTAGCTTCTCTTATTATTATCTTACTTGTACTATGGGGAGGGAGAAGAGAAGTCGCCTTGGATTTGTACTTTTCTGCCAGCAAGATTGCTCCTCACCTCCTCAACTGTACCCAGGTTTTTTATAAACACATCAAAAAAGAAGGGAGGAGAAAACTAAACTGCACTTATTAATATCATTGCACTAACATTGTTATAAGCTTGGTACCATACAGGTTTTTCCCTATAAAATTCCCTATAGCTTTTTCCAAATTTTAACAACTCATCTTTGTACTGGACAAAAGAATGGTAACAACTATATATTTTAATGTTCTCTTCCCACATCTAAATTTTTTTTAGTTGAAAAGTCTCCATGGGAACAGTTTGAATTCACCTTTATGTTTCAGGCTATTTGTCCTAGGAAAAGGAAAGAATAAAGAGGAAGTAATGATCAGATTAAAGAGTGGAGGAGATAAATAGAAAGGGAATAAAATAAGAATGGGAAATAAAAAATTTTAAGATAAATTATGGTAAAACAGTTTGGGTCTGTTGAGGTAGCGCCAGTAAACAAACTTGTTTTACATATTAATACACCTAAAACCGACATTCCAAAATAATGTTAAAATGACTATAGTTTTTATTGTATGTTTCAAAGAGTAATGGTTTCTCTGATGTTATTTGCAGACCCTAAAATAGAGCTCAAGCTTGAGAAGAGAGAACCACTAAAGGGCAGAGCAAAGACTCCAGTAAGACTCAAGCAAAGAAGAGTTGAGCAAAATCAGGTATCTTTGGTTTTATAATCACTGTATTTAGGTGTAAGTAACCTCCAGACAACACTAATTTGCCTGTGTCTTAGCCTTTGGTCAATAGTTGACACCTAGATTCCAGTGCACTCAATAAAGTGTTCATTTCATTGTTCATTAAATGGCATTAGAAATCTAAACTTTGTGTTTCTTGTCAGTAGTGTAGCCTGTGCAAAAGTGTTTAATGTCTCATTTGTGTTTGAGTCTGTGCTAAGCATAATTCCAAGCCAGTCATTATGCTTTTTAAGAAAAGTATTTTTTTTATCATATCTGCTTTTTAAAAAAAAAAATTTACCTTTCAATTACAGCTAACATTCAATATTATATTAGTTTCAGGTGTACAGCATAGTGGTTAATTTATACAAGTATAATTTACAATGGGATCTCTCCTATAGAAGTCTAGTATCCACCTGGCAACATACATACTTATTAAAATATTATTGACTGCATTCCCTATACTTTGTTTTACATCCCCATGACTGTTTTGTGACTACCAATTTGTACTTCTTAATCGTTTCCCCTTTTTCATCCAGCGCCCAGCCTTCTCCCATCTGGCAATCATCAGTTTATTCTCTGGATCTATGAGTCTGTTTCTGTTTTGTTTGTTTGTGTATTTTGTTCTTTAGATGCCTCATAAGTGAAATCATATGTTATTTGTCTTTTTAAGAGAAGTATTTTGAAAGGTGGAAATGCCTATGCAACACTGATAGAATTTTTTTAAAAGATGGGAAGTGTGTTCTATTTGAATCTTTTTTGGATTTCTGACTTTGCTATTACTTTTGCCTGTCTTCTGTGACTTTTCCTTCAACTCTGGAGCTAGCCTGATCTAAGACTACACTATTTTCTTCCCTTACTCCTGAGGAAAATTTATTTTTTTTTTATTGTGGGTAAGGCAAAATGCAGTTAATACAGAAACTAGGGAAATCTTGTGAAGGACACTGAAATAGACAGACATGGAGAATTCTGGTTCAGAGTATGAAGGCAAGATGGTATAGTGCTAGCAAGAATGCATTGACTGGTCAGATAATAGGTTAAAAGGAGGGAGGAAGGATGGTATGAAAGGTGGTTTAAGGGATAATCAAGTTGAGGAATCTAAACTGAGGGACAGGATAGATAGTCAAAGGAAAGTAGATTTAGGAAACCACAGGCAGAATTAGACAATGGCCTTATTGTACAAAATTGAAAACATTAGAAAAGTGGAGGGAAGAGTTTAATGACCCTTTAGTCATAGAGCCTCAAGAATTTTCAATATTTTGCCAGTTTTATTTCATCTTCACTTGTACCGTCCAGCTTTTTAAATTCCTTTTAGTTTTGTTTTCCTTTTTCCTGGATTATATTTGAGCAAATCTCTAACATTCATTTCATACATTTAAATGTCAGTATTTCGGTGTATATCTCTAAAAGATAGGAGTTGTTTTGCTGGGGTTTTTTAAAAAGATTTTATTGGGGAATTGGGGGAGGGGACCAGTGCTGGGGAGTTGGGGAAGGGGAACAGACAAGTTGCTGTCCTTTTGTTCTTCAGTCTAGTTGTGGAGGATGTTGCTTCACTGGCCCATGTTGGTATTATCAGTGCGCTCTTCCTGGGTGAGGCAGATCGGTCCCTGGCCTCTGGACAGCTGCTCACAGCAGCTCTTGGCAGCTCACACTGGCTGCCGGCCACTCACTGTAGCCTATGGCAGCCCACTGCAGCAGAGACTGCAGCCCACACTGTCGCCAGCGACTCACAGCAGCCCAGCCCCAGGTGGAGCTGTTTTCACCATCTTAGCTATAGAGGCAACCAGGTGGAGCTTTTGTTTACCACCTTAGCTATAGAGGGTAGTGTCACTAGCCCTCATGTGGTATCCGAATCTGGTCCCCGCTGCTCAGAGCTGGCATCCCAAGCCAGCTCCTAACCAACGCTCCACTTTGCCGGCCCAGGAGCTGTTCTTTGTGCACACACATACAATGCTATCATCACACCTAATAAAATTAATAATTTTTCATATGTGTTCTAATTCCTTCAGTTTCAGAAATATCCCTTATGATTAAATTATTCAAGTCAGGATCCAAACTTCACATATTATTTGTTTTAATTTTTTTTTTGTAAGTTTTATTAAATTTTTTTTTTTTTTTTTTTTTTTTTTTTTTTGAGGGTAGTGTCACTGGCCCTCATATGTGGGACCCAAACCGGGGTCACTGGCTTCCTAAGCCAGTGCTTAACCACCGCGCCACTCAGCCGGTCCAGAAGTTCAGGTTGTCTAACTTTTTTTTTTTTGTTGTTAACTTTATTGGGGAACAGTGTTTTTCCCAGGACCCATCCACTCCAAATCAAGCTGTTGTCCTTCAGTCTTAGTTGTGGAGGATGCAGCTCAGCTCCAAGTCCAGTTGCCATTTTCATCTAGTTGCGGAGGGTGCAGCCCACCATCCCATATGGGAGTCAAACTGGCAACCTTCTTGTTAAGAGCACTTGCTCTAACTAACTGAGCCATCCACCCGCCCACTGGTACCTCAGCGGCTCCTCAGCTCAAGTCGTTGTCTTCAATTTATTTTAGTTGTGGAAGGCACAGCTTACTGACCCATGTGAGAATCGAACCGGCAACCTGTTGCTTAGAGCTTGCACTCTAACCAACTGAGCCACCTGGCAGCCCCACATATTATTTGTTTTATATTGTTTTGTTTTATCTCTTAACTCTGTAGCTTTTACTGGTATAATTGTTTCCTCTCCCCTTATTTGGTGAAGAAACCAAGTCAGTTTGCTACAGAATTGCCCACATTCTGGGTTTGGCGGATTGTTTCTTCAAGTGTCATTTAATTTGTCCTATACCCTGCATTTCCTGTCGCCTGGGAGTTAGAGTTACAGTAGAGCTATGCCGTAGACCTTTCTGTGATGATCAAAGTGTTTTGTCTGCTGTCCATTTATGGCAGCCACTAGCCATATGTGGGTACTTGGAATGTGGCTAGTATGGCTGAGAAACTACAATTTTAATTTTATTTAACTTAAATTGCCTCATGTGGCTAGTAGCTACCATACTGGACCGCACAGATTAGAGGGTTGGTTAGATTCAGGTTGTTTTCTTTGACAAGAATGTTTCATAATGGTGTTGTGGCCTTCATATTGCATCATTTCAGGAGGCACATGATGTCCTTTTGGTGATGCTAAAATTATTTAGTAATGGGTTCAAATGTTGAAAGCCTAATCCATCCATTATAAAGTTCCACATCCGCCTTTCATTTAATGGTAATGACAAACATTTATGATTATTGCCCAGATTCATTATTTAATTTGAGGTCTGTAAAATGGTGATTTTTTTTTCTCATTCTCTCATTTCCTTTACATTTATAACTGGAATTCTTTTACAAAGAACTTTCTCTAATGAACTGCTTAGTTACCTTAAAATTCATACAAGAGAGCCAGGATAAATGCTTGCTTCTTGCCTTTTATTTGCCACTTTTCAAATTAAAGTCACTTTTAAAGGTGATCAATAAATTTTTTTTACTGGTGTGGTTTTTATGTATTTGATTTATGATCAGTTGCAGTCATTTTTTTTTTTTTTCCATGTTCAAACTGTACCATCTTTAGCCATTGGGAATTACTGAGTTGGTTCTTGTATCCTTTTTATTGACTCCATTTGTCTTGTTTTCTGACACAGTAAAATGACTCATGCTCATTAACATTTCCTGCCTGTTTTCATATCGGCCATTTTTCTAAAGAACTCTAATCCTTGTAATAGAAAATATTATTTGGAGGCTACCTACAATCTGGATGCTAGGGTATTCAATCCTACTGGGTTGTCACTGCTTCTCGGCCTTTTCAGTAAGTAGACCTATTTTTTAGAAAGAAAGTAAATCACGAATTCATCAAATTTATGAATTCAGACATCTCTAACTTCTGTTATATTTGTATCACATCTCTCTTATGGTGAGTATCTTAAAGTGACTTGAAATAATTTTTTCTTATTTATTTTTTTTATTGAGGACATGTATGTGATTTTATTCAGGTAAAACAGATAGATTCAGAAATCTGGTTTCTATCTTTGTTCCTTCCAACCCCCAGTAATCATTTATGTTTAGTTTTGGTTTATATTTTGCTTGTTTGAAAATGTAAGTAAATACATAGATTTATATATTATTTATGCTCCCCTCCTTACATAAAAGGCAACATACTTTGTACGTTTCTGTTTTTATCTAAACACATAGTCTGGAGTTCACGTCATGTCAGAATATAGTACAGTCAGTCATCTTCCTCATTGCTTTGTACTACTGCGTGATAGTGCATTTTATGGATGTACTGTAATTTGTCCTGCCACTTTCTTTTTGGTGAATATTTGGATTATTATCTTTTATATACTAGCTTGAATAATGCAAAGATGAACCAACGAATAGCCTTCTACATGTATCATGTAATATTTTAACGAATTTATCTTTGGGCAATGTAGAAGTAAAAATGCTGGGTAATTTTGCTAGATGTTACCAAATTCCCCTGTGTAATACTCGATAGTTGAAGCATTTTGCATTCCCACCAGCAATGTATGAGAGTATCTCTAATGGAGGAATACGGCCGTGCTTTTTAAAAAATTAATATGAATGACGATATTGGTCACGTTTTCCCTAAATTGATAGTTCTTTAGAGTAAGGTGGCTTTTAATTAACCTCTTTCTTTTCTTAACCTAGTTTTGTGTAAATTTTTCGTTTATAGCTTATATTTTGTTTATTATTTATTTATTTATTTATTTTATTGTTTGTTTTTTTTGTTTTTTTTTTTTGAGGGCAGTGTCACTGGCCCTCATGTGGGACTGAACCGGGGCCGCTGGCTTCCCAATCCAGCGCTTAACCACCGCGCCACTCAGCTGGCCCTATAGCTTATATTTTTACTCACTGGGATTTTATAGCCTCCATTACTAGCTCAGCTTCTGCATTGTCATGTGCTTCAACGGCCTCATGTTTCCTGAGTAACTTTTTACCTGATAGCTTATTGAAAGGCATTGTAAGAAGGTTTTTGTTTCTTCCTCCTGTTGTCAATGATAAATTCAGGACTTTTATAGAATGTTTTTATAGATGACCCACCAATTCTTATTTTGGATTTTGGCCACAGAGCATATAGTAATCACATTAACTACTAATTTTACATAGCAGTGTGTTTCTTTTCTATCAGTAATTGTTTGGTCCATCTTACTAAGTAGTTATAACATTGAATTATAATTTTATTATTTTTGTATTTATATTTTTTTCTCAAAGTCACTTGTTTATAGTGTGGATTCTGATAGAAAAAATTTTTTTGTATCTTCAGAATATCTTTTCTGGTGTGTGAAGTGTTGTCAATTAGCTTTCTGTGAAGATGATTAATTCTAAATTAGGTAATGAAAATAAAGAACTAATAAAATTGGTTGATAGTCCTCAACTAAAGAATTTAATAAGGGCCGGCCGAGTGGTGCAGTGGTTAAGCGCTGGCCTGGGAAGCCAGCGGCCCTGGTTCGGTCCCACATATGAGGGCCAGTGACACTGCCCTCAAAAAAAAAAGAAGAATTTAATAAACCTGAACAAAAGAAAGTATAAATGACTTATAGGGAAAAGTGTTCTTTCCACTTCTGTTCTCACTATTCCTACAGGTAACCAGTGAGTTTCTTGTGTTTCCTTCCATGGAAGAATATCAAAGAATCATTAAATGGAACTTGGCATTTTTTTTTATTAACCATAGTCGTTTTAACAGGTGTTGGATAAAATTTTTGATGAAGAGGTTATTTCAGTTATATATTTAAAAACAGAAACGTAATATGTAAAGTCCTGGAATTTGGTAAATAAACAATTTTGAGAAAAAAGGTTATTTTTTCTTCCCTACCTCCCTACCTTTGTGGACAAAGGTAAAATATCTGGTCTTTATATTGTATCAGTTGCATAACTGATAATTTTATTAGACCTTTCAAGTAATATAGTTTTAATTCTTTGAAGAGTTTTAAAATAGTATACTGTACATTGATAATACCAGCTAGACTATCAAACCAGGTTTTAAATACTTCTAATTTTCATTGGTATTTGAGCAATTGATTATTAAAGAGGAAGCAGTATTGAAAGTAGTTGAAAAAAATAATTGGCTTTGAGATGCATCATAAGTCAGTTATATTATCTTAAACTAGTTGTTTTCAACCCTGGCTGCACATTAGGATCTCCTCAGGAGCTATAAAAGTCTAGCTTGTGCCCAAGCTAGATTCTGACTTGATTGGTCTAAGGTGGGGCTGGGGGCATTTGATACATTTTTAAAAGCTCCCCAAATGATACTGTGCTGCCAGGATTGACACTAGAGTTATTGTTTCCTTCTATTCAAAAATCAGGAATTTAACTTGTAAAAATTTGTTACATATAATTTGTTTACAGATTTGTCTTTTGACTAACATTAAGTTTGTGTTTAGCAAATATTTCCTAGTTAACAGCAGAAAAGGAACCCAGAGATTCTGATTGTGAGTCAAAAGGAAACTACAGAATCAGTTCTGAGAGACTATTTGTACCCTATGGGGTTTTGGTGGTAATATTTCTAGCCAAACAAGCATAATTACTGCTCTTGTCCCAGGATAAGAGCAAAATATATCTGTCTTTAAAATTAATAGACACTGACTTGGATATAAAAACATCCATTATCTGGGTTTTTTTTGTTTGTTTGTTTGTTTTTTTGTTTTTTTTTTGAGGGCAGTGTTGCTGGCCCTCATGTGGGACCCAAACGAGGGCCTCTGGCTTCCCAAGCCAGTGCCCAACCACCGTGCCACTCTGGCGGCCCTAAAAACATCCATTATCTAAATAAAATATTAGTTTGAAAGCAAAAGGGACAATAGAAACAAACTTAATACTAATCATTGATGGCTGTTTTCTAGTGAAAAGGATTTAAAAGTATCACCTGTTAATTGTGGCATCCAAGTTGAACCAC
Source organism: Aselliscus stoliczkanus (assembly GCA_033961575.1). Classification (NCBI taxonomy): domain Eukaryota; kingdom Metazoa; phylum Chordata; class Mammalia; order Chiroptera; family Hipposideridae; genus Aselliscus; species Aselliscus stoliczkanus. The sequence continues at coordinate 187,562,914 of CM066727.1, forward strand.
TTGCTACTTGGAATGCAGTCTCTGGGAACACCCTTCCTCCCCTGCTGCATCACCATTGTAACAAAACCTCCTGATGATTGGTACACAAATATCCGTTTTGAGAAGATTAGTCTAATGGTTTCAAGCTGTTCTATAGGGACTGCTAACTTATTGTGGTTGTTTTGTTTTGTTTTGTTTTGTTTTTTAAGCTGAGTCATCCTGCCAATAGGCAGCTCAGCTTGGGCTGGGGATCAAACTGCTGTTGCTCAGAGCTCAACTCGCGCTCTTGAGCGAGCTCTTAACCAACTGAGCCACTTGGCTGGCCCTATATATTTCTTTTCTTTTCTTTTTTTTTTTTTGAGGGCAGTATTACTGGCCCTCATATGTGGGACCTGAACCGGGGCTGCTGGCATCCTAAGCCAGCGCTTAACTACCGCGCCACTCGGCCGGCTCTTATTTTTTTTTTTTTAATGAGGAAAAATCACTCGGCGTTTCAGGAAGAAATGAATCTGGGACTGGAAGGTAACAGTGGTTGGTCACTAGTGCCTTTCTGTAGTGAGAAGTGGGTAGCACTGAGCTTTGGCAGTGACTCCAGGCTGCATGTTCGTGAAAGGTGACCACTATGTTCTTGTTGCTGCTCACGTTTAATATGTTTCCAAGAAGAGTGACACCTGGGACTTGTTAAGTTCAGATAGCTGTGTGTGGATTATAATTTAAACTGATTCTATTTGAATAATTTTAACCACACGAAAACCGTTTAACCTTTTTTAACAATTATAAAATTTGTGTTTTGTTTATTTTGTTTTTTTGAGGGCAGTGTCACTGGCCCTCATATGTGGGACTGGAACCCGGGCCGCTGGCTTCCCAAGCCAGCGCTTAACCACAGTGCCACTCGGCCTGTCCTGTGTTTTGTTTTAAAAGTAAACTGATTTGGGCCGGCCGTGTGGTGTAGTGGTTAGGCAAGTGGCGCGGTGCTTAGGCGCTGGCTTGGGAAGCCAGTGGCCCCGGTTCAGGCCCCACATATGAGGGACAGTGACACTGCCTTCAAAAAAAAAAAAAGTAAACTTACTTGTAATAGATGACTTCTTTGTAAGTCAAAGTCATGCTCGGCCTGCTTTTTGTTGAGACCGCTAAAGAGATGCAGCTGTAATATTAGAGGCAAGTAGCAAACAGCAGTCAACAAAAGGAGCCAGTGAAAAATTGATGTGCTTTCCCGCCCCCTCGTTTTTATTATAATTTGTGAGCTCTTATAGTTGGACTCTAGTGTATTTTTACCATACACTGAATGTTTTCTGATACCTACATATCCCGTTCAATCAGTACATACTGAAATATATTGAGGACATAGCATTGTTTGCAAATGCTGGCATTTGGAGACTTCATGGCTTCTCAGTGTGCTAATATGGCCATTATTAAGGTGTTTGATGTTAGAATATGACTTTTTAATGTGTCAATGCTTAAATAGAGCTATTCTCAAGCTGGAATAACTGAGACTGAATGGACAAGTGGATCTTCAAAAGGCGGACCTCTGCAGGCATTAACTAGGGGATCCACAAGAGGGTCGAGAAGAACTCCGAGGAAAAGGGTGATGCAAGGCTTATTCCTTAGAATTGGGTTTCAGATCGGTAGGGTTTTAGTGGTGATTTTATATTTATTGTTTTTGTTTTGTTTTCAAACTAACAGGTGGATACTTCAGAACATTTTCGTATAGATGGTGCAATAATTTCAGAGAGTACTCCCATAGCTGAAACTATAATGGCTTCAAGCAACGAAACTTTAGTAAATATGTTTCATAAACTATACAAGTGGTTTTCTTTGTAAATTACCCTTTAATTAGAATTGGGGAGGTGGTAAATCTTGGCAAAATCTCAAAACTTCCATGTTTTTAAACATTTTAAACACTTTCCCCACATAATTCTGAATTTTAGAATTTTTCAATATAGTCAGTTTATATATATAAAATTTAATTCATTGTGCAAGAGTCCTAAGTATTGTAAGGGCACTTTTTACTAATACAATTAAAGAATGATAAGGCTTCACATGTGAACCACTGAATATGTTCATTTTTGGGTCCTTTTACCTAAATTTTTATTAAGGGAAAGTTTCAAATATTACAGAAATATCTTTTTCTTTTCTTTGTTTCACATGTCTTTGTTATGTTTGGATAATTCTGAGTGTGAATAATTTGAATCTTGGCAGGTTGTCAATAGGGTGACTGGAAATTTCAAGCATGCAGCTCCTATTGTGCCAATCACTGAATTCTCAGACATACCCCGAAGAACACCAAAGAAACCATTGACAAGAGCTGAAGTAAATGAATCAAATTTAGATCGATGTTATCATTGATCTTTTAAAGAGGAAATATTTTTATTTGGTTTTGGAGTGGGAGGGAGCAGAACTTTCTTTATTGGGTGGTGTGGGTGTGGGTATGTTTATGCATATATTATTTAAAGACATACCTTTATTAATGATAGTAAAAAGTAACTAATACGACATGCTAATACTATCCTCTTGCTACTCTGTGCTTTTTTTTTTTTTTTTAAGCTGAGCCACCCTGCCATCTGTTGGCAGCTCAGCTCAGGGCCCATGTGGGAATTGAACCAGCAACCCTGTTGCTCAGAGCTCGCACTCTTGAGCGAGCTCTTAACCAACTGAGCCACTTGGCTGGCCCACTCTGTGCCTCTTAACACACTGTGGACCTGTGACGCAGATTTGTGTCTGTACATTATAATGCCCCGTCCTCAATGTGTTAAGCTCCAGTTTGCAAGGAAGCGGTCATTTGTGTGCTGCTAATAACATGTTCTCTTTGTTATGGATGTGAGCTGAAAGTGTATCTGGGCTGTAGGGGAGGCTGTACTACCTTTCACTGAAAGGTCAAACAATGAGACTTTAAAGTGACTTGCTGCTTCACTTGATTAACTCGTGTATAATTAAGCTTTAAAGTACTAACTGCATGATGCATTATAGTTTTAATGACTCTACCAAAGGTTATTTTGATCTGGGCTTAAAGGTAAACAGAGCAAAACAGTTGGGTTAAAATATATATATTTATGTTTTTTAAGTTAGGAAGATTAGATTGACTCTGTGGTTAAAACATACTAAAATTCGTTAAAGATACATGCTAATTTGATATCTTCTATATTTGATCATTTATTTTATTACAGATTTCTTAATGAAGGAAAAAAGAATACACATTTAATGTGAAAGAAAATTATGGGAAATCCAGTGGGGGAACTTATACTCCCATTATTAGCCGCACTGAATTTTTGGTTTTTGCCTTTACCTTATTTGAATGTGTGGCGATTTTTTTTTTTTTTTTTTTCCTCCTCCATTATCACATTAGCATATCCTTACTTTAAAGAAATTTGAAAAAAGCTTTAGAAGTGTGTGGACACTTAGGCGATAATGAATTTAGAAATGGCAGTTATAAAAGCTGGGATAGATAAACTGCATTCTATTCTCTGAAACTTTTATTTAAAATTATATTTTTTAATTGTTGCACATTTATACTAAATTTTAACTGTGGCTTTTTGTTTGTTTCTTAATAGGTGGGAGAAAAAGAGGAAAGAAGAATAGAGAGGGATATTCTTAAAGAACTATTTCCCTTTGAAGCATCTACACCTACAGGAATTAGGTATTCAGATACATTGAAACAAGTATTGGTGTATTCTACTGGGACATTTTTATTTATTCCCATCTTTATTGCAATATAATTGACACACGAAAACTGTACCTATTTAGGGTATACAACATGATTATTTAATATACATAAATGGGAATTTTAATTTTTAATTCTTCCAAGCTGCCAGTTTGTATTCTGGAAAGTTGAGTCAGGTGGTTATTGTTTGTTTGCTTTTAAGTAACAATTACATGTATCAAATACATGTTATTTATTTGACCATTGTTTATAAAGAATAGGTAAAAATCATCCAAATTCTTACAAATTAGAAATATTAGCTGTTAACATTTTTGGTAAATGTTTCCATATACTCAAATACATAGATACATTCAATATTATTATCTTTTAATTTTTAGTAAGTTTTCTTATAAAAGTGATACATATATAATTCAGAATTCCTATTCCACCATCTTGACCAGAACTCAAGTCAGTTTCAAAATTAACTGTGTTAAGCTGAAAGATTGTAAATCATTTATCTACTATTTAATTCCTATTTTTAAATCTAAACAGAAACCTAGTAAGAAGGAAATCATTGTTTTCCCTGAGAGTTGCTCTTTTCTGATTGAAAAGACTGTAGATACTGGTACTTGTTTCCTGACTGAAAGAATCACAACCAAACTACCTTATTTCTTTCCCTCTTATCTCCTAAATATATTAGCTTTGAAAAACCTTTACGAAGGCAAGTTTAGTGAATATTTATCAATGTTCTGAATATTTTTTAATAAAAGATATGCATGTAATTTTTTAAATGGAAAATATATAGAAGTTTTAAATAGGTTGACAAACTTCACCCTTTATATGTGACAACTTTCTACTGTTACCTCAAGGAATATGTTTTGACTTAGGAGTGGTAATTACATATTCTTGATCTAAAATTTCTTTTTCTCTTTCCCCTTTCCCTCCCAACAGTGCTAGTTGCCGCAGACCAATCAAAGGGGCTGCAGGCCGGCCGTTAGAACTCAGTGATTTCAGGACGGAGGAAGCTTTTTCATCTAAATATATTCCTAAGTATGTTCCCTTGGCAGATGTCAAGTCAGAAAAGACAAAAAAGGGACGCTTCATTCCCATGTGGGTAAAAATTCTGCTGTTTGTTGTCATGGCCATTTTTTTGTTTTTGGTCTATCAAGCTATGGAAACCAACCAACGAAATCCGTTCTCTAAATTTCTGTCTGATGGCCATACAAATGCCAACTGAATAACATCTCTGGCACACTCACCTTGGTCTCCTATTTTTAATAACTAAAAAATAGCATCTGTGTACACTTGTTGACTCAAGAGCTAAAAATAATGTGATTTCACCTCAATGTATTCCAATGAAATGCAGACAAGGTATATAAATGGACTTCATTTAAATGTTTTGGACTTGGACTAGTAGGAGATCACTTTGTGCCATATGAATAATCTTTTTTAGCTTTGGAACTTTTTGTAGGCTTTATTTTTTTAATGTGGACATCTTATTTCATTTTTGAGAAAAATGTATATTGTTTTTGTGTATTTTGGGAAACAAGAAGGGCAAAACATGGCAGTGTAATGTGAAGCTACACATTTATATACTTTGAATTCTTACAGAAAAGATTTTAAGAATTATTCTCTGCTGAATAAAAACTTTTGAGATATGTGAAACGAAATTCAGTAAGAGAAAAAGAAACGGGGTTGTACTTTTTGTAACGGCAACAGTTTGATGGTGTTTATGGGGAAAAGTACGGCAATAATCTCTTCTGTAATTTTTGTTAATAGTAATGTTATTGTTGTAGCCCAATTGTACTTTTTAAAAGATTTCTAGTATCACGGATGTCCTACTTCAGTAAGACCCATTTAAATACAGTTGACTATTAGCAGGGATCTTTTAGTGCAACATATGTTTTAGAGAACTATTAGCTGGCTGTACATGTTTTTAAAAGCTGTTTAGCTAGCTATAAGGCTATAATTGGAAACTTGTACATTTATTTACAGCAAAACATTTTGTCAATCCAATTTGCTACCAAAATATTTTTAGATAAATAAGTGTGTGTCTGTTTAGAAGTAGAAAAAGTTAAACACTGGTCTTAGGTTCCATTTGGATTTGTTATTGCATTGTCTTCTTTACCAAAAACAAATTTTGCCAAGTTTTTTTGCCCTCTATTTCCCAGCATAGTTTGATTTAAAAGTGCAAAATGAATTTGTTTTTAAATTACATAGTAAACTTTTCTTGGATACATATTAGTTAATACATGAATTTGTAAACTCTGAATGTGAGGTGGGCATTATGATTTTTGTATACCCTTGAAGTAGCTGACTTTATCTTTGTGGTTGATTTATTTTATTTTTTTAGCTAAAACTTACCTCATGTATAACTTGGTTAAGTAAAATAGTAGGTAATTGAAATTTCAGTAGAATCAAGTAAAACAAATGTTTAAACTTACTCATTTGTTTCAATTTTATAGTCTTTGACCATAAAGCACACAAAAAATGTAAGTTATTTTTAAATATCATCTGAAATAAAAGGATAATTTTTAAAAAGGAAAAAGCTAAAGATGTGTATTTAGACCAGCACACTGATTTTAAATTAGCCCCATTCTGGTATTTAGCTTTTAGATATTTTGTAGACATTTTTTTCCTAATGGGCAATTTACCAGAAATGTTTGTAAGTCTGGTTCTGCGGGGGGCATGAGAAACATACTCCTAGTCAGAAATGCTTGCCTCTCTGACTAAAAGCATTTCTTTGAGATGAGCCACAGAGGAGGCACCGTTTACGTACCTTTTCCTATGTAAAGTAATAGTCTAGTTTTATTTTCTTTGCTTTTAAACTTTCCCATTTTGTTTTCAATCTTTTGTTTATAATTAAAAATTGTGAGAAGCTGCATTTAATGTTTAAAAATGTGGGACAATAAATCACACTTAATATGTATATAAAATCAATTTTATAATACGAAAGGTATGGTCCACCATAGCAAAAATAGGACCAGGTAAACTATGTAGTCATTTTTCGTTTTTTTGTTTTTAATGTGTATTTGGTCTTTTGTCTGTGTCTGTTTTATTCCACTAGAATAAATGTGTCCTTGATGTAAATGCAAAGCATTTCTTCCTGATTAAACTGTAGATGTAGACTTTACAATATAATTCAACAATAAAAAAGTAATTAACCTCTAGTTTTGTCATTGCAATAAATGCTTTTTGGGTAGCACAGACTAAGATTTCCCGATAACATTTCCTACATGATCTTTATGGATTGTTGAGTTTTAGTTCTCATTTCAGTATACTCCTGTATGTTTTGCCTTTAATCATTGTAACCAGATCCTGTTTATTCATAAGTAAGCGATGTGTAGCCAATATACATAGGGAAGCTCACAGAGGCACCTCTCCCAGCCTACAATATGGTAACTACTTCTTTTCAGTCTCCCCTTCCCCTCCAGTTTTACTGTCTTAGTACTTTACTTTGGCACTCATGATTGTTAGTCTTGCTCTGAGATGAAGCAAAGATGTTGGTAGGTATATTTATCAGGGAGCTATGGTCACAAGGATGAGAGTGCCTTTATCTCATCATGCGTACCCCCCACACACACACCACCCAAGGTAATTTTATTTAAATTAGCAATTCTCATGTAATACATACACTATTATAATTAACTAGAAAGCAAACAGCATCAAAAGCTTAAGATAACAATCAAGTGTTTTATGGCATGCTTATCATGTGCTACAATAGATCGTGTTCTGTGCACTTGATCTATTGACTCTCTTAATCCCCATGATGATCCTGTGAAGAAGGTATTTTCTTATTGTCTCATTACAAATCAGGAAAATGATGCTCAAAGGGGTTAATAAACGTGCCCAAGTTTGCACAGCTGGGAATGATGGGTCTGGTTTCATATGCTATGGCAGAGGGGACCTAAAAGATGAACATTCTATTCATGCTGTCCACTAGTTCTCCTATTCAGCCTTGCTCCTTCCATGACTTTGGTGGTGTTTCTAGGTTCCAATCCTCTTTAGGAGCTAAGGTTCACTTCTAGGTTTAATCTTTCTCTGTAGACAAGTTTGAGCCTTCTTTAACTTTGTTAATTCATTTTCTATTTTTTAATCTGTTTTTCATCTCCATACAGTTTTTTGAAACATATTGTCTTTTGATGTCTCACTTCTCTTCCATTCTCTGTCATTGTGTTAAAATTCCTCTTTCAGGGCCAGCCAAGTGGCATGGTGGTTAAGAGCTGGCTTGGATCCCACATATGAGGGCCAGTGACACTGCCCTCTTAAAAAAAAAAAAATTCTCCTTTCAGTAATAGAGTGCTCAACAGAAAGAGGTTATGAACACACACATGTGGTGAATCTATCACTTTGAATTAGCAGTCACCGAGAGCTTTTCAGAGTTCACCTACCATCCTCTCATCAAAGATTTGGAAAGAAAGTAGAGGAGAGAGGGAATTTTGAGTGCAGGGGGATGCAAAACATTGGACATTTGATGACACTTAGGCTATATTCACAGTGCTCTGAAATTGATTGCTTGTAAATTTGTTACCACTCAGTTCAAATATTTATTTGATGCTTCCTCTGTGCTAGGCATAATGTTTGGCAGTTCATGGATGCAGTTTTTAAAATACCTTGGGATGGATTTTGGATAGGAGTCCACCATCCTTACAGAATGCCAGCATTTTGAATAGACCTGCTTTTCATTCAAAAAAGAAAAATCTTTGAACTTGTTTGAAAAAGAAAAAAAATTTTGACCATTAAATTAACTAATAGCAATATAGGTTTGTTTATTGTGTGCGTGTTTGATGGATTGCTTTTTCTTTTTTTTTTTTTTTTTTTTTTTTAGTAATATAGGTTTATTAGCAATTTAAATACTGTTATTCTTATTGAGAGAAATTTGTAATGTTTTTTACTAATCCAATACCTTTTAATATAAGTTTTAGATTCTTATTCTGTACTTTTACCAAAAGGTACTAAAATTTTAAGAAAAATTTAATGGACATATCAATCAAAAGAAGTCTGCAAACTCTTTCTGAAATGACCTAGAGAACATCAAATGGTGTTCACTGGTCCCAGTACATAGAAATTCTCTGACTTTCTGGAATTACAGAAATATCTAATGCAGTCATATGCTGAGGGAACTGATACAAACTGTTTGGGTTTTTTGACATGTCTTATATCTTTGAATCATTTATGTGAAAGAACTGCCTTAAACTCAGAAGAGACCCAATTCAGGTTCATTGTGTTGAGTGGCATGTTTCACGTCCATGGCCCATGGCCCAGTGGAGACTGTTCAGGAGGTTTGTCCCTTTCACGTGTGCTTTGCTGAGAGCACTCTGGGAGAGACGCACTAAGACGAGGCTGCTGTTGGCTGATGGCTGTAGTAGGCCTCTAATTCTTTGATGTCCAGGGTCAATGCCATCCTGGTCCCATCAGGTCTATGAGGAGATTATGAGAAAGCATCTCGCTGCCATCTTTCCTCGTTAACATTTCGGCCACTACCTGGACTGAGCACCTATCCATCTGCTGCTTGGCAGCTCACAGCAGCTTGGCCAGCCGCTGCTGCCTGGCGTCCTCCGCCACTGTCCGCTGCCCGCAGAGGTCTAGGCCCACGGCTTGATCCTCCCGAAGGAATCCACATTTTTGTACGCCTCTGTGTAAGTGTGCTTAACAAGGAGTTCACACCACCAATGGGGAACCTCTGCATCCTGCTGGGGGAGGCGGTATGTCCTTTCAAGGCTTTGCAGTGATCTGGGGTTCAGGGTCTTCTGCTAAGAGATGTTCCAGCAGGAAGACCAGCTGTTCTGGAAAAAGCTGAAAGAAATGTACTTCATTTTTAACTTTTATATCTCTTCCACCACAATAATACCAGCTCATCTGAAGGGAATGAAAGCTTTTACTGGGCCTGTATTTGAAGCTCCCGTTCGGTGCAGACCAGAGCATGGAGTCCTCCCTAACAAATTAGTAATGTTTAACCCTTGTAAGTCAAAACCAAATATTTGTCAGAGCTTGTTTGGAATAAACCAAAGCTGATTATGAAAATACAATCCTGATTATATGCTTTTATACTAGACCTCTACTGACTTTATTGCCCAGAATTTAACACACTGATCTTGTAATAGTGAATAATATGAAATTGCAAAGCAGTTTTATTTATCCTAGTAACAAATTCTAGTCTATCACATCTTACGTTTTGGGAGGAGAAATAAGTTATTTCTATGTGACCTCAAAATTTAGCAGCTTAAAAGAAATGTTGCACGTTTGATGGGTCAGAAATCAGGAAGTGATTTAGTGGTGTGGTTCTGACTCAAGATCTCATGGCTTTGTGATGAAACTGTCTGCCAGTGCTGTGGTATCATCTGAAGCCTCAAGTGGGGCCAAATCTGCTTCTAAGCTCACGTGGTAGTTGGCGGGCCTCAGTTCCTAAAGACTTGGCTGGTGACATAGGTTATTACATGGTGCTCTCATGACATGATAGTGGGCTTGTCTCAGAGTAATGCAAGAGAAAAAATGTACCCAGGATTGAAGCTGCAGCGTGTACATAAATAACCTAATATTAGAAATGACATACAATCACTTTTGCCAGATTCTATTCATCTTACAGATCAGCTATGATAAAATGGGGAAGGGAGTACACAGGAGTGAAGACGAGGAGGTAGGGATGGTGGGGGCTTATCTTGTAGCTTGGCTATCACAAGTATCTTAGTCTGAGGGATTATATAGATACAGGAGTCCCCCTTGTATCCACAGAGGATATGTTCCAAGACTCCCAAGTGCATGACTGAAACTACTGATAGTACCGAACCCTGTGTATACTGCTTTTTCTAGTACATACTTGCCTATGACAAAGTTTAATTTGTAAATTAGGCACAGTAAGAGATTACCAGTAATAGAATAATTAGAACAGTATACTGTAATAAAAGTTACGAGATTGAGAAAATTTAACACTACTGTAGCTTTTCATGTATTTATTGGTAATTTTATTTCATTTTCATTCATTACCCATTTGTATTTTTGCCCGTTTTTGGTAATTGGGCAGCTTGGTGCTTATTGAAAGCTCTGATCTTTTTAATATACTATGTGTACATTTCAGGTTTTTCCCAGTCCCTTTGAATTGATTTATAGTATCTTTTGTAGCACATACGTTGTCTATTATTAGATAGTGAAAAACCATTAATTTTCACATCTGCTCTTGGCCCTGACAATAACTGATAACAGATTTGTCCTCCCATTGTAAACAGCTAGAAAACGAAGCAAAATAGATGAAACAACTTTTTTTCTGACATTAGATACGAGACTATATGTCCGTGATCCCTGACAGAAGAGAAACAAAGTGAACCCAAACAACTGCACTTTTTTCCTAGTGCTTTCCAGCTGGTGACAAAAGGAGAGTGAATCCAAAGCAGAGCAAGGGTCTCTGGTTAGGGTCTGGTTAGGACACAGAGATTAAAGTTCAGGGACGCTGAGGAAAGAGTAACAGAGAAGGGAACTGTGTAGTAAGAAAGCTCCAGAAATCTGCATAGGAGTCCCTTCAGTCTGACTAAACACTGTACTGTGCCTACATAGGGTGATTTTGCATGCATAGGATGCAGACCACCCACCCAGAGGCTGTGAACTGAACATTTCCCCGAGCTCACACAGGGCTGGGGGACACTCAATTTACAAACCAGCGTGCAGAGAACTTGTCAAATACCCAGGATATTTTGTTCCCAGAAGGGCCACACCTGAGCAGTACTAAACAGGCTCTAAAATAAAAGGTACTCTAGATGCATACTAACAGCTTAGAAAACAACTTTGAGGGCCGGCAAAGGGGCGCATTGGTTAAGAGCTGGCTTGGGGGCCGGCCGAGTGGCGCATTGGTTAAGCGCTGGTTTTGGGATGCCAGCGGCCCCGGTTCGGATCCCACATGAGGGCCAGTGACACTGCCCTCTACAGCTAACAACAGCTCCACCTGGAGCTGGGCTATGCGAGCCCCGGTAATGCTGTAGGCTGCAGCCCCTGCTGCAGTGGGCTGCCATAGGCTACAGTGAGTGGCCCGCAGCCAGCGTGAGCTGCCAATAGCCGCGGTGAGCGACATCCAGAGGCCAGCGACCGATCTGCCTCATCCGGGAAGAGCGCAATGACGATACCAACAGTGAAGCAACATCCTCCGCAACTAAACTGAAGAACAAGAAGACAGCAACTTGGGCCGACCGAGTGGCGCATTGGTTAAGCGCTGGTTTTGGGATGCCAGCGGCCCCGGTTCGGATCCCACATGAGGGCCAGTGACACTGCCCTCTACAGCTAACAACAGCTCCACCTGGAGCTGGGCTGTGCGAGCCCCGGTGATGGTGTGGGCTGCAGCCCCTGCTGCAGTGGCTGCCATAGGCTACAGTGAGTGGCCCGCAGCCAGCGTGAGCGGCTGGCAGCCAAGAGTGAGCTGCCAATAGCCGCGGTGAGCGACATCCAGAGGCCAGCGACAGATCTGCCTCATCCGGGAAGAGCGCAATGACGATACCAAGAGTGAAGCAACATCCTCTGCAACTAGATTGAAGAACAAAAAGACAGCAACTTGTCTGTTCCTCCTCCCCGATTCCCCAACGCTGTTCCCCTCCGCCAATTCCCCAATAAAAAAAAAATTCTTTAAAAAAAAAAAAAAAAAGAAGACAGCAACTTGTCTGTTCCCCTTCCCCGATTCCCCAACACTGTTCCCCTCCACCAATTCCCCAATAAAATCTTTAAAAAAAAAAAAAAAAAAAAAAAGAGCTGGCTTGGGAAGCCAGCAGCCCCGGTTCGGGTCCTACGTGAGGGCCAGTGACACTGCCCTCTACAGCTAACAACAGCTCCACCTGGAGCTGGGCTGTGCGAACCCCGGCGACGGTGTAGGCTGCAGTCCCTGCTGCAGTGGGCTGCCATAGACTACACTGAGCGGCTGGCAGCCAGCGTGAGCTGCCAATAGCCGCGGTGAGCGACCATCCAGAGGCCAGCGACCAATCTGCCTCATCCGGGAAGAGCACAATGACGATACCAACATGGCCAGTGAAGCAACATCCTCCACAACTAGATTGAAGAGCAAAAGGACAGCAACTTGTCTGTTCCCCTTCTCTGATTCCCCAACTCTGTTCCCCTCCCCCAATTCCCCAATAAAATCTTTTAAAAACAAAAAACAAACAAACAAACAAATTAGCTTTGAAAGGATCAAACTGACCCCCTAGTCGATTAAGTTTTCCAGAACAAGGCTGAACTTTTTTTCTTTTCTTTTGAGGGCAGTGTCACTGGCCCTCATATGTGCGACCGAACTGGGACCGCTGGCTTCCCAAGCTAGCGCTTAACCACCGCACCACTCAGCTGGCCCTAAGGCTGAACATTTTAAAGGAAGACAACAAAATGCAGACCCTCAATAACATAACATTCACAATATCAAGGATACAATAAAAAAAATGCAAAGGAACAGGAAAATGTAACCCATAAGCAGAAGAAAAATAAGTCAATAGAAACAGACTGAGAAATGGTTCATGAATAAATATACTCCAAAACTTAAAAACATAAACATGATGAAATAAATGGAAACTTAAAAAAAAAAGAATCTTCTAAAGATGAAAAACATACAATCAAAACCAAAATTTTATTGGATGGACTTAACAGCAGGTTAGACAGTGCAAAAGAAGATGAATTAATCTGAAGACAGCAATATAATGATCCAAGCTGAAGCACAAAGAGGAAAAGGCTCAGTGACCTGTGGGACAATGGCAGTCTTTCGCACATACAACTAGAATACCAGAAGGCGAGGAGAGAGTGAGCAGAAAAATACATTTGGAATGATAGCTGAAAATTTACTAACCTTGAAAAAAACTAAACCAGTCATATGAATAGCACGAAAGTCAAGACATAAAATATTTCCACCAACTCAGAAAATTCCCTAATGACTCTTTGTAATCAGTGTCTTGTCCCCAACCCCATATCCTAGCGAGGACTGTTTTCTGTTCCTACAGTTTTGCCTTTTCCAGAGTGACATATAAATGGGCCATACGGTATGCAGCATTTTGAGTCTGGCTTCTTTCGCTTAACACAGTGGTTCTCAACTGGAGACACTGCTCAAGTTCCTACCACATACAGGCCAGCCCTGCATAACAAAGAATACCAGGCCTAATATGTGAATAGTGATGAGGTCGAGAAATGACTTAGCATAGGGCTTCAAAGAGTTGTCACATTTGCCAGTAATTTTTTCCTTTTCTTTTGGAATAGAATTTTTTTTTTTTAAGATTTTATTGGGGAATTGGAGGGGGACAGCGTTGGGGAACGGGAAAGGGAACAGAGAAGTTGCTGTCCTTTTGTTCTTCAGTCTAGTTGTGGAGGATGTTGCTTCGCTGGCCCATGTTGGTATTGTCATTGCGTTCTTCCTGGATGAGGCAGATCCTTTGCCGGCCTCTGGATGGCCGCTCACAGTAGCTCTTGGCAGTTCACACCGGCTGCCAGCCACTCACACTGGCTGCCGGCCACTCACTGTAGCCTATGGCAGCCCACTGCAGCAGGAGCTGCAGCTATGCCATCCCAGGGACTCACAGCAGTCCAGCTCCAGGTGGAGCTGTTGTTCACCATCTTAGCTGTAGAGGGCAGTGTCACTGGCCCTCATATGTGGGATCCCAACCGGGGCCGCTGGCTTCCCAAGCCAGCTCTTAACCAATGCGCCACTTGGCCGGCCCTGGAATAGGATTTTTATGTACTTATTTTCCACTTGTATGTCTCATTTGCTCAAGTATTCAAATCTTTTGATCAATTTTAAAAGTAGTTGAGTATAACAGTCAAAATTAAAAGACATCTGCAACTTAAAAAGGTGAAATTTCCGGGCCGTCCAAGTGGTGTGGTGGTTAAGTGCTGGCTTGGGTCGCCAGTGGCCCCGGTTCGGGTCCCACATATGAGGGCAAGTGACACTGCTCTCAAAAAAAAATAAAAAATAAAAAAAAAAATAAAACAAATGAAATAAATTTCATATATAATTCCACTGCTCTCGTAAGACCTTGGGTTCTGTTAGAGAAGGCTTCTCGAAGTCAAGATACTGCTTGGAGATGAGTTTGGGAATGGTGAATTGTTCTGTATAAATAAAGGATATGAATATAAAACGTTAGGAGGCAGTAGAGACCTGGGAGGGAGAGCTGAGAGGGACCACCTGAGTGGGGCACTGCATGCAAAGAAAGGAAGGCAGGAGCTGGGAGGACTTGGGCAGAGCAGCCAAAATGGAACTTTGGGAGAGAAAGAATGATTAAGGAGATTTTTACTTTTTACTTTATGTGCTCTGGAGCATGCTGTGCAGCAATTTCGCTGTCACACTAAAAATATCTTCAATAAAGGCTTTGTTGCTCACGACATCTTTTGTGTGAAAGTGGATTATTCTGAGTGAAGTGGAAGCTGGAGCTGGGTTCTCTGTGTGGATTGAGGAAAGGCAAAACGTTACACAGGGAAGCTGGGTTGGAGGACAGAAGAGACCAAAAAAGCATAAATCTTTGGGACTTAGCAAAAAATTCCTACAACTTCGGGCTATGGAATTAGTAGGATCCAAGCTGAGATCTCCAAGGTGTAAAGAATCCAGCAGATAACTGTTTACAGCTGGAATGAACAGAAAATAGGGTAAGATATTAGGGAGACCCAAAAAAGGATAGATTTACTAGGCTGGAAGGCGGGCAGGAGTTGTGGATTCACCTTCTCTGTCCCTCCCCCATCATCAGGACCCCTTTGTGACTATTCTGTAGCTCTCTGATATGGGCCTGGAACCCCAGGCTAGAACACTCATTCTCAGTGCACCGCTGTCTAAGGCAGCAGTGCACTTCAGATCATGGAGAATTCTTGTTTTCTGAGGTGCCTTAACCGCTCCTTGGCTGTGCTCAAGATGGATATGGTATGGGCCTTTGATACCAACTTGTTACTATGGAGGATGTGACCAAAAATTATTAGGCAGGGCAGGGGTTGGAGTGGGCCTAAGGCCTGAAGCGTAGAACATTTATGTAGGTGTGGCAGATGGCTCCAGGTTTAACTACCAAACACAGTGACTCACATCATGGATGGGATTATTGAGAGCAATCAGGCTCCCAGCAGAACAGAATCCCTTATACATGTTCATCAGCTACCTCCCCGCTCATTATGGCTCAAAATGTCCCACGAAGAATTTTGCTACGTAGATTTTAATAGATGAAGCATAAGCATTCACCTACAAGTATTTACATGGGCACAGGTTTTCATTTTCCCTGGGTAAATACTGAAAAGTACAATGGCTGAGTCTTATGGTAAATGCACGTTTAGCTTTATAGGACATTGCCTCACTTTTTTCTAAATGGCTATAACATTTACAGTCCTATTCGAAAGTACTGCCATTAGTAGTGTCAGTCTATTTAATTTTGGCTATTGCAGTAGGTGTATAGCAACATCTCATTGTGGTTTTAATTTGTATTCTCCTGGATAATTATTGATGTCGAACATCTTTTCATGTTGTTATTGGGCATTTGTAGATTGTCTTTTATGAACTGTTTGTTTAAATCTTTTGCTGATTTTGGGAGTTATTTGTCTTCTTATGGAGTTATAAGAGTTCTTTATATTGTCTGGATCATCACTGTGGTTTTAAGCAACTAGGTTTTGTATGGTTTTTTGTTGTTATTGTATAACAATTGGTAACTGATGTAACAACTATAGAACACCTTATACAACAAAGACAGAAGGGCTGTTGTTGAAGTTTGAATTTTCTATTGCTATTATTACAAATTACCACAAATTTAGCAACTTAAAATAATACCCATGTATTGTCTTATGGTTTCTGTGAGTCAGAAGTACAGCATGTTCCAGCCATGTTCTCCACATAGGGTCTCACAGCACCAAGGATTCAGCAGTTATATTTTCTTACTGGAGGCTTGCGGGAAGAAGCTGCATCTAAACTCATTCAGGATTGTGGAAGAATTCAGTTCCTTCTCATGCTTTGTACCTGGCTTCCAGCATCTTCAAGCCAGCAAGGTAGGCCGAGTCCTTCTCACGTTTTGAATCTCTGCTTGTAAAAGCTCATGTGATTATTGTGGACCTATCTGGATAATTCAGAAAATCTTTTTTTTTTTAAAGATTTTATTGGGGAGTTGGGGGGAGGGGAACAGCATTGGGGAATCGGGGAAGGGGAACAGACAAGTTGCTGTCTTTTTGTTCTTCAGTCTAGTTGTGGAGGACGTGGCTTCACTGGCCCATGTTGGTATTATCATTGTGCTCTTCCTGGGTGAGGCAGTCGCTTGCCGGCCATTAGATGGCTGCTCATGGTGGCTCACAGCAGCTCACGCCAGCTGCGAGCCACTCACAGTAGCTCACAGCAGCCCACTGCAGCCCCACTGCAGCCTATGCTGTCGCTGGCGACTCACGGGAGCCCAGCTCCAAGTCGAGCTGTTGTTCACCATCTTAGCTGTAGAGGGAACAGCATCACTGGCCTTCATGTGGGATCTGAACTGGGGCCCTGTTGCTCAGAGCTGGTGCTCCCAAGCCAACTCTTAAGCAATGCACCACTGGGCTTAATCTATTTTAAGGATCATCTATTTTAATCATTATATCTGCAAGATCCTCTTGTCATGTAGTGTAACATATCCACCGATGAACACCAGCAGATGAAGGTATGGGAGTCATATTCTTTCCAACCAGAGCTGGAACATTAATCAAAATTGACCATATGCTGGGCCATAAAGCAAGACCCCCAAATTTTATTTATTTATTTTTTTAAAAGATTTTATTGGGGAATTGGCGGAGGGGAACAGCGTTGGGGAATCGGGGAAGGGGAACAGACAAGTTGCTGTCTTTTGTTCCTCAGTTTAGTTGCAGAGGATGTTGCTTCACTGTCGGTATAGTCATTGCGCTCTTCCCGGATGAGGCAGATCAGTCGCTGGCCTCTGGATGTCGCTCACCGCGGCTATTGGCAGCTCACGCTTGGCTGCCAGCCGCTCACGCTGGCTGCGGGCCACTCACTGTAGCCTATGGCAGCCTACCGCAGCAGGGGCCGCAGCCCACACCATCACCAGGGCTCGCACAGCCCAGCTCTAGGGGGAGCTGCCATCAGCTGCAGAGGGCAGTGTCACTGGCCCTCATGTGGGATCCGAACCGGGGCCGCCGGCATCCCAAAACCAGCGCTCAACCAATGCGCCACTCGGCCGGCCCAAGACCCCCAAATTTTAAAAGATTGAAATATTTTATAGTATATTCTCTGACCACATGCAATTGAGCTAGAAATAAGTAAAGAATGATATCAAGAAGATGTTCAACTGCTTGGAAATTAAGCAATGTACTTTCAAATAACTTATGAATCAAATAGGGAATTACAACAGAAATTTAAAAATATTTCGACCTGAATGATAGTAAAGATATAACTTTTGAAAACCTGTGAAGCATAATCAGTGATTAGAGTAAACATCATACTCAGTGGTAAAATTCTGAAAGCTTTCCATATGAAATCAAGAGTAAGACAAGGATGCCCACCATCACCAGTTTTATTTTACATTGTACTGGAGTTTTCAAATAACAAGAAGTCAGGAAAAATAAAAGTCTGGAAATACATAAAACTATCATTGTTTACAGATGACATGATTGTATATGTAGAAAATACAAAAGAATCTACAAATGAGCTAATAGAATTAACAGATTTATTTAGCAAGGTCTCTGAATGTAAGGTTATTATTGCACTAAAATTAGTTGAGTTGCTATTTATCGGCAATAAACAAATAGAAAATGAAATTCTGAAAAATATACCACTTACAATAATATCAAAAAGCATCACAGGCCGGCCAAGTTGCGCGGTGGTAAAGTGCTGGCTTGGGAATCCAGCAGCCCCGGTTCGGGTCCCACATATGAGGGCCAGTGACACTGCCCTGAAAAAAAAAAAAAAAGTGCTCTTTGGGCCGGCTGAGTGGCGCAGTGGTTGGGAGCTAGCTTGGGATGCCAGTGGCCCAGTTCGGATCCCACATGTGAGGGCCGGTGACACTGCTCTCTTAAAAAACAAAAAAAGCATCACAGGGCCAACCCAGTGGCAACAGGGTCGCCAATTAGATGCCTGAGCTGAGCTGCCTTTGAGCTGCCAACAGGTGGCAGGATGGCTCAGCTAAAAAATAAACAAAACAAAACAAAAAAAATCACAAACATATTACTGCATAAATTATATAAATGTCTAACTACTATGCTGTACACCTGAAACTAATAACAATAATATGAACGTCAACTATAACTGAAAAAAAAAAAGAAAAAAACAGCATCACAAATGAAAAACTGAACTTAACAATGTCAAAGACCTTTTACTGGAAACTACTAATTTTGAAAAAAGTTAAAAGAAATCCAAATAAATACCATGTTCATAGATTAGAAGAGCTGGTATAAAGATGTTAATTTTTTCCCAATTCATCGATAAATTCAATGTAATTCCAATCAAAATCCCAGCAGGTTTTTGGTATAAAAATTGACACAACATTTTGATTTAGCTGATTCCAAAATTTAGATGGCAATGCAAAAAGCTAAGAATAGGCAATCTTAAAGAAGAACAAAGCTGAACAATCACACTGCTGGATAACATGACCTATTATAAAGCTGTGGAAATTTAAACAATGTGGTTTTGTTCCAACAGCAGACAAACAGGCCAATGGAACAGAACAGAGTCCACAGACAGGCTGCATAGAGTCACCTGATAGGTGACAGATGATATTGCTGTGCAGTGGGGAAAGGGTGGTCTTTTGACTATGTGTCAAGTGAAGAGCCTTATGGAAAAACATTAAACTTGATCCCTACCTCACAATCATCTAAAACTTAATTCCAGGTGGATTGTCCTCTAAAGGAGAAAGATAAAGCCATAAAGATTTCTGAAGAAAGTATAGGAAGAGTATCTTTATAAACTTTGAATAGAAAAGCTTTTTAAAAGAGTATACAAAAATAGTTAACTATAAACAAAAATAATTGATAAATTGGACTCTACTAAAATTAAGAACTTCTGTTCTGCAAAAGACACCATTAAGAGAGTGGAAAGGAAAGCCAAAGAATGGGAGAAGATATTTGCTATATACAAAGTGCTCATATCCAGAATACATAAAGAATTTCTAAAAATTGATCTTAAGAAAAAAAAGAAAAAAGGCAGACAACCAACAGAACAATGGGCAAAAGACCTAGACATTTCACAAAGCAGGACACTCAAATGTCCTACAAACAAGTAAGGAGATGGCCAACTTCATTAATTAGGAGGGAAGTACAAATTAAAGCCAGAAAGCCATACTACTTCACACAGAAGGGCTAAAAGGAAAAGACAGAGAATACCTAGGTTTTGTGAAGTTGAGGAGTGATGGAACATTCTCCTGCATGGAGGGTGGAAGTCTCAAGTGGGAATGACCTGGAAAAAATCTCTATTAAAATAGAAGGTCTTGTAGTCTACCAGCAGTTCCATTCATAGGTACATACCCAACAGAATGTGTTCACATGCTCACCAAAAACATACACGAGAATATCTGTAGCAGCACTGTTCATAATATCCCAAACCTGGAAATAACTCCAATGTACATCTGTGGTTAATGGATGATATATTGTGGTACCTTTCATACAACGAAATGTTACAGAGCAATGAAAATGAAAAATCTATCTGTACAGTCTTTGTTTTAGTTACAAATACTATACAAAATTTTCACGCTTTATCTGGTTTTGTGAATTATTTTTATTGTGCTCCAAAAATCATGGGCTCTTATTATCCTGAGTCTTTATAACCATGTTGTTCCTTATAATTTTAACTATGTAATAACCTTAAAAGATGCAGAAAAAACATTCAATAAAATTCAACCCCATTCATTATTAATAAAAATCCAACTTTACAATATAGCAATAAAAGGGAAGGTCCTTAATTGATAAAGGTTGACTATCAAAAACCTATAGTGATATGGGCCGGCCGAGTGGCGCATTGGTTAAGCGCTGGTTTTGGGATGCCAGCGGCCCCGGTTCGGATCCCACATGAGGGCCAGTGACACTGCCCTCTACAGCTAACAACAGCTCCACCTGGAGCTGGGCTGTGCAAGCCCCGGTGATGGTGTGGGCTGCAGCCCCTGCTGCAGTGGGCTGCCATAGGCTACAGTGAGTGGCCCGCAGCCAGCGTGAGCAGCTGGCAGCCAAGAGTGAGCTGCCAATAGCCGCGGTGAGCGACCATCCAGAGGCCAGTGACCGATCTGCCTCATCCGGGTGAGCGACCATCCAGAGGCCAGCGACCGATCTGCCTCATCCGGGAAGAGCGCAATGACGATACCAACAGTGAAGCAACATCCTCCGCAACTAAACTGAAGAACAAAAAGACAGCAACTTGTCTGTTCCCCTTCCCCGATTCCCCAACGCTGTTCCCCTCTGCCAATTCCCCAATAAAAATCTTTAAAAAACAAACAAACAAACAAAAAACCTATAGTGATATACGTAATAGTAAAACAATATGAACTAAATAATACTTACTAGTAAAACAATACGAACTAAATAAATAGTTCCTAAGTAGTTATTTTAGGAACTAAATGAGAATGCTTACTATCATTAATATTAATGCTTAATATCATTTATCTCTAGGGAGTAGGTTAAATCTTCATTTTGCAGCCGAGGACACTAAAGCCCAAACAGGTTAAATCATTTCCATGGGGCCATACAGCTAGTCATAGAGGCTGGAATTCTGGGAATATAAGGTGCATTCCTACTGTGATAATGACAAAGAAATGGCAAACCAGTCAGAACAAAGTAATGCCAGACATTTAGACTCTACTACTTAGTTAAGGGAGCATTTGATCCCTTAACTGAGGGCTGGCATCATCAGATACCAGAGCAAGCCAAATTTCTTCTTTGATTAAGGGGCCAGAAGGGCTTCAAGTGAGCTTTGTTTATTTAATTGGATTGGAGACAAAATACTAAGCTTTTTTTTTTTTCAGGTATCATAGTAACAGTGACACTTTTCCTAAGATTATTCCAAATAGATATAACAGAAAAAAAGTTATATGGCTTTATCAGTAAATGTTCACTCATGGATTGTTTAGTTTCTGTAAATGAGTCACTTTGGAGCTATTTGGGCATTTTTACCACAGTAAAGAGCATGTCTGTCAGCAATCCCAAGGCATATATCTGTTATTGTCTGTTACTCCTTTATTCAAGAATGTCTGTCATTATCACGCAGGTAATTTCTAACTTCCCAATATTCTACAAACAGAATAGTTTTGTGTACAAAGGGATTTTTTCTAAAACATTTTCATACTATAATAGCTTGCATTAGGCAGTCTGAAGAGTTAATAATTTAAAAATTTACGAATGAATTCAAACGTTCTCAAATTTTTTCTCAGCAAAAACTATGAAAATTTTACAGTATTTTTTTGTTTTGTTTTTGAGGGCAGTGTCACTGGCCCTCATACGTGGGACCCGAACCGGGGCCGCTGGCTTCCCAAGCCAGCACTTAACCACTGCGCCACTTGGCTGGCCTACAGTATATTTTGAAAGCAACCGAACATAATTATTTTTAGACTGCAATGCCAACTGCTGTAGTAAATTCTAATTGAGCTTAAACACATACAGTGAGAAACCCAAATAATACATTTGGTACTGTAATCTAAAAAATCATAATAAGGATTAATAAGTGATGAGACAACTAAAGAGTTAACAGGAGCAGGCTTGTGAGCTGGCAGGATGGGACAGGCAAAGAGTTAATAGGAGCGAGCTTGTAGGCTAACAGGAATGAGCTAAACATGAACCACTTGGCCCTGACTCCCTTGGCCAGCACAGCACCTGCAGGCTGACAAGCACCTTACATCCATCATAGGTGGGAACAGAGCAGTTTCCAATCGCAAGGGCAACCCCTGCAAACTGATATCCATCATCGATGGAAACAGGACAATTCCCAGGAGAAGACAATTATAACAGCAGCCCCCCACTGCAAGCTAACAAGCACACTACATCCTGCTTAGAAAAATATAAAACCCCAGCACTCCTTCTCATCAGGGCATCTGTCCTTATTGAGCTCAGTCCTGGCAAAACTTCCCTTTGACAGAATTATTTTTGACTTTCAATAAATCTTTGCTTACTCTTGTAGAGTCTCATAAATTCTTTTTACAATCTGTGAATGACAAGGGGTTAATTCTACACCCAAGACAATAAGCAGACTTTGATTAGGCTGTTTACTTCAGGACTTTAAAAGTAGTGCCTAGTTACAAAGTCACAAGCTACTATCTCAGAAATAATATCCCAGAGTCTAATCAATTTTACAAAAAGGGTACACTAGATGTCGCTGTGGAGCTCACTGTCGTTTAATATTTCCTACTACCAGAGAGCTTTACCAAGTAGT
The DNA here is from genome assembly GCA_033961575.1 of Aselliscus stoliczkanus. NCBI lineage: Eukaryota > Metazoa > Chordata > Mammalia > Chiroptera > Hipposideridae > Aselliscus > Aselliscus stoliczkanus. The sequence goes on from CM066727.1 coordinate 187,585,821, forward strand.
CTGTCACTTGTAACACTTAAAATGTCGAGTTGCTGTCATTGCATGCTGGATCGAAAAAGCTATGAGACTTCATTCATGATGTCCATATAATTACACTACAATGAGCAAAAGGTAAAGTAATTGAAAATCAACTACATAATAGGAAACAAGCAGCCTTAATTTTGGCTTGTAATTTCCAATATCACTTGATTGTCAAGGTGTTTAAAATCAGTTTAGAATAATTTAGAAATTGAGATGTACATCAAATCCATCAAGTAGAATTCAAATGTTTTGTCTACAGTGTAGTATTTTAGAGTCTAAATTTATCAATATAATAGATTGCTTTAAAACAGAGCTTCTATAATTGCTGTGCTGGTCATTTATTGATTGTTTCTCGGCTCCAAGCCTACCCCTCTATAGTCTTTGAAATGAGAAAATAAGCGACAATATATTGAAAATAAGAACACCAGTACAGGGCTGGCCGAGTGGCGCATTGGTTGAGCGCTGGTTTTGGGATGCCAGCGGCCCCGGTTCGGATCCCACATGAGGGCCAGTGACACTGCCCTCTACAGCTAACAACAGCTCCACCTGGAGCTGGGCTGTGCGAGCCCCTGTGATGGTGTGGGCTGCAGCCCCTGCTGCAGTGGGCTGCCATAGGCTACAGTGAGTGGCCCACAGCCAGCGTGAGCGGCTGGCAGCCAAGCGTGAGCTGCCAATAGCCGCGATGAGCGACATCCAGAGGCCAGCGACCGATCTGCCTCATCTGGGAAGAGCGCAATGACGATACCAACAGTGAAGCAACATCCTCCGCAACTAAACTGAAGAACAAGAAGACGGCAACTTGTCTGTTCCCCTTCCCCGATTCCCCAATGCTGTTCCCCTCCACCAATTCCCCAATAAAATCTTTAAAAAAACAAAAAAAAAAAAAAAAAAAAAAAAAAAAGAACACCAGTACAGCATAGGGATATAGTCAATTGTATTGTAAGAGCTATGCACGGTGTCAGATGGCTACTAGACTTGTTGGGGTCATCACTTTGTGAGGTGTGTAAATGTCTATCATCATTTGTTTTGTACACCTGAAACTAATAATAAAAAAAAAGATAAAAAACACCAGTATTATCTCTGTCAGAGAAGAGAGTTACAAATATGGAAAATAAAAAAGGCTAGAATGAATTCTGCAGTATTTTGATTTAGAATTGGAGGTATTAGTGTGAACTCAAAGTTTTTAAAAGATAGCTAGATGATAGATATGGAAGGAAGGAATTAAGGAAGGAAGGAAGGAAGGAAGGAAGGAAGGAAGGAAGGAAGGAAGGAAGGAAAGAAGAAGGAAGGAAGAAATAAATGTGTATGTATGGGTGTATATATATACACTGAGAAAGCCTAGAAGCAATAATACCCTAGCTCAGGTTTCAGCAAACTGCGGCTCGCGAGCCCCATGCGGCTCTTTGGGTACGTTCTGTCTCAAAAGTTTGCCGACCCCTGGAAGAGCCAATCCTGTCCCTACAACATATTAAAAATTATTTTAGAACCATAAATATATTTTTACATAATCACCATTATGTGAATAATATCCTTTAAAAATTTTATAAATGAAACTATGATACAATAGTTTTATTTTCATTTTCAATTTTACTTTAGGGCCTGCGGCTTGTGAGCCACAGCTTGCTGATCCCTGGCGGCTCTTCGGTCTCAAAAGTTTGCTGACCCTTACCCTAGAGCAATATGTATACTTTGCTCCCAGACTTTTGTTTCTAAATATTATTCTCCTCTAAACAGTACCACACTTCTTTGGAAAAATGGCTGATTCCAAGGCTGGGGGTAGGAAAAGTATAAGATAAGCCTGGAACATTTTGCTGTAACAGAAAGTAAAAAAGTGTTCAAAAAATGATGGGGACTTGTCAAAACAATACAGGATCAGCTTAAAGGGGTTTCCAATGGCCAACTCTGGGACAATGTAAGCATCAAAATAATGTCAGTATTATATTATAACTCATGGAATAAAATAGGAATGCATTAGTTCATACTGATATAAATAGATGTACAGTAAATTAAATAAATGAGAAAGGAAAGTGCTTCCTTACAGTAGAACACTAATAAATGTACGGCTGACCGAGTTAGAAAATCACCATTTGGCAATTATCACAATAACTGATTTGGGCAACAACTACATCGGTAGAGGTGAAAATTAATGGCTTAAAGTTTGTTGAAGAACAGAATGCTTATGTAGTTTCAAAGTATCTCCCCACAAGTTACTTATTAATAAGAGATAAAAATAGTAACTTTACAATGCAGAAACCTGGCAAACCACATCCTGATAAAGTGATCAAAGCTCACGTCACCAGTGATAGGAGAAATCAATATCAGGTGACTTCTTTTTTTTTTTTTTCAAGAGGGTAGTCTCACTGGCTCTCATATGTGGGATCTGAACCAGGGCTGCTGGCTTCCCAAATCAGCTCTTAACCACCGTGCCACTCGGCCGGCCCAGGTGACTTCTGATATGACACTCCAATAAGAACAAATAATCACATCTATGATATTCCTGTCCTAAATGTTTACTATAAATCTAATCATGAGAAAATTCAGACATCCAAACTGAGTAACATTCTCCAATATAACTGTCTTGTACTCTTCAAAAATGCCAACGTCACGAATGACAAAGAAAGGCAGAAGTACTGCTCCAGACTGAAGAAGCCTAAAAATACATGAAAATTAAATGCAACGTGCTCCTGGACTAGAAGAAAAAGTGTTTTTGATTTTTGATTTTTTCTTTTTTTGTCATCAATAACATCACTGGGAAACTTGGATAGAATCTATGAATTGGATGGTAGTATTGTATCTGTGTTCATATCCTGATTTTGATGGTTCTCCTCTGTCTTTTAGGAAAAAAAACCCTGAAGTATTTAGGAGTAACAAGGCATCATGTATGTTCAGAAAAAAAATATGTGTATAGGGCCGGCCGAGTGGCACGGTGGTTAAGCGCTGGCTTTGGAAGCCAGCGGCCCCGGTTCGATCCCACATATGAGGGCCAGTGACACTGCCCTCAAATAAAAAAAAAAAATATGTGTATGCGTATGTGTGTATATATAATCTATATATCCATACATATAAGTGTATTATATATGTGTGTGTGTGTGTCTCTCGCTATACGTGTGTGTATAAAAAGTAATGCGAGACAGAATGATAAAGCACATGTGGCAAAATGTAAACAATCCGAGAATCTGAGTGTAGGGTATGTAGAAGTTTTTTGCACTATTCTTGCATCTTTTCTGTAAATTTAAAATTCAAATTTTTTTAAAAAGTAAACAAACCTAGAAAATATAAAAACATAAAATATTGAAAACATTTTCATAAAGCTAATTTCTGTGGGTCTAAAGGAGATTCCTGAGAAGAGAATGTAAAAGAAGATAGGCTAGGGGGCTGGCCGAGTGGCGCATTGGTTAAGAGCTGGTTTTGGGATGCCAGCGGCCCTTGTTCGGATCCCATTTATGAGGGCCACTGCCCTCCACAGCTAACAACAGCTCCACCTGGAGCTGGGCTGTGTGAGCCTTGGAGACAGTGTAGGCTGCAGCCCCTGCTGCAGTGGGCTGCCATAGGCTACAGTGAGTGGCAGGCAGCCGGCGTGAGTTGCCAATAGCTGCGGTGAGCGACATCCAGAGGCCGGCGACCGATCCCTCATGCTGGAAGAGCGCAATGATGACACCAACATGGGCCAGTGAAGCAACATCCTCCGCAACTAGACTGAAGAACAAAAAGACAGCAACTTGTCTATTCCCCTTCCCTGATTCCCCAACGATGTTCCCCTCCCCCAATTCCCCAATAAAAATCTTAAAAGAAAAAAAAGAAGATAGGCTAGGGCCGGCCGAGTGGCGTGGTGGTTAAGCACTGGCGTGGGAAGCCAGCGGCCCCGGGTTCGGTCCCACATATGAGGGCCAGTGACACTGACCTCAAAAAAAAACAAAAAATCACGATAGGCTAAAGACAAAACTTTGGAAATATTCACAGTACTCTAAACTGGTGTGCAACAGATTTTAAGTAATTTAAAAACAGATAGCCTAGCCTAATCTAGCTATTACATTGTTTTAAAAAAATTATTATACTAAGATATTTCTATTTTTCTTATACATATTTATATATTTTAACAATCATGCTACATTAGACATTTTAACAGTCAAAACATCCTATGATCGTTTTCAATTAACCTGAATCCATTGTGTTAATGTAATATCTCAAAAATTTCAACAATTTTTAAAAATATGTGATGTTACTTTGCCTTGTTCTTATTTTTTTTGCAATAATATTTTTTAGAGTAAATGGGGTTCCAAAAACTCTTTAAGTTGTCAGATTACTATTATATAGAGCAATTTTAATATACGATGGGTATATGGGCAAGATGGAAGGATGCTTAGATACCTTCTGAAAGATTGGATCTAATTGGGAGACTGTCTTAGAAAAACAATGAGGGGCCGGCTAAGTGGTGCGTTGGTGAAGAGTTGGCTTGGGTGTGCCAGCTCTGGGCAGCAGGGCCCTGGTTCAGATCCCACATGAGGGCCAATGACGCTGAGCCCTCTACAGCTAAGATGGTGGAAAACAGCTCAGCCTGGAGCTGGGCTGCTGTGAGTCACTGGTGATGGTGTAGGCTGCAGTGGGGCTGGCAGGCAGCTAGCGTGTGCTTTTGTGAGCTGCCAAGAGCCGCCGTGAGTGGCTGTCCAATGGCTGGCGAGTGACTGTCTCAGCCTGGAAGAGTGCAATGATAATACCAACATGGGCCAGTGAAGTGATGTCCTCCACAACTAGACTGAAGAACAAAAGGACAGCAACTTGTCTGTTCCCCTTCCCTGATTCCCCAATAAAATCTTAAAAAAAAAAAAAAAGAAAAACAATGACTATGATTAACCAACAGGACTAGGGCATGGCAAAATAAGGTATAAGAGTTCTTAATGTTTATGACTGAAACATGTCCACATAACTCAGAAGATTCATTTATGTAATGAAAATTATGAAAATAGTTATACATAAAGACATTCAGATTAGGTACAATTTGTTTGAAAAGACAGTAGTAATATTGGAACAAATTATATTGTTCACGTGCAAGAACACAGTATAAAAAGAATCCTGGGTGCTGGCCGAGTGGCTCAGTTTGTTAAGAGTTGGCTTAGAGCATGAGCTCTGAGGTACAGGGCCGCCGGTTTGATTCCCACATGGGCCAGTAAACGCTGCGCCTGAGCTGAGCTGTTGTTGAGCTGCCAACAGGCGGCAGGGTGGCTCAGCTGGTGTAAAAACAAGATTGCCTGTTCAATGGTGGGCTATGCCCATCCGCAACTAAAACTGAACTCGGCACCTTGAGCTGAGCTGCTGCCTGGATGGCTCAGTGGATAGAGAGTGCCTCTTAACAACAAGGCTGCTGGTTCGACTCCTGCATGGGATGGTGGCTATGCCCACCTGTAACTAAGATTGAACACAGCAACTTGAGCTTAGAGGCCATGAGCTGCTGACCGGAAGCCAGACGGCGACTGGCACCCTCCACAACGAAGATTGAAGAACAACAACTTGGCTGGTTCCCTTTCCCAATTCCCTAACACTGTTCCCCTCTCGCAATTCCCCAATAAAAAAAAAAAAAAAAAAGAATCCTGGACTCCATCAATGTATGAGAATGCACAGCAACTTAATTCTAAGAGTAATTACATTCTATTTACCCAGACTTCTGGTGTTAAATTATTATTAGTTTTTAAATAGAAAATTGGTTCCTAAGCTTTAATCATACCACTTAAACAAGAAAGTAAATAATGTTTTTCATTTAATTTAGATATCTAGTCTGATCAAACACCCAGGAATAAGCTATTCTGACCCATAAACTGGCCTGGGTAAGTAAATTAGATAGTTGACAAAACTCTAATTTTTATTTTCTCCAACTTTACAATTTAAATGAAGGATGATTTAAATATTTTTTAAAGTTGACATTCTTGAAATCAAAAGAGGAGAAATACTGTTTCTTTTCTACAATTTTTCAAAGTGGCACAAATTATAGAAAATTTAAGTAATTGCTGGTGTTATGTAGGTTAAGTGCAATTGTGTAATAGCAGTATTTAGTTTCTCTCAGAATAATAAAGTCAGTCAATTCCACTAATATTTGAAGTTATTGCTCTCTAAGGAATATCTTTGATTCCCTTAAGCTATTCCTTCCAAATTGACTACTCTCTGAGTTTAAACATATAACATTTTTCCCTGAAGTTTCATTATTTTTGCAAAATTTAATTTCTTTAGGGCTGACTGCAATTGCCCTAAATTGTGTTCATTTGTGAGTAGGCCCCTTAGTATCTACAGCAGAAAATATCATTAGTGGGATGAGGTTTGGATTATGACAAATCTAAAAAAAATTTCGGTTCATAATAACCCAGGGCATAAACAAACAGAAACTTAGGTATTGCGTATACTCTGTCCCATGTCTCTAGCGATGAATGGAACTATTTCTACTGTTTTTAGTAAAAACTAATGACTTTATTTTATATTCATTATTTTTCATGTTTACTATTCTTCAGGTGTACATATTTCTCCCTAAGGTCTCCTGCATGTTACCAAGCCTGTGGCTTTTTCCATTTTTAAGCAGCTGATAGTTCCCTGTCTCCTTTTACACTTCTCTTACTTAAGAAGTTACCCGATTTTGTACAGTGTACTCTGGGGGTACACCACAGCCTAGCACCTCGCTCTTGCACGTGATCAAACCAGATCAGCAGGGATCCTTTCTAGTAACTAAGCACTTTGTATCCAGGACAAACCAGGTAATTCAGGATATTTGTATCAGTTTACAGATGGGAAACTAGAGTCAGGCTCATTCCACAGGTTTATGTTTATCTTTGGGTTCCTCACAGCGTATGTTCCTAAACCTGGCTGTTTATAAGAATCAAATGGGGGGGGGGGCCGAGTGGCGCATTGGTTAAGAGCTGGTTTTGGGATGCCAGCGGCCATGGTTCGGATCCCACATGAGGGCCAGTGACACTGCCCTCTACAGCTAACAACAGCTCCACCTGGAGCTGGGCTGTGTGAGCCCTGGCGATGGTGTAGGCTGCAGCCCCTGCTGCAGTGGGCTGCCATAGGCTACAGTGAGTGGCATGCAGCCAGCATGAGCTGCCAATAGCCGCAGTGAGCGACCATCCAGAGTCCGGCGACCTATCTGCCTCATTTGGGAAGATCGCAATGATGATACCAACATGGGCTAGTGAAGAAAAGTCCTCCGCAACTAGACTGAAGAACACAAAAAAGACAGCAACTTGTCTGTTCCCCTTCCCCAATTCCCCAACACTGTTCCCCTCCCCCAACTCCTCAATAAAATCTTTAAAAAAAAAAAGAGTCAAATGGGGATCTTTGAAAAAACAGCAGGGCCAGCTGAGTGGCGCAGTGGTTAAGGGCTGGCTTGGGAAGCCAGCGGCCCTGGTTTGGTCCCACATGTGATACTGCCAGTGATACTGCCCTCAAATAAATAAATAAATAAATAAATAAATAAAATAAAATAAAAAAACGGCAGATTCCAAGATTCCTCATCAGACTTAGTAAGTAGAATCTTTTCAGGCCTGAGAACATCTGTGTCCAAAAAAACTCCCCAGGTTCTTTGATGAGAAACCAGATTTGAGATGCTCTAACTCATATAAAAGCTGTCCAGGTGATGGATTGTAGCCAATGAGTGACTAAAGTTACCACATGTGTGTGTGCACCTTCTATATGGACTATTTTAGGGTCTGCCTTATCTAGGGATGCCTCTCCTCTCTGGGCCAAAACAGATTTTATTCTTTTAATTTCAGAAAGACAGAAATTTCAAAATGTCAAGAGATAAAGACTGGTTAAAATAATTCAACTGCCATTTATTTCCTATAAAATACAATGTCCTTGAATATTCATGTATAACTTGCACAGCTTTCAACACCCTGAACAAAGGTGGGTGACTTCAAGAGTCTGAATATGAACCTCAGAGCTGGGTCTGCTCTCTTGGGGTACACTTTGGTAAAGTGGTCACCCCTAACCTTACAGCCATGGTACTCGAGACTCAACCCACGATACACTTTCAAAGAAGAATGGGGATGGTTTGACCTTTTAAAACTTTCCAGAATGAAAATTATGTCCCCATGGTGAAGTCTATTTTTACCTTATTTCAGATACAAAGAGACAAATTTCTTCCTACTCTATTTATAAAGACATGCAAGGGCCGGCCGAGTGGCGCATTGGTTAAGCGCTGGTTTTGGGATGCCAGCGGCCCCGGTTCGGATCCCACATGAGGGCCAGTGACACTGCCCTCTACAGCTAACAACAGCTCCACCTGGAGCTGGGCTGTGCGAGCCCCGGTGATGGTGTGGGCTGCAGCCCCTGCTGCAGTGGGCTGCCAGGGCTACAGTGAGTGGCCCGCAGCCAGCGTGAGCGGCTGGCAGCCAAGCATGAGCTGCCAATAGCCGCGGTGAGCGACATCCAGAGGCCAGCAACCGATCTGCCTCATCCGGGAAGAGCGCAATGACGATACCAACAGTGAAGCAACATCCTCCGCAACTAAACTGAAGAACAAGAAGACGGCAACTTGTCTGTTCCCCTTCCCCAATTCCCCAACGCTGTTCCCCTCCACCAATTCCCCAATAAAAAAAAAAAAAAAAAAAAAAAAAAAAAAAAAAAAAGACATGCAAAATAAAACAGAACAGGATTTCTAATAAAAAACAACTAAGTGGATGTTATTCTTTTTTCCTCAGGGCAGATATGAAAAGGGACTTTAGTCTCTGTTGCATAATTATTTATATCCCTCTATTCCATGGCAGTGCAGGAATTATTTAAGGATTTTCTTTTGCATCCCCATGAAAGGGATGATCCTCAAATCTAAGTGCAAACTTGACCTCAGGCTCTTAAGTTTACAAATGCCTGTTGGAAAGTTCCACTTGAGTGTCCTGTCTCTCTAGCATCTGAAATTCTGTTTATCCCCCAAATATGGTTTTGGGTTAGGATTGGCCACGCTGAAAATTTGTGCAACATTCAAAGGCAGAAGTGAAGCAGCAGTCATTACACTCTGAAGGTCTGTATAGGACATGAGGGACTATGGCATCTCATGCATTGTTGTTGATCTGCTGGCTCACCTTGGAGTGGGGCAGTGGCCAGGCGTGGAGCTCTTTCGCAACTCTTGGACCTTCTGTTTCTGTTTCTCTTGAGTCCTGGGCCAGATGCTTGCACAGCACCATTGCTCCTGTAAGTACCCACACCATCAATGCTGTAGGTGGTAAGAGACAGATGCACAGCTTAGTTTATCTTCAGGGAATCCAGTTTGTTTTTGTGGGTGCCGTTTTGTCCCTGTTCAGCCCCACTTCATGTCCAGATCTCCTATCTATGGATTTATACCATTTTCAGGTCCAACCCAGACAAAAGGGCAACATTTTCTCCAGTTCTCACAATTTCATGAGGCCTAATCCCTACACTAAATCTTTTATTCCATATGACACATACTGGTTTTGCTTCTCTGGTCAAACTCTGATACAGACAGGGTATTGGAAGTAATTCCAGGAGAACCAAATGTTAATAACGGGTTCTCTGAATTTGGGTTATCTGATCTAACTGGATTTAAAGGCACTGATGACCAATTGTCAATAATAAAGGTGATCCTGGTTGTCCATGGCATGCATTCACAAAAACCTATCACTTGTGGGCACCTGTCATCAAATGGCTAAAGAAGGCAAGGTTTTACCAAGTAGATGCTTTCATAGAATATTTAAGTGGAAATGAGGAATACAATGGAGTTAGTTGGTTTCTCCTAATTATGTTTAATAACTGGGAGAAAGGAATTGATGAGCTTAGGGCTTTAAAGTCTCAGTTCAAAATGAGATAAATGACCATGAAGTTTATATGACTGCTTTCCGGTATCTACAAGTCTGTAATTTCTAAAAACCAAATCCAAAATCTAATTCTGAATTACAATGCAATTGAATTCCCAATCTTACACGTTTTATGTTAAAGTTAGGGCTTTTTTTTAAGCAGCAGTGAGTCTCTGAACAATGGAATGGGAACACATGGGCAGATTCAGAGGACACTGGGATCATGAACCTCTAAATTCTGCTGAGCCTCCTTTGCCAGTAGAAATATCCCTTCCTCCTTTGCCAGAGAAGTCTAGTTTCTCCTTACCTGTTAAATCTGTAATGGCCTCCTTGAGTTAATTGCCATGCAGGATCGGCTGATCCTCAAGACCAATTGCCAACACCTCCCATTGTTTCTGGAATCCACTGCAGGGGATCCTAGAAGATAAGACTCTTTCTTTGACCAAACACTAGCTAGGCTCCTCTGAGCGCCTTTTTCACCAGGCCTGTCCATGGGCATGTCCTTGAAGAGCCCAAGTATAACAAGAATTCTCTCAAGTCGGTTAATGTATTTTTTTTTTTTTTTTGAGGGCAGTGTCATTGACCCTCATATGTGGGACCGAACCGGGGCCGCTGGCTTCCCAAGCCAGTGCTTAACCACCGCGCCACTCGGCCGGCCCTCTCAAGTCGGTTAAATGAGAATCCCCCAACCTTGATATCTGATCAAATTCCTCACCCCCAAGAGAAATCTGATTACCTTGGCCTGCCTTCATCAAGAATCCTGTTAGGCCAATTTAGCAAGAATTACCTGACCCTCTTAGTAACTTCCCATCTGCTGATCCCCTCCCCAAACCTGCTCCATGGCAAAAAAATCTCCACTTGTAGAAATCATCTTATTGAGTTCTTACAATCTTTTCAAGATAGGTATTACTCCCATCTAGTTCCAGCTACAAAATCTGCAGGGCTCCATGCAAAATGTAAAACACAGGGCCTCTTGTTTGTTAAAGGGAAAACCACAACCCCAAAATGGCGTCACTCATGCTAAAAGCCCATAATACCAAAGCTAGATTTAATATCTGGTCCAATTGCAATTTCAGCCTCTCCCAGAAATGTAATCTTAATCAAACAGTCTGGAATTTTCTGGTCAAGCAACAGGAAGGTAATCTGTCACATGGGTCCTCTTTACTCCCTGCCTTCCACCCAAAGAAGAGGCAATCTGCATTATAAAAACTCCTGCCTTTCCGATTCCCCCAAAAGAAGATATCCTGGTCTAAAAATAATTCTTTTCTTTTGTTAATAGCTTGCTTGCCCACACTTCTTCCTATAAAAATTTTCCATTTTGTACAACCCCTCAGAGCGCCCTTCTAATTGCTAGGTGGGATGCTGCCAGATTCATAAATCACTTAATATTGCCAGTTAGAGCTTCAAATTTACTTGGTTGAATTTTTTTTAACATATTCATAAATTATTAAGAATTTCAAAATGGTAACGGTAGAGCATTAAACCAAGCACAGGGTGCTTTGTGACTGTACAGGTGGCAAGCCCATGAGGCTGGCACTGCTTCTATCTTATATTTAAGAAAAAGTTTCATAGAAATCGAGTAAATTCCCAAGGTTATTTTATCAAGAGCTGGGAAAATGTCAGAGCCAGAATGCTAACAGAGATGTGAAAGGAACCCAAAGAGAGTCTGGAGGCTTTGACTAGAAATAAATGACAAAGATTTAATCAACAGTCTTAAGAGTTTGCAAACTGGGAGTTTTGCTAGACAAAACCTCATAAGCGTAGAAGAAAAGAGTTCTTTTAGTAACACGTACCTTCTTGAGAATTATCAGCCCTGCATTGTTAGCTGTAACATTGGTCCCAGCTGATTATCAGTCAAATATCAGGCAGTCTGAATGTTGGATGGCAGGTGGATGGCAGGTCCTGGATACCTGAGTCCTTCCTGGTATAATCGGAAGTCTGGTACATGTCCAGATACATGTATCTGAACACAGAATGGGAAAGTTCAAAAGTTTAGATTCCAGAGCTAGTTAGAATTGAATCAGTTCCTCATGCCTCAACCTTCATAATGTTAATTTTAGCAACTTGGTTAAAAAGACTCCATATTATATCTTCACTCTTTCTTCTAAGGTGTGACCCCTACTAAATGCTCCCTAATTAAAGTAGGCCCTTCTCTGCTGAACTGACTCTAACCAAGATTTTCTAACTTTATTAAGCTGCCAATCATTTTTACTCTAGTTCATCTCTGGGCCCCCAGGGGTGAAAAAGCATTTATTGAATGTTTTAATGTTACATAAACTATTGCAATGAAGCTGCAAGTTGTGTTGTTTATCTTACACGTTTCCTTTCAAAATGTTCTCCTGAAGTCTGATGAAAAATGCAGACACGTCTACGTGTAATATGAATGGAACTAAAAAATAATGTACCATAAAGACAGAAGTTGTGACACACTGCAATGCAGTGACATTCTAACCGCAACACCGACATGCTAACATACAGCATTTGGTTGTTTTTTAAAACGACTACTATCCTGGAACTCACTTCAAGGTAAAGAACTGAAGCCCTAGCGTCAAGGAGAAACTCTTCAAGGTGAAGGGACAGAAAGCGGAGGTCACAAGCATATGATCCACACCACTCAAAAACTCTGCCCACAGGGCGCGCTTGCGCAGGACGAATCCTCCTGCGCAGAAGCCGGGCCGGAAGGGCTGGGGCGGAGGGGGCGGGGATAGGGTTGCTAGGAGAACGCGATGACGTGACAGCCGCGGCGCTCCTCTCCGCCAATGGGTGCCGCCTGCTTGTAGTGACTCGCTGTCTACGTCACGCTGACGACGCACGAAGGGCACAGATCTGAGGGCTCGGAGGACATTCGGTCTCTGTGAGCCGTAGCCTTGCCTAGGAGCCGGGTCCGTGTTCGCCATCTTAGGGAGTGAGTGTGGTCTGGCCTTCCCCGCGCGGCAGGTAGAGGGAGCGGAGCGCGGACCCCCGTGGGGCGACGCCTGTGCCGTACGCCCGGGCAGCCTCCTCTTTGGCCGTGATCTCCTCAAGGACGCGGAGGCGGGCAAAGGGAGGCCTGGGTCGGGGTCCCAGGGCGCCCTTTGCCTTCCCCCCTGACGGCAGGTCTCTCTTCCCGTAGGAAGATGTTCTCGTCCGTGGCGCACCTGGCGCGGGCGAACCCCTTCAACGCGCCCCACCTGCAGCTCGTGCACGACGGCGTCGCGGGCCCCTGCGGCAGCCCCGGCGGACCCCTGGGCCCGCCCCGCCGCTCCCGCCAGCTGGCAGCCGCCGCTGTGGAAGGTGCGCGTAGCCCCTGCCCGGATGCGGTCGCTCTGTCCGCGAGTGGCCTTCGTGGCCTTGAGGGCCCGGCCCGCCCGCTGCACCGCAGGATGGCGCTGAGTCGCTGCCGCGCCGTGGCAGCCCGTTTCCCCCGCGGCCGCGGCGGGATCCTTGGCCCTCCCTCAAGGGCGTGGAAGGGCCGAGGCGCAGCTCCCGCCGTGACCTCCGCGTCCTCGAGGGAGTGGAGGCGTATAATTACATGATCTGCTCTTTGACTTCGCTTGCATTTTTTTTTTTTTTAAATGCTTCCTCCTCCCTTAGGTATTTCCGAAGTCTCATATTAGTTGACCCAAGGTATACGAGATAACTGGGTCTCTTGTTTTAATACGGTGGGTGAAGGACTTGCAGCCTCAGATTAGGCCCTAGCAAGGAGGTAATCATTGGGAAGGAGCCCTTCGGTCTTATTTCTTCGGATTCTCGGTGGTTAGACCCACCTTGAACCGAATTGTGTGTATTTCCAATCCTAGTGACGTATACAGAGAGAAACCAGAAAACCGAATGGGTAGGAGTCCCAAAAACGTTATCTACGTTGTGCCGGTAAAATTAAATGTTTGTTTGTTTTTTAAATCATGTATGTGTTTCTGTAATGCCTTTAGGGTGGATAAAAAAAAAAAAAACACCTTGCACCGGCATTCTGTCTTTCCATTTAGAAAGTGAAAGCTAACGTCATCTGTGTAGTACATGTATTTGAGTCCAGGGATTTTGTTTCTCTGGTTTTATGCTATAGGAGCCCATGTGGGGATAGTGGCAGTTAGTGGCCGGGGTAAACCTAGACGTTTGCAAACTTCGAGTGCTCTTTCTGAGTTTGATTTGTACTCTGAAGTGTCTTATCAGCAATTAAGAATTTGACATTTGCTTTTACTTGGAAAAGCCATTAATACAGAAAATGATTTTTTTTATTAGTATGGTATAAGAGATTGTTATCTCAGAGGTAGAACCTTCATAATCTTTGATTGTTTTGATTTTGGTGGTGAGTTTCTTGTTATTTGCATTAGGAGGAAAACTTGCATCTTTAAACTTAATTATAAACTAAGTGGCCAAAGCTGTTCAGTTGTGACAGTACTATTTCACAGGGAAGCATAATTCTCTTATTCCCATGGCCTTAGCTTTCTCCGAAGAAATACTTACTTGATTTTTTTTTCAATCAAACAGAGCAGTATAGCTGTGACTATGGATCTGGCAGATTCTTTATCCTTTGTGGACTTGGAGGAATTCTTAGCTGTGGCACAACACATACAGCATTGGTTCCTCTAGATCTGGTTAAATGCAGAATGCAGGTTTGTTTTGCATGTTGGACTAAATAATAAAGTATATTGAAGCATGGCTGTTAAGATTTAAGACGTAGTCATCTACTAACAAGCTGTGTGGAAACCTAACTATCCAGGAGGTAAGTTTGATAACCAGTAACATGAGGTTTATATTAAAATGCATGGTGTGTCTTGTCTTATTACAGAGTACAGTTGTGAATATGGCTCCATGAAGTTTTATGCACTGTGTGGCTTTGGTGGGGTCTTAAGTTGTGGTCTGACACACACTGCTGTCGTTCCTCTGGATTTAGTGAAATGCCGAATGCAGGTTTGTATTGAGATGACAACGTTGAACATACCTTTTGTATGTGATTTAATTCCAAATAATCTTGAAGGACTTCACAAATGAGAAGAATTTGAAGACATCACAACCACTAGAAACTTGAGTAGGAAACCAAACCTGAATTTCTTCAACTCATGATCTTTATTTTAGTGTTGTAAATCTAAGAAATTCCTCTTTTAAAATAAGAGTCTGGGTAGATTGTTGGAGCTCAGATTCTGGCTATAAATGTTTTTGCTGTTGGGGTAAATTCTGGCTAGAGTTCTTTTTAAGACCTACTGGTTCTTTATAAAGGCTCCAAATAGTCATTTTAGTAGCAGTCACATATCAGAGTGAGTAGTCATTCTTTGTGTAGTATGTAAAGTAACTGTACATCTCTTATTGATTAAGCCAGAGAGCACTATGTAGATTAAGAAATAAGACTCTCAGTATCTTAGTATTTGTTGGTATGGCTTCTTGTATATTCACTTACATAAAAGCTTTTTTACAATTATAATATCTTAATTAGGATTATTGCAACAAAAATAATCAAACCTCAACATTTATTTGTTCCAAACAGATTTAGAAGTCTACTTACCTAAGAGGGCCGGCTGAGTGGCGCGGTCAGCGGCCCCGGTTCAGGTCCCACATATGAGGGCCAGTGACACTGCCCTCGAAAAAATAACAAAACAAAAAGAACTTATACTTAACCTAAAAGAGAAAGGAAGGTGAAATATTAGCAGAAAGAGGAAGGTGACGTATACTAGCCCTCTAGTACTGGCAGAAATAATGAGATAAGATATTTTCCCATTTAGTTAATAGAATGAATATGAAATATACCTTCTCTAAAACTTCTTACGCATGTTTGTTGAAGTGAATTTAAGTCAAAAGACAGATTCTTATATTGATGTACCTTTTTAACTTGTATTTAGTTTGATTGTCTTAGGTTCACAAAACTTTATAGTATAATCTACTTAATAGGCTAGCCTATATCACAGATATACAGGCATACCTTGCTTTATTGCACTCCACTTTATTATGCTTAGTAGATATTGGGTGGGAGGGTGGGGGTTTGTTTGTTTTTAAATGAAGGCAAGACCCTTCACCAGTAAAAAGATTATGACTTGCTGAAAGCTCAGGTGATCGTTAGCATTTTTAGCAGTAAATATTTTTTGTTTAGGGTATGTGCTTTTTTTTTTTTTTTTTTAAGACAATGCTATTGCACACTTCATAGGCTACAGTACAGTGTAAACAAGTATATGCACTGGGAAACCAAAAAATTTGTGTGAGTTGCTTTATTGAGATAACTCTAAAGTATACCTCTAGATTTATCTAAAGGTGGTAGCTTTAAAATTAAGTTTTTAAAAGTGGTAAAGTTGGGTGGTAAAACTCCATTAGTCAGTTTTATTATGTATTTTTGTAGGAATTTTACCATTTTTAACTAACCCTCCAAGACTTAAATCTAACTAAAAGAAAGCGAGACCTTGATGTACAAAAAGTTACATTCACGAAGATAATTATAGATATTAAGGTGATATTATGCATGAGCTTATGTTTACCTTTTTTGTACTTATTGAAGTTTATTTTAGAACCAAAAGGAAAAACTAATAACAAAATTAGATATTTATGAGAAGTGTTAACTCTTTGGTACATTTAATTACTTTTTTTTCTTGTTTTAAATATAGGTGGACCCCCAAAAGTACAAGGGCATATTTAATGGATTCTCAGTTACACTTAAAGAGGATGGTGTTCGTGGTTTGGCTAAAGGATGGGCTCCGACTTTCATTGGCTACTCTATGCAGGGCCTCTGCAAGTTTGGCTTTTATGAAGTCTTCAAAGTCTTTTATAGCAACATACTTGGAGAGGTGTGTGAGTTAACTTTGAAATTGAAAGTCATAAGCTTTTAACTTAAAGTTGAAGACCAGAAGGATCTTGAATTTTTGTCTGACCCACCTTTTTTAGAATTGAGGAAATGGTCTCAGAAAGGGTGAGGAACATGTTTGAGATCTTGTCTGTGTTAGCAGAGACAGGATGAGAAAAAGAACATGTATATCATTAGATTTCAGTCTTTTTATTTATACACTGCTGCTTTCCAAATAAATTGGATTTTTGTGTTTTTTAAAGAGAAGGATTCTGGGATTCTGTTGATTAAAATTTCCCAGGGTCGAGAGTATAAAGAGATTGACAACTCACTCCAGCATTATATCACGAGGTGCATCTTGGGCAGTGGCAAGGCGAGTCATGGATATCTTGCAAGCCACATAGCAGGCACTAGGCGTTATATAGTACAGGGCAAGACCAATGGAGGTACTGGGGTACGACCTGCCCCAGGTAAGGGGAAAAATGCCTTGCATGCTTGCCTGGGGCATTGGGGAAGTGTTGATCAGACAGACGGAGGGTATTTTCAGGAAGCAGTCGCCTGAGTTCTGGCCAGGATTTAACTGGATCTAGTACAAGGGTCCAACAGTGGTCACTCATGGAATAGTTTCTCCTCCACAGATTCCTTTGTGTAGTTCAAGGACCAACCATCCTTGGCACCTACATATTAAAAAAAATTCATCGGGCCGGCCAAGGGGCTCAGTTGGTTAAGAGCTCACTCAAGAGTGCGAGCTGAGCTCTGAGCAACAGCAGTTCAATGCCCAGCCCAAGCTGAGCTGCCAACAGGTGGCAGGATGGCATAGCTTAAAACAAAACTCACATTGCACTGTGGTTGAAGAAGATATGAGATAAACATTCAGTCTTGTGTATTATCTATGGACTGTATGATACAACAAAGCACTTTTATTAAACTCTGAAATTTAACTGTTTCTAGAACTGTCCCTTAAAGTTAAATTAAAAACAGCTGATGCAACAGCAATTCATGTCCCTCCTCATGATTTTCAATTAGGAGAACACCTATCTCTGGCGTACATCACTGTATTTGGCTGCCTCTGCCAGTGCTGAATTCTTTGCTGACATTGCCCTGGCTCCTATGGAAGCTGCTAAGGTTCGAATTCAAACCCAACCAGGTTATGCCAACACTCTGAGGGATGCAGCGCCCAAAATGTATAAGGAAGAAGGCTTAAACGCGTAAGTAAACTTTTGCCTAAATGTATAGTATAAAAACACATTTGTTGGAACTGCATTTTTTAGCATTATGCCTACTAGATTTATTTATTTTTTTAAAATTAATATTAGTGTCTATTCCCATCCCTTTAATAGAATATAAACTCCAGGGGCAAGGATAGGTTGATACATGACTTGAGCCCTGAATTAAGAATTTTTTGTAAAGTAGCAACCATTTGTCAGTCTAGAAATGACTTGATATTTGACCGAAACATTAACTGTTAACTTTTGGGGAGGCCTATTTGAATTCTTCGCATTTGTGTTCACATTTAAGAATTTATATATAGCCACGCCACAACATGCTTCCTTAGATCCACCTTTGTGGATGCCAATCTTGAACTGAGTTCTACTTGTAAACTTCTTGCTTCTTGTAGTTCCAGTCAGGAAACATCCAGCAACTTTTCTGGTTGTACAGTCAGAGGTGCTTGAGTCATTGGCATGTGAGATAAATATACCTGCATGTTAGTCTTAGGTTCTGATGGAAATGACATGCGTTGTGCTGCCATTTTTTACTATCAGGACCTGACTGGTGTGCGGACACTTGTGTTAATGATGTAAATTTCTGCTAGATGAGTATATGCAATAAGTATATATAAAATAAGTCTCCTGATTTCCTAGATTCTACAAGGGGGTTGCTCCTCTCTGGATGAGACAGATACCATACACCATGATGAAGTTCGCTTGCTTTGAACGTACTGTTGAAGCATTGTACAAGTTTGTGGTTCCTAAGCCCCGAAGTGAATGTTCAAAGGCCGAGCAGCTGGTTGTAACATTTGTGGCAGGTTACATAGGTATGAATTATTTAGGACATGCTTATCTGTGAAAGTAAGGACAAATAATTATTTCCATTATTGACCTATTTTGTAAGGAAAAAATATTCCAAAGAAGTTACATCTTCCCATAGCATTTCATACATATGCCCTTTCAGTATGCATAAATACTTGCTCAGTAGTTCTTGAAAGAATTGTTTCGTGGTTTGCGTGTCATGATTAAGCTTGGGAATGTACTTATTTCACTGCTGCACCCTTTGTTTTTTTTTTGTTTTGTTTTTCAAGAACAAATTTTTAATACTAATACAAGGTATTGATTAAAATCTGAATAGAAAAACTTTTGAAGGATTGGGGCAGACTGCTTTATAATCTTTTGTATCAGTCTCATTCTAAATCTGATACTTTTTAAGCACTAGAAGAAAATTTTATTACTTAGTTATGAAAAGGTTGGCTATGATGTGATTTTTTTTTTTCTTTCCTTTTTTAATCCTGTATTGGATCATGTTTTTGACTTTTTTCAGCTGGAGTCTTCTGTGCAATTGTTTCTCACCCTGCTGATTCTGTGGTGTCTGTGTTGAATAAAGAGAAAGGTAGCAGTGCTTCTCAAGTCCTCCAGAGACTTGGATTTAAAGGTAGGATTGTTTTTCCTCTCAGGAAAGAATAACACTTTTGGGTATAGTACCCTTTTCATTCATGTTTTGTATTTCAACCAGGTGTCTGGAAGGGACTCTTTGCCCGTATCATCATGATTGGCACCCTGACTGCGCTGCAGTGGTTCATCTATGACTCCGTGAAGGTCTACTTCAGGCTCCCGCGCCCTCCTCCACCTGAGATGCCAGAGTCTCTGAAGAAGAAGCTTGGGTTAACTCAGTAGATAGAGCAAAGGAAATACGGACTGAATCTGCTTGTTGGTCAGTGTTGAGGAACGTGCTAAAGGAACTTTTATATATTTCACAGTGTGGGAAATTGTCTATTCCTGATATAATTACTGTAGTACTCTTGCCAAAGGCAAGAGTTCAAACTTGCTGTTGAAATAAACCCAGTTATTCATGATTCTGTGATTTGATAATTATTTTTAAAATTAGTTTTAAAGATTTAACCCTAAAATGGAAAGGATTAGTATCAGTCAAAACCTCGAGGGAAAAAAAATGCAAACTAACCATTGTTGGTTGAATACTCTAATTCATAAATTGTCATGTGTTTCTCAAGTTTTGTCACTCAAGAGAGTTCCTGTAGTTTTAGGAAACACCTTAAATTTTCAAAAATTTAATTGTAGTTTTTAAATATGGATAAATATTTGTGGTTATATTTTAAGTTGATTTTGGCATATAGTTAAATTTTTGTACCATGTACTATTTAAAATCCTACTGAGTTTGCTAATCCTTATTTGTAAAAGGTAATCTTAAATTAGGCTGATGCCTAGAATCATAGTTTTTTAAACGACCAAAACAATCCATAGCTAAAAACTATTTCAGGTAACTTAATTGTCTTTACACCAATCTGACTTAAAATTACCAAAAAAATACCATAAGCTATTTTTCAGTTTTGTTTTTAACAAAGATAACCTGTTTGAAATGGAAGTAGGTGAATGCCACTGGAAAGCAGCACTCTTCTGGAGCATCTGAAATTTGGTTGCAAATTAAGCCCAAACTGATTTTTTAATAGCTTCTAGGAAGTAAGCCACTCTAGTTTTTTGCTAGGAAGTATAAACATCCAATCCACAATATAATTAAATGTTTTTCAAATCTGATTACATTTTTACTTTGAGGCCTTTGTGTATAGTATCTGGGTTGGATTGACAATCCTTTGTGTAAAATATACAGGTGGGCCTCAGGAAAATAACTTCCAAGGAGGCATCAGGGAGAGAAATGTTTTCATTACGAATCCGTATTGTAAGGTCAGTAAACTAAATTTAGAAACTGGATGCATCTAGTTGCATGTTAACTTCTCTATATCATCATCACCTGGTCTTAAGTTTAAGGCTCCAGTTTTACTTTACCTGGGTTGCAGATAAGGGTTATGGGTGCAAATTTGAGCCAAACTGTAAAAGGTAGAGCGGCAATCAGCCAGTGGTGGCTATGGTAAATTAGCATCACCAGTGATCGTTAGCTACTAATGCGTAACAAAAATCATCTGAAATGCAATGGCTTGAGACTTTATAATCTCAAGCTTTCTGTGGGTTAGGAGTTAAGGAGCGCCTTTTGGATTCTTCTGGGTCTGTGTCTTGAAGTTACGGTCAGATGGTAGCTCTGGGGTCATCTCCAAAGGCTTTTTCACTCATCCAGGTTGGAGAGATTCTGAGCATCTTCCTGTTAGTGGCTCAGTCTTTCCTCAACATCTACAGCTCAGGGCAGCTGGACTTATTTCAGGGCTTCAAAGAGCCAGGCAGAAGCCGAGTCTTAGGATTCAGCCTTGGAAATCATAGCATCACTTCTGCTCTGCTCTTGGTCACATCAGAAGTCCCAGAAAACCAAATCCCGGCTTCAGGGAAAAGTAACATGGATACCACCCCTTGCTTGGAGGAGTGTCTATCACAGTGTAAGAAGAGCCTGTGGGGTTGGGTATATCAATATTACACAACCTAAACGTGGACTGTGGATTTGAAAACAAGGGAGTGCCCTTCAGCCAGCCTTCACTCTGAGACAGGTTTCTACTACCAGCCTCACAGGATTCAAGTTGTATTTTTAAGGGAGATGATAGGTTTTATTGGGGTATTGATGCTGTGTTCAAGTGTCAAGAATTGCTTGCCATCTGTAGTTTGATATTTCAAAGCTATTTCTGAGAGTAAACCATGTCACCTTCAAACTTCAAGTAAGATAGCCACTTAAAATTTTGTGATTTCCCACTCCATATTTAAAATTGATTCATATTGAAAATAAAGATCCTAGTAAGGAATTTTTTTTTTTTTAAGGGCAGTGTCACTGGCCCTCATATGTGGGACCCAAACTGGGGCCGCTGGCTTCCCAAGCCAGTGCTTAACCACCGCGCCACTTGGCCAGCCCCCTAATAAGGAAAATTTTAATAGTGGTTTTCACATTTCGTTTAATAAATTGGCAACTCCATAAAGCTGAATCCAGTGGAGTGAATATATGTGATTAGTACTTTAATTGAATTATGCCATAATGCTAGGACAAGACAGTATTGCATAGTAGTTTCCAGAGGAAACAAATTTGATTCAAATTGTCTTTGAGAGAAATTCGAACTGAGAAAGCCCAAGTTTTGCTAAATTATGCATACCTGGTGACGTACAACAAAATTGAACAGAAAGAAATGTAACAGCTTAACCAAATCTCCATTTGTGTGCAAGCTTCATAAAATGTTTGAATAACATTTTTGGGACAGAAGTGACCACAACGTTCATGAAGTTTAGTGCACAGCATTCTTGCTGCTAAATCAGGAGTTACTTTCTTTTGCATAAATTATATAATCATATCATTTATACAATTTTCATCATGAGATAAATCACAAATTGTTAAAAATCCCAGATACCACATGGTTAAGAAACAGACTAATTTTAAACTTCGAGGAATCTAGTTCACAGTTCAGTGCAGTGCCTCTCCTGATATATCAGAGAATAATGTACCTTAGTGAGTCAGCTACTCCTAACAGTGCTTATCTCAGATATTATTGAATCGGTAAGCAGGATTGTTAGGGCCACAACCACACATCCTGTGCTCCCTGGCAGTCACTGAGGGCATGCAGGGGTTCAGATCCTGCCCCGTGTGGATTTCCCAGTGCTAGGCTGGCAGATCCTGCTTCTCCCAGAAAGAGAGAGAGAGAGAGAGTTTGTCAATGTGATGCATAAGGTTCTTGCTATTTGAAGTTGCAAGTACATGTTTTAACATTTATTGTAAAGAATCAAGTGCTCAACACTTTAAAAAATTTTATTTTTGCTGTACAAAATAGAATTAAAAAATGGTATTACTCCAACATGTCATTATTTCTTACTTAACTGGTCTTTTTATAACACAATAGAGGTCCCATTTTTTTTAAAAAAAGTTACTTCAGGCTAAATAATTTAAAATCAATCTATATCTGAAATGTGTGTTATTTCATCTTTGATGTCCTTAATCTCAGCTTGGACTATTGTTAAATTAGATATTTTTTCATTTAAGAAAGCAATTTCTTTCTCTCTTTGGAGTAAGTCAGTAACCAATCTCCCAATGCGTAGTGTTAAGTCATTTACCAATGGTTCCAAACGGGAAAAATCCTTCTT
The DNA here is from genome assembly GCA_033961575.1 of Aselliscus stoliczkanus. NCBI lineage: Eukaryota > Metazoa > Chordata > Mammalia > Chiroptera > Hipposideridae > Aselliscus > Aselliscus stoliczkanus. The sequence continues at coordinate 187,608,599 of CM066727.1, forward strand.
TAGATTATACACCTTTGGTTTTAGATCATTTGCAAAAGTCACTGTTTTCAGAATTTTAGCTCTGTCACTTTCTAAGCTTAAAAACCTATCTGTGTGCTTGCTGAAATCATTCTTTAGCTCCAAAAGTATCTTCTTAACAGAGTTAATTCTTTGTGAATTTTCAGATGCTGTCTTCCTGAGCATTGCTGTTCGGTCAATGCTACTTGAAAGAAGATCACCTATGTCTTTTACTGTATTTTTTTCTACTTTTTCTATTTTTTTTCCTAGTTCTTGCACAGAATCTGTCAAAGATGTTACATCCGTTACTAAACCTGAAATACGTCGTATATCTGTTTTTATAGTTGTAATCTTGAGACCAACATCTTTTGCCATGGAAATTGTACTTTGGTCTACTTGAGTAACATCTTGAGAAAGAGTTGTCAAATTGTTGTTCAGCATATCCTGTTTTTCAGTTATCCTATTGGACCAAGTTTTCACCTCATAAATGTCCTCCTGTAGATGCCTTAGATGAGCGATTATTTGAAAAGACTTCAATTGTTCCATGATAGCTTCAGACTTCTGACACTATAAGAAAATATAATACCACAATAATTAAGTTGTTTAAAAGCTTGACTTAAAATTCAACTGAAGTTTTGTTATTTTATTTTTTTTGAGGGCAGTGTCACTGGCCCTCATGTGGGACCCGAACCGGGGCCGCTGGCTTCCCAAGCCAGCACTTAACCACCGCGCCACTCAGCCAGCCCAAGTTTTGTTATTTTTATATAGCTTCACTGCTTCTCTGGAAAGCATTTGGTAAAGATGTATTAAGTGTATTACTAATGAATAAGAAGGAAAACAATACCATAAAGTATCATTGGAAATGACATTTTTCAATTTTTTTGTATCAGTCCTCTATACAGTGACAAAATGAGCTAAATGATAGACAATGACTTTTTTTTCAGTGGCTGGAGAAGGGAGGAGGAAGGCTCTAGGTGAGCTTTGGTAGATTTGAGGGTTTAAACAAGGCAACATAACTTTTTTTCTTTTGTATTTATTAGTTTCAGATGTACATAACAATGTAATAGTTATACATTTCACCGCTCACAAAGTGATAACCTTCCTTCCACAATTTATTGCCCCTGACATCATATACAATATACCTATTACAATTCCATTGACTCTTTTCCCTATACTGTACTCCATATCCTGTGATTATATATATTAAATTATAGTTGACATAAAATATTCAGCTTCAGCTTCAGGTGTGCACTGCAGTTGACAAGTATCTACATCATCCATGAAGTGGTGTCCCTAATAAGATGTTCTCATCTGACTCCCTACCAAATTTTTACATTATTGATTGTATTCCCCAAACTATCTTTCATATCTCCATGGCAATAATGTAGTTACTCATTTGTGCTTTCTAATTCCCTCCCCTTCTCCCTCATCCCCACCCCACTCACATCTAATGCAACATAACTTCTGAAACACAAGTTGTTTGTAGTTACAAGAAGTGTTAGAATGAAGGGACCAACGTCCAAGACTATGTGTTTACACTTTATTGTTCCATTACTTCTATAAATAATTTTCTGGGGTATCTATACATTAGACCTTCAATAATTCAACTAATTCTGAAGTTTCTAGTCTGTTATTAGGCATGCTTGGTCTGAGGGACGTAGAGACATGTACAGCTTAGGTTTTTGGCCTCAGTTTAGTAGAGAAGACAGACATGTAAACAAAACAAACTATCTCCAAGGTTCTAAAATTCCATTATTATAAATACAAGTGGTTCTCAACTCCGTATGTTTCAGTGCCATCCTCCTTCACCATCTCCAGTGTATACTGGAATTGCTGAATTGTTTTCGTTTAACTTGGACATGTTAGCTGATGAACATTTTGAGCTGCACAAGTGCCTGGCAACATTTCAAATTGTAGTTTTTGTTGCTGGTATGTGTGCACTGTGTGTGTTTATATAGAGGTATTGGGGAAGTTGAGTTTTTATTGTATTTTGAATATTTGAAATTTCATTGCATTGTGCCATCAGTTAATAAAATTCAGATGGAAAAGGGAAAATCAAAGTGCTAATTGTAGTGATAAGATGGGTCTCATAAAGGATACAAAAATTGAAAATTAAAACAAATGTGCTTAAGTTCCATCCATGTTGTCGCAAATGGTAGGATATCCTCCTTTCCATAGCTGGATATATAAATAGTAACACATTGTACACCTTAAATTTATACAATGTTATATGGCATGTATTTATTCAATTTAAAACATAAATATAGGAATTGTCAGGTGAAACTATTAAGCTTCAATCAGAAGATTGGAGACTGTGTATTCAACTATAAAGAAAAAATTAAAGAACAAATATAAAATACATTGTCAAAGCCTGTGTCCAAAGACAGATATCCATTGTGATTACATTGAAAAAGGGAATCCCAGTTATAATGTGTAGGTCAATTGTTTGGCTTTTGCACATTTCACTTTCAGCTCATTTTTTAGGAAAGCATTGTTTAAAGTAGAGGTGGTCTATAGCTTTGTACTCATCAAACCCAGTTTGATTTGCTGTGCTAGTATGTGGTAGGCTAGGATGATAAAGAACAGTCTTTGTTGGGCCGGCCGAGTGGCATGGTGGTTGAGAGCTGGCTTGGGATGTCAGCGGCCCCGGTTTGGATCCCACATGTGAGGGCCAGTGACACTGCCCTCTAAAAAAAAAAGAAAAAAATCAGTCTCTGTTTTCAGGGAGTTTGTAGTTTAGTTTGGGAAAGAAAATGTCAATAAATGGATTTTTTTAAATTCAGAAAAAAACAAGGAATAAAAGGCAAATATGCAGGCCAAAAAATGATATGTTTAAAAACATCAAGTTTTTTTCCAAAATAATTGTTATTTCTTCAATATGTTTTTTATGAATCACTTTTTTATTTTTTTAAGGGCAGTGTGACTGGCCCTCATATGTGGGACCTGAACCGGGGCTGCTGGCTTCCCAAGCCAGCGCTTAACCACCGCACCACGTAGCCAGTCCATGAGTCCCTTTTTTTAATTGCATTTGCTTGGTTTACTCAGCTAACCTTTTGGGATTATTTTGGTAATATTAATACTTAGTGTTATTTAATGCAAATAAAAGTTTAATATGCCTGAACTATTACTTTTATGGAAGCTTTAAAAAGGAGCAGCTGTATAGCTGCAAAGGAACGACAAGCTGAAAAGGGGCAGCAGAACAGTAAATTCAAAGCAGCAACATCCCCTCTTTGCCTCATCATATATGTTTGGTTTCAAAATATATTTTAGGATTTTTTTCTCAATAGGTTTATGCTACATTAATTACTGGTGGGGGAGGTGACCCCCAATTTTTGTTGATAGAGAAAAATGTTAATTGTGGGTATGATAATGAAGAAACAGTAACAAACAGGAAGGAAGTCAAGTAGTGATTGCAGCAATAAGCCACCTTTTATTTTATTTTATATTATTTTTGAGGGCAGTGTCACTGGCCCTCGTATGTGGGACCGAACTGGGGCCACTGGCTTCCCAAGCCAGCGCTTAACCAACCACCTTTTATTTTTAAGGGGAAAGTTTTGCAATAAAGTGTATTTGCTGAAACGGAAGATCCCCAAGGGTAAAAGGAGATGGCTTACTTTCATCTATTTCATTACAGGTTATCATTTATTAATGTGTCTACTCTGGTAGTGTAAATGTAGCTTAACAGCATTACACAATTATGACACCTCAGAAAGAGCTAAGTTTATTCTTAGAAGGATCAGATAATTAAGAAACTGTTAGTAAGCCTTTGTTTCACTTGGTAGCTCATAAAAGCAATTTATCATGAACTTCTATTGATCTCTACTAAAATATAAACTCAATACAGCATAGGAATAGTCTAGAAATTGTTTTCCTAAATTATTTTTAAAAATTACTGGGCCAGCTGAGTGGCTCTGTCAGTTAAGAGCTCGCTCAAGAGTCTGAGCTGAGCTCTGAGCAACAGCAGTTTGATGCCCAGCCTGAGCTATGCTGCTGTTGAGCTGCCAACAGGTGGCAGGATGGCTCAGCTAAAAAAAAAAAAAAAAAAAAAAAAATTACTATGACTTGTTTAAGCTACTTGCCCAGGATGGACAAAATAGTTAGAGTCTTATCAGTAGCTCAAAAGATTCAGCCAGGAATTTGAATATTTACCAGTTCCTACACATATGCAAAGTGCTAAGCTAGATGCTGTCCTGTAATGGTAACTATTGTCTGAGTGTACAGCACAGCAACAAGGTTGAAGAGAATGATTCCAAATGACCTTCCAAAAACTTTGCTAAAGGACCTTTGAACTGCACTAAACAACCTCGAAATTGTATTGATCTCTAAAATCAGAAACCACTGAAAGCCAGAAGGGATCTTAGACTATTTGATACAACACGCTTATTTTACAAATTAAGAAGAGCCCTTGGGCCGGCTGAGTGGCACGGTGGTTAAGCGCTGGCTTGGGAAGTCAGCGCCCAGGTTCGGTCCCACATATGAGGGCCAGTGAGACTGCCCTCAAAAAAAACAAAAACAAAACCCAAACAAAGAAGAGCCCAAAATCAAGTGACCAAAACACACTGTTAATGGCAAAGCCTGGATTGGAAGATTCCGGTCTAGGGCTCTTTCTCCACCACTGCTTTCCTACTCTTCCCTAAACATTAATGGATTCCTTCCTATGCCCAACGCCCAAACAATTTTAGGTCATAATTACAACTAATGAGTGAGTTACAATCTGGTTTAATGGTGACATGATAGTTCCCATTTGGCTTCCACCAACTTTGGCAGAATTACAGATTTTTGAATTCTCAAGATATTTCTGACTGATTTCTTGTGACTTTTTTTCTTCCCCTGGCTGAACAGCAGCAGGTTGCATTGAATAGTGGAAGGTCAGTGGCCTCTGGAGGTGGACAGATCCAGCAGTATGACTGCAAGATTCCTAATCTTGCTGTTTCAATTTCCTCATTTTTTTTTTTTTTTTTTTTGAGGGCAGTGTCACTGGCCCTCCTATGTGGGACCGAACCGGGGCCGCTGGCTTTCCCAAGCCAGCGCTTAACCACCGCGCCACTCGGCCGGCCCATCAATTTCCTCATTTGTAAAATGGGTCTCCACAGCTAGCAAAACTGTGGTGAAAATCAGTGATAATACATGCAAAGTGCCTTGCACAATGACTGAGATATGTTCGGTACTCAATATATGGAGCTGTTATTATGATGGTGATGAATGGAGACCCCTAGCAGTGACATATAATAGGCTCCACAATGTTAGTTTTCTCTTCCCCTGCTCTGTGAAGCTGGGATGGAGCACCTTGATTTGTATTAAATTAATAGTTCATAGCTGAACAGATACTGGGTGAATTTGCATAGCTTTTGCCAACTGTGCAAATATGAGCTAAGTCTATAGAGAAGAGTGTGTGTGTGTGTGTGTGTGTGTTTGGTGAATTGACAGCATCATTTTAAGCTGTGATTAAAATGAATCTAAGATTATAGATTCACACAAAAGTCTACAATTAGGTTAAGGTTAAAAATAATGCCATTAACTTTGTATCATGAGTTTAGTTTTCTATGAAAACATACAGGCTAATAAATCAACATTTTTCATTAAAAAATATAAAAATAAACTTAGTCAACAGCTTCTAACCATTAAGCAAAATTTAAGAAAATATTAACATAAATATACATGGAAACTTTACATCCTAAAGTTAAAAAAAAATTTAGGTGTCTGTTTTGTAACAGTGATTTATATGTGCTAATTAAAAAAAAAATGGACCCTGTACTCTCTTAGAAGACAATTGATATAAAATTTATTATCAGTTGCAAAGATACCAAAAAAGGTGTCTTAGAATATGGTAATCTTTCCTAAAGGAAAGATTTAATATTTGATACACAGGGGTTTTTGAAATTTCAAGTATTTGTGTTGAATGTTAAGAAACAGGAAGACAAATTAGGTACATATGAAACTCTCTAATGACAATGTTTTATAAGGAAACCTCTGGATAAAGGAATTTATACATGTGTATATACACAAACACAATAGTTTTCTCATGGAATCCTTGGGGAAGAGCAGTTTTTGTTTCCCTTTGTATCTCACTATAGAGCACAGTGGCCACCTGTTTTCATTTATTTTCTGTAATCATTACTATGATATGTACAAGTTAATCATAATCATAATCATAACAATGTATCAAATATGGTGATAGGCCAAAAAAATAAATAAAAGGGAAGAGTACAAGAGATCACATCCTCCCCGACAGGATGGAGGTTGAAACAGCAGTTCCAGCTAACTTTATAATCTATTTTATTAGCATGAAAATAAAAGCAAACAAATACAATTTTGTCAGTGCACACAGATAAGAACTTAGACATTCAGAAGTCAAGAAATATAATGTTAAGATTCTAGAAATTAATGCTATGCCCTTTAATAGTAGCAGTTTTCTGGGCTTTTTTTTTTTTTTTTTTTAATGACCCACGGCTGTTTACCATAGAACCTGTTTGGGACTTTTCCAAAAATATGCAAATTTACATAATAAAAGGACCTGACCACAACTAGTTCTTTTGTAACTGACTGCTTTCAAGTTCTTTGTTTAATTCCACTGAAATTGCATTATAAAATTGGGGCTACTGTTGGTTATTGGCAAGAAGGAACAAGAAAGAACAGTACTTCCCTATGCACTTGACTCAGTTTTCAACAACCTTGGACACTCTAGAGATACACAGTTTACCAATAAAAGTCATGTGCTCCCCCATCCCTGCACATTTCTGAGTATCATTAGAAAAATTCGGCTAGACCTTTGCTTAATCTCATCTCAGTACGTCCATGTCTTATTCCTTGTGACTCCATTATATAATTTTGAGTAAAATAAAATCACTATGTAAAACAAATTTGGTTTGGTAATTAGTTTGGGGATTCTTTAAAATAATGACATACTTTTAATTACCATAATTGTCACCATTTCTCATTATGATGCTTTTTCCTCTTTAAAATAGGCCACTGGCTTCTTGGTGTATTTTTTTTTTTTTTAATTTTATTGGGGAGCAGTGTGTTTTTCCTGGACCTATCAGCTCCAAGTCAAGCAGTTATCTTCAATCTAGTTGTGGAGGGTGCAGCTCAGTGGCCCATGTGGGGATCGAAACGGCAACCTTGGTGTTATGAGCACTGCGTTCTAACCAACTGAGCTAACCAGCCACCCCTTGGTGTATTTTTATTGTAAGTAGAATACACATAGTTTATCTAGAGATCATGCATCTAGCAAACTCAAGAATCTGCAACACAGCAGAACCTTAAAAAAAAAAAAAAAGCGCAGGTATACAAAATATTCTGAAAGTCCATACTTCAAAGCATACACACTTAATTCATTGGAAAAGCCTCCAGTAAAAACATATTTACTCTTATTTAAAAATTCTTACAAGTATCTATAACACAGTTTATAACGTTAACAAGAGGGAAAAATGTTTCTTAGGCTCCATAATTTTCAAGAAGTGCATATTAATTCATAGCAAAGGACCCAGGCTCTCCATCAAGCATGTTATCTTAGCCTGCAGTAAATGGCAAAGGAAATGAAGAACTGGCTGAGACTGACACATTACCAACAGACCTGACAGTGGTCACCTTTTCAGGTGACATAAAATGTGTATGAAGTAGATACAAGGTTTGAAAAATAGCAAACTGGGGTCATTTAGTGAGGAGGTAAACACTCCTCAATAGCTCTTAGAGACATTAATATGTTTGGGTCCAATAGATGAAATTCATGATGAGGCCTATTAATTACTAGAAAAGCATTTTAAAATATTAAGTATATTACTTTTAAAAAGAGAGAAATATATATTTTAGAAATATTTCTGTTAAAATAGAATGAAATAAATTTTATTGCTTAAAAAGATAAGCTTTGATTATCTGGATAATCCATTTGTGTGGACATCTCACTTCTTTTCCAATAATGTAGGATAAAGTGAGGCATATCAAAATGACACAAAACACAGAACTAAATCAATGTATGTATAATACAGTTCATCAAAATAAATGTAGTGCATTAAAAATCACTATCAATTCCTTTATTTTCTAGATTATAGTCTTCTAAAGTCCCCTTTTCTTCTGTACTTGAATATACTATAAAATCATGAACTTTTCCTTTCAGAACATCCAATTCATTTTGCATCTTTAATATGCTATTATCATACTGAATTCCTTCAAGGGTTTTCTGCATCTCCATTATTTCAGATACTGCCTTCAGCATATCATCTTCCATATTAAACATCTGAATAGTTAAGTCTTCCATTTTCTTTTCTGTCGCTATCAGATCCTGAGAGACTCTGAGAACAGAGCGAATAGCACTTTCAATGGTTGGCAAATGTGTCTTGCATTCTTCAATTTTGGGTTCGTAGTTGGAAAGCTTATTCGTCAGGTCTTCATCTCTGGCAAAGAGAGCGTGCTGTTCCTCTTCTAACTTTTCCACTGCTTTTGTATCCGAGCCAAGCTGCTCCTCTACTCGCAGAAGATCCTCTTCTTCTTGTCTTTTTACTGTTCTAATATTTCTTAGCGTGCTGTCTTCCAAATCTTTTAGCCTTTCAGTGAGCAGTTTTATTCCCTGTTCAGCTGAGTTAATTTGGACAGTAACTTGAGAATGCACGTGTTTTGATTCTGATTTGAAAATGTCTGTATTAACATTCATTTCCTCTAGGCTTCTTTTCCAGAAATTTGTAACATTCTGGAATTTCTCATTAAGGCTTTGCATCTTTTGAGTGAGCATTTGTTCACTGTTTTGAATGTCATGCATGATACTTTGGAGGCTGGATACTTCCTGCTCAAAGTGAGTCACCAAAGACATGGATGATGTAGCTTCCTGCAGGATACTTTCAGTAGACTCAAGCTGCATTTATAACACAAAACAATTCCCAAGGCTACTTAATAACTTTTAAATTAGGGAAACACACGTTAATAATCACATGCCAAGTTCAAATTCTGAAGATGTCTAAAATATCCAAGTATGTCAGAATCATATTGACAAAGACATTTATTACTTTAACATACTTAAAATATGTCAATGTATTTTAAACAAATTTAACAGATTAGCACCATAGTAGAAACATATACACCTGAATTTATAATCCTAAATATTTATATATTTTCATGGAGGGTATTCAAGTGAAAGATAATGTCAAAGGAGCCAGAAGTGTATTGCATTCCCCTCTTGTTTTTTTTACTCCAATGGAAAGCAACTTAGTTATCATTTTTAATGGTTATTTGGACTTTTTAGAAAGTGTAACTTAGTTATAAAATTTAACTTTCCTAAATTCAATGACTCTGAAAGAGTTTCTGCCTAAAAAAAAAAATCTGTAGACTGAACTCTGCAGGGAAGGTACCAGATCAGATCTTACATATATCACAAAAGCAAAAATGAATAAAAAACCGGTTTAGTGAGATAACTCATATCAAGTAGTAAAGTGTTCCAAGTATCTGCAAATTATGGTAAGCTCTTGGCATGTACTAACATGTGTCTGGAACACGGAAGAGCCAGGTGGTGGACCTCTCTTAGTCCACATAGATAACAGCCATGGAGACTACAAAAAGGCCTACAAATGAACATTATCAGATGTTCGCAGCATTGCGTTGAAGATACAATACTGTACAAGATACAGTTGTGTCTTAAGCAGCTTTGTTTAATTGGGGAGAAAGCCAAATGTGCATGCACTATGACGGGGGAACTACGGAAACACATATATGGGGTATCCAAACCCGACTTGGATGATCAAGGAAAATATTCCAGAAGTATTATCTAATATCTGCTTCTAGTTACTTCCTCTGTAAATCATCCTACACACTACAGCCAGATTAAGCTTTTAAAAAAACTGCTATGCACATCATGGTACAACATGAAAAAACCCACAATGTTTCCTAATATTTCTAGGATGAAGTCCCAAATTCCGTAAACTCTCTACTTGCTCTTCTTTCCTCCCCTTTGCTTAGCTAAGTTCTGTCCTTCCTTCAAGGCCTGATCTCAGTTCCTCAGTGCAGCATCCTTTCAGAGCCCAGGACTTGAAAAGCTGAACTCCTGTAGCCTCTATTATTATGTATTTGCCACCTATTTGGCATTTAGCACATACTTGTATAATTCAAGAATTTTTATTTTTATTTTTACTATTATTAGTTATAGATGTACAAAACAACAATAGTTATTTTTATTAGTTACAGATGTACAAAACAAGCGATAGTTTTTTTTCCCACCCCTTACAAAGTGACTCCCCCCTTAATTCAAGAATTTTTGAGTGTTCGCTCTGTGCCAGACCTTGTGCTAGACCTGGATATAAAAATATAGATACAGTATAGTTCCTGGCTTCACAATTCGATAGGGGTGATAGTGCTTTGGATTTTTTACATCATATATTCTAGAGTACCAATAAGACTCATTGAGTGTCCTCTGTTCCATTATTAGGCAGTAGACATAGAGAGATAAAACACATGGCATTTGCTTTAAACAGGAGTAAAGGAGACAAATTAAAACAACAAAAAATCACAATAGATTATGATTCATGTCATGACAGAATTAGCTCCGGAGAATGGATGCTTAGATGAGAGATCAGACGTTTGGAGGTCAGTGAGGCAAGGCTTAGAAGTGACTCTGAAATCTGACCCTTTAACAGACCTATGTATGAGCCAGGTGAAGATAGGAGAGCTTCTAAATTCCTTAGGGGAAGAGACCAAGTACTATGCATTTTTATACTCCCCTTATCTTAGGGTATAAGGAAAATGTTTTTTGATGTTTAGGAAGAAGAATGGCCATAAACCTTCTGGGCCCACCCCAATCACGACCTGAAGCAGTTCCAAGGTGATAGTTGGGAACATGTGCAACATTACTGAAAAAAATGAGGCCACTCTGCAACCTTGTCTAAAAATTATTTTTAAAGTACACATGTGCCATAATACGAGTTCCTCTAAACACCCATTCTGAGACATGCTTGTACATGGGTAATATGTTAGCTTTAGTTGTGTTACTAGCAGCATTTTGAAGAGGAAAGCTCATCTTCACCTGAGGTAATTTCTTGTTTGGGCTGTTCATCAGAGCATCATTATAACCTGGAGGCAACATCCCTCAGCAGACTGCAAAGGTTGAAAAGATCAACTTTTCAGAATAATAAGGTTTCAAGATTTAATCTGCAAATATATACTGACTAGTATACCACAAAAGCTAGCATTTATGGGCTGCCAATATACTCTAATAGTTTTTCATTTTTTTAAAAAGAGCTAAGGGCCAGCTGAATGGCTCAGTTGGTTAAGAGCTCACTCGAGAGTGTGAGCTGAGCTCTGAGCAACGGCAGTTCGATGCCAGCCTGAGCTGAGTTGCCGCTGAGCTGCCAACAGGTGGCAGGATGGCTCAGCTAAAAAAATAAAAAATAAAAAAGAACTAATACCTTAAATTTATTACTGCTTGAAAGTTTTCAATGAATTTGCATTTATATTATATCTCATCTTACCCTTATAAAGATCTTGTTGTTCTTATTTAACAAATGATGAAACGGAGGCCAAGAGAAGTTAAAGTGATTTTTCCAAGGTCACACAGTTGTGATGAGAACCCACATCTAGTTTGTATCTCCTGGAATTTTTTCCTATCATTATATTCACTTTGATTAGACGGCTCCCACAACTACAACCACCACCAGATTCCAACTTAAGCCCTAGGTCAAAATACCAACTCTTACAGCTCCTTCCCAGAGCACCCTAAGCTCAATTGAATGCCCTGGGATGTTCGAGGGGATGCATAATTTTCAGCCATGGCTTTTCTCTTTTGAACTTAGACCCTCTATTTCATTTTTGGCTATTTTTATAACATCCTTGCTCATCCTGATGCCAAGTACAAGTCCTTGTCTACCTTATGGCATGAGTAAAGGTTTAGCGAGTGAGTCAAGAACAAACAAGGCACGTTTCCCAGTGATAGCTTGGTCCCTAGTATAGTAGCCGGGTAAGGCCCACGTGATGCCTTACTGATTACAGCAGACCCTCTCCTAAGCATGGTAGCTGAAAAGTTTTTGTCTCACATTTTTAAGAATCACAGAAATAATGCACCTGCATTTGCAGCTTGAAGAAACATAACAAAGACATGGATTTCATTTTCATTTGGCTACAAAATCAGTATTTATTTTTAGGTTAGTCACTGTTATATGCATATGTATATATGCTTGCTTACCAAGTAGAAAGAAAAACCACTGATGGATCTTTACTTTTTCTGTTCTAATTTTATACCTAACTATCAATCATGTTTTCAGTGCTCTAGGCACTTGATATATAAATAGAAAACTGAGGTCATACTGAAATGAGCATATTGGTCTTTTTATTTAAACAATAACATTTGTTATATATAAAAAAAAAATCCTTGCCTTTTCAAAATTTAATTTAAGGCTAAATTGTACTGAAGGGAAAATATAAAGAGATAGGAAGTCCAGTGAGAGTTAAAATAGTAATGGTCTAAAAGGCAGGAAAAAATTTTATGAACTGGGGTAGAAGAGTGATAGTGGGGAAGAAAAACGGGAAAATCTCCCCAGTTAAGCCAGTTTATAATTACCTTTTCTGAAATTAAACTGATTTTACTTTGAAGTTCTTGGAATTCCTTGGTTTCTATTTTCAGTAACTGGTATTGGTTTTCCACCTTTGCAAACTTTTCCGACTGCTGAAATACAAACCTGGAAAAGAGAAGAAAAATCACTACCTCCTAATTCATATCTATTTAATTTCAAGGAGTATTTTATACCCACTTCTGGTAAGGTCAACATAAATTCTGGTATGGGTAGTGGCAGCTTTTATTAGTTTATTTCAGCTAACATTTAGAAGCCTGCTATGGGGTAGGCAGCGGTTTAACTGGAATACTCATGCAAAGATGAGTGAAACATTGCCCCGTCCAAGGTCACAACTCAGTGAGTGAAATGGTGTGATATCTGAATAGATGTATGCACAAGAAATATTCTAGAGGAAGAAATCTGAATTATTTAGAAAAATATGTGATCTCTATTATTTTCCTCAAGGCCATATTGGTCAGCATCTAGAAAGTATGCATTTTTACACTGAAATGTAAAAGCAAGAGTTATCTATATTAAAAATGTATTGTTTTGGGCTGGCCGAGTGGCTCAGTTGGTTAAGAGCTCACTCAGGAATGCGAGCTGAGCTCCGAGCAACAGCAGTTCGAAGCCCAACCCAAGCTGAGCTGCAGTTGAGCTGCCAACAGATGGCAGGATGGCTCAACTAAAAAAAAAAAAATGTATTATTTTAATTAAAATGTAGCAGAGAAAAAAGAGCAATGGAGTGGAAGGCCGATAGAGGCGATGATGATTAGAAGTTGCAAAATAACCCAGTCGAAATTATTGAAAGCAGGAGTCACTGTCAAAGTGACAACAGAACACATATGCAGTGCAAGGTATATAACATGCACAATTGGTTATGCTAAAAAATACAAGTCATATAGGTGTACATTAGATATCTTTCTAAAATTGGTGTGTATTTTTCATCTGACAAATAGTAAAGGGTAGAAGCATAAAAAAGTTATCCCAACTTTAAAAAACAATAAATGGACTTGAAATGAGCAAGCAGAAAAGAAATGCTTTGCTTCTAATACCACTTTGGTTAATCTACTGTCACTTAATTCTTTGGGCTCAGAAAAAGCAATGGAGCACAACCATATGAACTTACTATCTAAATCAGAGTACGTAGACCAGTGGTTCAAAAGCTTCATTGCATATTGGAGTTATCCAGCAGCTTAAAAAAACTCTGATTTGATGCCTGTGTCCCATCCACAGAAATTCTGGCTTAATGGTGTGGGATGTGACATGGATATTATAAATTTTAAAAGCTCCCCAGGTTATCTGAGAGCTCAGTAAAGTGAGAACCAATAATTGACACTGTTTTGTGAAACTGACTGCCATTGAAAGACAAACATTTAAAGATCCCCAAACTCAATGGAGGAGGTAAAGACTTCTGAGCTTTGTGCATCATTGCAAAGGTGGTGATATTTCAAACTCATAAATGTCGTCATTACAGTAACAGTTGCTATAAAACTGTTCAAAGCAAAAATGGATTTTTTGCTTTTTAAGCAAGTGTTTAAAAATGTTGGATGAAATAAATTTCTTTTAATGATGGCTCATGTATCCTATAACACTGAGTTAATTAAGTCCAGGTTACATAATTAGTACAGATTGATTTTTCTCGTGTGTGCTAATATGAACTTTTAAACAAAACTTCTGGTTATTAGAAAATGCCATTATCCTAATTTTCAAAGATGGATTTGTAGACTCAATTCTCTTTTGATTGGCTGTTTCCTTCTTGGCTTTTAAGAGATTCTTGTAAAAACAAGTATAACTATTGCACTGTGTTGTACATCTGAAACTAATTTAAAAAAATAATAAAGAGATTCTCTGTTTTCTTTTTTTTGAAGACTTTTATTGGAGAATTGGGGGAGAACAGTGTTGGGGAATTGGGGAACAGGAACAGACAAGTTGCTGCCCTTTTGTTCTTCAGTCTAGTTGCGGAAGACGTTGCTTCACTGGCCCATGTTGGTATCAGCATTGTGTTCTTCCTGGATGAGGCAGATCAGTCGCCAGCCTCTGGATGGTCGCTCACCGCGGCTATTGGCAGCTCACGCTGGCTGCCAGCCACTCACGCTGACTGCCGGCCACTCACTGTAGCCTATGGCAGCCCACTGCAGCAGGGGTGCAGCCTACAATGTCACCTGGGCTCGCACAGCCCAGCTCCAGGTGGAGCTGTTGTTAGTTGTGGAGGGCAGTGTTACTGGCCCTTATATGTGGGATCCGAACCGGGGCCACTGGCATCCCAAAACCAGCTCTTAACCAATGCGCCACTGGGCCTGCCCTAAATTTTTTTTTTTTTGAAAGATTTTATTGGGGAATTGGGGGAGTGGAACAGAGTTGGGGAATCGGGCAAGGGGAACAGACAAGTTGCTGTCCTTTTTTTTAAAAATTTTTTTGAGGGTAGTGTCACTGGTCCTCATATGTGGGACCCGAACTGGGGCCGCTGGCTTCCCAAGCCAGCGCTTAACCAGCACGCCACTTGGCCGGCCCCATTTTATTAAATATTTTAATGTTATCTACCTCTGCACTTCTCTTCAAAATGCAATACTCAATATGAGTAGTGCATATAAGAAAAAACAAGCATGAAGTTGACTTAGTGCTAGTAATGAAAAAATGAAAACTGATTTGTATGGTGCTGAGTTAAATACATTTTGTCATGTTTTTCACTTGCATGTGCCAGATATTATTTTAAGTGCTTTATAAATATTAACTCTTTAACATTAAGGAAGATGATTTTCTAGCAACCCAAAATGTATGCAGACAAAAGGCAGCATCAATTCTGAAAAACCTATTTTTATTTTATTTTATTTTTTTAAAGATTTTATTGGGGAATTGGCGGAGGGGAACAGCATTGGGGAATCGGGGAAGGGGAGCAGACAAGGTGCTGTTTTTTTGTTCTTCAGTTTAGTTGCGGAGGATGTTGCTTCACTGTTGGTATCGTCATTGCGCTCTTCCTGGATGAGGCAGATTGGTCGCTGGCCTCTGGATGGTCGCTCACCGCGGCTATTGGCAGCTCACTCTTGGCTGCCAGCCGCTCACGCTGGCTGCGGGCCACTCACTGTAGCCTATGGCAGCCCACCTCAGCAGGGGCTGCAGCCCACACCATCACAGGGGCTCGCACAGCCCAGCTCCAGGTGGAGCTGTTTGAAAAACCTATTTTTAAAATTGGCATCCAGTCATGTCAACGTGCTTCGTTTCCTTTTTTTGTCAGAGACATATTCTAATGGAAGCAGTTCAAAGCCTCCTTACTCCTTATCTTCCCTAGTTTAGATGAAACAAACAATTAGGGTCTGCTGAGGACCACAACTTTTAGTGGAAGAAATAAAAGAGGTATAAATAGTGCTAGAGCAAGGATTTCTATTTCTAGGACCTTGGCCTCTTTTTGGATTAATATCAAAGGGAGGCAGCATATCATTCTGGTTGAGTGTGGAGCTAGGCAATGTTGGCTCTGCCATTTACTAGCTGTATAAACACCGTAGGCAAGTTTTATCTTTTTTTTTTAAGATTTTATTGGGGAATTGGGGGAGGGGAACAGCTTTGGGGAATCGGGGAAGGGAAACAGCTTTGGGGAATCGGGGAAGGGGAACAGACAAGTTGCTGTCTTTTTGTTCTTCAGTCTAGTTGTGGAGGACATTGCTTCACTGGCCCATGTTGGTATCGTCATTGCGCTCTTCCCGGATGAGGCAGATCGGTCGCAGGACTCTGGATGGTCGCTCATCGCGACTATTGGCAGCTCACGCTGGCTGCCGGCCACTCACTGTAGCCTATGGCAGCCCACTGCAGCAGGGACTGCAGCCTACACCGTTGCCGGGGCTCACAGCCCAGCTCCAGGTGGAGCTATTGTTAGCTGTAGAGGGCAGTGTCACCGGCCCTCACATGTGGGATCCGAACCGGGGCCGCTGGCATCCCCAAACCAGCTCTTAACCAATGCGCCACTCGGCCGGCCCCAAGTTTTATCTTTGCCATAGTTTCCTCATCTGTAAAGTGAGGATACTACCACCACTTACTTAGTTCATAGGTTGTTGTAGAGATCAAATAGATTCTTATTTATAAAGCTCCTAGATAGTGCCTAGAGCATATCACATCAGCTATTTTCTTTTGAAGTGCTCTGTACAACTGCTTTCCATCCCTCTAACAAGCCCTATAACGGTACAGAGGAGCAGGGGTCCATTCTACTGCACTGGATAGATGCCCCAGCCCTGTCCTTTGAAACCAGGGTTGGGTTTATAGCAAATGAAGGATGGAATGGATGGATGAGACCACTAACAGGAAGAGAAGCATTCCCTGTTTCGGGGCTTCTTCGTAGGCTGGTAAGTCAGGACTTTATCTGCTATGCGTTATTTCTGTTTACTTTCTAAACAAAGATCCAAAGACTAATAGCCTGAAGGCACTGAAATAGTGATGCCTTGAAGTCTTCCTTTAAGCAGTGAAAGGGTTCAATCTACCCACCTCTCAAACAAGTGTGAGAGGATGGATAAATTGTGTCTATAAGTATACAAGATAGGCACATATTTTTGATGTTGTATTTTAACAACCAGGACAGTGTCAGTACAGTAAGCATCCAATAAAGATTTGATAAATGACCTTTAGATGCTTAAGTATTTATTTAAAAGGTGAAAATCTCAATGGCTTTGTTATAATTCTAGTGCGCTTTTTAAGTATTCTGAGATGCCAAATGTTTTTTATTTAGAAAATACTTGCAGGGCCGGCCGAGTGGCATGGTGGTTAAGCGCTGACTTTGGAAGCCAGCGGCCCTGGTTCGGATCCCACATATGAGTGTCAGTGACACTGCCCTCAAAAAAAGAAAATACTTGCAAATGCCTTAACAGAATAATTTTTTATTCCCAAATTTACCATAAATAAACATTTGCTATAAACAGTGACCGAAGTATTCATATTATACTTCAACTCTTGTGGCAAAGGATTTTACAAGAGCAATTAAGTCAACTATTTTAATAACAATCATAAAATCTGCCCATTTTTAGAAATAATCTTTGAGTATTGTTTTTTATTATTTTGCAAAGACACAGTTCAAATAAAATCTTCCCATCAAATGTAACTTGTTTGTGATTTTACTATAGGAACAGTAAATTCCTAAGCTAAAGCATCTGCCTTCCAACAGGTTTTTCCTTAATAGATTTGTGGATGAAAAAGGGTTCTGTGGAAAGTAACCTCACAGGGTGTTCTGATCACAAATTTCTAATTGGGCAGGTCAGGATGAGTAGTCACACAGCAGCAGGCACATAACTTTTTTAGTAAAAGGTTTTTCTTTGCCTTAAGCAAGCCCTGTCCATTGTTTGTTGTGCATCTAGGTTAACACACCTTTGAAATGTTATAATGACCCTCAAGAAAGCACATAATTTTGTTAATCATCCTGTAATCAAATGCCTACTTTGCTTTCTCCCACCTTCATGTAATCTTCCTTACATCCTCTCTATTTCAAATACATAAAAGAAACCGCAAGTGCTATTCTCTAGAGCATCTGCGATCTTGCTTCCTGGCAAGTGTCATCAGTTTTGGCTCAAATAAACTCTTAAAAATTATCTACAGGTTTGGACGTTTCTTACATTGTCAGATTCATATTAGTGTTTCTCCCTAGGATAGTAGCTACATTATTGAAAAGCTGAACATTTTGTGATATAATTCATCTCACATGAATATGAATCTTTAGATAATTAACAAGAATTAATAAATCCAGTAACTAAAACCAGCTGTTTTAGGTTCCAGGGAGAAGCAACATATATCTTTGAGCATACTAAGTTCTATTACTAAATAACTTTCCCAACAAAAAGTTCTTTGTTGTGGAACCGGGGAAGGGGAACAGACAAGTTGCTGTCTTTTTGTTCTTCAGTCTAGTTGCAGAGGATGTTGCTTCACTGGCCCATGTTGGTATCGTCATTGCGCTCTTACTGGACAAGGCAGATCGGTCGCCGGCCTCTGGATGGTCGCTTACTGCAGCTATTGGCAGCTTACACTGGCTGCCAGCCACTCACGCTACCTGCCGGCCACTCACTGTAGCCTATGGCAGCCCACTGCAGCAGGGGTGGCAGCCTACACCATCGCCGGGGTTCACAGCCCAGCTCCAGGTGGAGCTGTTGTTAGCTGTAGAGGGCAGTGTCACTGGCCCTCACATGTGGGATCCGAACTGGGGTCGCTGGCGTTCCAAGTCAGCTCTTAACCAATGTGCCACTTGGCTGGCCCACAAAAAGTTCTTTTAACTTACCTAAAGGTCATGCATTTTAAGATATAAGTGCAGTTTATTTAAAACAATAAATTCAGTAGATTTATTCTTTTAAGATCAAAATAAAAATATTCCATAAACAAAAATATTAGTAAATTAACAATTTTTTTCGAAGAGAACATTTAATAATCAACATTTCACATTATTGTAACAAATCTTTTATTTTCAACTCAGGATGAGTCACCACTAAAATATAACTGAAAATTTACTAGTATCATAAACTAGACTGGTGAACATCCAGAGTCTCTTCTGGAATTCAATTATGAGTAATTATCTTCTAAATACTTTAAAAATCAATGAACAGTGAAGGGAAAGTCTATTTAAAGTGTTAGTTTTGTTATTAAAATAGGTTACTCCTAAAGAAAATAACGGGAAAATGAACCTAAGCTGGTTTTAGGTTATTTCTAATATTAATTTTTCCTGACATGACACCAATATATCACTATTCATTTGGTTTAAAAATTATATTTAGGATCCAGCTGAGTGGTGGTTCAGTTGGTTAAGAGCATGGGATCTGAGCAACAGGGTCACTGGTTCGATTCCCACATGGGCCAGTGAGCTGTGCCGGAGCTGAGCTGCCAACAGGTGGCAGGATGGCTCAGCTGGTGAGAGCACGGCCTGGGATGGTGGGCTATGCCCACCCCCAACTAAGGCTGAACACGGCACCTTGAGCTGAGCGGAGTCGCTGGATGGCCACTGGACTTGAAGCTGAGCTAAGATTGAAGGACAACATGGCTGTTCCCCTTCCCCAATAAAATCTTAAAAAAAAAAAAAATTATATTTAGTTTTAGGTGAACACAAGTGCTATGCTTTTGTAGCTTTCCTGTACTAAAATTCAATCTGCTTAGGAAACGACTGTACATTCATAATGCACGCACGCTGATCAAAATAGGAGAAATCCAAATTTTGATGTAATCATTAACGTTTGCTGCTTTGAGATTATAATGAATTCTTTTAAGGTTGCAAACGTTGCCATTAGGCATTTGTGGGGTTGGGCAAATGTGTCTCTGACAAATGCACGGAGGACTGGCAGTCAGGGGTCACAAAACGGGGAAAGCTTCCGATATGTATGCACAATAACAGTAGGAGCTTCACAGCTTGGCCAAATCTGCATCTCTTAAGAAATGGCCGACTCATCCCCAAATCTTAGCCTTCACTCCAGCTGAGCGGTCAGGGCAACTCCTTAGTCACTAGCACAAAGGAAAAAAATTAGTTACAAGAAACGATGGAAAGAAAACAAGTTCGGCTTTTCTTTCTTGGGGGTCGGGTCGGAAGCACTGAGGCCGCAAGTCTGAGGATGCCGCGCCGGGTGGGGCCGGGAGGGACCCCGCGAGGAGCGCGGCGGCCGCGGAGGCCGGACCCTGGGCCCGGGCGGCCTCGCGTGCACTTACCAGGCCAGGCCCAGGCACGTCCCCAGCGACAGCAGGCTCACGCCGGTCCGGGGGTCCGCCCAGCCCGAGCCGCGACCCTCCCGGGCCTCGGGGCTCCTCCTGCCCTCGCTTCGCTTCCCGGGGTCCGCGGCGGCTCCCTTGGGCCCCGACTTCTTCCGGTTCTTCACCTCGGCCATGTCTGGAGGTCCCGAGGACGACCAAGCCGGGGCGGCCTCTCCACCCGGGGGGAGCTGGACGGGGCCGCCTTAGCCTCAGCGGGAAGCCTCGGCGGGGACCGCGCCCCCGCCCAGACTTAGCGCCGCCCAGACCCCAGCCCCCTCCTTCTCCCGGGCATCCTCGCGGCTTCACAGCGTCCTCCCGTCTGTCAGTTCCTGCAGCTGAGACAGGTGGGGACCCTACGTGCCGCTTCCTCTGCGCTAATACTGCAGACGAGAGGAGACGATAGCGCGCGGGCTCATGCGGGCCACGGGCACTCCGCGGGGCGGGGCGGGGCTGCTCGCGCCACGTCGGGCGCGCCGCCGCCTTGGTCCTTCTTTCACGGGAACGCGCGCGGCGCGTCCCTGTGGCTTAGCCACGCCCACTGCGGAGTGGGGCGCAGGGCGCTCTCTTCTGCGCGCGCGTCCCTGTGGCTTAGCCACGCCCGCTGTGGGGTGGGGCGCAGGGCGCTCTCTTCTGCGCGCGCGGGCACAAGTCGGGGCGGGAGCGCGCGCGGCGGCGGCGGCGGCGGCCACCGCAAGCAGGGCTGAGTGTTTATTTGCATACGCGGGCGCGCTGTCCAGTTTGGGCGGGCTCGGTGTATTTTGACTGCTCCGCGGTCCTCAGGCAAAGACGGGGAGATATCAAGTGGACGCGCATGCTTTATTCTCGGGGGGAAGGGGTGAGGGTGCGGGAGGTGGGGAAATCAGGGCCCTCAGTGGGTGCAGAGGCTGCCGGGGGGAAGGAGCAACCGCCCGAGTGACCCCCCCCTTCCCTTTGTGTCCGGGTGGCGTCCACCGGGAGGGCGGCCCCCAGGCCAGGCCTCACTTCGACGCCCCCTGGGACTCTGTTGTCCGCCCGCCAAGGGGACGCCTACCTCTCCGCTGGTCGGAGGTCCCGCAGGTCTTCAGGAGCCGCAGGCTGCGGACGCCCAGGTAAGGCACCTGGGAGACCTGGACTTGCACCGGGGCTGCGCCCTGCCTGTGTCCCGCGTCCCTTTTCCGAAGCCGCCGCTGCTCCCACCCCCCATTGTATTTCCAGTTCTGCCCTCATAGGGCTGCTCTTCCCAGTGAGATCTTTGTGCGAAGGTTTGGGGTAAGTGGGCGCCTCGCTTTTCTCCCGGCGCCGGATTTCTAGGGAGGTTCAGTACCGATTTCAGGGACGCAGAATCCTGGGAACAAGGACTAATTAATTATACCGCCTATACCAGGAAGAGAAACTAAAAAGGAAGTAGTTAACTCTTAACAGTTTTCCTGGGTGAAATTGCCCTTCTTTCTAGTTCACATCTAGGAAGAGTTTTGACATCTCATTTTTGTGTGGTTACAACAGTGGGGCACTGAGAATTTGTTTAGAATATTTCAATTTGTTGCGGTTTCAAATGTATGTAATTTTCATAGGACTAGGTAAAATTTGAAATGAGTTTCAGGTTGTCAGAGTGCCTTTTTGCTAGGCTGTTGGACACAACCTAAAACATTCGTGTTTGTTTTGTCAAATGGAGTTTTGTTACTAAAAAGTAAGGGATGTTTTCTGTTTAAATCGAGATCATAAAAAACGTTGTTAACATTAAAAAAATACGATCGTCTTTTTTTCTAATCATAACGTTTTATTTTCTCAGTTTCATGCCAGTACTAGGCATGTTGTGAACGTTGACAAGGCACATGCTCTATTTCCCTATGTTTGCAAGTGCCACATTTGGTGGCACTTGAATGTATAGTCATTATTGAAGCTTAATGATTATTGCTTCTTTTCTGTGCAATCTAAATGATTTGTGCTTATATTGTTTTTGCCCTTAGACATCACATTCTAATAATTTCTGTCCCACTAAATTGTGAATTCCTTCAGGGATATGATTTAATCTTTGTAGACTCAGGGCCTGGCACATAGGAAGGGCTCAAATGTTTGTTGAATGAATAAATTCATAAACACCTTTAGACACTCACTGTAATGCATTGGGGTAGAGTTCTGTTAATGTTTTAGAAACTTGCAAACATTCTGATCTGGGTTTTATATCCATGGAAAAATTTGCATTATATTTGAAATAAAGTCAGTAGAACCTTAGAGTGTTATCCAGTAAAGAATATCATCCTTTCTTTGTGTGTTCTCTTACTCCAAGAAATGACATCAGAGGGTATTTCCAGTTGCTTTGTCATATTTAGCAGCTCAGCTGAAACAGTGGAGTGAGCATATGAGAAATGTGTTTACCATTGATGATCTAGAGCTGACACCCACCTTGAGTGAGAACTAATAGTACCAACGATGTTCTATTTACCTTTATAATGGCTAAATAAAACAAGTTTCTAAACAGTAGGACTTGAGTATGATCATTGCTTATAAAGCATTAAAAAAATTTTTTTGTTGTAAAAGTGTTAATGTGCATTGAAAAAAATTAAGACAATATAGAACAGTATAAAAAAAGAAAGGGGAAAAAAACCCCAAGTTTTGCTACTTAGAAGTAACCCAAACATTCTGTTGAACGGACTTTTAAACATCTCCCTATGTACTTATATGACGCCAACAGAACACGTATTTTATGCTATCTATGGAATCATATTTCTAATTTTTTCAATCAGCAGTGTGTCATTAGCATTTTTCCATGTCAGTATATGGAGATGTTTTATTTTAAATGGGTGTATAATATTCCATCATATCTTATCTATCTATCTATCTATCTATCTATCTATCTATCTATCTATCTATCTATATTTTAATTTTTAAAATCCATACTGAGAATGGTGAGCATTTTGGTTGTGTTTATCTTTTTTCTCACCCAAGCACTCTCTGTTAACTTTTGTGTGGGTATTTTTGTATAGTCATGTGAATGTTTCCTTGAGGTAAATTCCTAGAAGTGGCATTTCTGGGTTAAAGAGAATGTGTATTTTAAACACTTCTATATCTTATATTGCCTTCCAGAAAAGCTGTATCCATTTTGTACTCACCTCAAGTAATGCATAAAAATACCTATTTTTCTCACATCTTTGAAAGCATTGGGTTTTGCCCATTTAAAAAAATCTTTGCAAAATAAATCTTATATTCTTTACATTTCTTGATCACCAGCAAAGGTTACACATCTTTCATGTCTTTATTGGCCTGACAGATATTTTGATGTTTTGCCTGTAGGTTGACAGCTCAGAGAGAAAAAATTGAGAGAAGATGGATGCAAAAGCTCGAAATTGTTTGCTTCAACATAGAGAAGCCCTGGAAAAGGACATCAAAACATCCTACGTAATGGATCATATGATTAGTGATGGAGTTCTAACAGTATCAGAGGAGGAAAAAGTAAAAAATGAGGTAAAGCCCTCTGAGGCAGTCTGTGCTTTCTTAAAAATTTTTAGAATTTATTTCAGAACTTGTAGTGGTCTCCTCTAAATTGTTGCAAACATATTCTTTCTAGTATACTAAACTACCTTTTTCTTGTGTTTTTTTTCAGCCCACTCAACAGCAACGAGCAGCTATGCTAATTAAAATGATACTTAAGAAAGATAATTATTCCTACATTTCATTCTACAATGCTCTACTACATGAAGGGTATAAAGATCTTGCTGCCCTTCTCCATGATGGCATTCCTGTGGTCTCTTTTTCCAATGGCAAAGATTCGTTTGGTAGAATAACTTCATATGGTTTGTATCCATAATACCTTCTATCACATTGCTATCGCAATGGCTACATTGCTGCAGTTTTATCTCACTATAGATGGAGTGTGCTAAAAAGATTGATCAGTTCACTGAAAAATGCATGTGAAAATATTATAGTTAGGTTTTCCAATTTACATTTTTTTTTTTTTTTTTTTAAAGATTTTATTGGGGAATTGGTGGAGGGGAACAGCGTTGGGGAATCGGGGAAGGGAAACAGACAAGTTGCTGTCTTTTTGTTCTTCAGTTTAGTTGCGGAGGATGTTGCTTCACTGTTGGTATCGTCATTGCGCTCTTCCCGGATGAGGCAGATCAGTCGCTGGCCTCTGGATGTCGCTCACTGCGGCTATTGGCAGCTCACGCTTGGCTGCCAGCCGCTCACGTTGGCTGCCGGCCACTCACTGCAGCCCATGGCAGCCCACTGCAGCAGGGGCTGCAGCCCACACCATCACCGGGGCTCGCACAGCCCAGCTCCAGGTGGAGCTGTTGTTAGCTGTAGAGGGCAGTGTCACTGGCCCTCATGTGGGATCCGAACCGGGGCCGCTGGCATCCCAAAACCAGCGCTTAACCATTGCGCCACTCGGCCAGCCCAATTTACATGTTTTTATTTGCATCTGTATTAACTCTCACATTTTCTTCCTGCTCAAGGAGCTATCTATTCCTGTGGTGGTAATCTAATTTTTAGAGATAAAAAGATAATTTGTAGGCCTTTATTTAAGTTCTCCAGTTCTGTGTTTATCGAGTTCATATATAGGGAAGAATAAGAATGTTTAAAATCTATATCCTTGAAAGGAATTCCATATTCTTCCCTCTTACTCTCTCCTTCCTATGAGAAAAAGAGATTGGAGAGTCAGAAGAATAGGGTAAGATATAGATGGAAATTTCCATTGTCTGTAGTCATCCAGAAAGGTACATGTTAGCTTTTGTTCTGGGTATTCTGAGACATCAGAGAGTTGAAATTAATATGCTAGCCACATCCTTATATCTCTTGGAAATTCTGAGGCTAAGGCCTCAGGCTTATTCTCTTTGGTTTTTATGGTATTACTTGAGTAACCATATAAAAGTTCTCTTCATTTATGCTTGTTTTGTTTTGGATTTCAGTAAAGACAGTCCTGTGTGAAGGAGGAGTACCACAGAGGCCGGTTGTTTTTGTTACTAGGAAGAAGCTGGTGAATGCAATTCAGCAGAAACTCTCCAAACTGGATGGCGAACCAGGATGGGTCACTGTGTATGGAATGGCAGGATGTGGGAAGTCTGTATTAGCTGCAGAAACTGTTCGAGATCAGGACTTCTTAGAACGTAAGTTTTAATTACCATGTATTACTGGCTAAGGAGATATTCTTTAGGCATTGGATTAGTTTTCTGTTGCTGCTGTAACAAATTACCAAAAATTTGGTGGCTTAAGCTAACACCAATGTATTTTATAGTTCTAGGGGTCAGAAGTCCAAAATAAATCTTACTGGGTTAAAATCAAAGTGTCCGCAGGACTGAGTTCCTTCTGGAGGCTCTAGGGAGAATCCTTTTCCAGCTTCTAGAGGTGGCCTACATTCCTTGGCTCATGGTCCTTTCCTTCATTTTCAAAGTTGGCAGTGCATAGCATCTTCAGATCTTTCTCTTTCTCTCTGAGCTTTGCTTCTGTCATCATATATCCTCTGACTCTTAACCTTCTCACCACCCTCTTGCTTCATTAGGGCTACTGGATAATCTGGGATAATCTCATCCCAAAATTCTTAATATAAGTGCATCTGCAAAGTTCGTTTTGCCATGTAAGGTAACATTTACAAGTCCTGTGGACTCAGATGTGGACATCGTTGAGTGGCTTTTATTCTGCCTACCACAGGCATGATTAAATTTGGAATTTATTTTCTACCTAGCCTGTCACAATGAGGCTTGGGTAGCCAGGCCAATACATTTATATATTATCAGATGGTGCTTATTATCATTGGAATGAATCAATGTATCTTAACAATTGTATCTTAACAATTGCGGGTTGAAAAAAGGTATTGAAAGGTGGCCTAGCTTATAGCCCTGCCTTTCAGGCAGTACTAGACTTACACCTTCCTGTCTGTTGTTGCATAGAGTGCTGTGGAGAACGAGATTCTTGGAAACTCAGTTCCCTTAATGACTCTCATGTATTTGGCATCCTGTATTAAACTATTAATTCCGTTTCTGTAATTATATCAATTGCTTACCTTCAAACATAAAAATATTTAGTAATGTGTTTATCTTATGGTAAGCCCCAAGGAAAAGCCCCAGAGAGCTGACTGTAGCAAATGATGGATTTTTGTAGGTGGGCTCTATAGATTCATTTGTTGTCTGGTGACTTATTTTTCTTGCTTCAGGTATTCATATATTCAGTACTGTTTGAGAGCCTACTGTGGTGCCCGGCTCTGTTTTGGGTACTGCGGATCCCAAAAGAAGGCACAGTCTGCATCTAAGGAATTCGCTCACATATTAGTAGGGGAGACAGACATTAAGAAATGATGATATATGTGATAAATTGAACAGTAGAAACAAGTATAAGGTACATAGTTAGAACAAAGGAAGGAAGCGTTATCTCTCTGGGGGAAGAGGGTGGACAGCACAGGCTTCCTGAATGAGATGACGTTTTAGCTGTAGTTTGGAGGAAAAATGGAAGTTTGTAGGCAGACTAGGTAGGGATGGGAGAGTAAGAAAGGTGGGGACGGTATTGGGTAGTTACTGGCGGAGGGAAGGGCATACTGTACAGAAGAGGGTTTAGGACATTTAGCAGGTATGCTGCTGATCTTAATGAGCCTGCTGGGTCTCAGGGTATTCACCAGGAGTGGTTATGTAGCTCCCTCAGTCTTCGGTTGTTTCCATTCATTTCTAGGGGAATCTAAAGGCAGTTCCAGATTTCTAGTTGTGAATAACTTTTTTTTTTATAGTACATAATCAGTGGTTAGAACAGCTTATGAGATGACAAAGTCAATGGAATAAATGGTATACTTTAGAAAGGTGGAGGCTAAGGCACATCTGTTGTACACACCTGGCTTTATGTATGCTTCCAACTCTTGTTGGAAGTATGCCCAATTCTAAACGCTGGTTTTTCCCCTTTGTCATTATAAAGAAGTTCCTGGGACTCAGCTTTATGCAAATCTCAGGGCCAAGGCTTTATTTGTATTTATTTATTCATTTCTTTTAAACTTCTACTGCCAAGTTGATCACCAAAGATGTTTCAGAATAAAATTGGTTTAAGCTCCTTTAGTGTGAAGAACTGGGTTTTTTTTTCAATATTATGATGAATTTCCTTTAAAATATATATTTATAATATACTAATTTCTAGGGGTAAAAGTGAGCTGCTCAACTCAATTTTACTTACCCTTAATTATTGGGACAAATTTTTCATTTTAGTTGTTAAAATTGACGAAAAACTTGGGAATTAATTACCCAGGAATCATATTCTGCAAATTGTGGTCTGGGAGTAGATTTTAATCATTTTGTTTTGAGAAAAATGTCAGATAGTAGCAGTTGTCTGGTGCACAGTGAGCTTAATTCATGTTCCTCATATATTTTTGTGAAATCTCAAGCACAGACGACTGAGTCAATCATATTTTTTAGTTCACAGCCCATTGTTATAGTAGGTCTGTATAAGACTTAGCTTCTTGCTGTGTTTATTTCCTTTTAAAAGTTTCCCGTTCTCATTTCCCCTCCCCTCCTCTAAGGGAAAACACACTCCTCCTGTATGTCTCCTGTACACAACTACAACACTACTTCATTTCTGACACTACATGTGTGAGTTTTCCACACATCCAGCAATTCTTCGGCACCAGCTGGGTAGCCTATGATTTAAACTCAGTTCTGACGCTGTCTGGAAATAGCATTGGATCCCATAGGATAGTTCATTCAGTCCCACGACTGCCCGCCGACCCCCTTCAGATGCTGATTGCAATTCCAGATTGTTACAGCTATAGTATAGATCAGAGGTTCCCTCTCCTTGGGTTTGATGAATTTGCGAGTGGCTCACAGAACTCAGGAAAACATTTTACTCACTAGATGACTTTATTATAAAAGGTTCTAACTAAGAAACAGCCAGATGGAAGAGATGCATAAGGCAAAGTGTGCGGGAAAGGACTCTGAGTTTCCATGTCCTTTATGGGTGTGCGACTCTCCCCACAGCTCGATGTGTTCACCAACCCAGAAGCTCTCTGAATCCCACCTTTTTTTTTAAAGAGCTCCATGTGTTCACCAACCCAGAAGCTCTCTGAATCCCACCTTTTTTAAAAAGATTTTATTGGGGAATTGGGGGAGGGGAACAGTGTTGGGGAATTGAAGTTGTTCTTCAATCTTCCTTGTGAAGGGCACCGGTCGCCATCAGGCTTCCAGGTGGCAGCTCGTGGTCTCTAAGCTCAAGGTGCTGTGTTCAATCTTAGTTGCTGGTGGACGTAGCCACCATCCCACGTGGGAGTTGAGCCAGCAGCCTTGTTGTTAAGCGCGCACACTCTATCCATTGAGCCATCCAGGTGGCAGCGCAGCTCAAGGTGCCGAGTTCAGTCTTTTAGTTGGGGGTGGGCATAGCCCACCATTGAACAGGCAATCTTGTTGTTACACCAGCTGAGCCATCCTGCCACCTGTTGGCAGCTCAACAACAGCTCAGCTAGGGCGCAGCATTCACTGGCCCATGTGGGAATTGAACCAGTGGCCCTGTTGCTCAGACCATGAGCTCTAAGCCAACTCTTAACCAACTGAGCCACTCGGCCTGCCCTTGAATCCCACCCTTGTTATGGAGGATTCATTACATAAGGGTGTTTGATTAAATCATCAGAGATTCGTGATTGAGCTCCTTCCCCAGCCTCCCTCCCCCTGAGTTTTGAAAGCATGGAAACTTTCGCCAGAGGCTGTCTACCTACTTTCTGTCCTTCCCAAGGTTTCCTTGATGCTGTTAGATTATTAACTGCTACGAGGATAAACCTCATGTGAAAGTAGGATGGGGTTAATTTTCTCCGAATAAAGGCAGTTTTTCTCTGGTTAATTTTCTCTGAATGAATGATAGATACAGGCCTCATTCAAGGCTAAATTGCTCCCTCTTGTGCCCATAGTCAAGATGTTTAGATTCTTTCTGAAATGTGGGATTATGCGTCAGTGTTTAACTGTCATATTGTGATGGTAGGAGATTAGCAGATGGGTTGGTTATTTGGTCTGTTTGTCTTTCCTTTTAAGGCTAGTAGTGTTTTATTTTTTCTTGCATATACTTATAACACGTTCATTTTTTAGTTTTAAATTTAGGAGAGAAAGACCTTTGATGTAGGTAATAGGTACTTAAATTTAAATCTGAAGAGTTTACTAGCTAGCTATATCAGGATACTTTCTTTGTCTTTAATCCTGGGATGATTTTTAAAAATTTTAAATAGAAAGCACAAATAAAAACAAACAAACTTTAGGAGCAGGTAATTTGAAACTTTGTTTTAAATATTACGGTAGTAGTATTTTCATTTAAAAAGAAGTAAAAATTCTTTTCATTTCTCCTTCTCCCATTTCACCTAAATTCTTCACTAGAGATTAATCATGGTTAACAGTTTAGAGTGACTTTTTCCCAACTTTTCCTTGTGCATTTACAAACATGAACATCCACAGAACACAGCTTCCACCCTAAGAGATGTCAGAAAGTGAAACAAATCAAGGATTTACTGATCTATAACTGTTGGCTTAAACTGAAGGAAGTCTGGGAATTTCAGGGAGCTTTCAGGAGGAAGTGTAGGACTTGTTGTCTACCTTATTCTAAGACACTAAAACTGATAATCAAACCATACTTGATACCTCAATTGTCACGGAGTTCTCTGTCTCCTGGTCATTTGTTATCTGTTAGTCTCACAGAGTTACCACTCAGTACATTACCAAGTTCTGATCTAGGGCCTCTCCCCTCACTCCCAAGCCTTTCTGCCATACCCCATTTAGACTCCCTCCTCTGTGGTCAGGAAACTCCTCTGTATCACCAACCCCTTCTTAGATTGTTTTCCTTCTTGCATTATCTGAAACTGGGCAGTTCCTTGAGGATATCACCTTCTTCCTAGCTGTCTTCAGTGGTGTGGCAACTGTTTTTCCTTAATATCCCACATACTTCAGCACCAGGAAATGGGTAGATATTGTCCTTACTCTCAGTTGCCTTATCCAGACCATTAAAACTCCAGCGAAATTCTTTGTCCTTTCAGGTTCATTTCTCTAATCTTTCCCAATTATGTTACTGCCCTTTCATTCACTGATAATTGGAGTTCTTGATTATAAATCTAAGCCCTTCTGTTGGTACTCTTAGTGATTTTGATATCTCTGTGGATGAATCATCCCAAACCTTGGCCTTTCAGTTCTTGGACCTCTTTATCTGCAGTGATTGTTTTCTTTGCTCCCTTTCAGCCATATACTTCCCTGAACCCTGGCCTGGACCTGGGTCTTTGGCATTACAAGAAACGATGCCACTTTTGAAGTCTTGATGTTAAACGTTCTATTCTTTACTCTCTGCCTACCTCCACCTATTCTGTTCTTCAAGTTCGCTACTTGAACTTTTGGCATATCAAGATTTATCCATTTGTTTCCCAATATCCTCACTGTGGGTATTATCCCATCAGTCCCCTCATAGGCTTGGGCCTAGATTTTTATTGCCCATTATTCATTTGCTCTTTAGCATATACTCTTGGCTCTTTGGTTCTCTCCTTATCTTGGTGAAAGCTGATTACTTCTCTCTGCTAGGAGATGGAGTAGGCATTCTTTCTTACTCCCTGTTGCTTCATCCAGGGTTTTACTTGCGTCCTCTTTGCTGGAGAAAATCACCCAACTGAGTTTCAATTTAAATTCATGATCATAAACCTTGGCAAATATTTTTTTTTTTTTTTTTTAGCTGAGCCATCCTGCCACCTGTTGGCAGCTCAATGGCAGCTCAGCTTGGGCTGGTCATCGAACTGCTGTTGCTCAGAGCTCAGCTCGCACTCTTGATCAAGCTCTTAACCAACTGAACCATTCAGCCGGCCCCTAAACTTTGGCAATTTTATTAGGTTTATTTAGGAGTTGTGTAACTACTGCATTGGGGTTTGTAGGTAGGGTGTAATCAGAAAACAGCTTTACTCTTTTCCCTTATTGCCTGTTCTGAATTCTTCTCTAGGACTGATTCTTTCTCTAGACTTGTATAGGTTCAGAGTTTCCAGGACTCTTCATGTTTTAAAAAAGTCTCATTTCAACAATTAAAATTCAGGTCCTATTTAATACTCCAGACTTCATTTATATATAACGTTTTCCTCTTCCTCAGTTGGGCTTGCCTCAGGCTTTGAAAACCTGTAGCGGAAGAGGAAGAGGAGGTTCAGCTGGACATTGCAGGTGGTTTCAAGCTTTTTCCTGTTGCAAACAATGCTGCAGTGAATATTCTTGTGGAGGAAGAATAGTTTAGAAGTTGAGAACCTTCTATAGTTTAGAACCCTGGAGGTTTGAATTCCCATCTCTGCTTTATTAGCTGCGTAACCTTGGACAAATTACTCAACCTTTGTATACCGCAATTTCTTCATCTGTAAAGTGGGGATAATAGTGTCTGCTTGATAGTCTTCTGTGAGGATTAACTATAGATTAATGTGTAGAACTATTAGACCAATGCTCAAAAATATGTTATAAAACAGATCTTTGAGGGCCGGCCGAGTGGCGCATTGGTTAAGAGTTGGTTTTGGGATGCCAGCGGCCCCGGTTCGGATCCCACATGGGGGCCAGTGACACTGCCCTCCACAGCTAACAGCGGCTCCACCTGGAGCTGGGCTGTGTGAGTCTGGACGTCGGTGTGGGCTGCGGCCCCTGCTGCAGTGGCCTGCCATAGGACACAGTGAGTGGCCAGCAGCCAGCGTGAGCGGCCAGCAGCCAGCGTGAGCGGCCAGCATCCAGCAGCCAGCGTGAGCTGCCAGTAGCCGTGGTGAGTGACCATCCAGAGGCTGGCGACCGATCTGCCTCATTCGGGAAGAATGCAATGATGATACCAACACGGGCCAGTGAAGCAACGTCTTCCGCAACTAGACTGAAGAACAAAAAGACAGCAACTTGTCTGTTCCCCTTCCCCGATTCCCCAATGCTGTTCCCCTCCCCGAATTCCCCAATAAAATCTTTAAAAAAAAACACCAGATCTTTGATATATTTATTAAAATTTTAAGATAGTGATTTCTTTTTGTATTTAATTATATGTGAATACCAGTGAATAAATTGCCTTTGGTGTAATATAATTCATTTATATTTGTCTCTATGTTTTGCTTTTTCTTATACTTCTGCCATCACATAATATAAATCTTTATGGTTAATGCCACTGATATGATCTAATGCTGCTTTTCACCATATTTCTCAGAAAGGGACCTCTTTTACTTTTTTTTCTATCTATGTGAAGCTGATTAAGTATAGTCTGTAAAAAGTTAAGATTTTTGGCTCCTGATAATGTATGAGTGAAAATATGTATTTTAAGGTATGCTATGGCTTAATTAACAATAATGATGATGATAACAGTTGACAGTAACAGTAATGTCCGCTCTTACATAGTGCCTACTAGTTCAAAGCTTAATATTTGTGAGGTGCCCTTAGATTTATATCACCAATAAGTCTGTTAAAACCCTTTACAGTTAATATAGCAAATTTGCATATTTTATATCATTAATTTCTCAGAGTAACTCTGAAATAGGTAGGATAAACAGTCTTATGCCAGTCTAATAAATGAGACTGAGATTAAGCGATTTGCTAAAGATTGCATAGCTAGTAAGAGTCATACTTGAACCTAGCTTCTTCTCTGTATGAGAACCATAATGAGTGATTACGGACCTTAGACATCAGTGGTTCTCAGTCAGAGGTGATTTTGCTCCCCAGTAGACATTTGGCAATATTTGGAGACATTTTTGGTTGTCATAACTGGGGAGGGAGAATGCTACTGGCATCTATCTAGCGGGTAGACGCTAGGGAGGCTGTTAAACATCCTGTAATGCGCAGGACAGCCCCTCACAGCAATGAATTGTCAGGCCCAAAATGTCCAGAGTGTTTAGGGTGAGAAACTGTGCTGTACAGTGATGATTGATGACATAGAACAAAGATTGTGAAATTTTGTTTGCTAAGGTTTTATTGATTAAAAGGTAGATTTTCCTCCAAACTTCAATTTATCCATATATTCAATTTTTCTTAGATTCAGGCTCTAAAGCTCAGTAATACCCTGCAAGTAAAATTTATACCCTGAGTCAAGAAAAGTTGAAGATGTGATGCGATTGAAGATTGGCGCAAATTTGCTTCCTATCCATAAAATCTTTCAAAGGGCTCCTGGTCAGAGGCTTTAAGTTTATGATTTTTTTCCTCACCAGGTTGTTTCCCAGGGGGTGTGCATTGGGTTTCCATTGGGAAACAAGACAAAGCTGGGCTTCTGATGAAACTGCAGAATCTTTGTACACGGTTGGATGAGGATGAGAGTTTCTCCCAGAGGCTCCCACTTAACATTGAAGAGGCTAAGGACCGTCTCCGCCTTCTGATGCTGCGCAAACACCCAAGGTACAGATGGCCAGATCAGGTTGGCATATGGAGTCCTAGTGACAACTAATGACACCCTGAGAACATTACACCCTTTTCTCGCTGTTCGGTAGAGTATCTAAGAAAGAATCATTGCTTTCCTGCTGTTCTTGCCCTTGTATTAAAAAAAAAAGTGGCTGCCACTGGCCTAAAATTGCTACTTTTCTCTTCTTTGCCTCCTACCTACCACATTGGCTCTTACGTACCATTGTAGGCTTTCAAGAAATACTTTCTTAAGTGGATAAGTTGATGAGTGGTCTTTGCTGGAAAATGAAAGTTCCCTACCTTAAATTCATTATTTCTAATGGGTTAACATAGAACACGAGACAGAATAAATGTCGGCAACTGGTAAAAAAGACTGAGTCAGGAAGGATTATTTATTTAATGGGATCCTTCTATTGTCTGAGTTTTTGGGTATTCGTGTAACTCTACTTCCATATACTTCAAGAGTTTGTTTTGTTTCAATAATTCATTCATTCAGTAAGTGCTGTTATAATTGTGTGCCAGGCACTGTCAGCTATTTCACAATTTTCATTAGAAAGGAGACAGCAGCTTAGTTACTGCTTGTATTAAGAGTATGACTTGGATTCAATCAACAGCTTGATTTCTGTGATCCAGTAGTCATTCCTTTCATTTATTCATTTAACCAGCATTGAATGTTGTCCCTGGGTCAGTGCTCCAAGTGGCAAAGATGAATAACTGGAAATTGGGCAAATAACAGTAAATGGGGCAAGAATTAGGTAATGGCACTGAACTTTATTTAATGTCCAATGCACCTGACAATGTAGTACACTGTCACATGTAACAGTGGCTGAGGGTGGCAGTGATTCTCAAATTGGTAAGGGGATTAAGGTCAGAATATTGGGTGAGGAGTAATTTTTGGAAAAAACCTCCTAGGTGCTTACGATGAATACTCACTACAGAGGGTAAGCTCTGTTCTCTCTGGCTTGTTTCTCCTCCAGATCCCTCCATGATCTCCCCCTCGCCTTAATAGTCCCTGGTATCCAGGGCCAGCTGAGTGGCGTGGTGGTTGGGAGCTGGCTTGGGACGCCAGCGGCTCCCGTTCGGATCCCACATGTGAGGGCCAGTGACACTGCCCTCTTAAAGTCACTGGTATCCATATTCCTATAGGAAATAGATTTGAGACCACTAACCATTTCCTGTTTTCTTGCCCAGCAACTTCTTCCTAATCCTACTTCCCCTTTGCAAAAATAAAAGTGATTTCCGTTCAGGAAAATGTAACCACTCTCAGATGTATTAGACCATGGCTTATAAAGCTAGTTATTTTGTTTCTTTCTCAGCATCATTTTGCAAGTTTCCAACCTACATATGTACCTAGAGTTTTGTTTTGTTTTTTGTAGTGTATAGAGGTGGTGTGGCATTCAGGTAAAAATGTAAGTGTGTAAATATGCCATCAGATATTAATTGTATTTTTTCTCCACTTATTCTGGTGAGTATAAAATTAAAAACTTTTTGGAAGAGACCAGTCAGGAATTGACGCAGAGGTTCTTTGTTATTATGAATAAACAAACTGATTTCTTGGATGAAAAACACCCTACCTAGTGTACCAAATGAAAAGTATTATCCTCGCTAATGCTTTCTGTTAGGTTGGAACATATGAAATTGTTAGTTTTGTAAGTAAAAAAAAATGGTCACATATCATCATTTTTATATGATTCATTGTCATGCTAATCACCCAATTCTCATTTGAATTTGGTGCTTAAAGACTGAATTGAATTTTTCCAAAATCCCATTACGTGGATAATTCTTTTTAGGCAGTAGGTAGCTGATTTCTAGTACTTACATGGTACACATAGCCCTCTTTTTAATAGGTCCCTTAACTTTAATATGCATTGATTTGGGGTGGGAGAGGGAAGGCTCTAATTTTCTTTTCCTTATTTGGATCAGTATATTATGGAAGAAATATAGGAAAGAAAAGAGGAAGAGCCATGAGACATGTATTCTTTTTAAAATTTTATTTGGTAAATTTAGCAACACTGGTGGCATTCTCTTTTTTAAAAGGAAGCTTAAAATAAATGTAATTAGTGACTCAGTACAGTTTTTTAAATTAGGTCTCTGTTGATCTTGGATGATGTTTGGGATCCTTGGGTGTTAAAAGCTTTTGACAATCAATGTCAGATTCTTCTTACAACCAGAGACAAGAGTGTTACAGACTCAGTAATGGGTAAGTACTATTAATTTGCTTTTTAGTACTTTTATGTTTTAATTCAGTTACATTTAAATACGTGGCATACCAAATTACTTATTATATCTTATAATTTTACAGGTCCTAAATATGTAGTCCCTGTGGAGAGTTGCTTAGGAAAAGAAAAAGGACTTGAAATTTTATCCCTTTTTGTTAATATGAAGAAATCAGATTTGCCAGAACAAGCTCATAGTATTATAAAAGAATGTAAAGGTATATTTATTTATTTTGTGAATGACGGGGTTATAGAGACGTTAATTTACCCTTTTGTGAGTTAAGCTAATGAATATGAACATCCAAAAACTGTACTAGAATACATAATATTTTAGGTTCTTTTCTGATGCCCTAAATGTATAATGATATTTTGGTATTCATTCATTCACTAAAGTAATATTTAATGCACACCCACAATATTAGTGGGAGGGGTGAAATGGAAACATGGCCTCTGTTGTCAAAGAATAGAAAATATAGTGAGTCAGAGTTTAAACAATTTTTTTGTTGCGATTTTATAAAAATAGTGTTCCAATTTGATAAGTGAAAACTGGAGTCTTAATTTGCGGTTTTTATTTATGAAGTTAAACTTTTTACTTGTTTATTGAATACAGTATTTGCATTTTAAGAAATTATCCTTGACTTTTTTTGTGATATAAGTATTTTTAATAGACTTTTAGGTATTCTAACTATTGAAGCTAATAACTCTGTGTATATTTTTGCAACTATTTTCCCCAGTTTTTGGTCTCTCTTTAATTTCACTTCTATTTTTTGACATACAGGAATTTAAAAATTTTATATAATCAAATCTATCAGGACTTAATATTTCTTCCATCGCTGTTAATGCTTGGAAATACCTTCTTGTTTTTCTTTCTGCCGTGAAATAGATACTTGGTTTTGAGTTAATTGATCTAAAAAAAATCTTAAACTTAGAAAAAATATGTGATTTATATTCATTATAAAGCTGATACATGTCCATTTAAAAAAATGTGAAACTATAAAGAAAAAATAGAAATTATCCATAATCTGATAATTATTAGTATCACGAGAGTAATTCTTCCAGTGTTTTACTGCATCTAAAACTTTGAAAAAATTATTGAGACTATAACGTGGTATACATAATTTTGAATCTTGTCCTTTTTTTTGTTCTGTTCTGTTTTTTTTCTTTTTGAGGGCAGTGTCACTGGCCCTCATATGTGGGACCGAACCGGGGCCACTGGCCTCCCAGGCCAGCGCTTAACCACTGCACCACTTGGCCAGCCCTTGTCCCTTTTATATAACAAATCTTGAACATTTTTCCATGCCATTAAATAACTTTTGAAAAAAATTTACCAATGGCATAATGTTGTGATATAATTTACTTTATTTAGTCATTTCTCTTTATTGTTTAAGATTTTTCAGGGCCGGCCGAGTGGCGCAGTGGTTGCGTGCTGGCTTGGGAGGCCAGTGGCCCCGGTTTGGGTCCCGCATGTGAGGGCCAATGACACTGCCCTAAAAAAAAAAAAAAAAAAAGATTTTTCAGTATTTTTTTACTTTTTATTTTTATTTTTTTTAGCTGAGCCATCCTGCCACCTATTGGCAGCTCAACGGCAACTCAGCTCGGGCTGGCATCGAACTGCCATTGCTCAGAGCTCAGCTCGCACTCTTGAGCGAGCTCTTAACCAACTGAGCCACTCGGCCGGCCCTCAGTATTTTAAATAATGCTGTGATGAATATCCTGAAATGAAATATTTCTTCTGTCTACTGATCTCCTTAGAATAAATATCTAAAGTGAATCAAAGAGCTATAAATCTTTTAGGGCTTTGGATAATATGCAACAGAAATGATTTCTTAAGAATGCATTGGTTCTTAGTTCTTAGTGGTATGTCTGAAACGAGCCAGTGGTAACACCGTGACTGTGCTTTTCCTGTAGGTTCTCCTCTTGTAGTGTCTTTAATCGGTGCACTTTTACGTGATTTTCCCAACCGCTGGGAGTACTACCTCAGGCAACTTCAGAATAAACAATTTAAGAGGATAAGGAAATCTTCATCTTACGATTATGAGGCTCTAGATGAAGCCATGTCTATCAGTGTTGAAATGCTCAGAGAAGACATCAAAGATTATTACACAGATCTTTCCATCTTTCAGAAGGATGTTAAGGTGCCTACAAAGGTAATTGAAGGACTAACAATTCTTGTCACTGGGTACTTATGGCATGTGACCTTTGATATAATACTGACAATACTGTCGCAGAGGATATTGGAAAGATAAGACCTGTGTGACTGAAGTGGTGGGTTGTAGGGTTCAGAAGCCCACTGCTCTTGGTCTCCATCAAGGGCTTGGTGTTGAGCCCAGATGACTTACCGATTTCTCAGTGGTTCTTGTGAAGCTGGAGAAGGATACAACTTTTTTTTTTTTTTTTAAAGGTTTTATTGGGGAATCGGGGAAGGGGAACAGACAAGTTGCTGTCCTTTTGTTCTTCAGTCTAGTTGTGGAGGACGTTGCTTCACCGGCCCATGTTGGTATTATCATTGCGCTCTTCTCTAGTGAGGCAGATCGGTTGCCAGCCTCTGGATGGTCGCTCACCGCGGCTATTGGCAACTCACGCTGACTGCCAGCCACTCATGCTGGTTGCTGGCCGCTCGCGCTGGCTGCTGGCCACTCACTGCAGCCTATGGCAGCCCACTGCAGCAAGGGCTGCAGCCTACACCATTGCCGGGGCTTGCGCAGCCCAGCTCCAGGTGGAGCTGTTGTTAGCTGTAGAGGGCAGTGTCACTGGCCCTCATATATGGGATCCGAACCGGGGCCGCTGACATCCCAATCCAGCTCTTAACCACTGCGCCACTCGGCCAGCCCTGAAATGGAGAGGTTCTTATTCAGGGCTTTAAAATACGAATTTTTTTGTCTTAACACCTTCTCTGCAATCCTGGTCATTGTACTTTTGCGGCACACTAAATGCTTAAAATGATTTCTAGGTGTTATGTATTCTCTGGGACATGGAAACTGAAGAAGTTGAAGACATACTGCAGGAGTTTGTTAATAAGTCCCTCTTATTCTGTGATCGGAATGGAAAGTCATTTCGCTATCACTTACATGATCTTCAAGTAGATTTCCTTACAGAGAAGAATCGCAGCCAGCTTCAGGTACTTGTACCTCTGTACATTGTTTTTGCAATAATTTAAGACTTACAGGAAACTTGCAAAATAGTACAGTTTCTATGCATACACCCTTCCCCCAGCTTCCCTCAGATTCCCCCAGCGTTAACATCTTACATAACTATAATATGTTACCAAAGTCAGAAAATTAACATTGATACAATGCTGTTTACTAATCCACAGACTGTATTTGAATTTCGCCAGCTTTCCCACTAATGTCCTTTTTGTTCACTTCAGTATCCCATATTGCATTGTAATTGTCATGTTTCCTTGGTTTTCTCAGATCTTTGAAAATTCCTCAGCCTTCTTTATCTTTCATAGTCACTTTTGAAGAGTAGTAGCTAGTTATTTTGTACAGAGACCTTCCTTTAATTTAGGCTTATCTGATGTTTTCTCGTAACTAGATCAGGGTTATATATTTTTAGCAAGAGTACCACAAAAGTGATGTTGTGGCCTTGCTACATAATCATATCAGGGTGTTGATATATTTTATTATAAGGAGTGTTAACACTAATCACTTGGTTAAAGTTGTATCTGCCAGTTTGTCCACTGTAAAGTTACTATCTTCTCCCTTTAAGTATCTTGGGGGGTGAAGAGGATTCTCTGTACATTCTTAAATAGCTTTGGAAGCTGTAGTTACTGTGGTGTTTAGGTTTCACCGTGGTTTCTGTCCTCTGAAATGTTTCATTTCGGCTTTAGGATCTACATAAGAAGATAATCACTCAGTTCCAGAGACATTACCAGCCACACGCTCTCTCATCGGATCAGGAGGACTGCATGTACTGGTACAGTTTTCTGGCCTATCACATGGCCAGTGCCAACATGCACAAAGTAAGATGGCCCATTGGAAAATGATTTTCTTTTATCTCACTTGTACGGTGTCCTATGTTTAGAATTTTCTTTTATTAGTAAAAATAGAATTACAGACTATGTCAGTGTTTTTGTTTTTGTTACTGTCTTTACCTGCAGCGATTTAATAAGGTACCTTAGTAATTGCAGTAGATGAACCAGCTAAAAATTCACTCTCTTCTTACCAGGAGCTTTCCTTTATGGGCGGTATGAATTTGTTTTTAAACTGGGAGGAAACGGAGGGTGGGAAAGTGTATTCATTCATTCAGTAAATACGGAGTGCTTGTCATGTACTGGAACTGTTCTTCATTATGAGGATCTGCCACAGGCACTAAGTCCCTGCTGTCACTGTGCTTACATTCTGGGGGCAGACAGATACATTTATACTATGTCAGGTTAGTAAGAGCTCAGAAGAAAAATGCATGGAAGGACAAAGAAAGTGATGACATCAGGTTAGAGTCATCATGATTTGCCATGGGTTTGATGTGCATTGTAAGAGAAAGAGGAGTCAAAGATGGCTCCTCTGCCAAAGTGGGAAGATCGCAGCTGCCGTGAACTCAGATGGGGATGTCTGTAGGTAGAACAAATATTTTTCAGGGGTGAAGGGAAGATATATTAAGTCTGATAAACGTATTAAGACCTGTAACTGGAATTATTGAGTACATAGTTGTGTATATGAATCTAGATTTTTTAGGGACGATTATGGACGGAAGATAAAATTTGGGAATCATCTGCACATAGATGATGCTTGAAATCATAACTACCAACTACTAAAAATGTTAAGACTTTCGAAAACCATATGTACTTTGAGTAATTTTTCTGTGCTTAGGCACATTGTCTCTTGGTTACAAAAATGGTGTTGTAGCCTGATTGTTTTCACTTAGTAAAATATAATTTATGTTTAATAATCTACATTGGAATAAAGGTATTCCAATAAATATCAGTGCCCTAATTTATTTAACCAAACTGAAATTGTTGAACATTTATAGGTTGTTTTTAGTTTTTTTGCCCTTATGAAGCTGTAATGAACGTTCTTGTTTGTCTTTGCACCTGTATTATTTCCTCTGAAAATTCCTTAAATTGGAATTACTGGGTCAATGCATTGTTTTAAAAAACTTTTGATATGTATGATAATGTGGCATGATTCAGCTTCTTCTCACTTTTTGTTTTAGCTGAGCCATCCTGCCACCTGTTGGCGGCTCAGCAGCAGCTCCGCTCGGGCTGGGCATCGAACTGCTCTTGAGCGAGCTCTTAACCGACTGAGCCACTTGGCTGGCACTTCTCACTTTTTGCAACATAGTATTTTTTTTTTTTTCCTTCTCACTTTTTTAAACTTTTTTATTCTGATGATTAAAGATGATGGTTTATTTTCATTGGAAAAAAAATTATAAAAACTAGAAAAAAAATGAAGATCACAACCATTGCTTTTGTGGATGTTTTTCTAGATCATTTTGTTGCTCAGATACACACACTTATTCTTTAAAACCAAAATGGAATCATAATAGAAATAGTCTTGGGTTTTTTCCACTTAATTGTATTTCATGGTCATCTTTTATGTCACTTTATATAGAATGATGTAATTTTTAAAGCTTCATAGTATTTCAATGTATAACTACATTATGATTGATCATTTTGGTTATGGACAATTAGATTTCTTTTCTTTTTTTTTTTTTTTGAGGGCAGTGTCACTGACCCTCATATGTGGGACCTGAACCGGGGCCTCTGGCTCCCCAAGCCAGCGCTTAACCACCGCGTCAGTTGGCCGGCCCGGACAATTAGATTTCTTCAGCACACTTATCTGATTATTTTCTTAGGACACATATTTATATAGTGTAATTTCTGGGCCCAATGGTGTGTACAGTTTGAATTTTAATAAAGATTGACAGACTGTCTTCTAAAGGGTTTCTCTGATTTATATCACTACCAACAGTGTATGAGGGAGAGTGTTCATTTCTTTCCTCTCATTTCAGCCAATATTCTTGTCACACTCTTGAGTCTTTAGAAATCTGATATTAAAATTAAATCTTTGTTGTTTCACTTTGATTACCGATGAGGTTTTTGGTCGTTGGTACTTTTTATTTTGTGAATTGATTCTCATCCATTGCCTTTGTCTATTTTTATATTGGAGTGTTTATCTTTTTTTACTTTAGAATTTCCTATAAAAAGGAATATTACGTCCTCATCTATCATAGGTGTTATAAATATGTTTTTCCTGGTTTGGTTTTTGTCTTCAATTTGATTAGATTATTTTCTACTATATTGAAATTTGAGTTTTTATGTAGTTAAATGCACCACTATTTTTCTTTTTGGTATTTTGCTCTGGTGTCATGTTTTCAAAAATTTCCTTCACCCTGAGGTTACAAAAATATTTACCTGAACCTTCTAATATTTTTTGAAGTTCTCTATTTTGTATTTAAGTATTTAATACAACTAAAATTTATTTTATGTTAGGGTGTGAGGTTAATTTTATGTTTCTTTGGAACTATTGATGTGTTATTCCTTTTTAGTTGCTTACTTTTCATTTTTAAATTTGAGTTATCTGCCAAGTTTCCCTCAATAGTGTTAGGATAATGATGGTAGACTTAAAATTCTTTGATCTTTTTAACAGAGCACCTGATCTTAA
Organism: Aselliscus stoliczkanus; assembly: GCA_033961575.1. Taxonomy (NCBI): domain Eukaryota; kingdom Metazoa; phylum Chordata; class Mammalia; order Chiroptera; family Hipposideridae; genus Aselliscus; species Aselliscus stoliczkanus. The sequence continues at coordinate 187,650,913 of CM066727.1, forward strand.
TTATTATTATTATTTTTTAAAGGAACTTTGTACTTTAATGTTTTCCCTGGATTGGATTAAAGCTAAAACGGAACTCGTAGGCCCTGCTCACCTGATTCATGAATTTGTGGAATATAGGCATATACTGGATGAAAAGGTATATATTAATATGAAAAAAAAGTCCTTAACGGATATGCTTTTTGACATTAAATTATAGGTTTGTAGTGGGGATGAGCAGAGTAGAAGGGATGAAGAAAGATAATTCTTTTATTTTGATCTTTGATTATTCTTATTATTTCTCTTCCTAGCCTACTGGGAATGTGGCTAGGATTAAAGTTTGAAAGTTAAGGAACTGAAGTGTTCAGTAATTTTTTAAGTAAAGGATGTGTTAAGAAAGTAGTACTTTGATAATGAGAATTTTACCTTATGTTTAAAAGTCTGAAGAGGGTCACTATATTTGTTGCCTAATGTTGGCTATTTAATTTTAGCTTATAGAGAGTATCTCATTTAAACCTGTAAAGTGACAAGATCACAGAAACAGAAATTTGTCAGATCTTGGCTCTGGTTATGTTTCTAAGAGATTTCAGTTTGTTCATAGGACTGTGCAGTCTGTGAGAATTTCCAGGAGTTTTTATCTTTAAATGGACATCTTCTTGGACGACAACCATTTCCTAATATTGTACAATTGGGTCTCTGTGAACTGGAAACTTCAGAAGTTTATCGGCAAGCTAAGCTGCAGGCCAAGCAAGAGGTCGATAATGGAATGCTTTACGTGGAGTGGATGTAAGTAGGTTAGGAGAGAAACCAAAAGGAGCAGAGTGCTAATGATATCATTATTTTTTCAGGTAGTGAATGAGTTCACTCTAAGAAGATTTAATTGCAGTTCTTTGGAAAGGGCTGGAACTTTTTTTTTTTTTTTTTTTTTAAGATTTTATTGGGGAATTGAAGGAGGGGAACCATGTTGAGGAATCAGGGAAGGGGAACAGACAAGTTGCTGTCTTTTTGTTCTTCAGTCTAGTTGCGGAGGACGTTGTTTCACTGGCCCATGGTGGTATCGTCATTGTGCTCTTCCCGGATGAGGCTGTTCACTCACCGCAGCTATTGGCAGCTCACGCTGGCTGCTGGCCCCTCACTGTAGCCTATGGCAGCCTACTGCAGCAGGGGCTCGCAGCCCAGCTCCAGGTGGAGCTGTTGTTAGCTGTACAGGGCAGTGTCACTGGCCCTCATATGTGGGATCCGAACTGGGGCTGCTGGCATCCTAAACCAGCTCTTAACCAATGCGCCACTTGGCCGGCCCAAGGGCTGGAACTTTTAATAAGCATTCTTACTTACTGAAAAGTTCTAGAAAAGTAAGCATAGGGGAAACATATATTTTTAAAGAGGCCGTAGAAATAGATGCTTGCCTTTATGGCACTTTTGACAAGTCATCCTAAATATTAACACTAAATGCTTTAATTATTGTAATACAGTAAGTAGTGAAGAGCATGGGCTTTGAAGTACAAACTGAGGTTTGGGACTCAATTCTAAAATCTAATAGTTTTGTGATTTTGAGCAAGTTATAAGTTACTCTCCTTTCTCATATGTAAAATATAGATAAAAGTCTTTTGAGGTAGATACTATTTTTGTGGAGATTTAAATGAGATATTGGATATAAAGAGATGACCACTTTGCTTTGCACAAAGCCTTTATTAAACTTCCACTGAATCATGATTCTTCTAACTCCTCTAAAAGAGGCCATTCAGTTTTGCTTACTTTAATCTTACCAGATAGTAAAAGGAAAGGTAAACTGCCATCTTTTTAAAGCCTGTTATATACAATATGCTCACATATGTTATTCATTTTATCTTGAAAACAACCTGATAAGGTAAATACTATTTTCCCTAGTTTACAAATAAGGAAATTGAGGTACAGAGAGGTTAAGACTTGATTAAAATTAAGCTCATGTGGCTTGCTGAATGAGCTTTAAAACTCTGGGTCTGTGTAGCTTTATTTTCCATGATCCTTCTATATGTCATGCATTTCTTATAGCTAGAAATAGAAGTATAAATGGTTCTCTTTTCACATGTATAATGTATATCTGAATTGAATTCTAGGTTGATGTCTGTGATCTTCATAGCCCTGGACCCTTTTTCCAAATAAGTGAGGTTGCCATGGGTGATTCCCCTAATTCAGTTTAGTTCCACAAACATTTGAATTTCTGTAATGTGCTAAGTAAGCACTGTTACAAGGTGCTAAGGCTCTTCTTAAGGAGCTCACAATCTAGTAGTAGCGGAAGAAGTTTAAGCAAATAATTACAATATAATGTGATGAGTGTAACAGAAGTATGTATAAAATAGAGGTAGAACTGAGAAGTGGGTAATTAACTTGAATGGGTAAGAAATTCTGGGAAGGACCCATGAAGGGAAAAGTTTCTTAAAAAATTTTTATTTAGGGCCAGCAGAGTGGCGCGGTGGTTAAGTGCTGGCTTGGGACGCCAGCGGCCCCGGTTCGGGTCCCACATATGAGGGCGAGTGACACTGCCCTCAAGAGAGAGAGAAAAAAAAAATGATTTAAAATTTATTTTTTTGTTGATTTTTATTTTAAAGTAATCCATGTTCTTGATTTTTAAAAAAATCGATATTAGAGGGGCATAAAATGAAAAGTCAAAGACTCCCCAACTTGCCCCACCTTCCCACTTCCCAGAGTTAACCATTCTTAAACACTTTCTTGGGAAGAGGTTTCACTCTGTGGAAGCAACTCCCTAACTCATTGAGGCTCGCTTAGATCTATCCGTACTCCAGAATATTTGTTTACCCCATATCATAGCATTAGCTTCTTTTATGGTGATTGTTTATGTGTTTGTCTCTCATAATAGTTCTTACATTCTGAAGTATAGAAGAGTTTGGAGGTTAAATAATGGGCTGGCTCTAGACTGCCTGGGCTTGAAATCTAGCTCTGCTATTAGTTATATATAACTAGGGAAAGTTATTCAACTTCTCTCACCTAATAGCACTATTTCATTACATTGTTGTGAGGATTAAATGAGAGTGTGTGTTTAGAAACATGCACACATCCATAGTGTGCTTAGAACAGTACCTAGATCATAGAAAGTGCTCAATAAATATTAGTTATTAAGAATAGCTTTTAGTGGGACCAGCCGAGTGGCTCAGTTGGTTAAGAGTTGGCTTAAGAGGGCCGGCCGAGTGGCGCATTGGTTAAGCGCTGGTTTTGGGATGCCAGCGGCCCCGGTTCGGATCCCACATGAGGGCCAGTGACACTGCCCTCTACAGCTAACAACAGCTCCACCTGGAGCTGGGCTGTGCGAGCCCCGGTGATGGTGTGGGCTGCAGCCCCTGCTGCAGTGGGCTGCCATAGGCTACAGTGAGTGGCCCGCAGCCAGCGTGAGCGGCTGGCAGCCAGGCGTGAGCTGCCAATAGCCGCGGTGAGCGACATCCAGAGGCCAGCGACCGATCTGCCTCATCCGGGAAGAGCGCAATGACGATACCAACAGTGAAGCAACATCCTCTGCAACTAGACTGAAGAACAAAAAGACAGCAACTTGTCTGTTCCCCTTCCCTGATTCCCCAACGCTGTTCCCCTCCACCAATTCCCCAATAAAAAAAAATCTTTAAAAAAAAAAAAAAAAAAAAAAAAGAGTTGGCTTAAGAGCATGAGCTCTGAGCAACAGGGCTGCCGGTTTGATTCCCACATGGGCCAGTGAATGCTGCGCCTGAGCTGAGCTGTTGCTGAGCTGCCAACAGGTAGCTGGATGGCTCAGCTGGTGTAACAAGATTGCCTGTTCAATGGATAGAACCTGCCCTCTTAACAAGGCTGCTGGTTCCACTCCCGCATGGGGTGGTGGCTACGCCCACCCGTAACTAAGATTGAACACAGCACCTTGAGCTTAGAGGTCACAAGCTGCTGACGGGAAGCCAGATGGCGACACCCGTAACTAAGATTGAACACAGCACCTTGAGCTTAGAGGTCACAAGCTGCTGACGGGAAGCCAGATGGCAACTGGCGCCCTCCACAAGGAAGATTGAAGAACAACAACTTGGCTGGTTTCCTTCCCCAATTCCCCAACACTGTTCCCCTCCCCCAATTCCCCATTAAAATATTTTTTAAAAAGGAGGAATAACTTTTAGCATATTGCCTGGTGGATATTGTAGAAATTTTTGGAAGATTGATTGAATTCGTGTTTTAGTGGCTGAAATAGAATTTTAATGCTTGGTTTGATAATCAGATGGGCATAGGTTTAGTTCTTCTCTTATGAATTGTTGACTGTTATTTTTACTTTTTTATGCTGCTGCTTTTTCCCATTCCATCAACTACAGTTCAGTTACATTTAACGATTCTTTTATAGAATGGTTAATCATCTTTAGCTGTATTTTTAACTGGGTTTGACCAGGTCATAGTCAAAGAATGCTTTATTTTTCAGGACTAGAGGCCCTTTTTCACCCCCTACTGTAGAAGGTTTTAGGTTGATATAAGCTTAATTTAACTGAATTTCAACTTTCAAAGAAATTATTTTTTTCATGCATTCATTTGTTAATTATTTAATACTTTTGGTCACCTATTATATGTCCATCATTAATGACAAGTCATTTTCTGAGCTTTGTTTGGGGAATTGAGTAGATAGATCAAGGGGAAAGACAGGATTTTCTCTATCTAATCCTCTCAGCTTTGATGGTGAACTTGCCTAGTTTTCTTCCAGGTTCTCATCACTGTAGTTGTTATAGTTGTTTGTTTTATCACTTCTAGTTAAGTGTAGTACTTACCAGGCAAGGTCTAAGTCTCTTTTACCTCTGAGTTCTCCTTTTTCATTTGGTCTGTCTTGTGTGTGGTTAATTTTTTAAAAGAATAACAGTATTGACATCTTTATGTGCCAGCTACTGTTAAGAGCATGTATCATTACTCCCATTTTACATATAAGAAAAGGAAACCTATTAGGTTAAGGAATTTGCTTAAGTTAACACACCTGATAAGTAGTAGAAGTGAGGTTGCCCTTCAGGTTTATATAACTCCTAACCTTTTACCTTAACTTAAGCACAATACCATTTACCATATTTACTTGTACTCAAAGTGACCGACATTGAAATTCTGATATTGTTCTAACACTTCATTTTAAGTATACAGTACCCTCCTTTGCCCTTTAGCCCATAATAAATAATATAATATTTATATTAGTGGAATAGTTAGTAGATTAAGATACAAAGAAAATGACATGGCTTTTTCTTTTTTTCTCTATCTGAATAATTGTAGAGAAGAGCGGTTTTAAAGTACATCATCATAATGGGTGTAGTGTCATACTTCAGTTAGGAAATGAACTTCGCTTTGCCATGACTTCTTTCCTTTTGAAAAATATGGAGATTTTTTTTTTGAGGGTATCCTTATATAATGTTTTCTCTGCATGTGTTAATGTGTCACAGGAAAATGGAGGGTGATGTGTATTTGATTAACTAGATTTCTTCCAACTCAGTGACATTTGTAACACATAGACAGGTTGCTTGATATAGGTAATATTTCTCTTAAAATGCCAGTTTTGTTATATAATGCTTTTTTTTTCAGGTAATCTATGCTGTCATTTACATGTTGATAATTTAAAGAATTTTGTATTTTGGGGAACATGACTATGTTAAAAGACAGTTTTTACTGAAAGAGAAGAATTTCTTTTCCTCTCACTTATTCGGTTTCTGTTCATTTTTTTCCTTATATTTAGAAACAAAAAAAACATCAAGCATCTCTCCCGCTTAGTTGTCCGCCCCCATACAGATGCTGTTTACCATGCTTGCTTTTCTACAAATGGTCAAAGAATAGCTTCTTGTGGAGCTGATAAAACCTTACAGGTAAAATATCTCTGGATAAAAATTGAAATGGGCATGTACTGTATACTGTGCATATTCAAACACACAAATATTAAAATTCAAGAAAATTGCACATTAGAAAGAGAAATCCAAATCTCTTGAACATTTTATGAAAGCTTTCTCTGGAGATTTAAAAGATATGGTTGTGTGTTTTCATAATTCTGAACTTGCCAAGTGACGTAGAAATGCCTTTTACCCTTTCAGTTAATTACCAGCCATCATCTGTGTGCCAAGTAAGGGGAAAGAGGAACTAATAATTGTTAAAAGATGTAAGGACTTCATAGCATAGTGAACGGGGCTCTAATTAAAAAACAGTGATTAAGTAAAATACCTATTTTTATCACTGGCTCAAGCATAGATTTCTGACTGTAAGTAGGAATTGGACTAGATTATTTCCTAAGATGCTTGAAGGAATTTCCTTGAACTTCTCATTTGTTTTCTGAAAACATGAATGAGTGCTTTCTTTAAATTTGTGCTCTACCTTTTGATTTTGAAGGAATCAGAATTAGATTAGTTGAAACTTTTATATTTAGGCTAGCTTTATTCTTTGCAAGATTATGACCATAAATCTTATTTCTATAGGTGCACTTTATTATTAATTTTATTAAAATTGGCTTTTAGCCCCAGAAAGAGTGTATTGCATGCAGTGTTTTCTTTTTGATTGTTAGGAATTTGCCAAACTAGTGTCAAGAACAGAAGCTGTAGTCTGTCAGTTCTTTTTATTGATACTGCAAATGTTTAACAATGGATAGTTCTCTATGTTAAAACACAAATTCTGACAGAAATTCTGATTTTTGAAGTGATTTTGCCAAGGTTCATTCCTGTTGCAAAATAATGATTAAGATCTTTTAAGGAAAGATTTTTATTGAATAATGGCTTATGGTTAACTGGTATATAGTAAAAAGATTTTGTTGTTGCTTGTGCAGGTGTTCAAAGCTGACACAGGAGAGAAACTTCTAGAAATCAAGGCTCATGAGGATGAAGTGCTTTGCTGTGCATTCTCTACAGATGACAAATTTATAGCAACCTGCTCAGTGGATAAGAAAGTGAAGGTAGAGAAACATTTTCCTCTTGAGTTGTAGTCACCACAGAATTCATTTTCTTTTTCCATAATAGAGGGGCCAGGGTAAGTAGGATTGAGGGACTCTTGCCTGTTGACCTGCTAACTTGAGGCAAACCAGTTATTATCCATTGTAAATTAACACTGTCAGAAAACCTTGTATTTTTATGTACCAGCAGAAATTCCGAAGATGAGCAGCCTCATGACCAGGCAGCTGGGAAAATCAATTAGAAACTAACAGATTTCCCTGCCACGTATTGACTGGTCTGAGGGTTAAATATCAGTTGAAATCTTTGAGTGCAGTGTTGGCAATGTTACTGTATAGAATTATTGTCTGAGATTGGATTCTGTTGTAAAATATATAATTTGTGAAATGCAACCCAGATTTTTTTACCTTTATAAACTGGCTTATATTCCACGCAAAACAAGATGCATGAACAATCTAATAATTAGGTTACTAGTCTAAAATTAAAAGAAAAATAAATAAACACAGGGTAATTTTTATCTGTGTTAAGTTTTCTTTCTTGTCCCTTGTCCCTAAGTTTGGTTTTTAGCCAGAACATTTCTGTGGAATTTAAGAGATACTGAAGTCTAACGGAAAGACTTCAGTATCTCTTTATTTGATAAATGGAGGGGGAACCTCAACTCAGGCTTTTCTCAAAGGGGTTGTGGAGTGCTGAATCTGTCTAGGTGAGGTGGGTCTTAGTGCACCCTTTGCACCCACTTGAAAAGGGCTCTCTAGTATCCAGACTAAATACAGACCTTGGGAAAATCTACTTCTTGATAGATTGGACTCTCTAGTTGGCTTTATAACCAACCAGTTAATTCACTCTGTAGCCTCTACTCTGAGTCAGACTTGGAATTGGCTACTCTGAGCAGTTCCAGAATCAGTTATGTGGAGTAAAAGATAATAATACCAAGTTTCTGTTTTCTAAGAATTCAAAATTTAAAGCAAAAGGCAGAACTTAAAAGGACTTCAAAATAAAAGAAATCCTTTAGACCTCTGGGGAGTGCTTTGGTAATATGAAAAGAAAATGCTGTGGGAGGGACATTAACACCTCTGAGAAGTCTAGAGCCCAGTGAAGATTCATTATGGAGTCTATTTCTTTTGTTTGTCGTTAAATGGAATAGACTAATTGTCCAATAGTGATTGGAGTGATGATTACTTTTTATTGTGAACTTAACACTGCATGAGGATTTATACTACACACTTTCCTATGTTACATTTTCAGTTTCACACTACAGCTTGCAAAAGTTAAGTATTTTTCAGATGAGGGAACAGGTTCAGAGATGAAGTCATTTGCCCAGCGCATATTAACTAATAACTAACAGCCAGGGTTGAAAGCTAGGTTTCCCTCAGAATGTAAAGCCTTATTTTTTTATACTGAGCTGTCTGCCTTTCCTTACTCATTAGTACGTTGAATTCAATAGAACATTTATCATGTCCTTGATCTCATTAGATACCATGCATGTGTAGGACAGGGATAAGTGTCCCCAGTTTACAGAAGAGGGAACTGAGAGTTAGGTAAATTAAGGAATTGACTAGGGACATACAGATTGTATGTATGGTGTGGGGAGCCAGCCCCAGCGAGGCCCAGGGGTTCCCTCGGGTGGGACGGCGTCAGCGAGGAGAATAAAAGAGGGAGACACCAGAAAGAGGGTCACAGGAGCGTCACACACACATTTGATTATTAAAACCTGGCCCCTTTTATAGGGGCTTCTGGACCATTACCTCAATTGCAAGTTATGTTGCAAGTTATGTTTCACATGATTAGGATGTTTTTCTCTTTCTCAGAGCTTTTACCTTTTTGTAATTGTATCTTTCCAGAGTACACCGGTTACCATGACTTCCTTACAGGGCATATACTTGAACTTAGTAGCAAAAGGAATCTCAAACTTTTTCTATCCTACGAAGAGCTGCATATTATTGCAATAGAGGGGAACATCTGTTTCTCAGTCAGAGCTTCAGTTTTTGTTGCTACAGCAATGTACAAAGCAAAGAGTTAAAACAAGGTGGTTAATTAAAATACCTCATGGTCAGTAAGTTGTCTCTTATCAGAACTCTCATGGCCGAGAGACCTTGGTCTCCTGATCTCCAAGGAAACCTTTCACAGCTGCATAGGCCAAGGGGCTTGAGTCCCCAATATCTCAGCTCAGGGGTCCCCTCGGGCTGTAGCCTGTTTTAGGGAGTTTCCTTTTCTTTAGGAAATCTTGCCCCGTTGTTGACTTACACAGCCAGCTATCATCAGGGTACCCCAGGAACTTGTCACAAATGCAGTGAGTATATTGTCTCCTATAGGAGGAAAAGCACATGGGTTCATAGAGACAGGAGATATTACATGACCATAAGGCAGCATCCCAGACATCCATTGCTGAGCGTGGATCTTTATTTCAGTGTGGCCTTGTCAGACACTGGGATGCTGTCGGCCCCCTGGCAGTATGGCAGAGCCATGTCTTGGATTTCTTTCTTCCCATCTGAAGTCCATTCTCCCATCCCCTTTATAGCGCTTCTCTGTCTGCCTTCATTCATATGGGTATGTGAAATCTTGCCCATGAAGAATATAAAGTTCCCATGAGATTGTAATTATGCTATAGACATATATATAGACTTGCAAGTAATTTTATTTATTTATTTATTTATAATTAGTTTAGGTGTACAACACAGTGCAATAGTTATACTTTTTATCCCTCAAAGTGAAAACTCCCCTCCCCCAATTTGCCACCCCACTTCTCCCCCCATATCATATATACCTATTACACTTTCTCTGACTCCCTTTCACCGTTTAATCCACATCCCGTGACTATATATTCACTTACAGTTGGTATACAATATTATACAACATCAGCTTCAGGTATACAGTGCAGTGATCAAGCCTCTACTCCATCCATAAAATGGTCTCCCTAACAAGACATGTGACCATCTGGCACCCCACAAAATATTTACAACATTATTAATTATATTCCCCGAACTGTCTTTCATATTCCTGTGGCAATATTGTAGTTACCTATTTATGCTATCTAATCTCTTCCCCTTCTCCCTCATCCCCACTCCCCCTCCCAACTAGCAACCCTCAGTTTTTCCTCTATATTTATGAGACTGTTTCTGTTTACTTTGCTCATTCATTCAGTTTTTCAGATTCCACCTATAAGTGAGATCATATGGTATTTGTCTTTCTCCAACTGACTTACTTCACTTAACATAATAGTCTCTAGGTCCATCCATATCATTGCAAATGGTATGATTTCATTCTTCTCTATAGCGGAGTAATACTCCATTGTGTGAATGTACCACAGTTTCTTAATCCAGTCATCTATCGATGGGTGTTTCAGTTGTTTCCAACTCTTGGCTATTGTAAATAGCGCTGCAATGAACATAGGGGTGCATATATTTTTTTCAAATTAGTGTCTTGGGTTTTTCAGGATAAATACCTAGGAGTGGAATTGCTGAGTCAAAAGGTAGTTCCATTTCGTTTTTTAAGATACCTCCATACTGACTTCCATAGTGGCTGCACCAATCTGCAATCCTACCAACAGTGCACCAGGGTTCCCTTTTCTCCACAACCTCGCCAGCACTTGTTTGTTGATTTATTAATGATAGCCATTCTGACTGGAGTGAGGTGGTATCTCACTGTGGTTTTTATTTGCATTTCCCTAATGACCAGTGAGGTTGAACATTTTTTCATATGCCTGTTGGCCTTCTGTATGTCCTCTTCTGTCCATACCTTCTGTCCATTTTTTAATGGGTTGTTTGTTTTTTTGGTGTTGAGTTGCATGAGTGTTTTATAAATTTTGGATATTAACCCCTTATCAGATATATGGTTGGCAAATATATTCTCTCATTCAGTAGGCTTCCTTTTCGTTTTATTAATGGTTTCCTTTGTTGTGAAAAAACTTTTAAGTCTGATATAATCCCATATGTTCATTTTTTCTTTTACTTCCCTTGCCCGCAGGGATGTATCAGTAAAAATATTGCTCAGGAGTACTGCAAATGTACTCCCTATATTTTCTTTTAGGAGTTTTATGGTTTCAGGTCTTACATTTAAGTCTTTAATCCATTTTGAATTTGTTCTTGTATATGGCGTAAGGAGGTGGTCCAATTTCATTTTTTTGCATGTGTGCAAGTAATTTAAAAAAAAAAAAACATCTTGGAAGGCAGTTATGCTCACTACTATACCACCTATGGATCTTGAGATTATCTTGCTAAGTGAAATAAGTCAGAGAAAAAATCGAGAACCATATGATTTCACTCATATATGGGATATAAAACTGAAAGCAACAAATGAACAAGACAAACAAAAAGTCATAGACACAGACAACAGTTGAGTGGTTACCAGAGAGTAAGGGAGGAGAGGGAGGTAGAAGAAGATAAAGGGGGTCAAATATATGGTGATGAAAGGAGAACTGACTCTGGTTGGTGAACACAAAATGCAATATAGAGATGATGTATTATAGAAACCTATATAATTTTACTAGCCAATGTCACCCCAATAAATTTAGTAAAAAAAAACAAAACAAAAAAACATCCTGGCAAAAATACTGACTTATTTTAGGGAAGGGAGCTATTCATGTCCGCCTGGGAAAATCTGGCAGACAGGATGGCAAGCATCCTCAAAGCAGTTTACATTTGCTTTGCTTTATTTGAAAATAAAGCGTAATTGTAAATTTTATTTTTTCTGTTCTCTTTAGATTTGGAATTCTATGACTGGGGAACTAGTACATACCTATGATGAGCACTCAGAACAAATCAATTGCTGCCACTTCACCAAAGACAGCCATCGCCTTCTCTTAGCCACTGGATCAAGTGACTGCCTCCTCAAAGTAAGTGTGGGGAAAGAGAATGAGGTGCATAAATTTGTGTACACATCAGAACATCTCCTTTGATTCTCTCCTACTTTGTATTAATCAGGGCTCTTTTGGTTTCAGTGGTAGAAACTTTTTGTTCCCCCTCCCCTTTTCAGGAAGCTGAATTTTTTTCCTTTCTTTTTTTCCTCCAAAGAAAACGTACATAGAAGCTCAGTGTGTAAAAGAGATAAGCCTGTTTTTCTTGTGGAAGTGGGGGGTATGGGCCTGCATTTCTGCTCTTCTTTGTGCCCTCTTAGTGCCCTTTCCCCCATCCCCCATAGCGCCTTTCAAACGTGTTCATGGTGATTTATTTTACATATTACTTACTATAGAGCTGAGTAAAATAGTAATGATTCCAAACTGTTCTGTTAAAATAAGAAGTAATTGTTTAGTTAGTTAGTGCTTAGACTAAAAGCCTAGGCCAGCCTTTGAGTCCCTTAGTAGATTTAGGTGCTGATCTAAAGGCTGCCCCATTACTTGTTAATCAAAAGTGCACCTTTGTGTTTGACAGCTTCTGTTATTGTGAATTGAACATCTGTCTGTAACTGAAAAAGGTTAAATGACAGGGAAGAAAGAACTTCACATAATTTCTAATTTCTCCCCATTTAGTACTACTTTTTCAGTTATCTTGTTATCTTTTTCAAATAGCTCTGGGATTTGAATCAAAAAGCATGTCGAAATACCCTGTTTGGCCATACAAATTCAGTCAATCACTGCAGATTTTCACCAGATGGTCAGCTTTTGGCTAGTTGTTCAGCTGATGGAACATTAAAGGTATGCTTTTGTTCATCATTAAAGTGGGTTGTAATTTTATGGGCTTAGGTTTGGGTTTTGGAATTACGTTTCTGTTTTTTACATTTATACAGAAAGAGCTTCTTCCTTCAACTTCCAGGAGCATGTTTAATACAACTGTAATTGCTTATCATGATGATTATTTGTTAATGATTTATTATCTTATGCTTTAAAGTTCATACAATTTGAATTCTTAATTTTTAAGCATATATCATACAGTTTCATAAAATCTTTTGAGATCTATGAGGTCAAATTGTAAAGGTCTTGCTTTTGTTTATCGTTTATTTATTCTGCTTTTTATTTTATTATTTTCCTCTTTTTGAGAAGTCATGGGGAGCAAGGAAATTGCAGAGCTAAGGAAAAAAGCTTATTTCAGCCTCTTGAAATTTATAGTTCTAAAAAAATTAAATTCTTCCTTCTTAAATCTCCACCTTAACTTCTCAAATACGATCGTAATCTTATCTCACTTTCTGTATTTTTCCTGTTTCTACAGTCATTCTAGTATCCTCTTTATTTCCCCTTTCTTCCTTGGTCTTCTGTCCAATCCATCTTTGACTTCCTTGTTTTTGGTTTACCTTTTCTCTCCTGTTCTGTAGTGTTGGCTGTGGTTCATGCTGTCATCCCCTCGTGTCTAGTAACAACTTTCTAAGATGCATTTCTCATCCCTCTTTATCCCAGTGCCGAGCTGCTAGAATAACTAATAACTCTCTACCACTATTTTCAACCTGCCCCTTTTAGCTGGGACACAAAAGTGCCGTGTTATAAATCGTGATAAACCCAGGTTCATCAGGTGTACCTCTAAGGCCCTCTTCACCTCCCATCATTCTTCTGCCTCTGTTCCTATCCAGTTTTTTTCCTTTCACCCCAATGCATTAATTGTCATTTCTGGGCAAATAATTTTGGAGGTTTACTTCAGCCAATGTTTCTATATATGTTTCATTAGTCTCTTTAGGGATTTTTTTCGGCCTCCAATTTACTTGTCCATCGTTTTTAAGGACCTTTAAAACCTCATGCAAAGTCTTCTTCAGAAAGCACTGTCTTACAACATTCATCCATCTGATGCGGGGGTCCATAAATATATACATACATACATCTATGTACCTGTGTTTATATAGATGGAAACTGCTTGGTTTGTCTTCTGATTTCCACTTGTAAAGGTTTTGTACTGTTCAGTCACTTTCCCGTGTCTTCTGTTTCTTTGGTAAGGTTGAATAGACGAGGGTTATGATCTGCAAAGACCTTGTCATCTTCTTGTTGTATCTCTCTGAAGTTCATAGAACACAATTGCACTCAAAACATGCACTCGATACATTTTCTGTTTTCTTTTTGAGGGCAGCGTCACTGGCCCTCATTTGTGGGACCCGAACCGGGGCCACTGGCTTTCCAATCCAGCGCTTAACCACCGCGCCACTTGGCCGGCCCTCAATACATTTTCTTGACATATGCTTCGTCCAGGGAAACACTTGAACCCTCCTAGGCATTATTTTGTTGGTTATACTCTCTGGAGGATATTTGTTCATGCTACTTGGCGACTCCTAAGTTACAGCAGGGTAAACCCTGTTGATGCTGAGCCTCTGGTTGCATCTTTGGTTTCACTGACTGAGGATGACTCATTTTTGTGTAAATTACTTCAGGGCCTCTAGGAATCCTTTCTGGATAGGATTCTACTTTATAGACTCTCCTAGCTGTTAGTAGATGTTGGGCACAGTTTTAGGAAGAATGGTAAGAATTACCAAAATCAGGTAAATGAATTTTGGCCTCTATGACATGTTATCTACAAGTACCAAATATCTGTCCCTTCCTTTAGGATGATTCATATCAGAGGAGGTTTTTCAGAATATTCCTGGATGGGCTAAGGCAGCCCTCTTCTGAGAGATCTTTCAGTCCTGGGAGCATATTATTTCTTGGTGTTTACTAAGTGAATGACTTCAGAAGAAGGCATTTTACATGTCAGGGCAGGTTCTTCTACCATCTTATTTCCATTGTTAATTCCAAAGTCTGGGAAGATTCCATTATCTTTATCATTATTCCATTATTTTTAGTTGCTTAATGTTCAAGAAAGTTGTGAAACTAGGCCATTTATCTGTTCTACAAATGTAAGCTGTGCAACTTGGCCTTCATGGTTGCTGAGTTTTGGTCTGTTCATCCCAGTTGATCTGCTGTCTTGTGCTTATTCCAAGCCTTTTCTGCTGTTCTGATGCCCTCAACCCTGTCGCTGCACCTCTTTCATTCTATGGTGATAGCCTAACCTTACACCTATTCAGATGGTTGACACCCTCACCAAGAGCTCTCCATTGTGAGCTCCCTCAAAAAGTGCCATAAAAAATCTCTACTCCCCTCCTTTTATTCCTCATCTCAGTGCCCAGAAAGTCCTCTACTTATGCCTACTATCCTTTTTGTCCTTTTGGAACCTTGCTTCAATTATTATTTCCTCTCTATGTTGCATCTTTAGCTTTTCTTCTCTTTTGGATCCTTTCACACAGCTATCCTAAGCATTATAAAGCCAAAAAGTGAAAAACCTTCGATTCTTCCTTGATTATATTATCTTCAGAAATAGTCATTCTGTCCTTCTCTTTTCCTTTATGACTAGACTTCTAAAATCATCCCTACTTTTTACCATTTCAACAACATGGATTGACCTAGAGGATATTATGCTAAGTGAAATAAATCAGACTGAGAAAGACAAAACCATATGATCTCACTTATATGTGGAATCTAAAGCACAGAATAAACAAGCAAACAAATCAGAAATAGACTCATAGATAACAGAAAAAAAACCACTGGTTGCTAGATGGGAGGGAAGACTGGGGGTTGGGAGAGAAGGTGAAGGGATTAGAAAGTACAAATTAGCAGTCACAAAATAGTCACGGGGATGTGAAATACAGTATGGGGAATATAACAATAATGTTGTAAAGATTATTAGAGAGCCGGCTGAGTGGTGTGGTGGTTGAGCGCTGGCTTGGGAAGCCAGCGGCCCCGATTCGGGTCCCACATATGAGGGCCAGTGACACTGCTCTAAAAAAAAGAAAAGATAATTAGGGTGCCAGTTGGGTACTGGACTTACCGGGGGATCATTTCATAGATTTTGTAGATAACCTGACCACTGTGCTGTACACCTGAAGCTGAAGTAGAATAATATTGAATGTCAACTATAATTAAATATATATATGGTCACGGGATGTAAACTACAACATAGGGAATATAGGCAATGGTATTGTAACAGTTATATATGATATCAGAGGGGTAGTAGACTTGGAGGGGTGTATCACTTTGTGAGGGGTGTAAATGTCTAATCATTATGTTTTGTATACCTGAAACTAATATAAAAAATTAAATTAAAAAAAAATAAAATCATCTGTACTTGCCTCCATTTCCTGAATACTCATTCATTACTTGACCCTTTTTGAGCTTGGTCCCATCTTTCCTGTATTCCTTTGAAAAGTAAAATCCAGTTTTAGTTTTAGTCTTCATTTTTTTTTTTTTTTTTTTTAGGGCAGTGTCACTGGCCCTCATATGTGGGACCCCGAACCGGGGCCGCTGACTTCCCAAGCCAGCGCTTAACCACTGCGCCACTCTGCCGGCCCCTAGTCTTCATTCTTTTTGTTGTTAAGTCCAATGTTTCTTGGATTTTTGTGAAATCTGATATATTTATTTATCCAAACCTTATTTTTTTTGTTGTATTAGCAGCATTCAACTCCCCATTGACCACCTGTAATTCCTTTTTTTTTTTTTTTTTTTTTTTAAGATTTTATTGGGGAATTGGGGCAGGGAAACAGCGTTGGGGAACCGGGGAAGGGGAACAGACAAGTTGCTGTCCTTTCGTTCTTCAGTCTAGTTGTGGAGGACGTTGCTTCACTGGCCCATGTTGGTATCGTCATTGCGCTATTCTCGGGTGAGGCAGATCGGTCGCCGGCCTCTGGACGGCCGTTCACGGGGGCTCATGGAAGCTCATGCTGGCTGCCGGCCGCTCACTGTAGCCTGTGGCAGCCCACTGCAGCAGGGGCTGCAGCTATGCCGTCCCTGGTGACTCACAGCAGCCCGGCTCCAGGTGGAGCTGTTGTTCACCATCTTAGCTGTAGAGGGCAGTGTCACTGGCCCTCATATGTGGGATCCGAACCAGGGCTGCTTGTGTCCCAAACCAGCTCTTAACCACCGTGCCACTCAGCCGGCCCTGTAATTCCTTTTTAAAACTTTTCATTTGACATCAGTGTTCTTTCTCCTCTTATCTCTTTAACCCCTTCTTTAACTCTTTTTCCTGCCCATTAAAATACACCTTTTCCTCAAATATTTAACCTCCATTACCTTTCTTCCATCCTTGTTCATCCATTCTCATGGCTTCAACTCTCACCTCTTCTGAGTTACTTTCAGATGTGTTATCTCCAGCCCTCATTTCTCATATGTGCTGCCGTGTCCTAACTGCCTGCTAGTTGTTGTCACTTAAATAAAACATCGTGCCTTAAACTTATTGTGCCCCAAACTGAAGTAATTATTTTTTTCTTCCCAAACCTGACCTACTTTTTGTGACTTCCATTGTATATGTTTCATGATTTTGATGAGATGAGTGTTTGGCATTTATGTCATTGTGACTGATCACAGTGGAGCCATGTAGTATATTGTGGATATCCTTTCTCATATAACTTTTTGTTTTTTTTTAGGATTAAATGTGTTGTACATACATTTAGCATTGTAGTTTTCTTTTTTTATTTGCTTATTTTTTAAAATGTGCTTATCATCTTCAAACTATCCCTTGTCTAAATTACTTCTTATATAATTCAGACTTATCAGTTATTTGATAAATTTTCTTTTCTTAGAAATAACTTTCTTAGAGGGTTCTGTCTTGCTCTGTTCTGATTGGTGATACTGTTCCCAGTGTCCAGCTGCCCTTCTGGGATCTCCCTTTACTATCATCCTGTGTATTATTTTGGTTTTTCTTTTTGAGTTGAAACCCCTTTTTTCCTGGATTTCTTGTCTTCTTTCTTGATGTATTTTCTCAGCTTTAGAGAACTCCTCTATCTTCCTAGGAAAGAATCTGTTGGAGCTAAATTTTTAAGACTTTGCCTGTCCAAAAGTCTTTATTCTAGCTTCATGCTTAATTTATATATATATATATATATATATATATATATATATATACTTAATATATATACTTAATTTATATATATACTTAATTTATATATATACTTAATTTATATGTATATACTTAATTTATATATATATACTTAATATATATATATATATACTTAATTTATATATATATATATTTAAGATTTTATTGGAGAATTGGGGGAGGGGATCAGTGTTGGGGAATTGGGGAAGGAGACCAGCCAACTTGTTGTTCTTCAGTCTTCGTTGTGGAGGGCACCAGTTGCCATCTGGCTTCCTGTTGGCAGCTCATGGCTCTAAGCTCAAGGTGCTGTGTTCAATCTTAGTTGCAGGTGGGCGTAGCCACCATCCCATGCGGGAGTTGAACCTGGCAGCCTTGTTGTTAAGAGCGCATGCTCTAGCCACTGAGCCATCTGGGCGGCAGCTCAGCTCAAGTTGCTGAGTTCAATCTTTAGTTGCAGGTAGGCATAGCCCACCATTGAACAGGCAATCTTGTTGTTACACTTGCTGAGCCATCCTGCCACCTGTTGGCAGCTCAGCGATGGCTCAGTTCGGGCGCAGCATTCCCTGGCCCATGTGGGAATCGAACTGGCGCCCCATGTTGCTCAGAGCTTGCGCTCTTATGCCAACTCTTAACCAACTGAGCCACTCGGCTGGCCCCTTAATTGATATTTTTGACCGCATACAGAAATCTAGGTTGTAAATACTTTTCCTTAGAATTTTGTAGATATTACTCCCTTGCCCTCTGGCTTCCAAAATTCCCCTTGAGACGTTTGAAGTCATTCTGATTCATATGTGATCTATTTTCCTGTCTTGAAACTTTTGAGATTGTCTGTATATTCCCAGTATTTTTTCTTTTTGAAAATATTATGATAATGTGCCTTGGTGTTCGTTTCTTTTCATTTATTGTGCTTGACACTTCGTGGCTTCTTTCAGTTTGGAAACTCATATTCTTCTGTTTTGGAGGTTTCTTGTAAATTGTTTGATTTATTCTTCTCTACTTTCTCCTGGAATGTCTGTTTGTTTGGGATATTTTCTTATTTTTTCTTTTGTTCTCTGTCCATTTGTCCTAGTTTCTGGAAGATTTCTTTAGCTTTACTTTCTAATCCTTCTATTGAGTTTTTAATTTTTGCTATCATATTTTTAAGTATCCATTCTTATGATCAGTTCCCTTTTTAATATCCTGTTCTTGTTTCATGGATGCAATATCTTGTATCTTTTTGTGGATATTAATAATAGTGTTTTTGAAGTTTTCATATTTCTGTATAATTGCTGTTTTGTTTTTTTTCTTTCTATTTGTTAGTTTTGGGTTCTGTATACATTTTAAGATATGTCTTAGTTGCCTGATCCTTTTATATCTGCTTATACTGGAGGTGCCAAAAAAATGTACACATTTTAAGAGCTGTTATCTGTAATATACTTTTAAAAGTTAAATTGAATGATGGTAGCAATGTGTAATATGACATTCGCTCAAAAGATGGTGTTGGGCTGGCCGAGTGGCACGGTGGTTAAGTGCTGGCTTGGGAAGCCAGCGACCCTGGTTCGGGTCCCACATATGAGGACCAGTGACACTGCCCTCAAAAAAAAAAAAAAAAAAGATGGCGTTAATCAAGTGAATGCTAGTGTCATTCATTGTATTACAATGTTAAACAGTTTTTTCCTTTCTTAAAATGTGTATACATTCTTTTGGCACCCTCTGTATTTAGGACTACAGCACCAAAAAACTGATAGGAAATTGTGAACTTTATTATACGTTTCCCTGTAGGTTTATCTGGCTGTCATATTTGATGGTGAGCTCCTGATGTCAAGCTCTTTAGATCTTTTGTGTTGTTCTGGTGGGAATTCAGATAAAAATCTTCAGTCTTCTTATTTTAGGGTATAAGTCTGGCAGGCAGGTTCTGCGAAGATGTCTAGACAGAGCTTTCAACATTTGGAATGGAGACTGTTTCCATTTTCAGAATGGTGATCTGCTCTCAGCTGTGTCAGATGTAGAATAGCCCTCTATTCTGCAGCCAGAGTTGGGTCACAGCTACCTGGATTGCGTATTAGGGGAGGGAATTTCAAGGGACTTCCTTTCATCAGTTCCTCCTGATCTAGCTCCACCTTTACCAGAAAGTACCCAGTGTGATACTTCCTGAGCATTTTAGGAGTTCTGTAGTGTGTATTGGACTACTTCGTGGCTTTCCTCGCTGTGGGCTCAGGATTCAGTTTTTAGGAGTCTCCTTGTCACTTGTCTTTCTGCTTTCTAGCCTTTACAGTTTCGTTGCTGTTATCCCTTCACCTTGTGAATTATGCCTAGAGAGACAAATTCTTTTTACTATTATTGTCTTAGTGAGTTTTGGGAGGATGTGGAGATGAATGTGTGTGTTCTGTCTGCATCTTTAACCTAAACTCTATTTCTTTCAGTAACGCTGTTGTCTACCCACCTGTGTGTGCAACATGGGAATAATCTGCCTGTTCACTTAAAAGTTGATCATTTATTGAATACTTACGATGAGCCAGATATTGTACTAGGCATTTGGGTTTTAACCAGTTTAAAAAAGCCCTCTGTCCTCCTGGTGTTGAAATTCTGTCTCTCTCAGGTGGTATAAAGTAGGCTAAGCTTCAGGGAGGAGAGTGAGGTGGCCACATTAGCAAAAAGCATGCCCTCAAGCCCACAGCTTGGATCTATCATTCCTGTTGTGCTGTACCTTTACCTCTCAGATGACACATCGGACACATCTGCTGTTAGTCATTTATGTGCTTGTCCTTCCTCCTTTATTGGCCTCTCAACCCCTTGAGAGTGGTATCTATATCTGATTTATTTGTACAACCTCAAAGTGACTAGCACAGTGGCTAATAAATGTGTTCAAGATAATAAACCTTGGCTGTGTGTCCCTTCAAATCAAATTAAGACTTCTCCAAACACAAAAGAAAAAAAAATTTTTAATTTTCATGGACAGCAGTTTGATTTCACGTGTATCAAAATGTGATTGTAGAGCACAGAGCACTAGCAGCAGGGGACAGACATTGCTGCGCTCGTGGTGAGAACTGCCGTGTGGTGGCAGCTTTCCCAGAGTGCTATTAAGCCAGTATTGTTGGCTGGTTCACACTGATCTAGTGACACACCGTAAGCAGAAATCCTGCAAAATGATGCTGGATAACAGCATTTCAAGGTCAAAGTCTTCCAAAGCTTTTACTTTCTGAGAGGATGAAAAGTTATTTCCTGCCCCAGATGGCTCTGTAATCTAAGCATTTTGTTAGGGTATCAGGTTGATAAGCATGTGTTTTTTAGGACCTGATGATAAACTGTTTCAAAATGTGAGCTTTATTTAAAAATTGCCATTTAAACCACACAAGGGCCAAGGTGCACATCGGTCCCTAAATATAGTGCAGTGACTTGCTCAGAATGAAATGCTGGTATTTACTTGGTCCCTCGATGTGTGGGACTTCGTCACTCCTTGGACAGGAGCTCAAGTCAGGCCTACATGCAGAAGATGTAGTTTAGACAGATGTACTAAAATTGGGGGGGTTAATTTTCTTTTTCTATCTTAAATCCAGGCTGGATGTTTTATTTTTCATATTAACAGGGAAACAGAGGGATTTCTCATGTATTCTGGCTGATGTGACCGAAGCTTCTGGCTTTTATGTTTAGACTTTTTTTTCCTTTTTAGTATCAAGAAAAGCTAAGTATTTTAGTATCTGATGTCTCTTCATCCAATTTACTCACAGTTGTTGCCAGGGGAGATGTTTTGGTTTTGGCTATATTTCTTAAGTGTATATAATACTGTTCTAAACTCGAGAGATTTAAAAATGTGCCTGGCTAGAAAAGTTGAGTTTTACCTTGGAGCTGTGCTTTGGAAACTGAGTTGAAATCTGAAAAGCACCTTTTTTAATGTTCTTGTCTTTGGCCAACTCTTGGTCTGGGCACGGCAGCTGTTATTACTCTGTGAAGCTGGGACACTGTTCAAAGCCCAGGGAGTAAAAGGGTGAATCTTCTCGAAGCCCTTTGTCTTTCGTGCTGCTCAGGTGGCTCTGCTAAGTGAGTAGGTTCGATCTTTTGTATCCCATTCCTCAGGACCCAGTTGTTTTTAGAGCCTCATCTGGCCCCACCAAGCACTCGAGGTGTCTTGCTTTCTTTCAGCATATTCTCTGTTTTCTGTTTTCTGTTTTCACGGACTTCTTCTGTCTCCGGATGCTCTGCTAGGTTCTAACTCGGCTGGGACTGGGCCCTGGGTGGTGTCTGTGCTGTGCATACAGTAGATGTGAAGCACATTTCATGCCTGGCACAGCAGAGGGCAGCAGTGGCAAGTCGTGTGTCTGCATCTCACCTTTCTTCCAAACACATCCGTACTGTCACCTCTTGATCTTTAGCCTCCTCCACACCATGCAAGCCTCTTTTAATCTTTTACTTAGTTTTGCATTCTGCATTTCAGGCAGTGCGTCTAATTTTTTTTCTTTTTAGGAATGTGCTGAATGAAACTGGAGCACTTAATTTAAAAGCCTTATAAAAAGTCATGCATAAGTAAAAATAATCCATTAGGTAAAGTGAATAATTTGTGGGATACTTAATCCAGATGGAATTCTAGAGGTGTGATTTGAGATGAAAACAAACTTAATTTTTCTTTTTTTTCTTTTCGTAATTCGCAGTTTTGGGATGTGAAATCAGCCAACGAGAAGAAGAGCATTAATGTGAAGCAATTCTTCCTGAGTTCAGAGGAGCCTCAGGAGGACTTGGAAGTGATCGTGAAGTGCTGCTCATGGTCTTCTGACGGTTCTAGGATAATGGTGGCAGCAAAAAATAAAGTCTTTGTAAGTACTAGTATTTCAACAAGCCAAATTTAGTCTAATTTAAGGAAAATTAAAATTTCTGTTGATTTTTGCATTTTACATTGTTCATTGATATAAAGTAGAGCTATATGATTTGGGGCAGGCCCCCTAACCTCTCATAGTTCTCAGAACTATGCTCTAGGGGATGTCACTAGGCCTTTTGAGAAAAGGTCTCCATACTCATACAGGTTTGGGGAATGTTACGTATCGATTGTGTCCCCCATTGCAGGTACCCGGTGTGTACTCACGTACTTAAGGCCTCCAGAAGCCCTACAGTATAGACACAATTTACGTTGTTTAACTCAGTGTTTCTCAAATTTATTAAGAGCATGGAATACTTTGTGCATCTCTTTTTGCTGCTGTTCTGCAATTTTGAATGCATTGGTTTAGGTTTAGTACTTTCAGAGTGCTTTCTTACCCCTAAAATTTTATGATTTTGTGATTCTAATAGAAACGGTCATCAATGACTGAGGATGATTGTGAGATTTTGATGAAGTAAATGAGGCAGATGCAAAAAAGTAAATGACAAGAAAATGCCTTCCTCCTTTTTCAAATCTAATAATAGCTTACATTTGTAATATTCAGAGTGCTCTCACAGATCATTTTTTTTAAAAAGAAATATTCAAGGGACGCAGCAGATTGCAGTGCCCTATGATAATAATGAGGCAACTGAGGTTCAGAATGGCCAGACAATTTGTTCAAAGTTACATCTTGATTTGGAGAGCCAGGTTTTCTGATTTATGGCTCAGCAACATTACATTCTAATAATAATTTTAAAAGATTTGAATAAGAGGTAATTCAATTTTATTTTTATTTTTAGCTTTATTGAGGTATAATTGACAAAAAACATTGTAAGATATTTAAAGTATATAATGTGATGATTTGATAAATGTATGCATTATGAAAGGATTCCCCCCCACTTGAATGAACATATCTGTTACCTCACGTGTTTACCTTTTTTTGATGAGAACATTTAAGTACTATTCTCAGCAAATTTCAGTTATACAATATAGTGTTCTTTTTTTTTTTTTAAGATTTTTTTTTTTTTTAAAATTAGGGAACCGGGGGAGGGGAACAGCGCCGGGGAATCAGGGAAGGGGAACAGACAAGCCGCTGCCCTTTTGCTCCCCAGTTTAGCTGCGGAGGACGTTGCCTCACTGGCCCATTTTGGCATCGTCATTGCGCTCTTCCCAGGTGAGGCAGATCAGTCGCCGGCCTCTGGATGTTGCTCACTGCGGCTATTGGCAGCTCACGCTGGCTGCCGGCCGCTCACGCTGGCTGCCGGCTGCTCACGCTGGCTGCTGGCGACTCACTGTAGCCTATGGCAGCCCACTGTAGCCTATGGCAGCCCACTGCAGCAGGGACTGCAGCCTACACCGTTGCCGGCTTGCACAGCCCAGCTCTAGGTGGAGCTGTTGTTAGCTGTAGAGGACAGTGTCACTGGCCCTCTATGTGGGATCTGAACCGGGGCCACTGGCATCCCAAAACCAGCTCCCAACCAACACGCCACTCAACCGGCCCACAGTACAGTGTTCATAACTATAGTCACCGCATTATACATTGGGTCAGACCTTATTTCTTATAACTGAAAGTGTGTATTCTTTTACCAACCTCTTCTTAGTCATCCCATTCCAGATATTACATTTTAAAGAACACCATTAAACTATACCATATAGTTATATAAAAACTCACTGAGGGACTGTTTATGTTATTGCTGCTGATCTGGTACGTAACTGTGACCCTTGAATCTTGGTTGCTTATAGGTTTATACCCCTTTAGCGGGAAACTAAAGGAAAATACCACCTTTTGTGTTTTGTGAAAGACGACAAGAACAGAGAAGGAACCACTGCATTTATAAGATTTGAAGATTAAAAATATTTTTGTTGTAAAATGTGTATGTAAAATTTGCCATTTTAACCATTTTTATTTGTTTTTGTTTTTTTATTTTTTTTTTATTGTTTTTTGAGGGCAGTGTCATAGGCCCTCATGTGTGGGACTGAACCGGGGCCGCTGGCTTCCCAAGCCAGCACTTAACCACCGCACCACTGGGCCGGCCCAATTTTAACCATTTTTAAATGTACAATTCAATGGCATTAATTATATTCACATTGTTGTACAACTATCACCACTATTTCCAAAACTTTTTCATTACCCCAAACAGAAACTCTGTAACCAACAAGTAAAACTCCCCACCCCCTTCTCCCCGAACCCCTGGTAATGTCTAATCTATGAATTTGCCAATTCTACATATTTCATGTAAGTGGAATCACAAAATAGTGGACCTTTGGTGTCTGGCTCATTTCATTTAGCATACAATTTTCAAGGTTCATCCATACCATGTATCAGGACTTTATTCCTTTTTATGGCTACATAGTATTCCATCATATGGATATACCACATTTTGTTTACCCTATCATCTGTAGATGGATACTTGAGTTGTTTTCTGCTCTTGGGAGAAATGCTGCTGTGAACATTGGTGTGCAAATATCTGTTTGAGGCCCTGTTTTCAGTTCTTTTGTGTATATACCTAGGAGTGGAATTGCTGGATCATATGGCAATTCTATATTTAACTTTTCGAGGAACCACAAAAATTTTCCATAATGTCTGCACCGTTTTATATTCCCACTAGCAATGTAGAAGAGTTCCAATTTCTCCACATGCTCGTGAACACTTGTTATTTTCTATTTTATTGTAACCACCCTATTAGCTGTGAAGTGGTATCTCACTGTGGTTTGATTTGTATTTCCCTAATGACTAATGGTGTTGAGCAGAATTTGAACATTTTAAAAGATACATTCTAGTGAGAGAAGAAAATAATTTTATATTGCATAAAGTGCCTTCTTATTTTAAAAATCAAGACCAGCTCCTTACTTCACCTGCCAAAATAAAGTTACCTAAGATCACCCTTAACTACATGTAGATCCCAAGTTCTTACTCTTTAGCTTCTCCATTGTCCTTTTCAACTCACCTCTTTTGTGTTGTTAGCCCATGCCTATTGTTAGGTCTTTTCTTTTTGCCACCCAGTAATTGGGACAGCTGCTTTGTTCATATTTGCCAAGTTTCCTGTATCACTCTCAGCCACTAGTTCTTAAGAATGACCTGTCCTGGGAAGTTTCAGTATGATTTCCTTTGTTGTGGGCCCCCGATGGCATGCTGCTTACACATCTATGCATTCACACAACATTTTCATGGCTCCCACTGGAGGCACTGGAAGCTTTTTTTTAAAAGACTGCCTTGGTTGTAAATCGCTGTACTATATATTGGTATAAATTTGGCAAGAAGTTTTGGAAGAGTATATTCAGCAGTTTAAACATCTTTCAAAAATCGAAATGAAGCTTGAATTACTCAAAAATAGTTCTTTTTTTGGTTCAAAAATGGGAAAAGAATTAATTGTAGTGGAGTAATTGGGTAGCTCGGAAGAGAACTAAAAGTGATTGAGCTAATTTCATTTTAGTAAGCCTCTGCTCTGTATTAGTTTGATCATCTTCATTTGTGAGTATCCATTTTATCTTGAATAAAAAAGTATTAGGGAGAACTGCTCTGTATATTAATTTGGCTAATCCATTCATTTATTCACAAAGGTTTTATTTCTTTCTAGGCCAGCTTGAGAGATCATCTGTGAAAATTTTCCTTTATAGGAAACATGTTTCAAGATGAACAATATTTTAAATGTATATATATATATATTGATTTGTATTTTATTTATAGCTGACAATAATTGTGCCAGTTATCAGTAATTATATTATTTTCCCAGGATTTCTACTTTATATTTGATATTGGAGGATATTCTTTTAGAAATAAATTTAGATTCAGTTTGGGCATAGCTTATTTTAAAAAAATATTTTACTTTCTTAAATATCTGTCTTTTATGTTGACAGCTTTTTGATGTTCATACCAGTAATCTATTGGCAGAAATCCATACAGGCCATCACAGCACCATCCAGTACTGTGACTTCTCCCCCTGTGACCTTTTGGCAGTGGTGGCTTTGTCCCATTACTGTGTGGAGGTGAGTAGTTGAATTTGCTTTGTGAAGTCTGGGTCTGTAGAGGGTTAGGGATGATGAAGAATGGGCTGCTTAAACCATTAACTGCTGAGGATGTTTGCTTGAGAAATTCTAGAATATTTTCTTCATAGTATAGTGACCTACAGCTTTAGGATATTAAACTGTATAGCTAGCTTTATTACCTGAGCAGTGATTAAAGTCTTGATTTGACAGTGTGACAAATCATACTGGGGATGATGGTGTCATTTGACAAGTATTTGTTGAATAGTCAGTATGTGCCAAGGTCTGGAGAAACAGTGCAACAGATGCCAAGAAACATGACATCTCTTAAGCAATGTAGGCACAGACTCTTCTGTGAAAGAAATGATGAACGGTGAGTCCAGTTCAGATTTCTTAGACCACTGAGAAGGCTAAGATGATAGTTAAATTTAGAACTGGTTAACCTAGGATGTTCATTGCTAAGCACTAATGAATAAAATGACTCCTATAAATTACTTGTTTATATTTATAATTTTGCACTTACCTGATGATAGAGTTTATATTCAGAGTCTGAACCTAACTGGCCCTGGAAGAATGCCACCCAGTGATTGATATATTAATTTTTTCAAAAAGCAGTGAATTTTCTGATATTTTTCCTCCGAAGAAGGATTCGTTTTTTCCTAAGCTTTGTTACTATTCATTCCAAATTCCATGTAATTTGAAGCCCCTTGTGATTACAGCCCAAGAAGATGGGGATGGGCCTTTATCTGGAAATAGGGAAAGTCACATGGTTCACACACTGTCTTCCAAGGAAGCCTGACTGCTGCAAGCACTTCTTCAGTGCGGTTTTGTGCTTATTTCTGCAATTTTTAGAGAGCTTGCCAAACTTGCCCCTGACGGTGAAGGTGTGTGTGTGGCGGGGAGAGTTGCTGAGCTGTCGCCCTTCAGCATGGAGATACAGATAAAATGAGAGTGAGTGGATGAAGTCCTCCTCGTTCTAAGTACAGCAGTGCAGCTCACACTGAAGAGCTCCCCTGCCAAGGAGCCTTCCATTGGAAGCAGAGGCAGTGAGTGCTAACAAGCTCCTGTCCTGTTTGGTTAGAAACAATGGGAAGAAGTAGGGTGCTGTGGGCAGTGCTCTTTCTGGCAGAGGCTTTGGATCGAAAGATTCAGATCTGCTAGGAAATCTTGCACCTTACCTATAGATAGATCCTCAAGGTAGGCGTGGTTGGAAATTTCCCTTTCTGGATTTTGTCAGGATTTTTATTATTATTATTAATATTTATTATTTATTTTTATTTTTATTTTTTGAGGGCAGTGTCACTGGCCCTCCTATGTGGGACCCGAACCGGGGCCGCCGGCTTCCCAAGCCAGCGCTTAACCACCGCGCCACTCGGCCGGCCCTGTCAGGATTTTTAGGAGGTGTGGAGGAGCAACCCCTCTTTCTGCCTTTCCTATTATTTTTTAAAATCTTTTCCCTAATCTTAGAAAGCTTCAGGAAACATTGTCTTTCTTCTTGAAATATCGGAACTTAATTTTGGAGGCTCTGAGTGACAAAGAAATGATATGGGGGAGAACCAGAAGGGAAGAGAGTGAAGGATTTCAAGGGAGATTTTTCAGTTGTGGAACCACTTTCATCTCTGTACTTGAGCACTGTATGTCCCACTTGGACTGTAGAGAGAAGGCAGAGAAAATTTCATGTGATTAATTTGTAACCATAGAACTCACTGATTGAAAACCACCGGGCATGTGATGAAGTACTTGTTTTGTCCGTGGTAGTTCTGAAATCATAAAGTAGGTCTGTAATTCAGAGAGTGTAATGAGAGGACCTCAGGCATATATGGTGCTTCATTAGACTGGAATATATTTGACTAATTTACAGCAGTACTCAGGACAAAATACAGGCAGGCTGGTGGTAGACACTGACAATTTGTAATAAGCATGAATAACAGGAGAAATGTATACATGCACAATTAGTACGTTTATTTGTTGTAGGGTTTTGCAATCAGTTAAAATAAGGATTAGATGACAGTGGAAAATAGTCTGGATATGGAAGCTTCTTATGTTCATCTATTTTCTTAGATTGATTTTTAAAAAACACATAAACGTTTGCATGATTCCAAATCAAAGCTTTATAGTAAGTTGTATTGAGAGAAGTCTTGTTTTCCTCACTGTCCTTTCTTTTCTATCCCTCCCCATAGGTAATTATTGTTTTTCTTAACATTCCAATGTTTCTTTTTGCATACATAAGCAGGTATCTATATGTATTATTTATCTCCACATCTGTATCTATCTATACATTTGCATATTTGTTTCTCATCTTATATATACACACACACACACACACACACACACACACATATACATACGCACATAGATATAGTATAATATGTATACTATTCTGCAGAAATATATATATTACTTGCTTTTTTTCTATAAATAACATATCCTGGAGACTAGCCATTATTAAGGTGCTTTTCTCATTACTTTTTATGGCCTCATAGTATACCATTATGCGATAAATGCAATTTATTCAATTGGTCCTATTGATAGTCATTTGGGTTGTTTCCAGTTTTTTGCTATTAAGTATAATGATACAATGAATAATCTGCACAAGTCATTTTGTATATAGATGCTTGTGAATGTGATTTCCTGTCTTTTGTATTTATTCTGTAGTTGTGGAATATGGACTCCTGTTTAAAAGTAGCTGACTGCAGAGGACATTTAAGTTGGGTTCATTGTGTGATGTTTTCTCCTGATGGATCATCATTCTTGACATCTTCTGATGACCAGACAATCAGGGTGAGAAATATTGAGATTTTCATTTTAAACATTTACTGATGGTAAGCTAAACCTCTTATAAACTAAGAAATTTATGGGCAGTATTGGGGGAAGTAGAACGGGAAACTCCTAGATTCCCATTTATCCTTGAAAGTGCTATTATGTGGACTGTACCAGTCTCATTTATTCACCACATGTTCATTGTGTATTACTGTAAGCCAGGTGTAATGATTAAACTGTATTTTGATTAATTTAAATATATTACATTTGATTCCTCAGAGTAATATTTTATTCTTTCCTGTACCTACAATTCACAATTCACATATCCAGTTAATCGCCAATTCTGATGGACTCTACCTTTCCATTGTCTATCATTTATTTCTATTGTACTTTTTAATTTCAAGTTTAGATGCTCATTACCTGTGGCCTCTCTTGTATCAGTGTCTGCGACAAGCCTTTTTTTTCTTGGTTTTCTACATGCTGCTTCCAAGATATTTTCCTCATGTCATTTCATTTTTGCTCAGAAACAGAGTGTCTCTCTTGCTTCCTAAAGTAAATACTTTAACTTCAAACTTCTCTACAGTATGGCCTCATTCTGCTGCAGTCTGTCTTCTAGTTTATTTCTACAGGTAACCTACACTAGACTGCTCACATTGCCCCAAATACCCTGTAGTTCCCTGCTTCTGTACTTTTGCTTCTGTGGTTTCTTATGTTTGGAATATCCTACTTCTGCGTATGTCTCCTTGTTGAAATCCTAATGATCCTAAAAGCACCCCAGGGGGAGGCTTCTGAGAAGCCTTTCCTAGTATTCCATTTGGAGGGAGTGTCTCTCCTTTAATGTCATATAACTCGGTCATTTTCTTGTGGTACCTATCGAGTTCTGCCTTGGATTTAGGTATAGACTTGATTTACTCCTCACCCCCAGTGCTCTACTGCTCCTATGACTCATTCACACTTTTTAAATTATAAGCTCGCTGAGGCCAGGGACCCTGGCTTGTCCCTGTAGCATCTAATGTAGTGTTTTTTTACAAATTGTAGCTAAAATTTATTTAGCATTTACTATATGCCTGATGTTGTGCAAAATGCTACACATGTATTGATTTGCTAATTTTCATTATAGTTCTTTTTGCAGCTGAGGAAACAGACACAGAAAGGTTAAGTCAGTGTTACTTAAAGAACCTATCTCAGTAAGCTTGTTGCAGAATGTAAATCAATGCACTGTTTCTTTTTTTTTGAGGGCAATGTCTCTGGCCCTCATGTGGGACCGAACCGGGGCTGCTGGCCTCCCAAGCCAGCGCTTAACCACCGCGCCACTCAGCCAGCCCCACTGTTTCTTTCATCAAGAAAATCTTGTTAAAAAAATGAACACTGTTAACAGTGTGTATGGTGATATAGTTGATTTATATTCTGGTACAGTCTCCTTATCTAGGTATCAGGCAGCTTGGCAACCAGCAGGAGCTGCTCACCTTTGAGTAGCACAGGAATAAGTAACCTGCCCAAAGTTACAATTTCAGGTAGACTTAGAATTCATAGCTCAGGCATTTTGGCTCTAGCACCTATTTTAATACTAACTGCTTCTTAGTATAGCATGTAATCAATAAATACTTATTGTTGAATTTATAATCTAATGATTGAAAAATTTCTGGCACCATAGGCATTTTGAGTGTGAAGCATGGTTTGTTTTCTTGCATCAAGACTAGGACTTGTCTTTATAATATTTCAGAGGATACACTAATCTTATTTTAGTTTTTTATATCTCTTAATCAGCTCTGGGAGACTAAGAAAGTATGTGAGAACTCAGCTATAGTACTAAAGCAAGAAATAGATGTTGCATTTCAAGAAAATAAAGTGATGGTTCTTGCAGTTGACAATACAAGACGTCTGCAAGTGAGTATTTTTTTTTAGAAAACTTGGAAAAATTGTTTTGATTGACTTCACAATTCACAATTTTTCTTGTTTGTTTTTGGACTTGGAATCAAGTACAATGGCATAGTATCTAGCAGCTGCTCAGTAGGTATTAGTTGAATAATATAATATGTGGCTTTTGAGCTGAGGCTCAGATATGCTAGGATTTAGAAGTAAAAAGATGATACCTTGTCTCACCTCATTCCTTGTCTGTAGGTATCTGTGAGCACATGCCTTGATCTGCATGAAGTCTACGATATCATGAGGACAACCTTGAGCTTGTCCACAGTAGTCATTTAAACATGTCTGTTGGAGTGTGCAAGGGGGAAGGGCATACCAATGGAAGATTTATTGCAGGGAAAGGATAACAGGGCCTTTGAAAGAACAAAAATCACTTTACATGGGAAGGACTCTGACCCATTGGAACTGAGTTGGAAAGAGCTGGACTTTACTTACTGAAGTATACCTGTTCATTCATTCATTTACTCACACATTTGTTCAAGAAATATTTCTTGAATGCTTCTTACGTTTCCTGAGGGGGAAAGGGTTATGACATAAAATTAAAAGGACTGTATCATTTAGGATCCAAACAATTGTACTCCAGACTGCTCTGTATCCTGCCCCTCAATAAAGAGTGAAACACATAAGAGGGAGGCATTTCTTTGCTTGCTGAAGAAGAAAGGAGCCCCAGGGCTCCACTGGCAGAAGATCGGTAATTAGCAGTTTTGAGTGGTGGTGACAGAGCGCCGGAAGGATCATTGGGGCTCAAGAACAGGTTAGCACCACTGTTAACTGGCCCGAATAACACGTTACTACTGTCTACACGGAAGTCCAGTGCAGTTGGTGTTGAGCTGATAGAGAAGTCCTGCAAGTGGAGATAGCGGCTAGGTAGTGGCAGCGGGAGGGAGCAAATACACCTCATGGAAAGTCAAACACAAGATACTGCTTTCATGTGGGCCGGCCCAAGCAGAAAACTGAGTAGGGGACCATTCCACGAGGTGTCAGCTTGTGGAGCTGAGTGACAGTGACTGCTGGCTGAGAGAGGTGCCAAGAGCTGCAGCCAGAGACGAAGGGCAGGGATGAGCAGGGCTTTTATGTAAGTCACTGAGACATTCCCCCTTGCCCTGAGGATTCCTTGAAAGGCATAGGATTGGGAGGAACAAAAACCCTGTGATAGGTGAGGGCTAATGATCTTGTGAGCTATTTTCCCAAAGTTTACTTGTTATGTTCGGCTCTTCATTAGCTTTTTTTTTTTTTTTTTTTGAGGGCAGTGTCACCGGCCCTCATATGTGGGACCCGAACCAAGGCCTCTGGCTTCCCAAGACAGTGCTTAACCACTGTGCCACTTGGCCGGCCCTTCATTAGCTTTTTAAGAGCACAAATACAACTCGAGTAATCCTTTTTTCTGGATGGGTTTGTGAAAGTGCCTAATGAACTTCTAGGGAAAGGTTTTAGCAGTGATAGTGATCTTATGCCATTTTTGCATGTGATTTTTCTTGATTTGGTATTGAAAGATAGAAGGCAAGAAATGTGTGAGAGAATGAAAGAGTGAAGTTGAGCTACAACCAAGAGAGAAACAAAATAGAGAAGAGGAGGGAGAAGTAGAGGGAGCATGCATATTGGGTTGAGAGCTAGCAAGAGCTTGAGCCAGACTGGCAGAGAGTAGGGCGGGGCTTAACAAGTTCTAAAGCTGCAAAGCTCAGCTTGTAGTGGAGCGAACAGTGACTGTTCACTCAGCAGACCCAGGTACAATTCCTGGCTTTGTCGTCAGCTAGTTCTGTGGTGTTGGGTAAATTGCATTACTTCTCTGAGCCTCACGTTCTTCACCTATAAGGTCCTTTCATTTTCAAAAGTCGGTGAGCTGGTTATAGGGTGAAGATGGAATCCAAATTCAGGAGACATATATCTGCGGTAAATTGTCTATGGCATTGGGTAATTCTTGTCTACTGTGGGGGGTCAGTCTAGCTGTGAGACACCCCTAAATATGGCTTGTTCTGTATTTTACAAGTTTGACTGTTGTCCTTAATATGTTGATAAGGAGCTCTGAAGCCCTGTATTTCTGGGATGAATTGGGATGTAGGATTGAATGTGAATTCCTTGTTACTCATTTTTAGCAGACTAATTTTTCCACTTGGGATATTTTCCACTGCAGTTTTCTTGTCAAGTTCAGTATCCTCCTGCTTTATTAAATTTATGCAACCTTTCTTTAACAGTTGTGAAAACTGTGAGACTAAAAAAGAAATCATCTGCCTATAGAAGTATCATTTTATTCTATGTCAATGATTGTGGGAGAGTTTAGAGAATAGTTAAACTGACAAATAATAGCTCCATTTAAGTGAACAAAACAATTTTTAGTCACTGCTTTAAAGAAATATGGAAATTGATTTTTTTTTTTTTTAAAGATTTTATTGGGGAATTGGCGGAGGGGAACAGCGTTGGGGAATCGGGGAAGGGGAACAGACAAGTTGCTGTCCTTCTGTTCTTCAGTTTTTAGTTGCGGAGGATGTTGCTTCACTGTTGGTATCGTCATTGCGCTCTTCCCGGATGAGGCAGATCGGTCGCTGGCCTCTGGATGTCGCTCACTGCGGCTATTGGCAGCTCATGCTGGCTGCCAGCCGCTCACGCTGGCTGCGGGCCACTCACTGTAGCCTATGGCAGCCCACTGCAGCAGGGGCTGCAGCCGACACCATCACCGGGGCTCGCACAGCCCAGCTCCAGGTGGAGCTGTTGTTAGCTGTAGAGGGCAGTGTCACTGGCCCTCATGTGGGATCCGAACCGGGGCTGCTGGCATCCCAAAACCAGCGCTTAACCAATGCGCCACTCGGCCAGCCCTGGAAATTGATTTTTGAGAGAAGATAGTCAACTTTTAGTAGTTCAGTCTTTATTTGGAACATCTAATAGATGAGAACATATTGGGTAAAATATTGTAAAGAAAAAGCTACCTTGAGGGACCGGCCGAGTGGCATGGTGGTTAAGCGCTGGCTTGGGAAGCCAGCGGCCCTGGTTCGGGTCCCACATATGAGGGCCAGTAACACTTCCCTCAAAAAAAAAAAAAAAAAAGCTACCTTGATTGATCGACCCTATAATCTTATACCTGAAACAAAGATTACTGCCTATTTCATATTGAAAATAATTCAAGACTTTTAGGTTATAACACATATAGAGAGGTATCTGACAATTGATTTAAGCTTGAGAAATGTTTACCCAGGTCCCATGTTTTAGTTGAGTGATAAGGCATCTTTATTGGGACTGAAAAAAATAATTATTAGCATTGGTACATTTTATGAAATTGAGTAATCTTAGTTTAAGCATTACAAGTCCAGCCACCCAAATTATGCTCATGGGTTCTTCTCCAATGTCCCTGCCTCCCAAAAGAAAAGGGAATCTTAATTTATACTGTTTCGTGAGTGATTTGGAGGATATAAAACCCATTTTAATTTGAATTTGTCTTTTTATGTAATGTCTGTGTCAGTCTTGTTTCACCAACCCCCTTGAATAATATCAGAAAAGACTATTTTTACAACTGATAGCCCTATTAAAATGGGCTTTGTGAAGAAATGGAAAACAAGGTGTGGAGGCAGTTGTGGGATTACAAATCAGACAGATGTGTCTCAGGTGGTGGACATAGCAGCTGCTTTTTAAACTGTTTAAAGCTCATTTTATTTTATGAAAATGTATTTGAACCACAAAAGTGAAATGAAATGAAAGCGTGAAGTGCTAAATGCTGCTGCTGAGACTAGGATAGGCCTTTGTTGTTCTCCTGGGAGCTCTTGTTGGTTATTTTCTGTGTTTTATTATTATTATTTTTTTCAATTGAGGTCTCTGTTCTAAAGAACAAAAACTGCTCATACAACCTAGTAACTAATTGTGCCTTACTTTCCATTAGCTCATTAATGGAAAAACAGGTCAGATCGATTATCTGACTGAAGTGCAAGCTAGCTGCTGTTGCTTCAGCCCACGTCTGCAGCTCGTTGCCTTTGGAGGCAACGACGGAGCCGTCCAGGTATTCACTTCTGGTCCTCAGGTCATTCTGTGCAGTTCACCTATTTATTAAAAATTAATTATGTGCCTGGCATAGTAGCCATATGTACTAAATTAATCTCTTAGTCATTCCGTTAGACTAAAAATATAATCCTGTTGTATATTTTTCAGACTGCCTTCACTACTGTTTCTCATACCTTCTGTTTTTTTGTGTTCCTTATTCTCTACCTAGTTGTTTTGTTGTTCTCCAGGTATATCAAATACTATCAGAGATTCAGCTAACTATGCACAGAGCATTTTTTTCCTCTTCTTAGAAACTCAGCCATGTGGGTTGTGAGTTGTTTCCATTTGGGTCCTGATAAGGTTCATTGGCAATACGAGGGGAGAGCTGCCTCAGGTTTACCTGTTTCACCAGCTATTACTGTTCTTTTTTAGGTATTAGAAGTACACCTATTCACCACCTGAAATTCTTAACTTATTAAACAAGACCATATAAATGAAAATAAAATCAGGTTATAAGACAAAAAAAGATCATATATTGAAATCATTTTGGATTAAATGATTTCATCACAATTGAAATTCATCACAAAAGCATGTTTTCTCTAGTTATATAGTAGTTTCTCAAAGAATATTGGCTTCTTCTCTCACTTTTTCTCACGCCAGCATTTTGGAATTATCCCTTAATGTATTAATTGTGGAACTAGCTGTATTTGTTTTACTCTGGATTCATTTTCATAAGGAATTACACAAATATTCTCCACTTCACATTGCCCCACAAAGAGGAGACTGTATGTTTATATACGAAATGAAGAAGAAAGCATTTGGAAAATGATGTCAGTGTTATTATGTTTGCCATGGTCATTGTGGCATGGATTCAGAGCTCAGGCTTTGGTTATTTTTTTTATTATTCTGAAACATTTTTTATTATTCTGAAACATTAATTGTGAAGATGGGTCTAGTCTGGAAAAATGTACTGTGGATGTTTGTTAAGCAAGGAATGGTTGTACATTCCCTCTCAGTCTTATCTCTCAAACTGTTGTATATTATAATTTATTCCTGAAGGATCCTTGGTTTCCCTTTTCTTTTTATCTTTTTGCCCAGCCAGCACTAATTCTTTTCATTTTTACTATCTAAGGATCTTGAAATAAGCTTTACAGATAGTTTACAAAAATAACTCACAAAACACATGTGTGCCTCATGCATACCCCCTGTCACTTGGGGAAGAGGCGGCACTTACTTGCCTGTAGGACTGGGTTAGAGGCTTCATATGGGGTCCCTTCCGTCTTGCCAGGTGGTAGGGAACAGTCCTGTCCTTATCTCCCTCAGAGTCTCAAATAATATAAATAGCATGTGAAATTACCAATATATGACTATATTTAACTTATAAAATAGCAATTTTATGGTTCAGCTGAGGATCATCAAATGATAACAATAACAGCTACCATTTATTAGGCATTTACTGTGTCAGATGGTCTCATTGAATCATTGTAACATCCTGAATCTTAGGTATTATTATTCCTGTTTTACAGATGCCTAAACGCCTAGTTTCCACAACTTTTATAAAAAGACAGTGAGTGACAGAGCTAGGATTCAAACCCGTGTCTTTGAGCCTCTGTGCTTAGCTGTTATGCTATCCTGCCCTCCTCTCATAGGAATTGTGAGATTGTCCAGCCTGCTCATTCAGGAAGGCTTTCATTCATACAATCCCCTTTGCTTTCTAAGGTGCCTTTTTTCAGACATGCAGATTTGGTTTGCATTTCTACAATCTCCTATTTTAGTTAGCATCATCTGTATTTTCTTCCTTCTTCGTTTTTTTTTTTTCAATTTTATTGGGAAACAGCCATTGTTTACACATTGCTTTCATGCTACAATGGCAGGGTTGACTCTTTTAAGGAGGGACCAGCTCACAGTGGCCCATGCAGAGATTGAACCGGCGACCTTGATGTTATCAGCACGATGCTGTAACCAACTGAGCTCACTGGTCACCCCTGTATTTTCTTTAGGCTTCCTTAAGTACTTTTTAATTTGGGCAAAGGAACCATATTTACTTTTTGGAGGGTATGAGTCATTTGAAACCTTTTTGACATCGTCGCTTTTTGAGTTCTGTTACCAATTTCTTAATCTCTGGATTTGGCATATTAGTCTTTAGTCCTTTTAAGTCTTCTCAGTGCATTGCCTTCCATCCTACTCATACCCTCTTTCCCTTTACCTGTCTCCCTCATTATCCTTTATCTTACCTTGTCTCTGTGTTGCTTTAAAGAGCTTGCCTTGTTGCTTATCTGGATTTTCTTTTTTTTTTTTTAATTTCTCTCGTCCATCTTAAATGTCATTTTCTGTTTGGAGGCTGAGCCCAGACTAACACTTGTTTGATTGATGAATTGAGTACTCGGAAGGACCACTGGTTCCTACTGCTATGTGGTCATTCCAGTGAGTGTTTTGTTTTAGGGTGTGTGTGTGTGTGCACAAATGTGTATGTATGTATGTATGTATGTGTACCATTCATTTGTGGATCTTTAGTTAAACTGTAAGCACTATGAGATGGAAATTCTGTACCTTTCTGTAGTCTAATTTTAATTTAATCTCTTTGGGGTATAATGCCTGGGTGTTGCTGAGTTTCTTTGTATTAATTTTCTGTGATTTTCTATTTTGAAGATTTTAGA
Organism: Aselliscus stoliczkanus; assembly: GCA_033961575.1. NCBI lineage: Eukaryota > Metazoa > Chordata > Mammalia > Chiroptera > Hipposideridae > Aselliscus > Aselliscus stoliczkanus. The sequence continues at coordinate 187,688,651 of CM066727.1, forward strand.
ACTCCTGAACAACAGAATCTTCCAGTCCAGGACTGGGCACAAGAACACTGTACGGCACATTCAGTTCACAGCCGATGGGGAGACTCTTATTTCAAGCTCTGATGATTCTACAATTCAGGTGAGAGGGAGGATGAACTCCTAACACACATAACGCCGACTCGAGCAGAGGAGCATGTCAACTATGGCCCAGATCTTGTGTGCATTTTACCCATTTCTTTAAGGTCATATTGCCTTGGGCATGCATTCAGTCTGTGCACATGGGCTTACATGGAACCCATTTGGGTTTCCTGTTTTTCTCTGGGTGAGGCAGGCAGCTTGACTTAGAACTAGAAGATGGTTTCTTTTGACAGTCAGGGATTCGTTTGAATTCTCCCATCTGCCCTGGTATTTGGATTTGTGTCAATAAATATACTTTTTGCCACATTTATATAATTTATCTTTGTTTTTCTTTATAGTAGTGAAATCTGAATGAAATGATTTCTTTCCTTTTAAGAATAAGATATTTATTGCAGGGATAAAATCCTGTGAAAAAGAGTAGTTTACCATCGTGAAGGATTGTGGACATAGAGCCTTAAGCCAACTATATGTTCTGTTCAAATTCATTTTTATCAAAGTTCCAATGTACATATTTTAAAGACTCAAGTAGTATTACAAGGCTTGTTATGAAAAATAGACTCCCCTAATTCTTATTTTCCAGAAGCATCACTTTCAGCTTTTAGATGTTTCTTTTGATCTTTACCTTCGTGTCCCATATTGCGTGGTTATAATGCTAATTCTGGATTTTCACTTTTGAGGACTTACCTACTGACTTCCCTATATGAAAATTTAGCTTTTTTTTTCTCCTTCCGCCTATCCTACCTTCGATTTGTGCATACACCCTTTTATCAATCCCACTATCAGTGTAATTATAACAAAGTTTTGTTTAGGTCATTAGTATCATTATTATGACTAGGTAGATTAAGTGTACTCTGAGTGTGTTTCCTATCTGAATGCAAGTTAGGTAAATTCTAACTTTGACTGCATGTAGTTGGAAATTATTTTATCCTAAAACTTTGAGGACATTGTTCCATTTCCTTCCAAGTTCCAAAGCTCATGTTGAGAAGCCTGAAGCCATTCTGATTCCTAATCTTTCTCTCTGGAAGATTCTAGTTTTGTTTTTTTTTGTCTACATTTCATCTTTTTATACTGTGCTCTAGTTTCTGGGAGTTTTCCTCAGCTTTGTCTTACAACCCTTTTGTTGAGTTTTTTATTTCTACCATGTATTTTTAATGTTGGAAAGTCGATTCTTATTGACTTTCCTTTTGAAGAACATTGCATTCTTGTTTTATAGAGGAAATATCTTCTCTTACATCTCTGAGAATGGGTGGATATATAAATAATATATAAATTATACATATATATGTGTATGTATTATATCATTTTCTTTCCTCAAAGTTTAATTTTCCGGCATAGTTGCTCTTTCCTCTAAGCTGTTTTTTTCTGTTTGTTTGTTTTGGTCTATGATTTTAAAGTCCATCCTCACCTGTGTAGTGATCATTCGTTAGCAGAGATGGACACTAAAATGCTCATTGAAAGCTCTGCATGTTGCCTGAGAGCTCTGGAAGGTGATTTGGATGGGGAACCTTGTCATTTGTCCTGGTCTGGTCAGACATGGCTGAAGGTTCTTAGTGCTAAGCGGGGACGAAACCCTGGGGGTGGGTGCAGGGTCGCAGTGTTTAGTATGTAAACCTTCATTGGATCCCTGCTCTCAACTCTAACGCTACCCTCAGTTATTCTGGCGTCCTTTTCTCTGGGGACTCTTTCTTGTTCGCTTTCATTGTCTGTAGGAGCATTATTCTGCACTTGAGTCTCTTTTCTTATAGTAACCTTGGGATGCAATGACGGTTTTTTTCTGTTTTACACAAAGTCAGTTTTCCTGAACTCCTTGAGGGAGTGGGGAAGAACAGCATTTCTAGCTTCACAGCTCTGCAACTCCTCCTGTTATTTTCATGAAGCACTAAAAACAGGGCCTGTGCTTTTGAAGATCTCTTCGCTTTGTCTCCTTTCCTCAATTTATTTAGACCTTCTCTTTCCTTTGCTGCTGCTGTCCTAGTTCTGCTCAATTGGATTTAGTCCCAGCAGTTTCTCTTCCTTGTAGGATTGTACTGGCTAATTTTGAGGGTTCTTAAGGCCCAGACTGCTCAGCACTTCCAGACCATCGGTCGCCTCGCACTCAGCTTCCGCCACTCTTCTGTTGGTCCTCTGCACTTTCCAGTGAATAATGTCACTTGGCTCATTTGGGATTCTTCCCTTTTTAGGTGGTATTCCCCATCTGTCTGCTTCTTCCATACAGATGTTACCACCATGTAGGTCTGGCAGCTCTCAGTTTGCCCTTGCTCACTTCCGTCTTGGGGTGAGTGGGGATACTTTGTCCTGTCACGTGGTCTTGTTGTTAATGTTGTCTGTGCACTTTTGGTTTTGCTGCTTTAGCTGCTGTGCCTGCTTTTAATGGAGGCTTCAGGGCCATTAAAAAAAAACTATGCCTGCACTGCTGCCATCTAACTTCTGTTTTTAGCACCACCCTCATTCCCACCTCTGGATGGACTTAGTGACCTCAATTTCTGAGCATTTTGGGAGTTCTGTAGTGTCAATTTCGTTGCTTTTGTCTTTCTCGAATGCTTTCAGGATCCTATTTTCTCAGTTCTGTTAGCTAAGTCAGTTATCTTCTCCTGCTTTCCAGCCTCTAACATTTTGTTATCTTTCCCATTCTCTCGACCTTGTCATTTAGGATTTTAAAAGTGAAAGAGATTATTAATACATATGTTCATCGGAAGTTACTATATATTCTTTTATTTAGTGTGTGTGTATATATATGTCATGATGGCAATATTAATAATTTAATGATATGAATAATTTATACTATTAAAAGCTATTTTGGAAAAAAACCTTTTTATGTTACGTCTTTGCGAGTCCTATGTGATTAGAATGAAATTTGGCTTCAGTGCAAAAACTTATTTATTATAGGCTCCCATGATACTGGTGTATTAGCTCTGAAGCTCAGTGTAACATTCATTTTTCTTCCTTTCCAGGTGGCTTTGGAATGGGTGAAACTAAATTACATCCGATGAAATTCTGCTGAGACAATGTGTACTGTATAGCCGTTTTGTCAAAAGCTAAATTTGTAGGTTTTATGACCTGCTTGAAGATCAGATATTTTCAGCCAGAGGGAGAAATAATTTCTAGGAATATTTTTAGTGTTGGAGTTAGGTTATTTTTAGAAATATGAGTTAAGTTGTGTTTCATCCTCTTTTTCTGTTCTCAGAATACTTTTTTACACTTAAAATGTTTTAATGAGTATATATTTCTGTAACAAAACTCTTGGTAGGTATTTCCAAGAATTGACTGGTTCAGTTTTTTGTTTTCATTTTTTGGTGTTTTAGTATAATTAATTGGGTTTGATCCCTTCCCCTCAGTTTTATTGAGGTATAACTGACAAAATTGTATTTGTTTAAGACGTACAACTTGATGATTTATGTACACACTGTGACATAATTACTCCAATCAAGTTAATTAACAACTCTGCACACACCTCACATAGTTACCATTTTGGAGATTTATTTTAATCATCTTTGTATCATCAGTGCCTCTAATCTATAGTAGGGTTCTGGGTGTGTTGAGTTAAAGTTATTGCCAACATTTGAAGAATCAGCTTGCTTGATTATAGTATTTAGAGTTATGAAAATTGAAGTCTGCCTTGGTAGTTTTTGATCCTTTACCTTGAGGTAAATAAAGCCCAAGGAGCTGCCATTTTCACCTGGGCCAGTGTGTGAGGATATATGATTCTTGTAGGTATAGGAAGATTCTTTAGCATTAAAAAAAAAAAAATTAATTATCTATATAGCTGAAAAAAAATTCTACAGTGTATATGCATTGCAAAAATTATAGCTGATGGTAGAGACATCTCCAATTTAACCTTAATACATTTGACTAATGCTGGGAGGTTAGCTATTATATGAGGTGATTCATTAGCGCAGTCTGTTTAGTCCAACAAAAAAAAGTATCCCGGCCATCATTGCCTTATAGAAATCTTCTGCAACAAAATCTGCTAAGGGCATGTTGGTCTCCTTTCAGCGATTGTCAAATTCTTTGTCTTATGTCTGCCCAGGTTGTGGAGGGTGGCAGTACGGACCTAAGTCAGGAATGAACATTGAATCAGACACAGCTGGGAATGGCAGTGCCAGTCAACCAGGAAGAGTTGTTAATAGTAGCCACTGACCCTCTAGTCCAGGAGCGCCCTGAAAGTAGGAGGAGGGAACCAGGAAGTTCCTAGTGGAAATGGTCTAAGGTATTTTGTATTTGGTTGCACAGGTGCCTTTCCTTTCTAATATGATTTGGGAGCCAGAAAAGCCTCTCTTTCTTCCCCTTCCCCCAGCATATCTCACTGGTTCTTAAGACATTGCACTTCCTAATTCATTCTCCTTAAAGTCACTCTCATTTCCAGCATCTCGTGCTCTCATAGAAGACACCCTGCCCTTGCTATCGTGCTTCTATGAATGAGTGCTCCCAGACAGACGAGATGGAGAGACTCTGAGAGCCAGGGCTCTGTGGGGACGGTGGCTGCTACATGTGAGGGTAAAGGAGTAAAGGAAGGCAGTCGAGAGATGTCATTTCTTTTACAGTTTTGCCTAAGCCTGATAGGAAAAAACCTTAAAGACATTTCTGCTGTTTAACCTTTGCCAGAAAAACCAGACCCAGAATATCACTAATGTGCTTACCTGTGGTGGTAGCTGGTTTTCTTTATCTTTTTATTACTGATATTACAAAATAGAAGAAAATTCTGTGGGAGACTGATTGCCCACAGCTCAGAAGTCTAGCTTCATTGCGCCCCTTAGGCTGTTTTGTCAAATATCTTCCCAGTCTTTTTTTCCTGTTGTTCCTTGTACATATCCTGCACTCCCGCCAGATTTTAAACTATAATCAGGTCCCTGTAATCTTTCCACATTTTCCTGCTGTTATGCTTTAACTGAAGCATTCATTTCCCTGTGGTTGAAATGACCTCCTCAGTTTATGAATCGTACTTCCAGCCCATTCCTCAAGCCTACCTTGAATGCATTCCATCAAGTCTTCCTAAGGAATCGCTTTTTTGCATTCCACAGAACTCTTCTCTTTACCATTATGGCTTCCATTATTGAGTTTTGTTGTTGTTTTTTATTTTTAGTATGTCTCATTTTCTTTGCTAGTCTTACTTAGGTTTCTTTATTGCTAGATCTTTGTATATTTGCCTCACATATAGGTGCTAAATAAACATTTGTTAAATTCAAGTCAAGAATTGATAAGGCTCTCAATATAGTTGCTTTGATTTAGTAGTTAAGAGTTCTGTACGTGGACATGACATAGAAATGAAATTCTTTTTGTTTACCTATGTGTTCTCACATATACTTGTATGTCATATTTTGTGCCAGTTACTCATATTATTGCAATTTTTTCTCCTCTTGTGTTGAGGAGTTCTTCCTGGCACTCCATGTGAAAAATAATGTACTATATCACCTCTTTTGTCATTTTGAGGGTTGCATTAAGGGATAGCTAAGAGCTGTGAAGCTCGGAAATTCCATGACCTGGTTTGAAGGTGCTCTGGTCAGATGACCTTCCCAGGCAGTAAGGCCAGTGTGACTCAGTAGCTTTAGTGGAGCTAGAATCTGCAGACTTGCCTAACTTGTGAGATTTAGAAATCTGTGAATATGTAATTAGAAAATTGAATCAGATGGTGGGCTCACTAGCATATGTGCATGGCTTTTCTCTATCTTCTGGTATAATTAACTGCTCTGCAAGCAACTGAAGAAAACAAATTTTATTTAGGATGGAAAGTATTTTATTTTTCCCCTAGTCAAGTTAATTAACCCCAGGTTTTCTCTTCTCTGTCTGTAAAATGGGGACATCATATTCTTTGTTTTACCAAAATGCCACAAGGATAAAAGACTTCAGACAAGCGTCTGCAGTGGGATTCCATGAGGAGACGGTTATAACAGACTTATTCTTTGATGTTCAGGTGTGGAATTGGCAATCGGAGGAATATGTCTTTCTGCAAGCCCATCAGGAAACAGTGAAAGACTTTAGGCTCTTGAAAGATTCAAGACTGCTTTCTTGGTCATTTGATGGAACGGCAAAGGTAAGCTGAAGCACAAATTTCTTTTTATAAAAGTGTTTTAGATTACATTGTGACAGCCAAAAGCAGACAGAAGATAAGAAAGTATTTAAATTTTTAAGTTTCTGTTTTGTCTTGCTTGTTTTAAGTTTCCTAAAATCACCTGCATCTACTTTGTATGAACATTTGTACTAAAGGACACTTGAAGAGGCCGGAACAACCAGTGTGCTACAGCTCTTATTTTATCGATCTGTCTTCTAGCTGATAATGTCATAGTACAAAATGTTAAAAATGAAAAGTGTCAACTCCTGAGTTTTTCTTTGAAGGTATGGGATATTATTACTGGAAGACTAGAAAAAGATTTTGTCTGTCACCAGCATACGGTACTTTCTTGTGCTATTTCTCCTGATGCTACCAAGTTTTCATCTACCTCCGCTGACAAGACTGCAAAGGTATGCCAGCCAGTTGAAATGTGCACACGTAAAACTTTGGTATTGGTTATGTATTATGAGCCTAAATAATGTGTAAAATGCAGTAATAAGTTTGAGTTTACATATCTGTCTTATATTTTGTGAGGTTTTGGAGGATGCCCATTGGCATTTAGTTGGTGTCAAATAGATTGAATGACATTGAGGACTTTAGATTTCTCCCTTACTGATTGCTTTTTGTCTGTTACTAACCAAATGCAATCTATACTGCATATGATAGGCAATAAAAAGCATTGAAAGAGGTTTACATTTAATTGCACACCCACAGTAAGTTTTTATATAATTGATGTAAGTTGATGCTTCTGAAAATCACATTTCCGTGAAATTGATGCTGCCTGGTTGGCGACCTTGAATACTCCTTCTCTTCTTTTTTCTTCATCTCTGTTAATCGCGTCTTTCTAAACTACAAACCTTGGATTTGCCTGGGACTCTGTTATGCTCTGTTCATTACTTCCCAATGTCTCTTGGATCCCTCTTTTCCTCCTTGTCCCTACGCATAAGACCAGGCTTTCTTCCTTCTTGGTGGACCTGCCTCTGTCCTGTGCCTCCTCCGGTTTATCGTCCCTACTGCTGTCTGAGTCCCCTGCCGAATCACTTCTGTGACCTGATGGTTTATAAGCCAAATTCCTCAGCCCATCACCATCTCCTTCGGCTCCATTGTTCCCTCTGTGCCAGGCTCCTTCTCCCTCCATCTTTTTGTGCATCCTGTTGACTGTGGCTGACACAACCTTCTGTTCCTTCTTTACCTGGAAGCATTGTGACTCATTCTTGCAGACCGAGATTTGGTGTCAGCTCTTCAATGGGCCTTTTCCTGGGCCTCAGGCAGCGTTAGCTGCTTCACCTTCAGTGTTCCCATTACGTAGCACTCATATTTATTAGAGCATTTACTTCCTACAACTATTCACTTAACCATTCATAAGCCGGTATTCCTGATTAAATTATAAACCTTTCCAGGACAGACTTCATCTTTGTACCACCAGTTCTTAGCTCGCAGTGCTGGGAACATGATAGTTTTCAGTATATGCTTGTTGAATGGTGATGACAGAACCGTGAGGGACAATATGGAAGGAAAAGACTTGCATTTGATTGCCAAGAACGTAAGATAGTAAAGTGGCTAACCTTCAAGGAACACTTGCCCTTGTTTGGCCCTGTGCTAGGAATTTCACTCTCTGTTATCTCATTTAATCTTCACACTATAGGTATCCATCTTACAGATGCAGAAACTGAAGCTACACAGCTTATGTGGTTGTCTTAGGCCATAAGGAACTAGTAAACAGTGGATCCAGCACTCACACTCAGGTCTGATTCACGCCACAGACTGGTCTTAACTGATTTACTGTTCCTTCCTTTTAAGTTTCAAGTTAAGGACTATGATCCTTGAGCTGAAGTTAACTTGAATCATTAAAATGAAACTCAAAAAGGAATAAGGTTGCAAGTTGGAACTTGGGTCTCTCCTGCAAGTTATGAGCTGTTGAATGTTAGAACTTCCATGTGATTGAATTGATGGCTAACTAACACTCAAGGCAGGGTTTGCAGATGCTTATTTTGAATGTATTTACCGTTCCTAAACAGCCCTAATTTCCTTCAGATTTGGAGTTTTGAACGCCTTTCGCCTCTGCATGAACTGAGGGGCCACAAAGGCTGTGTGCGCTGCTCAGTCTTCTCTGTGGACAGCACCTTGCTGGCGACCGGCGATGACAATGGAGAAATCCGGGTAGGTGCTTGCTGGCACGACCCGCAGTGCTTGGGCAGGCCCCCTGCATCACACTGGGACCTGTGGTCATGTGACAGGGAGGCATTCCCTGTGGTTCTGGGTGGACCAGGCATGCTTTGTTCTGTACCTTGTGCACGTTGTGTTCCAGATTTGTATTTAGAGTTACAGGGAAGCATTTCCTGTGTATGTGAGGAGGCACATGCCCTAGTTATTTGCAGTGGGTTCTCTGCTGCTAGTTTGAGAGTGAGTCATCTCAGTTCTTGGATCTGAACCAAAGATTGGTGTTAGTGGCAGAATGTGAGGAAAATAATTTTGTAAATCATTATCTAGATTATAAATGAATTGCATATTCGGCTGTTTTCAGTCCTGAGAGACAAGATCTCTTTAGCACTGTACCCGTTAGATAGTCAGCATTGTTGCAGTCCTCATGGGACTGCCTGCCTCTGGTTGTCTTAGAGTGCTGGGCAGATGATGGGGCAAGTGTAGGCATTGGGGATGGCCGCTTTGGTAACCAGTGTATTTGAGGAGAGCCTTGTTCTTTTTCTTTTTCACAAAGGAAGATTTAAAATTCAAGAGACCTGTGTATAATGCAGAAGAATGAGAAAGGGTGCAGTTTGCAGGAACAGAGAGAGGTGTTGTCAAATAGGCTTTCCAGGAAGATTAAGATTCTGCTGCGTATTGACTAAGTGAGCAACCTTCCCCACACCATCTCCTACGTGCCATGTCAGCTGAAATGGCAGGGCTGCTTTGGAAACAGTTCTTTCGGTGCTCATCTTGGATGAAAGGGCTCCTTTACTGGTTATGAGGGAGAGTTTCATTTTTCAGAAACCCCTGAAGGAAAAATTGCCCCTCTTTAAATGAGTGTTGTATAAAAATTTTTCTGCAGTACATTAAAAAAATTGTTTTTTGTTTTTCTACCTGATTATTCAAAATGTAGGAAAGCTGTTAATTTTTTTTTTTTTTTTTTTTTTTTTTTTTTAGGGCAGTGTCACTGGCCCTCACATATGGCACCCGAACCGGGGCTGCTGGCGTCCCAAGCCAGCGCTCAACCACCACGCCACTCGGTCGGCCCTGTTAATTTTTATATCTGTATCTTACATCTAGCTGTCTTACTGAACTCTCTCTGATGAGCTTTTCCATTTGATTCTCTTGGATTTTCTTGGGTTACATTTACAAATGGTGATTTTGATTTTTTTTTTAAAGATTTTTATTGGGGGAATTGGGGAAGGCGAACAGCCAAGTTGTTGTCCTTCAGTCTTAGTTGTGGAGGGTGCAGCTAGCTGAGCTCCAAGTCCAGTTGCTATCCGGCCGCCCAACGGCCGCTCAGCTCAAGGTGCCCTGTTCAGTCTTAGTTGCAGGTAGGAGTAGCCACCATCCCATGCGGGAGTCGAACTGGAAACCTTGTTGTTAGGAGCAAGTGCTCTCACCAGCTGAGCCATTCTGCCACCTGTTGGCAGCTCAGAGGCAGCTCAATTTGGGCCCAGCTCACTGGCCCATGTGGGAATTGAACCGGCGACTCTGATGCTCAGTGCTTTCGCTCTTAACCAACTAAGCCACTTGGCTGGTCTCTTAATTTTTTTTTTTTTAATGCTTCCATTTTTTATTCTTATTCTGGTGTGCATGTCTTTGAAAAATTAGAGTAGTGCTCAGATATTAAGTGACAGTGGAAATAAATGGGAATATTACCTCTGTAAGTAATTTGGTTTATAAGAGTCTATTAAAATAATAGTAATTTGGTTTATAAGAGTCTATTAAAATAATGTATGTGCACGCGTGCACATACAACTTACTGGGACTTATTGTTTAAAATACATGTACTTTATGAGTTTGAATGACATCTGTCAACGTTCTTGGTGGTAGATCCTGGACTACAATTTTTCTTTTTTTTTTTAGAGGGCAGTGTCACTGGCCCTCATATGTGGGATCCGAACCAGGGCCGCTGGCATCCCAAGCCAGCTCTTAACCACCGCACCACTCGGCCGGCCCTGTTAGTCCTTTTTGTTTATTCCTTGCTTCTCCTATCATTCTCTTAATATTAAATGAAAAGAGTCACAGTATTCTAAGCAGTGACTCTACATCCTTTTATTTTTTGGAGTATATTAATGATAAATATTGTGATACATTATAATAAGTAATACATGTAAATAATTAGTGTATTTTTTAAAATTTGAATAGGAGGAGATGAAATCTAAAAAAAATTCCTGAGGATCACTGAATTGTAATTACATTTTTAAGAAAGATTTCCAAATATGTTTCAGATAATATATATATATAACTTCTGGGTATATACACCCTGTTAATGAATGGTGTATCATGCTTGTGTAGATATGGAATGTCTCAAACGGCGAGCTTCTTCATTTGTGTGCTCCGGTTTCGACAGAGGAAGGAGCTGCCACCCACGGAGGCTGGGTGACCGACCTCTGCTTTTCTCCAGATAGCAGAATGCTTGTCTCTGCTGGAGGTTATCTTAAGGTAAGGGCTCCTCGAAGACTGAATGAAAGGAACAGCCTGTCTTCTACTTTCTAAGCTATGTCACCTGTTGCTCAGTTGGTCTTCATACGACCCAATGGGGTGGAAGGGCAATGACTGTTGTCCCCATTTTGCAGTGATGAGACTGAGATCTGCCAAGCTGCTTGCCTGCGATCTCTCAGAAGTTTTGGTGGCCGCATTAGGGATGATCTCAATCCAGGGCTCTCATACTGCCCAACAGAGTCTTATGTTCAGAATGACTAGAAAGTGGGGGTGTTTCATTTAATTTTTATTTTCTATCTCACCAATTATTGACTATTTTGGTTGAAAGTCTTCAAAAATATTTGCGAAATTTCCTGTAAGTATTAGTAGCAGTGGTAGTAGTAATAACGATAATAGCATTAGCATATTGCTTTATAGTTGATAAAATGCTTTACTCACATCATCTCATTAACCAGCTTTGTGAGGCAAAATTTTATTATCCTTAGTTTATAGATGAGGAAACCAATGTTCATGGAGTGTTGTGACTTCCTAAAATTCCACAGTTAGTAAGATGGCTTATATAAACTTTTTAGGAGTGAATGCTGAGGCCGAGGCTGAGTGTGTCATGGTGCCTGCATGTGTTTATCCATCCACTCAATAAGAATGTGTTAAGGGCCCTCTGTGTGCTAAGACACTGCTGTGTGGCACAGTGATGAGGACTTGGTTCTTAACCTTCAGGTGGCTGATAGTCTGTGGGGGAAACAGACAGTAAACAAAATAAAATCTCTAGAGTGGTGGAGGGGTTCTGGGCCACGGTTGCATAAGGATAGCAGAGGTACAAAGGAAAAGAGTGAAAAGTTTTACATTTGGGAGTTAGCAGAGGCTTTCTGTGGAGGGGGATGCTTGAGATGAGGCTTTTGAATAGCGGTTGACTTAGAAAAGGGGTTGAAGATAATACTGTACATTTTTGTACTGACCATTTAAAATAGGTTGCTAATTAATTAGATCTTATGCTATTGTTATTTCTTACTGAAAACATTCAAGTGTAGGACATGATTCTGATCGGCTAACACAATATAGATGTTTAGATATACTTGAATGAATGAATTGAAGCTTTTGGCCCATGTAATTGCAATTTTACTCAACATAAAAATCTAGCTTATAAAAAAGATAAATTACAGGACAGTTTTTAGGTGTATGAGAGGACATATGTTATGGTCCCTTTAAGTTAGCATTTAAAATACAATGCTGTTTACAAAATGTTGCTTTAACCTATACCATTTTTGGGGCACACCTTTATTTAGTTTTCAGGGGATCGTGAGACTATCACTACTTGTCCTTTGCATAAAGATTAACTCTTAGTCTGATAGAGGAGCAGCATTGCTGCTTTTGTGTTGGAAGCTGGGAATCTAGATCTACATTAACTGCTGAAAACCTTAGCTGCTCAGCTTTGACACTGAGCTTCTAGAGACCATGTCATTTGATGCTGTGGGCCCCATTGAAGGCTATCCCATAATCCTGAGCCTGGCTTATAATATGTGGTAGAGATCAGTGACCAGATTTCCAGAGTTCTTGGAGAACTTTAAAATGAGGTTACATCTTAAAAGAGCCCATATATTCAGTCCGTATATTTAAGCGACAGGCTACTCTTCCCTTTGGTTTGATTACCAGCATGGTAAACTGATTATGATATAGCCCAGCCTGCATCTACCCAGTGTGTTGAAACTATCCAAAGCACAGAGCAAATTATTATTCTTTGTTTTTTTGTTTTTTTTTTTGCGCAGAGCAAATTAAAAGTAAAAAAGGAACAGCCGCTGTAATGTCCAAGGAAAATAAGCCTTTTGAGTCTGTTTACTTTAGAATCCAAGCTGTAAAAATTGAATGTCAGTCAGTAAGATAAAGTTCATATTCAGTAGCGAAAAAGCTCTTAACTTTCAAAATTATTCCTACTTGTAAATTTAAAAATAATATAATTAGCTGTTTATATTACTGTTAGAATGATGAGAAATCCACGTTAATTCATACTCATGAGAAGAAAGGCTGACTTGAAGTATGGAAGACATGACAATAAATGCAGGCTGGCCATTACTTAGAGGCAGCGGAGTGTCATGGTCAGGAGAATGGGCCTTGGGGCAGACTGCCTGAGTTCAGAGGCTGGCTCTGCTACTCTTTAGCTTTGTTAAGTTAATAATCTTACTGATTACAAGATTATTTAGCATCTCTGTGCCTCGATTTTAACATCTGTAAAATGGGCACAATGATTTCTTTTTTTTTTTTTTTTTTTTGAGGGCAGTGTCACTGGCCCTCATACGTGGGATCCGAACCGGGGCCGCTGGTGTCCCAAGCCAGCTCTTAACCACTGCGCCATTCTGCCGGCCCCTGGCTGACACTACAGAGTGTCACACAGTGCAATTATCAATCTAATGAGAACTTTATTTTTTCTGAACAGTGGTGGAATGTTGTCACTGGGGAATCCTCACAGACCTTCTACACAAATGGAACCAATCTTAAGAAAATACATGTGTCTCCTGACTTCAAAACATATGTGACTGTTGATAATCTTGGTATTTTATATATTTTACGGATTTTAGAGTAAAATAGCTAAGCATTAGTGTAAGTTGAACTCTTAAATTTTGAATTGGAAAAAATTGTAATGAACCCTGTATTTCAACTTTTTATAAAGCTGTGAATTGTTTTGCAGTATCGCATTCATTACGGAGTGTTGTGGTTGAATGAATAGTACTAATTGAAGATTTTTCCCAGATGAACACACCTTTAATCTTGTTTCTCATAATCATTGTCATTATTGTTAACAGTTTGTACTTAAGATGCAAATGGAAATGTAAATACATACCTTGTTATCCTGTTGGTAAAATTATCTCTTGATACATTCAAATTGGTTGCCATAATTAATGAGAACGGTTTGAAGGAAATGTGTATTTAATACTGTCATTATGCAGTTTGTGCCGCAGAGTAGCAGTGGTCTGCTTTGTGAACCACACCCTGAGGGGGGTAGTTCTCCCCAATACAGTCTTGGGGCGTATTTGCACCCCTTAAAATTGCTGTAAAAATATTGTGATTGCATGCACAGTTTGCATCATTTCATTTAATTTACTAGATGAGTCTTGGATTTTAAGTTTTTTCTGTGAAGCAAAAATTATGTGCTGGAGAGAGCAGATTTTCTACCTTTTTCTCACTAGCTGATGTCCCGTGCTGTAACTGGACTCTAGTTGTGAGTCTCTGAGTTGGGCATTATCCTGTTTGCTCTGGTTTATTATATACTAGACCTCTTACTTGACTGAACTTGACCTTTCTCTTTTTTTTTTAAGGAAATTTTATTGGGGATCAGTGTGTTTTTCCAGGACCCATCAGCTCCCAGTCGGGTAGCTGTCTTCAATCTAGTTATGGAGGGCACAGCTCCTTGGCCCATGTGGGAATTGAACCGGGCAACTTGGTGCTATGAGCCTGCGTTCTAACCACCTGAGCTAACTGGCTGTGCTGAACTTGACCTTTCTTAATCTTCACTTTTTTCTTTTATTTAAAGCAATTGTTTCACCGTTAAATGTTAGTAAATCAGAATAATAGGGAGGGAGCCAATTTCAATTATAAGTTTTAACAACAGAATTTTTCTAAGAAATATAACATAGTAAAAGATTATTTTCTTCTAATTCCATTTACTATTAGATGAATTGGCATTGTCGGTGCTACTGTCTTAGTGAATTTCAAGAGAATTCTCTGTGGTTTTCTATGCAGTACCAGAATCATCCTTACTCTGGAAGATGTCACTTCTAACCCTCTTCTTGTCCACCTTATATCCTTCCTTCCCTCCTCCCTCCCTCCCTCCCCCTTCCCTCCTCCTTCCCTCCCTCCCTGCGTCCCTCCTCCCTCCCTCCCTCCCCCTTCCCTCCTCCTGCCCCCCCCTTCCTTTCTCCCTCCAAGGTTGATCAGAAAAGATGGCTTTTGACAGGAAAAAAAGCACATCAGCATTAATAACTAGCTTTTTGACTTCCTGATAAGGAACCTTAATTGCAGCTTAAATCTAAACATTTTTCCTGAAATATATTGTTGAGGGAAATGGTGATAAATTAATAGATGTGATTCTCATATTTTTAAAAAATAGCCAAAATTCAAAAATTTTTGTTGCTGTAACAGGGACTAAGTCAAATGGGTACTACTATAAACGGTAACTAAGCGAACCAGCTTCTGTTGTTGGTGCTTATTAGTAGGGGGAATAGACCACTCCAAACGTACTTAGATTAGATATTCCAATTTAGCATTTGAAGGAACCATAAATAGAGTCAATAAAAATCTTTTACATTGTTAAGGAGGGTTTTTTTTTGTTTTGTTTTTATTTTAAATAATGGGTTGAGGACCTGGTTTACAGGCTTACTGTGATTTAAGCAAATGTGATGTGAAATCTTAATTTTATAAAAGAAATTTCTGTAAATGGTGTGTTCTCCTTGGAGTATCTACATCATAATTCGATTTGCATACAATATTTAGGAACTCATTTATAGGTCATAAGTATAAAGTATTAACTTTTAGAATTAAAATCACTTGACTGTTAAGCAACAAGCATCACTTTTGAAAAGTCTTGATTGACCCTTGTCTTGAAAATAAATTAAAAAGAAGAATGGGAAGAAAACAAAGTAACATGAGGAAAGAAGAGAAGCTACAAATTTTGTGACAGCTCAAGTGGTCAGTCAAGGGGAGGGTTTTGTTTTGTATTTGTAGATGAGCATTTTTTTTTTAATAGGAAATTATATTGCAGTTTGTATATATAAAGATTTTTTTACATTGTATGTGTCTTGTATGTTTTGAAAACTTAGTTTTGTATTAATGATATAATTTACATGATTTTTTTTTGCCTTGGTATACATTTTAATACACGAATTTAAAAAATTTTATAAGAATAAAATTCCTAAAATGTTTTTTAAAAACATTTTTAGATTGTTTCAGACTCCTTACTTGTCCCTTGTTGATTAGAAAACAAATGTAAACGATTCTTCAAACTAAATCCATCAACCTTTCTATTGATGCTTTATTAACTATGTCCGATACAATTTCATCAACATTTTTTCTTTCTTTCTTTCTTTCTTTCTTTCTTTCTTTCTTTCTTTCTTTCTTTCTTTCTTTCTTTCTTTCTTTCTTTCTTTCTTTCTTTCTTTCAAGATACTATTGGGGAATTAGGGAGGGGAACAGTGTTGGGGAATTGGGGAAAAGGGAACATTATGTTTTTTCAGGACCCATCAGTTAGTTCCAAGTCAAGTTGTTCTCTTACAATCTTAGTTGTGATAGGCGCAAGCTCAGCTCCAAGTCCCGTCGCAGCTTTCAATCTTAGTTGGGGGTGGGCGGGTGAGTGTAGTGTAGTCGACCATCCCATGGGGGAGTCGAACTGGCAATCTTGTTGCACACTGAGCCATGCTGCCGCCCTTCAGCAGCTCTTGGCTGCTCAGCTCAAGGTTCTGTGTTCAATCTTAGTTGCAGGAGGGTGCAGCCCACCATCCCATATGGGAATTGAACCAGCAACCTTGTTGTTAAAGAGCATGCGCTCTCACCATCTCAGCTCAGGCACAGCTCACTGGCCCATGTGGGAATCAAACCGGTGACCCTGTTTCTCAGAACTCGCGCTCTAACCAACTGAGCCACGCAGCAGGCCCCATCAAAATTTTCTTTGTCTCAGATTATTTTTGCCTGGTGTGGTTGGCATGGAGAAAATCCTGTAAAGGAGAAAATTCATTTATTTATTCTTTAATTCAGTAAATATTCATTGAGTTCTGCAATATGGCTGGCATTTTTGTAGGTATTTGGGGATATGGTCAGCAAAATAAAGTCCTTGCTCTACTGCAGTTGGGGCTAGGGAGAGGAGATGAAAAGTAACTAAGTAAAGTCTACAGTGTGTTTAGTCAGTGTGTGTAAATGGGAGGGGTGAGGAGGATTACAGTGTTAGATGCAGTTACTCATTGAGGGAGTGAGTTGAGCAGGTGTCTGGAGAGCATTCCCAAGCAAGAGTACAGCACGTGCAGAGATTTGAATGTGGGATGGGCCGGTCTTTTCCAGAACTGGGAAGGAGGCCGGTGTGGCTGGAGAAGAGTGAGTGAGGGATGTATGATAGGAAGCCCTTGGAGGACTTCCAGGAGATAGCGGAGCAGTTTGAGCAGTGAAGTGATCTGACGCAAGCTTTAACTTGATCACTTGGGCAGTGGGAACCAATTCAGAATCAGTTGAAAAGGGGACAGGCAAGGGTGGAAGGAGGGAGACCAAGGAGAAACTTCTGCAATAACCTAGGCAAAATGAAGGTGGCCAGACGAGGGTGGTAGCAAGGTGGTAACACGTTCTGGGTTGTATTTTGAAGGTAAGAATTAATAGGATTTCCTAATGAATTGGATAAAGGCTACAAGAAAGACAAGTCAAGAATGATACCAAGGACTGGCTGAGTGGTGCTTTGGTTAAGAGCTGGCTTGGGATGCCAGTAGCCCCGGATTGGATCCCACATATGAGGGCCAGTGACACTGCCCTCTACAGCTAAGATGGTGAACAACAACTCCACCTGGAGCTGGGCTACTGTGAGTCCCCGGGACGGCATAGCTGCAGCCCCTGCTGCAGTGGGCTGCCATAGGCTACAGTGAGTGGCCGGCAGCCAGCGTGAGCGGCTGGCAGCCAGCGTGAGCTGCCAATAGCCACTGTGAGTGACCATCCAGAGGCCAGCGACTGATCTGCCTCATCCGGGAAGAGCGCAATGACGATACCAACATGGGCCAGTGAAGCAACGTCCTCCACAACTAAACTGAAGAACAAAAGGACAGAAACTTGTCTGTTTCCCTTCCCCGGTTCCCCAACACTGTTCCCTTCCCCCAATTCCCCAATAAAGTCTTTAAAAAAAAAAAAGTAATGATACCAAAGTTTTGGCCTCTTGGGCTTGAGTAACTAGAAGAATAGAATTGCCATTTACTGAGATGAAGACAATGAAAGGAGCTGGTTTTCAGACTCGGTAAGTTTGAGATGGTTGTTAGGCATCCAAGTGGGGATGTTGAATAGGTGGTTGGATAAAAGTGTCTGGAGTTCATGAGAGAAGTCTCTAATGGAGATAGAAATCCTGAGTCATCAGTGAATCAGTGGTATTTAAAACCACAGGACCAGAGGAGGAGATCAGCAACGAAATGGGTGTAGACAGACAAGGCAGGAGGCCCAGGACTGAGTCCAGGGCAGCCTGGAGGTTGGAGAGATGAGGAGGGGCCAGCACAGGGGACTGAGAAGGACTGGCAGAGACTCAAATTTACAAATTAGCCTGGTAAGTGTAGTGAACACAGCGGGCCTGGGTTCCTTCACTCAGTGTGGTCTTGAGTCAGGTTCCTTCATTGGCTTGTTCGGGCAATAAATAAAATTAAACAAATTTTGGGTGTTGGGGGGAGATTGGGGATAATAGATAATAAGCAAACAGGAAGAGATCAGCAGTTGTCTTATTTGTAAAATGATAATCAGTTCCTCCTCCTCAGGGTTATGAAGATTTAACAAGATAATGCTCGTGAAGCTTGGACCAAAAGAGTGCTCAGTGAGCACTGCCTGGTGTCTTCAGGTCCCATCATCTGCCTGGCAACAGGTCCCCAACTGCTGTCTGTGCCACCAGCCCTGCCCCTCTGCGTGATTTTTCCAAAGTGCTCCTCGGAGTCATGTCTCTTCTCTTTAGAAGTTTGCTGTGTGCTGTCTCGTTTCTGTGGCTTTGTATGCATTGTTCTCTCTTTATCTGCCCCTCTCTGGCCTCATTTTTGTTTGTCCTAATTCCTTCTCACCCTTCATATACAAGTATTCTTTGAGACGATCCTTCTGCTGAAGGTCTGCCCTGCCCTCTCGTAGCACCCTTTTCTCTCTTTCATGACTTCTATTGCCCCGAATTGTTTACTTATAGGTGTCCCCCCAATTAGGTCTGAAGCTCCATGAAAGTCAGGCCTGTGTCTGTTATACCAGAATCTAACAGACGCCTGCCTCCCTTCGGAGCCTCAGGAAATACTTGTGAATGATTGAAACTCCTGTATGCCTGCATGCCCATGGCACATTCCGTGTTCCCCTGCTGCCTAGGCTGTCAAATTGAGATGTAGCATCTCACCGGCATTTTCTTTATCTTCCCCTTTTAGTTTGGCATTTTGTTGTGAAGCATCATTAGGGAAAAGTAAAACTTTTCTTGGGAAGAAAAGATTTGCTTACAAATTACGTGAAATGAACATATCCCAGGAGTGTTTTTAAGTGGGCAAGTATGGTGATCTATTACTCAACAAATGTTTAGTGTTACCGTAATTGACGTACTGACCTTTAGAGGAGAAAATGAATTCTTCGTAATTCTTAGTCTCTGAAGACTGTTACTTGAATAGCTTTCCTTGCCCATAACCCCTCCGTGTAAGACTACAGATACACTCTAGGTTATTAAGCTGCCTGAGTTCGGACGTAAGCTCTTGTGGGGCTATGAGTTTATCCACAGCATTATTTAGCTGTGTATATTCACATGGAAGGAGCAGAAGGATTTGAATCAAATCTGGGACTCATCAGAGACCAGGCCTTTGAGGTCATTTGGCCTCAACAGGGACTAACTTCTGAAACAGATAATGTTGGGAGGAGACCAGAAATTGGGACATTTTCATTTCAATTATGATTCAGGAAAATGAGTGGCTGGTATTCACTGTAAATTCATTGATGAAGTCAGGCCCTCAGAACGAGGGGGGGGGGTACTGCTTTTCACACAGAAGCGAAGAGAAAAATCTGATTCTGTGATTTCCCAGGACCCAGGCTGGACTCCGTAACCAGAGAGCATTCCAAGGCCTGAGTTTGTGCTTGGTGGCTCTGAACAACAAATCATATGGAAAACACCCAGCAGGTGAGTGAGGACTCCTGCCGGGGACCCAGGTGGCTGTTGGAAGGAGCTGGTGCAAGTCTTCATATCTTCATGACCTCCCCATTCTAGGCACTGCCCAGCCCTTACTTTATCTTCACAGTAGTTGAGTGGATTTGTAGACTATGGGGTTCCTGTTTATAGAGAAAGAACTGCACTCCAGGCAGTTAATCAGTGACCAACCCAGGGCCAGAATCCAAATTTGATCTGTTCTTTATAGGGAGACCTAGACCCATTGGGCCACAAGCTGAGTGTCAGTTGCAATTGGAAGTGGAATCTTCTTGATTTCACGGCAGGTGAACACTAGTCTAGGGGTCAAGGCTAGGGTTTCAGCAGCTGGAGAAGCTGTTGGAAATCTGTGCTTCTCATTTTTGATTCATCTTCAGTTAGCAAGGATTCTGAACCCTTCACCTTGGGTTTGTTTGCCCCACTCTGTCAAGCAAGTTTCTGAGACATAAATCCTTTTTAAGAGGGTCAAAGGGGGAACTACTGTTTTATGGGCCTTTTATGTGCCAGGCCCTGTGCTGGGCACTGCCATGCATTAAATTTTTTTTTTTTTTTTTTTTTTTTTTTTTAGTTTCAGATGTTCAAAACAACATAGTGATTAGACATTTGTATACCTCACAAAGCAATAACCCTAATAAGCCTGTTAGCCATCTGACACCATATATAGTTATTACAATATTATTGACTATACACCCTATCCCTGACTTCTATTATAGTTGACATTCAATATTATACTAGTTTTAGGTGTACAGTGCAGTGGTTAGACATTTATACAATTTATGAAGTGATCTCCCAATAAGTGTGGTACCCATCTGACACTACTTAGTTTTTACAATCTTATCAACTAACTATATTCCCCATACTGTATACATCCCCATGACTATTTTGTAACTACCAATTTGTACTTCTGAAGCCCTTCATCTTACTCACCCAGCCCCCCAGCCCCGCCCTCCAATCTAGTAACCATCAGTTTGTTCTCTGTATAGAGTCTATTTCTGTTCTGTTTGCTCCTGTATTCTGTTTTTTAGAGTCCACATGTAAGTGAGATCATGTGGGATTTGACTTTCTCAGTTTGACTTATTTCACTTAGCATAATACCCTCTAGGTCCATCCATGTTGTCATAAATGGTAATATTTCATTCTTTTTTATGGAAGAGTAATACTCCATTGTATAAATGTACCACAGTTTCTTTATCCAGATGTCTTTTGAAGGACATTTTGGTTGTTTCCATATCTTGGTTATTGTGACTAACGCTGCAGTACACATAGGGATGCATATATTTTTTTTCAAATTAGAGTTTTGGATTTCTTTGGATAAATACCCAGAAGTAGAACTGCTGGGTCATAAGGTAGTTCTACGTTTAATTTTTTTGAGAAATCTCCAAACTATTTTCCATAGTGGCCACACCAATTTTCAATCCCATCTGCAGTGCACAGGTTCCCTTTTCTCCACATCCTTGCCAACACTTGTTGTTTGTTGATGGCCATTCTGACAGGAGTGAGGTGATATCTCATTGTGGTTTTGATTTGCATTTCTCTGATGATTAGTGACGTTGAGCATCTTTTCATATGTCTATTAGGCAGCTACGATTTAATTTTTTTTTTTTAAGATTTTATTGGGGATCTCGGGGAGAGAACAGCATTGAGGAATCGGGGAAGGGGAACAGACAAGTTGCTGTCTTTTTTTTGTTCTTCAATCTAGTGGAGGATGTCGCTTTACCGGCCCGTGTTGGTATTATCATTGTGCTCTTCCCGGCTGAGGCAGATCGGCCGCCGACCATTGTATGGCTGCCCATGCTGGCTGCAGACCACTCAACGGTGGCTCACGGCAGCTCACAAAAGCTCATGCCAGCTGCCGGCCAGCCCCACTGCAACCTATGCCTTCGCCAGTGACTCACGGAAGCGCAGCTCCAGGTCGAGCTGTTGTTCACCATCTTAGCTATAGAGGGCGCAGCGTCACTGTCCCATGTGGGATCTGATCTGGCGGCCCTGTTGCTCAGAGCTCGTGCTCCCAAGCCAACGCTTAACCAACAAGCCACTCCGCCAGACCTACAGATTTAATTTTAACCTTCTCCTAGAAGTGGGCAGTAAGATGTAAACAGAAGTTGTGGGGTGAAGCTTACAGGGAAGTTCTTAAACGGTTGACTTAACTCAGTTGGGAGGCAGGCGCCCTTTGGTCCTGACCATCCTTTTTCTTGCTTGGAATGTGTATGTGTTGGATGATGTTCCAGCAGCCATTTTGTGATCATGAAGTGACCTTGCAGATGGATGCTATATGCTAAGGATGGCAGGGTAGAAATATAGAAGGATCTTGGGATTTTATTGACAACTATGGAGTTATCATTCCAGCCCTGTAGTAGCTTTGAAGTTCATGTTATGTTAGAAAAAATTCAACTCCTCGTTTAAGGGACTGTTATTTCTGGTATTTGCTACTAGTCCCTGCCTGATAGTCCCATAAACCAAGCTGGTGTATAAAATCAGCTCAACAGATGTCAGTGACCCTGAATCCCTGCCTTCGCCACCCCTCACCCCAGTGACAGACACTGTTCCTCCTCTGATAAGTAACTGGACATCTAGCTGTGAGGCTGTGAAAACTTTGTGGAACCTCAGGAAGTCTCAAACAAGTGATGCATGGGCCACGCCCAGCCCACACATGAATTTTGTTTGGCCCACGCTTATTTGTTAAAACTGAATTTGTTGCCAGCATTTGAAAATCTGGTGATTTGGCCTAAAAATCCTGATTTCTTAGAAAATCTGTTGACTCAGGGTCTTCCTTTCTGCCTGGCAACAATCAGCTGGAACTGAGCAGCAGCTGCCCGAGATGAGGCAGGTGCTCTGTGGATCCTCACAGCCCTGCCCTCACTCATGTGGCCCTGAAGGCATCTGAGTTGACAACCTCCCCTCCCTTCCCCCACAACCACACCCCAGAAATGGCCTGCAAAAACGGGACTCCTGGATTTCCTGTGCCTTTCTGCTTTCCCAGTCTCCCCTGACTCAACACTTGGCACGTTTTTTTTGTCTCAGAAAACTGAGCATGCAGTTTTGAGAAGCAGCGAGAAATCACCTCTCAAATGTCAGAAAATAGCTGATGTTGCTTCTTACTGGGAGGCATCCTGACATCCCTCCTTACGCGTCTTATTGACAGGAGGCAGTTAGAGGGAGCCCGCAGGCTCCCCCGGGAGCAGCTGTTGGGATGCTTGATTGAGACACTGAGACATCCAGAGGACAGTGACACTGAGGATCGAATGTGGATTGCTTTGAACGGCTTTTATTATCATGTTGTGTGCTGACTTGGGCTTTTAGAGTGACTCCATCTCAACTGCTTACTGTGGCACCAAAACAACTCAGATGTTTCCTAAATGGCAGGAATTGGAAGACGCGCATTTAGCTCCACTGTGCTCATGAGAGCATTAGCGACTCGCGGGCCCCTTGGCTGTCTGGACCAAACAGTGAGCCCTGAGAAAGCCTCAGCTGCTGCGGCTGCCACCTTAAACTGGGGTGAGCCCCCTGTAGCTGTTCCATGAAGGATATCTGTTTCAGTGTGATGTGTGTCTAAGTCTCGGCATCACCGGGCATTAACTACTCTTTGAAAGTTAAATGCCCTTGAAGCTTTTACAAACCTAGGTCTCCGGGGTTTTAGAGAGAACAACAGCTATGTCGGTGATAACTTTCAGCTGTGATTCTCTCAGTTGCACACACAGTGCAATATGTTGGGTGGGAATGACCATCTTTGCGTTAGCAAAGCAAAATGGCGCCACACTGAGCACAGAGCGAGTTCTTGTGGGAAGCCGACAGCCCCCCAGTGTCTGACAAGGCCACATTGCCCTGCTCAGCACTGGATATTAGGGGTGCTGCCTTATGGTTGGTCATGTAATATCTCCTGTCTCTATGAACCCATGTGCCTTTCCTTTTATAGGAGACAATATATTCACAGCATTTGTGACAAGTTCCTGTGATACCCCAATGAGCTAACTACGCAGCCAAAGACGGGTAAGATCTCCTAGAAAAGAGGGGAGACAACCTAAGCCAGGCAGTATTTCCGTGGGGACCCCTGAACTGAGATATTGGGGACTCAAGCCCCTTGGAAACTGAGGCACAGACCTCTGACAAAGGCCAGAAAACTCAGGCCTGTGAGAAGCTGATGCATTTGCCTAAGGGCCCTGCTGTGAATAGTCTCCTTGAAGATTAAAAGTCTTCAGGCCATGAGAGTTCTGGTAAAAGGCAGCTCAAAGGCAGCAGCTGATCATGGGTTTGTTAATCAGCCTTGTGTGAATTCCTTTGCCCAGTGCCTTGTTGCAGCAACAGATACTGAAGCTTGGACTGAGAAAAGGATGTAGCCTTCTGTAGGATAAGAGAGGTGTGACACCCTTTTGATTGCTAGGTATTGTATTTACATAAGAATAGATTTTAGATGCTTTTACCCTAAACACAGCCACTCCTAGTCTTCTAGTATAGCTCAAGTATACTGTGAGTTTTATGATTGTGTTTAACTGCTAGGATTTAGGATAATTTCTAGATAGTCAAGATAGCTATAGTAAACATTCTTTAGGCAATATGTAAAAATATGTCAATCCTTAACATAAGATAGTCATGATAAACATTCTTTAGGTGATATACAGAAACTAAGTCTGGGTTTCATGGTAATTATCATAATAAAGACAAGGTAATCCTTTAACGGAAGAGTAAGTCACAGTGCACCCTGGAGAGAGCAATTGCAGGGGAGAAAATCCTGGGAACTAGAAACCACCAAACCCATGTACATGAGTCCCTATAAAACGGACATGTTATTGCATTAAAGTGTGACACTCCTGAGAAACTCTTTCCGGTGTCTCCGCTCTCTTTCTCTTTCTTTTCATTTTTCCTCGCCGACTCCGTCCCACCCGAGGGAACCCCTGGACTGCGCAGAGGCTGGACCCCCCAAGTTCTCAGAGGATATTGGCTTCAGATGAAGACAAGAAACAGTTAAGTAGAACAGGCATTCCTCAGGTCAGCACCGAAGTCTCAGGGTTAATTACACCATAAAAAATAAGGTCTGATTTGTGAGCACTAGGAATCTCACAGTGTGCAAGATGGCGATTGGGCAATAGGCCTAAGGAAAATTCTCGGCCTGTTTTGGAACTGGTTTCTATGGGAAGCAGGATTCTGTTGCTGGGACACGCAGATGCCTAGGTTTATTTGCACAGACAGCCGTAAGTGGGGGTGGGGCCGGCTGGGTGTGGGGGAAACAGCGATGGAGTAAGGGGTAGCCTGATGGAGCCTCGGTGCAGCGAGACCCCAGTGCTGGCCTGTGTTGGCTGGCTACCCAGATTTAAGAAAATGTGTTTATAATTGTCAGATTGCTTAATTTTTCACAGGAAACATACTAAGCGAATAGCCTGTATAAAAAGAGAACTGAAAACCTTAAGGTCTTAAAGGCTTTATTCCATATAGACTTCTGGACACGGTCATTATTCTGTGGAAGAAGTAAGAACTCTGGAAGTTAGCCCGCTTACCAGATTTTCATTTCTTTTCAGAAATATCTTAGGAGCAATGTTACTCAGTCCAAGTGTGAATTTTTATTGATTTTTGAAATTGGGCCGTTTGTTCTTTAAGACTGTCTTCTGCCCCATCATATCCAGACATTATACGCACCAGCAATATTCCCAAGCATTCCAACAGAGAATCTGATATGTCTTGAGAAAAATCGCTTCCATGACTTATTAATGAACTAAGTAGGCATAATTTTCATAGGGTTCATTTGCCCAAATTTATCATAGAATACAATTTAGGAAGAAAAAAAATTAATGGAGTAATTGAATTGAAGTCCTTTTTTAGAATAATATTAGCATTCAAGCATCCCCATTTCCATGGATATTGCACTTACCGACCTGTCAAATCTACCCTTCAAGTAAGCTGCGAGTCCCTTCTTTGGTATGTGGGCTGGCTCTCTGTTTGCCCCTCGGATCCACTCCTCCCTCCTTGCTCTGATTGGCGACTGGGGGCTGCCTTGGGTAGACTGTATCCGCGGGCTCTTTGCTCTATGGCTTCCGTGGGTTCAGGTAATGCAGGATGGAAGGTAGAAAGTGAGATCAGGGTACTTTAATCCCTGGCTCCCTCGCTGAGGGCCCCTGCAGCTGGTCCTGCCCTTCAACATGTCTGGCAGCCCCTCCACGCACCCTCCTTCTTCCCCATCCCCTTCAGGCCATTACCAGCCTGGGGATACTGCTCCACCCTTCGGTTGCTCTACAGGCTGCCAACACCTATGTAAGTATTCTAATTATTCAACTCTTAAATTACCTAACGGGAGAATGCCATCTGCTTTGTGCTGGGACTGGAACTGATACTGAGAATCATCTGGTCCACAGAGATAACAAATACGATTACTGACCTCTTGCAAAGATAAAAAGGGGCCAGAATAGTCCAATCAAAACATTACCATCTAAATTTCTGGCCCAAACCTTCCTTCAGGAAACCTGCCATTTCTGTCTCTGCAAAGGTCATCCCACCTCGACCTGGTTTTAGCTCTTTTGGGTTCAAAACTCTGGGCCTCTGCATGTCAGGCTGGAAGCACCCTGAGATTGCTGTGGTGTGGGTTCTGAAGAGTAACAGACTTGGACCCAGCAGTGCAGAGATCTGAAAGTCACAGGATACGAGTGTCAATCACTGATCTTCCCAGTGTGTTTCTATTGGCCCTGGTATCACTCAACTCACAGCGGGCACTTGTTTTAGTTAGGAAGAATGAAAGGATTGGTGGATGTTGTTATGGGATGTTTGTATCCCTTTAAAATTCATATGTTGAAACCCTAATTCCCCACAGTGATGGTATTTGGAGATGGGCCTTTGGGAGATAATTAGGGTTGGATGGGGTCATGAGGGTGGGCCCCTCATGATGGCATTAGTGCCCGTAGGAGAGACACTGCTTGCTGCTCCCCGGCCCTCTGCTTACATTCACAGAGGTCACATGAGCACACAGCCAGATGGCAGCCACCTACAAGCCAAGAGAAAAGGCCTTACCATGAAAACGACCTTGCTGGTACCTTGAGCTTGGACTTTCCAGCCAATAACACTGAGAAACAAATTTGTTGTTTAAGCCTTGTCATCTATGGTATTTCATTACAGCAGCCCGAGTTAAGACAAAACATGTGCAAATGTGTTTCCCAGCCTGCCATCTATGTTGTCCTATAAAAATGACCCAGTTTGATGGTCCTTCTCTTTTAGAATTTTCTTTTTTTTTGGCAATTCCTCCTTACAGCCCACTTTAATATTTCAACATAGTCAATGGGGATTTTGGGCTGAAAGTCAAGCTTTATTTGATTTTTTTTTTCAGCTGAGCCATCCTGCCACCTGTTGGCAGCTCAGCGGCTGCTCAGCTCAGCCTGGGCATCGAACTGCTGTTGCTCAGAGCTCAGCTCGTATTCTTGAGCGAGCTGTTAACCAACTGAGCCACTTGGCTGGCCCTGAAATTCAAGCTTTAAAGGCCACTGTATCTTTCTCAGACTGATTAAATTTGGAAATGAGCCAGTTTTCCCAATAATTTTGCCAGTTAAAAGATCCCTTTGGCTGTGATGCTGAGAAGACTGGTCCTTTGGTTTTGTTCCTAAATGGGAGCGGGAAGGTGCTCACAGAACCATGCCAAGAACCAGTGGCTGTACAATTTCCTTTTTATTTTGTGTGCTTTTTATAGGATATAAATAATGACAAAAATTACAAAATTTATAACTGGAAGCCCAAGCATATTTACACATATGTTTCTGTTTCAGCAAAGTGACTATTTACTTTGCTCCTATACAATTTCCTTTTGGTACCATATATGTGTTATTTTACTCTCCGTTTAGTACATACATATCAACAGTGAATAGGCAAAATATATACAAGGAACTGTTCAGTTCAAGTAATTTAATATTGTATTAAAATTTTTCAACACTGAACTAAAACCATATACATTTATCAGTTTGAAATAAAATTTGGTCATCCTCTCAAACTCACCAACTGATGAACATAACTGATAATCTCAGGTTTAAAATAATATTGGTTAATTAAAAAAAAACAACATTAAGACAATCCCACAATTTATCAATATCGCTATAGTGAACTTCAAAAGGATTCACAATATATGATTGGTTAGAACAATATACATTAAAATGTTATATTTTTCTATAATGATATTGGTACTGTTTATATAATTTGACTCTACATAAATATACATTATGGTATTTATCATACAAATACTCCACAGAGACATTAAAAAAATTAAAATGCCTTAAAGAAATGTAAGTAAATTTTATTTAATCAAATAGTAAGCAAACATTTATTTATTTGTTTTTCTTTCATGAAAAGAGTTTTATTACTTTGGAATCTCTCTCTTTTTTTTTTTTTTTTTTGTATTTACTTTTTTCTAGAAAAAATTTTTTTTGCAACAGAATTTTATTAACACCTTTCTCAAACAAGGTTTCCACAACAGAAATCTTGACAGCAGGAGCCCCAATTTTTTTTTTTAACGTATTTTTTTAAAACACTGTGAGGATTTAAAAAAAAAGCGATCTTTGCAGGAGTATGGCCGGGTCAGCACGTTGGGCCAGCCCCCGGTCGGCTGGCCTGAATCTCCTGCCCTGGTCAAAGTGCCATCAGTACTTAGCCACGCCTGAGCCAGTCTTCTTGGTAGTAGCAGTAGAAATTTAGTTATTTGAAATGACACCAGAAACATCCCTCACAACTAACCTAATTTTCTTATCAATGCATTAATGAAACATTCTTTTAGTAAAAATATTTAATACAAGACACATTTTTCTGTGCATAATAAATTCCTCTGTTTTAAATCATTCGTAAATTGTGAATCAGTCCATAGATGTAAAGGTTTTATCTGACATAGTTGATTACATATAAAATCCACAAATATAGAAATTGGGAAGCAGGGTTTCCTGGTAACCACAGGGTGGTTTTGTCCTGTTGTATGAAAGGGTACTCAGTGGTGTAATGATTTTACAGATGCTTTCTGGGGGTTGTTCTCATTCTACCTTTAAAACTGCTGACAGTGAAAAACCCAAGATTTTTATACTTTTAGGCAGTATTAGAGATCCCCTGTACTTTTTTTTTTTTTAAAGGTGTTATCCCCAACTACAACAAAGCAGGTGTTGGGGCCAAGTCACTAGAAATACCTTGGGTGGTGGCAGGGAGGGGAGTCAGCGAAAATCTCAACTCATGCCTCTCAGGGGTTACGGCTGGAAAGTCTTGGTTGTACTTTCTGTCACTGGTGCAGAAAGAACGTCCCCAGGAGTGGCCAGCGGCATTTCGCCTGTGACAAGGCCACACAAACAGAGCAGTCTTCCTCCTGGGCTGGGTGGAAACGGAGGCGGGAAGGAAAGCCTGCTCCGGACTGCTCGGTGTGCAAGGCACCACAAGGACAGGAGGACGGTGAGTATCAGAAAATCGTGGTCTCATACTTGGTATTAATTCCCCTCTTGGCTTCTTGTCCCGGCTCCACGATCCACGGCAGATTGGCCAGAGTCTTTTGCTCAGAGGGGTCGATCTGCTTTAAAAGAGAAAGGCTGATGCCTGTTATGTGGTGCCTGTACGGGGGTTCAGGCATGCATCCTAACGCTGCTAGGAGACCACCACGCCACCCTGGAAGGACCGCAGAGATGTTGGTTGTGAGAATCATTTGATCACATTTATTGCATGTGGACGGTGTGCAAGACACTGAAGAGGGGACAGTGAATGGGACATAGCCCTTGTTCTCAAAGGCCCACAGATGGGAACAGACACAGAAACACTTCAGTACTGAGAAGTGGGCTAGGTGTGTGTGGGGGTGCTCTGTGGGCACAGAGGGAGGCCACTGACCCCCGTCAGGGAGCCAGGGGCGCTTCAGGAGGAGGTGAGCCAGATTATGCCACTCCCTGATGCACAAGCCTCCAATGGTTTCCACCATAGAATAAGCCCAGAATCCTCAAGGTGACCTACGGTGGCCCTGCCTGCCTGCCTTTCTGTGTTCTAGCCACACCGGCCCCCTTGTTGCTCCCTGCATGCCAAGCCCACGGCCAGGGCTTCTGTTCTCATCAAATGTTTGGCTGGATGCTCTTCTCAAGACACTTGCATGCATATCCTAATGTAACTAAGGTTGCCGCTCAAACACCTCCTCACTTGTGTGCCCGCACAAAATACCACCCCAGCTTTCCTGCTTTCCTTGTATTATTCGTTATAGTCCTCATGCCACACACATCACACCTGTTTACTTGTTCATCCTCCACTACAACATACGTTCATGAAGGTGGGGTTTTGTCTGTTCCGTTCATTACGGTTTCGCCTAAACTTAGAAAAGCTCCTGGTAATCCAGCAAATTGGAGGCACACAATAAATACTTGTTGGATAGATACTATTAAAAGAATGAGGTAATGTCTGAACAGAGAGCTGGAGGACAAGCAAGAGTTTGCGTGGTGAAGGCAGGGAGAGGGGGACAGCATGGCAAAGTCCCCGAGACAGGGGAATTGGCTGTCTGGGGCTTTCAGGCAGCTCACAGAGTGGGAGATGGGAGCACAGACCACTGAGGGTGAAGGGGTGAGCCGGGCAGGTCAGGCTGAGCCTTGAACCAAAGTGAACGGAACTATAAGATGGTAAAAACAGTTTTAGCCCCTGGGTAGAGCTTGAGCCATGAGCTCTCAGGAGGGGCCTGGGAGCTGCCTCAGCTTTGGGTGTGCCCATGTCTGCCCCGGCCCCCTGCCCTGCTTGGGAATGCTGGGCAAGCTGGCTGTGGGAAGGCCCTTTGCTGGAACTGAGCTTGGAAGCCCACTGGAAGGCCATGGGATCTGAGATCCATGCCACTGGCGACCTTCCAGCACGATATCAGTGCATCTCCACCAGGCTGTTGCGGGGTAGGGGACTGTTCGTAGGAACCATGGAATATTTCTCAATAGTAAACAACTGGAGCCGAGGGAAACGGGATGTGGACACCAGCTGAGCGGATGGGATCTTGAGGCAGTTAAAGCACATCCGTATTATTCACTGTATGTTTCATGTTTCTCACTGAAGTTTTCTAGAAGGCTCATTCTATGAGCACCTGACCCTTCGTGCTCTTCTGGCAGAAGTCTATGGGGCCCAACGTGAATCAGATGGAGGCACCTGCCATGAACAGATTTATCTGGCCCACATGAACATGAATATAAAGTCTAAGAGAAATCCCAAAAGTAGTCTGAAAATTCCTACACATTTAACTTATACTTTGGTGGGTAAAGATAGGCAATAAACAACTCTCTATTAATAAATGCTACACAGAAAGAAAAGCGGTTGATGGAGTCAGAGTGGAAATAAATGCAATACAGACCAAAATAAACAATACAAAGAACAACATAACTAAGAGCTGGGTTTTTTAAAAAAGATAAATAAAATTGACAAACCTTTAACCAGACTCATCAAGAAAAAGAGAGAGGACCCAAATAAAATCAGAAATGAAAGAGGAGAAGTGACAACAGACACCACAGAAATACAAAAAAATTTAAGAAAATACTATGAGCAACTGTATGCCAACAAATTAGACAATCTGGAAGAAATAGATCAAGTCCTGGAAGCGTACAATCTTTCAAGGCTGAATTAAGAACAAACAAAATCTGGACAGATCTATTACTACCAATGAAATTGAATCATTAATCAACAAGCTCCAAACAAACCGAAGTCCTGGACCAGATGGCTTCACAGGTGAATTTCACCAAACATTCAAAAAAGAATCATCACCTATTCTCCTCAAACTATTCCAAAAAATCCAGAAGGAGGAAAGGTTCCCAAGCTCAGTTTACGAGGTTACTATTACCCTGATCCCCAAATCAGACAAAGACATTACAAAAAAAGAAAACTATAGGCCAATCTCCCTAATGAACATAGATGCAAAAATCCTCAATAAAATATTAGCAAGCTGAATTCAGCAATACATTAAAAAGATCACACACCACAATCAAGTGGGATTCATTCCTGGTATGCAAGGTTGGTTCAATATCTGCAAATCAAATAATGTGATATACCACATTAACAAAATGAAAAATAAAAATCATATGGTCATATCAATAGATGCAGAAAAAGCATGTGACAAAATCCAGCATCCACTTATGATAAAAACTCTTAGCAAAAGGAGAATAGAGGGAACATATCTCAACATAATAAAGGCCATAGATGATAAACCCACAGCTAACATCATACTTAATGGAGAAAAGCTAAAAACGTTCCCTTTAAGATCAGGAACATGACAAGAATATGCCCACTTCCACCACTTTTATTCAGCATAGTACTGGAAGTTCTAGCCACAGCAATCAGACAAGAAAAAGAAAAAAAAAAGAATCTGAATTGGAAAGGAGGAAGTAAAATTGTCATTATTTGCAGATGACATGATACTGTATATGGAGAACCCTGAAGATTCCACCAAAAAACTATTAGAACTGATAAATGAATTCAGTGAGGTGGCAGGGTACAAAATTAATATTCAGAAATCAGTTGCATTTGTATACACCAACAACAAACTATCAGAAGGAGAAATCAAGAAAACAATCCCATTTACAATTGCAATAAAAAAACAATAAAATACTTAGGAATAAATTTAACCAAGGAAGTAAAAGACCTGCACTCAGAAAATTATGACATTGAAGAGAGGAATTAAAGAAGATACAAATAAATGGAAACATATACCATACTCACGGATAGGAAATAATATAGTTAAAATGTCCATCCTAAGGCAATATATAGATTCAATGCAAAAATTATCAATGACATTTTTCACAGAACTAGAATAACCTTAAAACTTATATGGAACCATAAAAGACCCTAAAGAGCCAAGGCAATCTTGAGAAATAAGAGCATCAAATTATACTACAAGGCTATAGTACTCAAAACAGCATGGTATTTGCATAAAAACAGACACATAGATCAATGGAACAAAATAGAGAGCCCAGAAATAAATCCATGCCTAGATGGTCATTTAATCTATAACAATGGAAGCAAGAATTTACATTGGGATAAAGACAGTCTATTTAATAAATAATGCTGGGAAAGCTGGAGAGATACATGCAAAAAAAAAAAACCAACCCCTGAAACTGGACCACCTTCTTACACCATATACAAGAATAAACTCAAAATGGATTAAGGATTTAAACGTAAGACCCGAAACCATAAAACTCCTAGAAGAAAATATAGGAAGTAAATTCACAGACATTACCCTTAGTAATATTTTTAGTGATATATCCCCTCGGATAAGGGAAGCAAAAGAAAAAAATAAACATGGGATTACATCAAACTAAAAAGTTTTTTCACAGCAAAGGGAACCATCAATAAAACAAAAAGACATCCTAGAATGGGAGAAGATATTTGCCAGTGATATATCTGATAAGGGATTAACGTCTAAAAATTAAAAAAAAACCTCATACAACTCAACACCAAAAAACAAATGGGCAGAGGACATGAAAAGACATTTCTCTAAAGAGGACATACAGATGGGCAACAGACATATGAAAAGATGCTCAACATCACTAATCATTAGAGAAATGCAAATAAAAACCACAATGAGATACCACCTCAGTCCTGTCAGAATGACTATCATCAACAAACAACAAGTGCGGATGAGGGTGTTGAGAAAAGGGAACCCTCATGCACTGTTCGTGGGATTGCAAATTGGTGCAGCCACTGTGGAAAACAGTATGGAAGTTCCTTAAAAAAATTACAAATAGAGCTACCTTATGATTCAGCAATTCCACACCTGGGTATTTAGCCAAAGAAATCCAAAACACTAATTCAAAAAAATATATGCACCCCTATGTTTATTGTAGCACTATTCACAATAACCAAGATATGGGAAATGCCCATCAATAGACGATTGGATAAAAAACTGTGGTACATTTATACAATGCACTATTACTCAGCTATAAAAAAGAAAAAAAAAGAATGACATCTCACCATTTGCAACAACATGGATAGACCTAGAGAATATTACGCTAAGTGAAATAAGTCAGACTGAGAAAGATAAACGCCATATGATCTCACTTACATGTGGAATCTGAAGAAAATAATAAAAGAGCAAAAAAAACAGAAAAAGACTCAGATACAGAGAAAAAACTGATAGTTGCTAATGAGAGGGGGAAGAAGGTGAAGGGATTAGAAAATACAAATTGGTAGTCACAATCTAGTCAAAGGGATATGAAATATAGTATGGGGAATATAATCAATAATGTAAAGACTAGGGTGCCAGGTGGGTACTGGACTTATCAGGGGGATCACATCATAGACTGTGTGGATACCTGACCACTGCACTATACACCTGAAGCTGAAGTAAAATAATATTGAATGTCAAACATATATATATGGTCATGGGATGTGCAGCACAGCATAGGGAATACAGTCAACGGAAATTATAACAGCCGTATATGATGTCAGAGGGGTAACAGATTGGGGGAGGGGGATTATCACCTTGTGAGGGGTGTAAATGTCTAGTATGTTGTTTTGTACACCTGAAACTAATAAAAAGAAGAAAATACAATAATAGCAGCTTAAACAAATATACCATAAAAGCGGGCGATAGACTTGAGCATGACTAGGTGTCTACTGCAGGTGGGGTGGCCCAGCAAAAGCCCCTTCATGTACCTGAGAGCTGAAGGAGAGGCTGGCGTCAGCGCGCAGAAATTAGTGGAGACTGTGCCAGGTGGAGGGAACAGGTGTGGCAAAGGCCTCAGGAAGGAGTGAACTTTGAGGAACAGGAAGTCCTGGGTGTCACAGAGGAGTGGCGTGTGACACTAGGGCAGTGGGGCCATGATGTGATCTCTACTTCAAGACGCCCCTGGGCACTGCCTGGGGGATGGAGGCCGTTGGGAGGTGTACTACAGTCATTCTGCAGAGCTGCGGAGGCGGGTGGGAGCGTGGATGAGAAGAGGGCCGGCGGAAATGCAGAGGAGGGGAGGGAGACGCGTGTTAGGGGCTGAGTGGATGGAATCTGCTCATGGGTTGGACTTGGGTGAGGCGAGGGCTGGCATCAAGGATGACGCAGATTTATGGCTTGAGCAACATGGTGGACGGTTAGCCGTTTACTGAGCTGGGAAAGATCGGGAGAGAGAAACAGCTCAGGGGAAAAATCAAGAAATCTGTTTGGGACATACTAAGTTTCAGAGGTCTGTGAAATGCCGAAGAACAAATGGAGCAGTAAGTCTGGTGCGTGTCAGGATTGGGAGCCAGTGGGGCCGGTCGGGGTGTGAGGTGGGGAGAGCCAACGGGTCAGGGCATGGTGTTTGAAGCCAAGAGTTTCAGGGGACATGTGGTTCCTGGTGATGATCAGTGATGAGGGATGAACATGGGTGTGAACAGCTGAGGTGGGGTGGAGGAAAGGGCCCCGGAGTGAGCTGGCAAGGAACAGAGGGGCCAGTTCACTGGAGGGACCATCCCATGGATGCCGAAGTTGCCAAGAATGATGACAGAGGACTTCTGGTAAAATGGCGCAATAGACAGACGCTGTACTAACTGCCTCCCAGGATCACACCAAAATTACAAGCAAATTATACAGCATTCAACCCTGGAGGTCCCCGGACCACTGGAGGAACAGAACCACTAAACGAAGAACTTAAAGAGGAGGCCGTGTCGTATCTGGTAGGACGGGCGGAGACGAGACAGGGCGAGCCCCATGAGGGAAGCCCCAGCCGTGGGAAGCTTGTCTGGTTGGGGGAGAGACCCTCCGGCCGCACCCCAAGCTCACCAGCCCAGAGCTCCTTTGCCGGGAAGAGGAGTTCTAAGATAGCCGGCAGTAAATTAGTGAGGACTCTCTTTGCTCAGCTCGGTGAGGCTAAGAGCGGCTGGAGAATCAGTGGGGCCGGCGCCCGGGCTTGCTCGCCGGTGAGCACTTACCTGGTTCCTGATGGAGGGAGTGGCCGTGTGAGCCGGGAGCCTGCGGGGATGGACTGAGCTGAGCACCTTTGGTACAAAGGCTGGAGGTTTTTGGACTGTTGTTCCCGTGGTGCGGAGCCTGCACGCGAGTGGTGTAGGGAGGGCGCCATTTTGTCGGGCTTGGGCCCTCCCACGAAGGATCAGGTCCGAGACCTAATGGGTCTGGTGGAATTGGCGCAGAAGTGCGTGTGTGCGTGTGCGCGCGCGCCTGCGGCCTTAGATCCCCACCCTCCGCCCGGCTTATACTGCGTTGCCAGGGAAACTCAGGGCGGGTGCCCTCCGGCTCCAACAGGCTGCTCACTGAGACCTGGGTGTGTGCGAGCCACCTCGGATCCCCACCCTCCGCATGGCTTGTGCTGCGTTGCCAGGGAAACGCCTAGTGGGAGTGATCCGGTTCCAACAGGCAGCTCACTGAGACACGGAAGAGTGGGTCCCCACTCTCTGCACTGCGCTTGCAGAGTTGCCAGGCTGGTGATTGGTTCTTGGGCTGCTCGGCCTGATCTGCGAACGGCTGATTGGGACAGGCTGAGACTGGGAGTTTTCCTGGGAGTGTTGGGCCGTGAGCTGTGTGCCTGCGTGATCCAGCCAGGGCTCTCCTGGTGATCTATCTAATACATCAAAGCAATCCCAGAGCGACAGCCAGAATGGGGAAACAAAGAAACATGTCACAAGTAAAAGATCAGAAGAATCCTCTAGAAATGGAACTAAATGAAACAGAGGGATCCAACCTTTCAGAGACAGAGTTTAGAACACTGATGATAAGAATGTTTAAGGAACTTAGCAAGGACATAAAGAAGGATAGGGAAACCATAAAAACCAACCTGTTAGAACTAAAGAATACAATAACTGAAATGAAGAACACACTCAAAGGAATCACCAGTAGAGTAGATGAAGCAGAGGAGCGGATCAGTGATTTGGAAGATAAAATAGCAGAAGTCACCCAGTTGGCACAGCAAAACGACCAAAGAATAAAAAACAATGAAAAAACAAAGAGTGTAAGAGCCCTATGGGACAAGGTGAAACGCAACCACCTTGGACTCATAGGAATACCAGAAGGAGAAGAGAAGAAGCAAGGGGTCAAGAATGTATTTGAAAAAATAATGAGTGAAAACTTCCCTACCCTGGTGAAGGAAATCAACATACATGCCCAGGAAGTGCAGAGGGTTCCAAACAAGCTGAACACAAACAGGTCCACACCAAGACACATCATAGTTAAAATGAAAAAGGTTAAAGACAGAGACAAAATCCTAGAGGCTGCAAGAGAAAGACAGCAGGTTACATACAAAGGAACTCCTGTTAGACTAACAGCTGACTTGTCTACAGAAACTCTGCAGGCCAGAAGGGAGTGGCAGGAAATAAAGTGACACAAAATAACGGCCTACAACCAAGATTGCTTTACCCAGCATGGCTATTACTTAAAATTGAAGGAGAAATAAAGAGCTTCTCAGAAAAGAATAAGCTTAAGGAATTCATTACCACCAAGCCAGCATTGCAAGAAATGTTAAAAGGGCTTTTTTAAACAAAAGAAAGGGGTAAACAAGCTAACCCAGGGAGACCAGGAATACAAATAACAAAATGGCAATACATATGCACCTATCAATAATCATTTTAAATGTGAATGGGCTAAATGCTCCAATCAAAAGACAGAGAGTGGCTGAGTGGATAAGAAAATAGTACACATGTATATGCTGTTTACAGATGGAATAAAATATTTCATGCAAATGGAAATGAGAAAAAAAAAGCTGTAGTACCAATACTTATTTTGGACAAAACAGACTTTAAAATGACTACAATAAAAGACAAAGAAGGGCACTAGAACCCTAATAAACATCTATGCACCCAACATAGGAACACCTAATTACATATAACAGATTTTGACAGACATAAAGACAGAGATCAACAGTAACACTATCATAGTAGGGGACTTCAACACCATTGTCACCAATGGACAGACCCTTCAGACAGAAAATCAACACAGAAAGAGGGCCCTTAAATGATACTTTAGACCAGCTGGATTTCGTTGATATTTTTAGAGCATTTCACCCTGAAAAAACAGAATATACATTCTTCTCAAGTACACATGGGACATTTTCCAAGATAGACCA
The DNA here is from genome assembly GCA_033961575.1 of Aselliscus stoliczkanus. Taxonomy (NCBI): domain Eukaryota; kingdom Metazoa; phylum Chordata; class Mammalia; order Chiroptera; family Hipposideridae; genus Aselliscus; species Aselliscus stoliczkanus. The sequence continues at coordinate 187,726,290 of CM066727.1, forward strand.
TGTTAGGCCACAAAACAAGTCTCAGTAAATTTAAGAAGATTGAAGTCATATCAAGCAGATATAAAGGAAAAACTGATGGTTGCTGGCTGGGAGGGAGTGGGGAAGAGGGAGAGGGGGAAGGTTTTGGACAGTGTAGGTGGGACTACAATGTTGCCGCAGGGATATGGGGGCAGTTCTGGGAATGTAATTGATAATGTTGTGAAGAGACTATTATGTTGCGTGAAATAAGTTAGTCGGAGAAGGACAGGTACCATGTGATCTCACTTGTGTGTGGAGTCTGAAGAGCTGAGTGAACGATCAAAGTAAACAGACTTGTAGATGTAGAGGGAAAACAGGGTTGCTAGTTGGGAGGGGGGTGGGGATGGGGGGGGAAGGGGAAGGGATTAGACAGCATAAAGAGGCAACTACAATATTGCCACAGGGATATGAAACACAGTTCAGGGAATATAATAATGTTGTAAAAATTTTGTGGTGTGTCAGATAATCACATGTCTTGTTAGGGAGACCACTTCATGGATGGAGTAGAGACTTGATCACTGCACTGTACACCTGAAGCTGATGTTGTATAGTATTGTGTGCCAACTGTAGCTGAATATGTGGATGGTCACGGGATGTGGAGTATGCTGTGGAGGGGAGTCAGGGGAGTTGTGATAGATATGTATGATATGGGGCGGGGAGTGGGGTGGCAAACTGAGGGAGGGGCGTTGTCACTTTGGGGGGTAAGGAATATAACTATTACATTGTGTTGTACACCTGAAACTAATAAAAAAAAAAAGAAAAAAATTTGTTCAAATATAAAAAAAAAAATGATGACAGAGGAGGCAGAGACCAAAAAGAAGATTGTCGATAAGAAGCCACATGGTCACAAAGGAAGGTGCCTCTCTACAAACTAATAATCCTACATTCCTCCGTGACCCTGGGGGACAGGGGATGGTGGGGAGGAACAGAGAGTGACAGATGGAAGGCGATGTGGTTGTGAGAGTGACGCATCTGGGGGATGCCTGCCTGCCCCGCGGAGCAGAAACCAGATGGGAGGCCGGTTGGGAGCATTCCTGCTTCTGGGTATTGCTACTACCAGAGGAGGCTGCTTTGAAGTCCTGAAAGTCTGTTAAGACAGGATGTCTGCGGAGCGTGTGGGAGGGCGGGGGAGGAAATTCCTGGAGGAAGGCAGATGATGAGGAGGGGCGCAGCTTCTGAACAGTCTCCCCTCCATGGGAAGCCTGGGGCGGTGTGTGGGGAGGGGACAGCACCTGGGCCAGGCGCCTAGGCCTTCCCACCCACGGGCAGCTCTGCCCTGCCCATAGTCTGTGCATCTTGCTTCCTCTCCCTGGGCCCCAGGGACACCTTCACCGTGAACCTCTGCCAACCTCTCTGCTGACCAGGGGCTTGTGACAGGCTTTATCCTCTGGTGGGATGGCAGCCAAAGCCTCTGGAATGTCATTGGTCCCAGCCTGGGACCTTCAGAAGATTCACCAAGGACAGTAGCAGTACCCAGTCCTCCTCACAGGGCTGCCGCAGGTGACAGAGAAAGTGGACTTTGCTTGGGAGCCTCCAGGTTCCGGCAGAGGGTCCCCCATTCTTTTCAGGAACTGGGCTGGGAGGAGGGTGGACACCTGCCGGGAGGAGGGCAGGGAACCGACACAGAAGGGCAGGCCCTGGATTCTAACCAGTACCCACACCCCGCAAGGGCCCAGCGAGCAGCCCCCTTTCCCTCCCGCTCAGAGAACATCTGTATCTTTTCTACTTACCACTGACTTGCGGATGCTAACGCGGGGCTTGGGGATGGGCTTGGAGGGTTTGTTTTCAAAGCTCTCTGGAAGTGTGGAGGAATGTCCCCCTTTTCTTGCTTGTAGTGCGAGCTGGTAAGCAACTTCAAAGGCCTGTCCCAGTGTGAGGATGATTTCGTAGGCTAAGTTCTGTAAGAGAAACAAGAAAGCATTTACTACGGCACCCTGCAGACCGGAACAAGTCCGGTGGCTGAGGAACCCCGTGGGAAGTGAGCCAGCGAGGACCCTGACCTATTCCACCTGATGTGGCCGTGAGTCAGTGGAATTCTGTGAGTCAAGGCCGCTCCAGGTCCGACTAAGGGTCTATAGGAGGCATTAGTCACTGATGAGACACACTTGCTTACCGCCACACTAAGGAGCTGACTCTCCACTTCTCCCTATGGGGAGCAGAGCCCCCACCCCGGCCCAGGGGCCTCTTCCATGAGAGCCCCCCACAGGCAGCTGTGCGCTCCGCAGGCCTTGGAAGGGAAGGGGTTACTCGGGGCCTGCTGCTGAGTCCTGGGTGCGACTCAGCGCGCCTGTGAGGGCAATCCCACACACTCCACAGGAGGTGTTCCTCAGAAGTTTGGGTCTTTTTACCTCAAACATCTGTGAGTCAGTGAACATCTCTGAAACACAATCAGAATCTAATTTAGGCGGAGGGGAGAGGCATTAGTCATGCTGGCGTGGCGTCTCACAGTTACAGCAGCGAGCATGCCAACAGAGCCAATTATCCATCTATTTCTTGAGGCGTTTGATCTCCTTGTGGGTCCACGCCATATTTTATCATCAAATCAGCAAGAGACAGGAGATACTGTCAGGCCTGAATGCCAAGCCAAGCAGCGCCTGGGAGAAAGGCTGTTTTCTTCAGACCTTCAATCACTCCCCTCAAGACGGCTTCTCGCTGTCTTTTCTCTTCTTCAGACACATACCTTTATTTCTGTCTTCTCATCCCAGCCCAGCTCCACCCTGTCTTCTCTCACTGAGAACACATGATACTGTCTGGCCCCAAAGAGGCAGCGTCTCAACAACACCCCCTGACATCACAGCACATTCTAAGTGGACACCTACTGGTCACAGAGCAGGTATGGTCTGTCCCAACTTTTCATTCTGATGAATGTTTGTTTATAGTATTTCAAAACCACAGACAGAGCACTCTGATTATGCTCATTTTCCATCTATGCCCTCTCCCCCAGGAATAGCTTAATTCCCATGATTCTCAAGAGAACTGTTTGGGACTGACTTCACTTGATGATGGAGCGGGAGGTGCTGGATGGCCTTCAGAGGCCACGGGGAAAAGGCCCACGGGTTTCTAGGCCAACCAGATCTCAGATCAATGCCAGACTGACATGGTCTTAGACCCAAGAGGGAACATGCCGCTGAGCATGACGGCTGGTTTGACAGAGGATGTGTGTTCTCCTTGGAGCTACTTGTTGAGATATAATGGCTCCACAAGACAGATGTGTGCTTGCTGGAGACACCGAACCTTACACAGCCAGCTGAGCACTTCCTGCAATGGTCACTGAGCCGGTATTTGCCTCCAAGGATGAGTCAGACTCGTAAATTAGTAACACGCCAACAAATGATAGTGGAGGAGGGCTGGCAGACAGCTCTGGCCATCACTGCTCAGAGAGGGCTGAGCCCTGCGACTGCCTACACTCAGCACTGATGTCCTTGTCAGCTTTGCCTCCTCGTGCACGATGAGTCCCCTCTGACAGGCGGACCAGGCTTCTGACTTCTGCAGCCTCCACGTGAGGTTATGGACTCGGTCTTGGTCACCATTACCGTGGAGACAGTTGGTGTCCATCTATCAGGGGTATGGACCAGGTATTCGTGCTCTGGGTGGGCAACTGAACTAAGGGGCATGTGACAGATTCA